>CM036548.1:23705101-24905101 GCA_020745685.1 Tautogolabrus adspersus | reverse complement strand
TCTACTCTCTCTCCTCTCTCTCACACAGTTGTACTTCTTTCTTCTCTCTCTCCCTCTCACAGTCTCTCCTCTCTCCCTCACACAGTCTCTCCTCTCTCTTCTCTCATGCAGGCGTTTCTCTCTCCTCTCTCTCGTTCACACAGTCTCTCCTCTCTCTCGCTCACACAGTCTCTCCTCTCTCTCGCTCACACAGTCTCTACTCTCTCTCGCTCACACAGTCTCTCCTCTCTCTCCTCTCTCTTGCTCACACAGTCTCTACTCTCTCTTCTCTCTCTCGCTCACAGTCTCTCCTCTCTCTCCTCTCTCTCCCTCACACAGTCTCTCCTCTCTCTACCCTCTCTCTCCCTCACACAGTCTCTCCTCTCTCTACCCTCTCTCTCACTCACACAGTCTCTCCTCTCTCTCCTCTCTCTCACTCACAGTCTACTCTCTCTCCTCTCTCTCACACAGTTGTACTTCTTTCTTCTCTCTCTCCCTCTCACAGTCTCTCCTCTCTCCCTCACACAGTCTCTCCTCTCTCTCCTCTCTCTCACACAGTTGTACTTCTTTCTTCTCTCTCTTCCTCACACAGTCTATCGTCTCTCTCCTCTCTCTCCCTCTCAGAGTCTCTCCTCTCTCCCTCACAGAGTCTCTCCTCTCTCACTCACACAGTCTCTCCTCTCTCTTCTCTCATGCAGGCGTTTCTCTCTCCTCTCTCTCCCTCCTCTCTGCTGCTCTTGTTTACTAACATTCTCCCGTCACATGGTCTCGTAATGACACAACTTGAACTTCCTGTCTCTTTAGCGGTTGCCAGGATACAAGGTGTTTCTTACTTTGACAATAGCATGTTGACGCAGGTCAGGACCGCAGTTTTCCAGTAAAAAAAAAAGTCTCTCTGTGGTAGGGTATTTTGGAGAGCTGGCCTGAGGGCAGGAACTGGCTTTTCTATTCATTCATTGTAGAGCTGTTCAGGTTAAATGTGTGCAGGTCAAGAGAGACTGTTATGCCCTTAAAAGGGAAAGTAAAACAAAATGGTTAAATATTATGCTTAAGATATAATATTTCTGATAACACATGTCTTGTTGTAGTCATGATTTGATACCTGAAGACTATTTTGGAACAAGATGCTGAATTTAGCTTTTGGAAAGGCATCATACAAACCCATTAAAACTCTGAGACAAAAAACCTTCCTTAAAATAAATCTACTTAAGTTTAGCGCTGTCTCTGTTTGAGGGTGTATATCTCTTTGTTTTTAGGGACTGATTTGTCATTGGTTTGGAAGCGACCACTCTGCCGTCTCTTACTGTAAACGCTGATATTCAAAGACTTGCAGGGGATACACAACAATAGCAGGTGTGTGTGTGTTAGTGTGAGTGAGGGAGAGTGAAGGTTATCACAGCTCTGTTCCTGACTGCTGAGCTCATACAGCTGGTATGCACCAATCAATACCAGGATTAAAGCACAAACACAAAGGCAGGACTGGCTGCATGTAGAGCTTTAATATCAATCTCTGATGTTGGAAAGGCATTACCAAGTATGGAAAATGTTGTGTTACTACAGAGAAAATGTTTGTGCTGCCTGTCATGCAGCAGGTACTACTAACTTCTGCAGCCAGGTTCATGTCAAACATGCACACACACACGCACACACGTGCAGCTGTAGCAATCAACGTTATGACGCTGACTGTTCTGTCTCTGTTGGTGCCACTGCTTGCATTGGCAGAAGTCATTCGTTTAATAAGTGCAGCAGATGGATGAAGATGCCCACTGGTTTTCTGTGGATGGTAGATGTGCATGCTCTCCCGCTATTATATCATTATCTTAATCTAATAAAACAACCGCACCATGACTTTCCAACCACCCGTTCAGAGGCTCCCTATGCTCTGTCACAGTGAATAGAGGACATATTTGTAGTGTTTGAACATTTTTGGATTCAGCTTCTTCTTCATGCACGTGATCTTTTCTGCCTGCAAGTCAGCAGGGTCCACTTTTGTCTCACTTTTTTAAACTTCTCAATAGAACCATGAGGTGACTGAATTGGGGCTTATGATAAAACTTATTTAAACAAATATGTCGCTGTCCTTACATTGGCAGCTCCACATGTAATGGAGTCAGGGTGCCACCTGTTGGATACTTAAAACACTGCAGCTGAAGTTCTTCCACTGTCAGACCAGGGGGTAAAAGTTAGACTGAATACATCGATTAACTGAACATTTCTAAATTCCAGGCAAATATAGATCTCTATTTGTTTTGCAGCTGTTTTGTTTGTTTATTACTTTGTTATATATTCATTGGTTGGCATGATTTCACCCCCTGTATTGTTCTAGAGAGGTAAGACATGATAACATAGTTTGAATAAATTGGAGTTTTAGATCATCCTACATGATTTCTGATGGCAGGTAAAGTAAGAGGATTATTAATCATGCAATCATCCATCCTCTGCACGGCATCAAAAATGGATTATGTTCATCTGTGGATGAGGATCATGTTGATGATTAAACTGTATAGTTGATGAAGGTATCTGATTGTGAGATTGTTACATTTATCAGTCAAACATCATTTCTTGCACTTTTAAACATAAAGGGCAGAGTTGGTAATTTTTGTTTTTATTTTGTTTTATGATAAAGTTTAGTGTTTACATGAGACATGAGACGACGTAGTTTCTACACAATGCAAGCGATGAGCTGAGGTCCGCTTCTGGAGCAATGGCGCTCGTGCATGTAAGTGAGGGGGCGTGGCTTTTGAGGGAGCACAGAGCGGAGGGGCTGGGTGTAGATGGAGCACTGAGGGAATGCTACTTTCAAAATCATGCTAGTTATCCAAAATGACCAACCCTGCCTTTAATCAAAATTATAAATGAAAAGAGAGCGCTGCAGTTAATTTTGTCAAACGTCCTAGTAGAGTTTATAGTGACCAGTATGGATATAAGTGTTCAATTAACCTTACTGTTACTGTGCATCATACAATAATATCCATATTATACAGCTGAACCAACAGTGGTACAGTTCTTTCATTTGTCCTATTGCACATATTCTGCATTATGATGTTTTATTTATTTGTTTTTTTGCTGTTTATTACATCTTGAGTCCCCTGTAAGCAGGAGTCCTGCTCTTCACTACTTTCTACTTTTATACTACTTTCATGTTCTTTGTTTTTTTGTACCAAAAACACCAAGACAAATTCCAGGTGTGTGTAAAAGTACTTGGCTATAAACCTGACTCTGAAAAACAAGACGAGGAATAGAAACTCAGAATCTCAGAATTTGTTATCCAAAGAGCAGCTTATCAACTTTAATACACCCACCTCACATCTTCTACCTGCAGAGTCTGTTACAGCCACAAGGTGGCAGCAGAGTCCTTTTCTTAAAATGTTATACCTTAAGCCAGCTGCTGTATAACAACATCTGCTGTTGACTCTTTCTGTATATGCTCAGAATTTCAGCACAAACCTCAAACATGAACGTGTCCATAACTCTTTCATATTCACATGTTAGTTTGTTGTTGTGTGTTTTTTTGTTGTTGTTGTAGTTGAAACACAGGAAGCAGCTGCTCCAACCACACTCGCACACACACACAAATAGACGGAAAAGTAAACAAACAGAAGCTGTGTTTTGTCAGATTGAAGCAATCACATGACACAGGGTACACAGACTGAGTCTATGGGAACTCTCAGTCAGGATTTATTCTGATGTCCTGCTCGGTCTTTGGGAATCTCCAGTGTTTGGAAAGACTGAGCCGCTGGATGAAGGTGGAGCTTTAGCCACAGAAACCAACACTGACTGGGAAAGTGGACTGAATGATGACACTCCTCTATGAGTCAAATGATGGATGGTGTGGACAGATTGTCAATAATTACAATCATAAATGGGACAGAAACAGAGATTGTCTGGAGGCACATGAAACACAAAACTGATTTTCCAGCTGTTTGGTCAAGCAGTGTACGAGCTGTGATGACAGCCTGCTTCAGGAGTGACCTCAAGCTACATTTGCACGATACAAGCTGTTCCTTCATCCATAAACTATCGATATGCTCCAGTAACACATTATCATCTTTTTGATACTTTATTGATTTTCTAAAACAACGAAGCTCACATGCAAAAATTCATGATGCATTCTGCTGTGTTCCTTATTGAAGACAGTTTTCATCTAATTGCGATGTATATACTTGCACACTGCATTTCATACATTGCACAAAGCCCAGCGTTTGTTGTTTTCTAGTAGTTTTCTGTAGTGTTGTTAGACGTCGAGCAGTGAGATGAGGATGCACTGATGTGTCCGTTTAACGTCAGTATTGGACGATAGAGGTGGGAAAAAAATTGATTTATGTAAAAATCGAGATTCTTATCTTCTGAGATTTTAAATCGATTCACAACTTTCAAAAATCGATTTTTTTTTTAGCTAATCAGTCACTCCCTGCTCAGTGCTAAGGCTAGCTCTTTAACTCAGTAGAATGCCAAATGGAGCAGCAAGAAATTCAGCCAGTCTCACATATGTCTGGAGTAGATCCTGAAGTATGGACTCATTCAATAATAGACTTTGAATCATGAATCCAGAATCGTTTTGAATCGAAAATCTATTCTGAATCGAATCGTGACGCCAAGACTCTAAATCGAATCAAATCGTGAGACATCCAAAGATTCCCAGCCCTACACCTCACTACTGATTCAGAGAAGAGTTTTTTTTTTCCAGACAGATGAAGTCACCTGTCGGACAAAGTGTATTTTCATGGTCAAACATGAGAGAAAATGTTGGTGTTGTGGGAGTCGTGGACTGAAACAAGAAATGGAAAAAGTACAGACATCAGTTTGGCAATTGGCTAAATTATGATTTTAAACATGGTATTATTGTATTGTGCTCTTGAACAGCAGGTCACACCTTTGTACATTTGTAGATTACATAAAACATGTATCAGACGAATGTATAAGAGGCTGCTGGGGGAGACTGTTCATGCAGAAGAGGGAGATAGATGTCTGCAAACAGTTTGGGTCCTGATATTATCAGTCTTGTAAATACTGGATGTAAGATCAGCCCTAAAAATCAAATGTAATTGTTTTTCAATTATCGAAACCACACCAGATGATCACCATGGTTACTTAACATATAGAGAGAGCTAGCTGCTAATTCATCATGACTGCAGAAGTCACCAAAATGAAGGGAAATACTGTGACAAAGAAAACACAAAGCTCTAAGTAAACTCACTATCTCCATGGCAACATCATACAGTACTTCCTGTTTAAATCAAGCCGGAAATTCCTAAAATACATTTGTGAGTGTGATGAACAAAAAAAAAGTGACACGAGGAACCAAATACATCTTTTCCAGTTCTTCAAGGCTGGAAAGTTCATCCCATCAACATTTCTCCTCTAACTAGAACTGTAACAGAAACAAGGATGCTCACCTTTAAAGACGACAGGTGTCTGTCAGAAATTGCTGACATAAATACAAAATCCAAGTTAATCTTTCTTGTTTACTTTCTTAAAACAATCACAGCACAAAATAAAAGTAATCGGCGAGCCTTAATGAGGTGTCGTTATCATGAGCAGATCATAAGAAGTGAAAGAGAGCAGTTGCATTGATTAAAATAGCTTTATACAGAAACTCTCTGTTTCAAACATACAGTGACTCGCTCGGAACAATTTGTTCTTGAGATCTAAAATATTTAACACTTTCTTTAATACAAGATGTAATGAAGGTAAACCCAAGCATGTCTGTTATTTTGGCTGTGCTTGTATTAGTTTGAACCTATCGCCAGCACCACATGGAGCCTTCTTTAAAGTGTTCCCTTCTCCTCAAAGTAGGAAAACAAAAGAAACAGAGTCGTTGATCAGAGAATTAAGTCACACAGGAGTGACGTATTGTATGTGTAAGAACACTGTATGTACACGTGACAGAGCTCACGTGTCTCTATGTGCATGAGAGAGAGAGAGAGAGAGAGAGAGAGAGAGAGAGAGAGAGGGGAAAAGAGAGGGATAAAAAGAGCGAGAGTAAGGGGGGAGGAAGAGGAAACTGTCCCGCCCTGCCCTCTGATTGTGTTCAGCGCTGTGAGGAGGTCCAGCCCAGCCCTGTGGGACAACATGCTCATTTCAGGGGACGAGGGAAGGAAATCACCCAGCCTCAGTCTCACACACACACACACACACACACACACACACACACACACACACACCTCCATCAGTTTTCCCCCTCTGCTCCCTCTGATGTAGCATAGCATACCACAGACCTCGAGTCAGATTGGACTGGTCCTCCACTCTCCTCTTCGTCACCTCATTATGAACAACTCCCATCGCTGACTGCCCTCTCTGGTTTTCTTAATGATTGATGTTTTGCGCCCCCTCCTCTGTTGTTCATCCTTTCCGAAACATCCTCTCTTCTTTCTGGCATCTGCTTCTCTCTCCTCCTCATCACTTCTCTGCCCCTCCTTTCCTCCTCCTCCTCCTCCATCAGAACATTTCTGCTCTGTTTATTCTCTAAAGCTCTGACTTCCTAACAAGGTAAAGCCTAACCGGAGTACTCTGGGCTCGGCGCTTTCACACCCAATATGGAAGTCCTGCTCCTTCCCATGTGGCCCTGCTGTGTTGTTTACTTCATGGGGACTCACGTGCTGAGAACAGTGCTGGACATCATCCTGACGGACAAGGCACATGGCTTTATGCTTATTAAGCAAACAGCAGAGTGTGTTTGAATTTCACATCTACGAGACAATTCCAAGTGACGTGTGTCAGAAATATGTTGTTTAGGCCTCAGCATACTTTCAGTTACGCATCTTTAAAAAAAGATCTTGATTGGCTGGATAATACCCCTGAACATTAGACTACACTATAGGTTTTTATTTTATTTTTAAGATTCATTTTTGGACTTTTAATACCTTTATTTGAGAGACAGGACAGTGAATAGAGTCGAGGGGAGAGAGAGAGCAGGGAAAGGAGCCATGGGTCGGAGTCGACCCCGCTCAAATCCTATAGCCTCTTTACGTGAGAGAAGTGCCAAAACTACAAGTCTCTAAAAATGTTCCCCAATAAATACTTCTATTTTTATTTTGAGGCAAAACAAAATCAGCAGATTTGAGTCATTCTAGTTTAAGACTTTAATCTTTAATATCGAACCCGATACCAATATAAGAACGGATCGATCCCATCTCTACCTTCAAAGACAACACTGTGAACTTTTGTTTGCATCATCTTTTATACATATTATCAGTGATAGGTACTAGTTACTACTATGAAAAGTTACTGAGTGACTAACTTGCAGCTTACTGCAAACTTCACCACTTTTAAGAGATCCACCAAATCCTGGTTAGTTCAGCAACAGATGTGTACTCATGTTTAATCTTTTTGTAGCTCTATCACAGCTACATGTTTGTATGTTTGGATCTTTCTGTACCAAGTTTACGGTCTCTTTTTCCTTTTAACTGTTTTAATATTTTATTTACACAAAAGCCCTTCTAAGGACGAGTGCTCGGATTAGCATCCGCTCTAAACACAATGATACTTCGGATTGCTGTTTATCTATTGTGTCTGTCCCTATCAAATAAACCATCAAATAAAATAAAAATAGAAGTAGTTGGAAATGTAACTTTATTATTTACTCCTAATGTTCACATTAGTTAGTGTTGCTGTGGCAGTGTTAGAGGAAACTCTCAAATTTCATATAGAACTGTAGCCAGACAAGAGAGCCGATATAAAGCATGCCGTCAACAACACACCTGTCAGTCAGTCTCTTGAGTCCTGGCTTACAGATCGTGGAGCTGGCTGTGATTTAAAATCAAGCCTCGTCTGTGTGGATGGAGTGTCTCCTCCTTGGTCTGCTGAGCTAACGTGAGCTGCATCTGGGTCTCCGTGTCTGCAGCGCCGGCTCTCTGACAACGAGTAGAAGCGTGTTGTTTAGCTCGGTGCTTCGTGAGATTAGAATGACTATTCTTGTCTTGGACAAAGTTTTTCTTCCTCATTACTAGTCACCACAAATAGTAGTCGAGTTACAATAATGCCTTACTAAGTAACGCTCCCAACACATAGACCTAGTTAGTAATTAATCCTGAATAGAATGAAAATGATGGTTGACGGTAAACACAATTTTTATAAAAGGGTATAATGTTTTTTTTTTAAAGATATTTTTTGGGCCTTTTTGCCGTTATTGGATAAGACAGCTGAAGAGAGACAGGAAATGTTAGGAGGAGACAACATGCAACAAAAGGCTGAGAGCGGATTCAAACCCACGGCCGCTGCAGCTTTGACTATGGCCTCTGTACATGGGGCGCACGACATAACCGCTAGGCTATCGGCGCCCCAATAATGGCAAGTTTCAACTTCTCCAGTGAACGTTTTTCTATTTTCAGTCCAACATAAAGGGATGAATTTGACTTAAACACAGACTTTACAAACACCTTTTGCAGTCCAGTTTGATGTCCACTAAAAAACACAGTTTTATTCTACTGCTACAAGTTCAGGCGCGTTGCTTTATTACTTGTATGGTGAGAACTTTATTGTCCCTTTACCTGCGCCTGCCATATCCTTTCACCTCTGCCCCTGCATATCAAGCCCTGTTACTGAAGACCTCCAACTGTTCAAAATAATGCGCCAAGATCAATCTGAAAAACACTTTATGATATTTTAAGATGATGAACTCCTTTGTGGGTTTGAGATAATCAGCAGTCGATCATAAATGTTAAATAGACTTATTCAGAGTATTTTCTTACTAACTAAGTATGATGCAATGTGTTCATTATGTATGTATAAACTCCTGACTCAGCCTCCGCCCCTGAAATAGACTATGTGGGTCATATATGTAAAGAAAATCTTTATTCAGTTTGTCGCTGGGAACTGAAGTCGTTTTTTGGCAGACTTGGAAATGTGCGCTCCGGTAGGATTTGGTGGTGCCACCCACATTTCAAAGTCTCTAATTAAGAAGTCAAACTGACTCTCAAATGTTACCCCCCAAGAGCAAATATAGTCCTGTGTGTGCTGAAATAGAAACTAACTATACCATGATGTAATTACACATTTGGCTCCGAGTAGGAAGGTGGTCACTTTCTCCAGTTTCTGTGTGTATACACTCCTTGTCTCCTGGTTTATTTGAACAGAAGTCAAATCAAGTGGTTTTTAAATCAAAAAGTAAACATGGCTTTGTTTTTATTTGTTGTGTGGAGACTTTTTACTAATGACGTGTCACTCAGGTGAAACATGGCTGTGAATTGTCTAAGTTCAGAGCGAATGAATGAGGCTGTTTTCCTTCTGAAGAAAGAGCTAGAAAAATAAATTCAAGGCCTTGGTATGTCGACCTTTTGCAGATCTTAACACTTAACCTTCGACCGTGAGTAAGACTAAGGGCTGTGAAAGGTTTAAGAGAACATATAGTCTCACAGAGGTTTGGTTTAAAGACCGTTTAAAGTATTTGACAAGCAGGATCACAAATGCTACTTCTATAAAGTGAAGATCAAATATGATAAATTCAAATCTGTGAATAAATCTTTATGATTTAGCTAACGGAATAAACTCATCCGTTGAGATGATGTCTGGGAGCCGAGGAAACATCTGATCTCAGTTATTGTCGTCATTTTATAACAAGGTTAACATATTAAACTCTTAAACAATTTATGTTTTGGATTTGTTATTTTGGCATGGTTGGTAGATGGTGCATCTGAAAGCTGGTCTGCTCCTAATTATGTTCTTCTTTTATTGAACTATGTTGCACTAAGCAGTTAGCTGTAAGCTAGCTAGCAACAGATTCATCCATCCGTCTAAACCTTTCCTCTCGTCTCCGCACATTAATGCACATCAATAGAGTTAAAAAAACACACAGCCCGGGTTAATTTGCACCCGTCCATTATAAAGAAATGAGCTTTCACTTTTATATAAGACGCAAAAGGGGTCCTGCGATAAAGCCGGGTTATTTAGGATTTGGGAACGAGGACAAGTTGGATCTTGATAAATCAGAAGATTGGAGGGAGAATCTTGAGAAGCCTCAAGTGTGTGGTGTCAATATGATTATTTTACTGCTCCCAATAGAGTCAGAGTCTCCCTGATCTCGATCACTGTTCTCATAAATATCAAACATCAGGCCGCCTCTGCCGAATTCCCACAATAGCAAATGAGAGCGAGCAAATAGATGCTGCGTAATTATACAGCTCGCAAACATGGCAGTGATCATAAACACAACTGTATACGCTCTATACCTTCTTCTTAGCCAGGATTTCCCCCTTCTTCTTATTCTGTTTTTTTTTTATGTAAAGAAGAACACACTCCAGGAACGCCAGCTGACTACACTGATCGTCCTCCATATTTGTTTTTCTTCAGAAGTCATGTTTGATCACGCAAGTTTTTGTGACAACTCGTGTCTGTGGAATCAGCAAGGCTGCCCATTAGGGGGATAAAGGGGAAAGCTTTCTGGGGCCCAGTCACACGGGGAGGACACACCGAGGTTAGCAAAACCATGGTCCATCCTAATTTTAAGCAACAATGGCCAAATATTATGTTACACCTTCATACTCGTCATGACCAAAAACACACATTTTATGCTTTGTTGCTTCAGTAAGATGTAGCCTGTTTCAAATGTAACCCCCTCATCTTTCTGAACTTTTTATTTGTAATGTTACCAACGTTAGCGGGCCCAGAGGGAGCTAATGTTAGCCAGGATGCTACCGCTAACAGTACTGATTGAATGTGCATCACAAACAGTGTGTGGCGGATAATAATTCAAAAATCAGTTGAAACTATCTGCATGTCCGTGCTCTCTCACGTTTTTGAAATCGGTTTACATTTTGAAAATGGTCTATAGCGTAGCCAGCCTTAACCTGCAGATGATACTCGATTTTGGCTTCTTGAAGCTACTTTTCCTGATAAGCTCAACCGCTGATGCATCTGCTAAATAAGACAGGCCTTTGTTTCTGTTTGTCAAGCTTGTTAGACCTAGCAATGGTAACTAAAAGGGGCGGGACTTGGGCTCTATTAATTGCATGGTACAATGGACTTTGTTTTTTCTACAGAAATCCAAAATTCACATTTGGTCAGTCTGAACATACGTAGTCGACCTGAACATTCTCTGGAATGTGTGTATCAATCTGTCTTAATACGCACTAAAGCATGTGGTTTTTAGAACAAAGGGTTTAAGAAATATGAAGTGTAACAAAAGGGACATAAATCAGAGAGAACAAAGTGTGTTAGGAGCGTACTGTATATCTGAAGTAAAGAAGATTACAGGGAGTCTAGGGTTCAGAAAACATACGACTGACAACATAATACGCTTTAACATAGACATAAATCTCCACTCTCACACCATGTGAGGACTGGCCACTTCCCAAATCTCCTATCAATGACTTATAATCACAGCAGATATTACACTCGCTGTGAAAAATGTGGCTGGAGACAGGAAGAATAACTCATTACATAAGGTGTAGAGCGTTCCAGTAAAAGCATACGGTCTTCTCCTTTATTTGGAGAGCTTACGCCTCGGCACACAGAGAGTGTTTTTCTTCTTCTGTCCTTTCGAGGGGATCTGACAATTTATGAGCTGCTGCTCCAGGTGCTCTCCCCTATTGACCCTTATTTGTAGACCCAGTGGGGGAGCAGTGAGGGGGCTTCGGGGGGAAGGAAAGAAGCTGCACAAATGTGTTGAAATTCAATAGCAGAACAATGTCTTTTATGTTGTTTTGAGTGTGTGCAAGGTTTTAATGATTCCATTCAACTCCTGCTCCCACATAACATGGCCTCCTGTGAAAACACTGTGACTCTTTTTATTAAATTCCATCTTCTTTAAAGAGCCTTCGAACAATATTTTGGTAGAAATAATGGATTATATTACTGCCAAGCTACTTGCACCATCAGTGTTTACAGTTTTAACTGCCCTAATGCCAAGAAATCTTTTATTTGAAGGTTGAAATCCTGCAATATGCAGCCGACTCCACGAAGGTTTTTGTCATGGTAGCAGCAATGTTAGTTGATAGATCTTTCCACCACTTTGGTCTTGAATGAAATATCTCAATAGATGTTTGCTGGATTGAAGGTACTGACAGTCTCCAGAGGAATTCTAATTACTTTTTTAGTTATGGCTTAAAAAAAAAAAGATTTGTTGCCTTTATTTTGATAGGAAAGTGGATAGAGTAACTCTGGAAAAAGAGAGAGAGAGTGGGCAATGACATGCGGGAAAGAAGCCACAGGTTGGACTTGAATCTGATCCGCCCGCTTGAACTATAGCCTCCGTACATTGGGCGGGACCTAAACGCTAATCCATCAGCGCCCCCCTAATTATGACTCTTAATTACTTTTCTAATTACTTTGACATTGATCATTACCAGATTGCTGCAAAATTTAATTTCAGACCTTCTACAGTTTTGTGCAGCGACAGCATTTTTTTGACACATCTGGTCTGATCGTAATTTTGTATAATGTTTTTTTTTTTTTTTACAATCGTTATCGGTTATTGGTTACAAAATTGACTTTGCATGCACTTTTAGTTTTTAGCAAATTCCTGTAAACTGAAAAGATTTCAACATCTCGAGGCTGTAGATTAGCTAGTTGGCATGCTAATAAGCTAAGATAGCCCACATACACACTTACAATGCTTGAAGCATTGAAAATATGTAAATCTGAAGAATTAGAAAGATGAACTGTCTCTAATTCTTGACTGTACTGAAGGATGTCGTGACTGGTAAATGATTCCTTTGCTGTTATTAAAAGGGATGTGAAGTTTTTGCTGTAAAAAGTTAGTAGGGCCGCTAGTAGGGTAGTGGTTAGTCAATCAATCAATCTTTACTAAGTTAGCTCGTGCGCACCATATACGGAGGCTATAGTCCTCAAAGCAGGCGGCCTGTGTTCCAATACGACCTGTTACTCTCACGTCATTACTCTCTCTCTCTCTCCCTGATTTCGATCCACTGTGCTGTCTCTACAATAAAGGCACAAAAAGCCCCAAAAATCAATCTTCAAATATCATCTGCAGCTGTAGATTCTGGTCTGATCTGTCGTGGTTAATGAAACATGTTGACGTTTATTGTTCATCAGATTAGTTTTGATAGAGAGACCCACAAGTTATCATTCATGTTTACCGTTATGTTTCTATTTACATGAAGGTACTCTACATGTCTGCAGTAAGTCAAACCAAACAACACAGATGTCAGCTGTTGTGGAGTGTGCTGCAGTCTTCCAGTATAATGAATTTCACCTCTGATAGAACAAGACGCTAACATTGGGCAACATTAGGCTGCTAACGGTGGATGATATTTGACTTCGACCACAGAACAAACACTGTGTGGAATTTGAATGAACCTCTTGCTTTTTCATACCTCCTTGACAACTACTCAATGTCATGATTCACACTGGACCACAGTGTTTGGACTTTTCCACAATGTTTTGGAGACTTTTATGAGCTGTGAAGTTGATTTAATTTCTTCTTCTCTTTTCTGTTTTCTCTAGTGTGCCGGACAGCCTGCCACAAGAAATGTGAAGTCAAGGTAAGAAGTGAACTATTTAATACATTTACTGAGAGGGACAGGTTACGTTTGATTTTTTTTACAGGTTTTCTTATGATTTCATACATGAAAATGAGCACTTCAAAAGGCCTCCTAGAAAAGTGGCCATTTAAAATCAATGTTAGCTTATCAAGAGGAAATGTTATGGGTAAGGTGGAGTCAGCTCCTCCGTCAGTGTGAGTGCCTATACATGCAGATGTTGGAGTAGGCGGGGTTTTGGGAGTTTATGTTCTGCAAAAAATCTTGAGAATGTCCAAACAAGTGTGTTTTGTACCAGAATCTGTTTATATTGGATAAACTCTTGCGTCTTTGAGATCGCCCCTTGTCTAAAAATAAAAGACCTCTGGATGGAGCTGTGGCTAGATTCATCTTGTTTTGAAAAGGCAAAGGCCACGCAGAATAAAAAAGGGAGGGGAAACAGAAGAAGCTGAAGTTCCTGCAGGGTCGACCGAGAGGGAACGTTGTGTGTTTCACGCACGTGCAGAGGTACAACTGCCACGAGAGGTTTATAGCAGGATTTGCACATGCAAGTACATGAACACACATACATATACAGTACACATACACACCTATGTTTATACACACGCTTCATCTGGAATCCATTATTGAAATGGGTGCTACTTGCCAGCTTTGCCCAATCCCTCTTTTATGCACAGGAAATGCCAGGGGTGCAGGGCAGGCTAAATATGAGGCGGGGGCTTTGGACAGCCTCGCAGGAAAGGCCTCTGGTGGAAAGTTATCAACCAAATGGCTGAAATGATAAAACGCAGCACATGCCAACTTTCTCTTTTGTTTTTTTGGCAGCAGTAGCACAACTTTTGTCACTGAAAGTACAAGTGGATTTGGATGTTGTAATTAATTGGTCCCAAAAAATGTCAAAAAAAAATACAACGTTTACCCACCAATGTCAAAGCAATCCAGGCACGCGGTGTTCTAATCTTATTTTCCCAGGTGTTGAGATATTTATCTCTGAAACCTGCTTCCGCCTCCAAAAACTAAGGATGAATGGACTTTTGTTTTTCACTGCACATTGTGTTGAAAGAATAAAAAAGGGAGAGACACTCATATTTGTGTCCACTGTCTGGAACCAAAGGCAACAAAGAACCTACATGTGGTGTGTAGAGTACAATGTCGGTGGCCAAAGTGTCAACTTATGTTAAAACAATGCAGAAAAGACAATCTCACACAACTTAACACAACCCACCAGCATAATCACACTAGGGGTGTAACGGTTCACAGAGGTCACAGTTTTGTTCGTACCTCGGTTTTGGGGTTCACGATACGATCCAAATTTGGTTCAACAGAGAAAAAGCAATAAAATGTCCCGGATGTATATTTCTAGGGTTGTCTGATTTATTTAAAACTGACAGTAGTGCACGTTACAGTCTGATCCATCTTGTGTTTAAAATATCCCTTTAAATGCACAGTACGTAAAATCGATGAAAACGAACTCTGCGTTGACCGTAGTCGAGACGAAAGGTCGAAACAGACCTGAGGAAGAGAATATGTTTACCGATGAGCTAAAGTATCCAAGTATAATTTACATGATGTTTTTATCCAAGCAGCACATACAGCAACAGTACGGCAGCTTTCAGTCGCAGCTCACGCTTCCTTATTTAGCAGTCTTTGACGAACATCCGGTGTTTCCACGGCAACAATAAACATTTCGTCTTTCATGGAGACTCATCATGAGACACATCCCGTTACTATAAAATGAAAGATTTCTCTGGCTTTGATAACTGTTGGAAATATTTGAGCTGATGTAAGAACTCAACAAAAAATATATACAACATAGGTTTTGTCAATTTTTAATTAATTTAGATATTTTAATGTAAACGTTCTAATAAAATTCTACATATACGAAATAGAATGGCGTTCACCAAAAAGTATTTTCCCCCTGTGTGTTCACGACAGTCCCTTAGTTTTTCGTGTTGCCTTATCAAAGAACAAAATGATTCATAACGGCATACTGTGCATATTTGTTGATAACCTTTTGCGTTTCAGGAAGCCAGAGGTCAAACTGATGGGACATTAAAGGAGTCGAGAATGTACTCCCAGTGTCTATATATACAAAACTGAAACGTTCCATCTCCAAAAATCACAGCAGCATTTCCTTTTCTAAACATTTCAACTAAAAATGTCATAGCGTTGGCAGGAAGCAATTTGCTAACAAGGCTGAGATTAAAAACAAGGGAGGGACCAGGACAGGGTCAGACCAGATCACTATCTGCAGAACAGTCGGGTACATTTTTTATGAATTCATTGTCTTAAGAAGCAGATTTTTTTCTATGAACCGTCAGTCAAGTATGATCTGAAGTGTAAGGAATCTAAACTCCTGATGATAACTCCTAGCTAGGACAGTTATCCCAAGCACACACTGCTGTCATAAATCTCTGTCTGGAGCTAAGGCTAAATATGAGGCCCATATTTATCCTGGCAGCTGCAAACAAATGGTCAGACCTGTGTGTGTATGTGTGAGAAAACACGCGTGTTTGCTAACGAGTGGATGTGAAAAATGCTTTAAAACTTGTCAGGAAGATTTCACCCCTGTGTGACGACAGGAAAGAGCCAGAGAACGAGCACCCGAGCCGATCGCCCTGGAAGTTGAACGAAAGCGATTTCAAGGTCAATTTTTTCCAAGTCCCTGTGTAGTTGTACTGAATATCATCCCTGTCATTGTTACCTCCCTGCTTGTTTCACGAGTTGTCTGCCTTTACTGAATCCTATTAGTGTCATCAGTTCAAAGGCCATGCATGGAAAAAAAAAAGGGAGAGACACCGAAATAACACATTATTTGGCTGATTTATTTACAAAAACATAAATCAAATTGCAAAAAGAGATGAGGTTTGGATGTCAGTAGAGTCAGTAGTGTAAGTGAGTGGATTTGGGAAAAGTGTATTGTGCATGTGATGGATGGAAAATGAAGATAAAGTAACAAAAGGCACATGTAGGAAGTCTCTCTGAGCAGACTGAGGTGGCAGCTTTTCTAGTGACCGTGAGCATTGGGCCCAGGTGCTCTCAGTCAGGCTGATTGGACAGCTACGCCTACCTATTATGTATACCTGCAACACCAGAGAAGAGAAGCCCAAACCCAACAGGCCACAGGACCGTCACACCGTACCTGTCATTTTTACCTCCCTGCCTGTTTCACGAGTCCTCTTTCTGTACTGAACCTTAACCTCTTTAAATGAAATCTTTAACTCTTTGACTTTCCCCCTCTAAGGCTGCTCTCCGAGCATTAATGAAAGGTTAAACACTTTAAGAGCTCTTCAACTCTTCACGCTGAGTTCAGTCTAAAAATAGAAACCAAAGAAGAATACAGCCCTGTGATTGACTGGTGAACAGTCCAGGGTGTACCCCGCCTCTCGCCCAATGACAGCTAGGATCGGCTCCAGCCCCCCCCGTGACGCTGAACGGGAAAAGGGGTAAAGTAATGGATAATGGATGGATGGAAGAAGAATTCACCTTCCCTCTACAAATCAATAACACAACAACATCAGATGAATTATGCTAAAGATAAAAGTTCCCTGAAGTCTTTCATTGGTAGCTCTCAAAACGTTATTTTTGACAGTCTTTGGTGTGACGACTATATATTCTGATATGTCAGAAATCGACAGCACCCTCCCTGTTTTTGGCTGTTAAAACACTTTCATGCTGTTTGACTTACGGTATAAACACACTGTAAAAAAGAAAACCTTCTCAGTTGTGGTCTGTGGTCTGAGCTGTTGATGGCAGCACCTCATCCTACTCTCTTTGAACCGACTTTCACTCCTATTATTCAATCTTTTAGCCGAGACTGCTCATTTTTATTATTATTTTATTATCAGCTGTTGTTTTGGACTTAATACTTCCCATATTCGGGACAAATATGGATTGTAGAGCCTGAAGCAGATTTCTTAAGCCCAAATTACTCACTCGCAATATATCTGCCATTAAATCAAAATAATTGTAACACAATAAGCAAATAAAAATTATAATCTTCAGACATCCAACTGACTCTGTTTCAGCAACCATGTCCTGGTAAACAGCATTGTTAAAATGACTCACATTCAGAAAGGAAATAGGGCCCTGTGTCCACCTAGCATTTTTATCTGAGCGCCAGCGTCTTTGTTCAGTTGTTTTCAATGAGAAGAGAGCGTTTGCAGCAGAAAGCGGCCACCTGGAGAAACAGCGCAGCGTCTTTTTTCCGAGCGCTCCACCTTTTTTGTGTGGCCGCTCCGAGCGCTCAAGTTAAAAATCTTTAAACTTTTCAGAACGGCGCTGTTGACATAACAACGCTCTTTTCCAAACGTATGATATTCCCCGTAGTTTTTCCGCCCACAGATCGCGTCTTGTACCCACATCCTCTTTGCTCCGTGTCTGATGGGAAAATAAACGATCAAAAATTAAAAACATGCAGTAAAAAGTAACGGTGAAGTGTCGGTCATACAGCGGCTGTTATCAACAGACTGTTGTCATAGAGACAGGAAGGACATGCAGCGCTCTTCTCCTCAGCGCACACACGCTTCTTACTGTACAAGCGCCCCAAAGCGCACAGCTAGGGCCTAAGGGTTATGTAAACAGAAATATAACTCAATATTGGTTTCATTTAACTTACTTATCTTATTGATTCATTAATCTTAATTTGATGTTTTTGGACATGTAATGTCCACAATACATTGTTGCTCATCACCTACATGAAACACTCATGAACTACATGTCTGATACGTTAAAAGCAGCTCAAACGTCAGCCCCTCTGACTCGGCGGCCGGTCTCTAATGGGTTGGTAGCTCTTAAAGTCAGGAATAAACCGAGGTGCTGAGTACACCCTATAGGATTTCACTGATCCTTGGTTGCCTGTCAAGTGTGTTTGGAGAAGGAAACGAGCATGTTCCCCCGTTAATGAGGAAGGAGGTCTGAGAAAGCAAAGTGGCAGAACACGAACACGCTCTGCCTCCACTCGTTTTTCATCCTCCGCTCCAGAATGATGAAGCATTTGTTTTCATTTTTCCCTGCTCCTGAAATTCTCAGAATGCCTGTTTTGAAAGTCTGGAGGAGAATCACGTGTTTCATTGTGCTGGCTGGCTTCCACTCTGTGTTTTTGTTATTTCAGATTTGTTATTGGTGACCCCTTTAGTTCCTCTCATTGAGCACAACATGCTAGAGTCAGAGATCTGATATTTGGAGCCTCCTGATGGAGATGTCCTCGTTTAGCTCGTCATATTTGCCAAGTGAAGAGCTGCAGATTGCTTCTTTGCATAGCTGAATGTTGTAACACTGGCTCTTAGGTCACTCTCAATCTTTTTGTGTTTTACAAAAGACTGCTATTGAAATGCAGACCGTAAATAATACAGAATTTAATTTGTGCTTTGTAGTTGTTTGATTTGCTATCGGTTATCTAAACCATCTAAACCTGGCAAGCAACACATCAAACGTATCAATGCACCCTCTCTTCTTTGCCTTTATCTACACGTGACTGCACACTAGGTGTTATGTATCATCTGCATGAATCTGTATGTTCCCATTGAGCATGTAGCCAGTGAAATAAGAGGCTGTGTACAGTAGCTTTGGCGATCTATGTGACTGATTAGTCTGGAAACATGCCGTTTGCTGAGACACTGCTGCATTCAGAACATCTGAAGCAGAGTGATACACATAGTTTAAGGTTCCAGTGATGATGCACTCCTTATCAAAACTCATGGAATTCCCCCTGTCCAATCAGATTACTTCGCAAAGACTTACTGCTATATGAAACGACACATCACTGTGTTTATAGAAGCGGTCATTTTGGCACTATGTGCAGCTCAGTGGCAACCACTCCCCGACATTTTTAACATTTCTGAGCAATCCTCTGGAGATTTAAAGTCCTCCACGTGGATTAGGATGAGGCAGGTCATCTTTCTCTTATTATTTATTGCCTCCAGCTCTCTGAGACATCCAAACACCTGCACCCATACATATGAGGGGAATATTTGAGAGAGAACATCAGGCTTGCTGCTGGCCTTCCCCTCACCTGTTGGAAACAGCTTGGATTCATAACAGTGGATGTTTACAGTAGCTGTCTGGTCACCAGGAGCTTCATGCACAAAGGCTGGCTTTAAAGAGACCATGTATCGAAAGCAAGATCGAGGTTAAAACCCAAGTGACAGCAAACTTAGAGCAACTATATGTGCTTTGGCGCTGTCTGAAGATCTGAGTGTAACTACACTGTTGTAAACACAGAGTGCTGTCATGCCTCCCCAACTACTCCCTCACAGACAACGTGCATTTGTTAACAAGCAGAGGGGGGGGGTCTTATGAGAAGCCAAAGATCCATGTTGACTGACAAAGTACAGTAATATTACCGGACGTTGCCCAAATATGACTATGCTAGCATCTACGGCTAGTTGTAGAGACAACTTTTGGTATTATATGGATTCATGTACTTACTTGTATGCAAAACTTTACCCGGGTTAGATGACACTACGTTGACCCAAATAACAACACAGTCTAACTTTATGTCGCAATCTGTAGAATGAATGAATGAATGAATAAGTATCTGCAGGGATGTACACTCTGGGTCTTGCTCAGTCACTCTCATTTGCTCTTCTTACTGTAGCTTCATCCAGAACCGTCCTCTTCCACCTCTAAGCCTCAGCTTAGCTCTTAGCTTCAGCCATTGTATCAAACAATACATAGTGCTATAAGCAAACGACCTGGGAGATCTGTGGACATGGTAGGGATGCTATTCTGCCAGTTAAAAGTTGACTTCGAAACAACTATTTCAAGATGGAAAAGTTACATATTGTTGCTTTAAAGTCGAAATTGCAAAAAAATTGCAAACTGACTCCCTACCTGCTCAGATGGTTAGGAACGTTAAGCTTCTACCTACTTGTTGGGCTAATTGTTTATTTTGTATTAATTTACTGATTATATTTTGAATTATCTGATAAATACTTTTCCACAAACCCCAAACCTTCTCTCAGAAGAAAAGAGTAAAATGCTATATCATAACCTTCTGTAGCTCATGAAGGCTGTTTGAATTTGTTGTTTTGTTTGTCGGTCCAAAAATTTGCAAGAGCTAGCAGTTTAGCTTTGGAAAGGCAGGAGTCCTACGAAAAGTATTGTTATTTAATTCAATTCAGTATTCAATTCTCATAAACCAAATACAAATTGAGGCTCATTACATCATTACAGTTCTAACGCCAACATTTGACCTGAAAGTTGTAGTTTCTGTGACTTGATTTAAAGACAATTTCTACAGCAATTGACAAAAATGATTGATACTCTTTTTCTATGTCCTCAAACTCCATTCTGTCTCTGTAACCTTTTTCTTTAGCTGCAGCTCTGGAGATCATTTGGCATGGTTAACCTCCTGCTCTGTTCCAGTGACTTCTTTTAGATAGCACACGTTGCTACAGGGCTGATTTATCACACTCCCTTTAATTGAAAACTTTGGAAGCCGTTTCACTGCTGCAGAGTGCCAGCACAGCTTTTTTTCACAGCCTTATAGACTTTATAGTACTGTAGCTTTGGCAATGTTGAGACTGGGCACAGGGGACTTCAGGTTTTTAATTACAATGTCAGAGAACTGTAAATACCTGACATGGTTTGTTTTAGTTTAGTTTCTCTTACAAATTCATGCACTAAAATCAATGTTTTTTTCCCGTCAGACTAATGTTAGACTTGATGACATGTGATTAACTTTAACTTAATAGAACTTAATGAATAGTATTTACTTTTATTTTAAGTGCCATTGGATTGTTTGGTGCAGGAGTACTTTAGTGCTTAAATGTTTCCATACTTTCTATTGACAAAGGGTCAAATGCATTTAAAGTCAAAAGCTGCTAAAGCATTCATGCATTAGCAGCTTTGCATTCATTACTTTTGTTCTTGTTTACACTACAGACTGTATAAAACATGGACGTAGTCTCAGTGACTTCACTCATTGGTTTCTGAACATGCATTACGTATCCCCACAATGGCGGTTGCCATATTGGAAATGCTGCACTTCAAACAGGCCCAAAGCCCCTTGGCAAACAAGCACAACATGCCCTCCTGTTAGTCACCTCAGCCACACCCTAGTTATGTAAATGTACGCATAACCACACTTAGCGTTAATACAATAAAACAACTGATGGGTTATTAGAAAATCCCCCCAAGAAGGAGAGAACATTTTGAAACCAGGATGTGAACATGTTTATTTCTGCTGTTAAAAATATGACAGCAGACATTTTTATATGAGCCCCAACAGCATTTCCTTGACTTTTACAGCCAGCCCCAAGTGGACACTTGAGGAACTACAGTTTTTTGCACTACATTGGGTTTTACTTGCTTCATGTGTAGTTTGGGACTTAAATAAACCAGAGAGTGATCTTCCTCATATATAATCCACAGCAGAAAGTGAGATAAACCGTCCATTGATTGAAAGTCAACACACATTGACTGTAAATCCAGGAAGGCTTAAATAACCTGAAGTGAAGTTTCAAAGATGTGAGTGTGGTGTTGAATCCATTAACAACTTCCTTCCTTTCTATGCGGTGTCTGCTCTGCAGTAAGTCAGAAGTGGCAGCTACAGAGAGCAGACAAAGGGAGATGAACTCCTGTTAAGAAAACATGGACGTATAGCCATGTGGAAGTCATGTTCCTGTGATGGACCGTGGTGAGAAACGGGGGCGCGTATGGATTGGATGTGGTTATTGTCAGTGGTTCTCCTTAGATGCTTGCTACGGTATCTGTATTCATAGTATCTACAAGAAAGAAACTCATTTAGTGTGTGATCAAATCCAGAGCCGGCCAACTAACTAACTGAATTAACAGTCATAGGACAGAACACATGCTCAGTACTCTGCCCCTCTTCTTAGACAACAAGGGAAACACAACAACAGGAGCACGGGATGAATCATCTAATTTGAGAACTCGATTAGAAAGTGTTTTTATGATATTAGTTTTATCAGGTTTTTCATTTCATAAGGATGGGAGATCATGTAAGGTCTATGGCCTTACATTTCTATCTATCCATCCATCCATCCATTTAGAGATGCAACACAGTACCAGGAGAAGAGTAACACAGCGTAAAAGCTGTTTTAATATTCTTTGGCCACATGGGGGCAGTGGAAATAGCTATAAACACAATATTGACATATTATCACCTCGTAAAGTAGTTAAGGCTAATAGTTGCTTATCTACACATCCAGTGTAGGCATGGAGCAAAAAAATTGCATGTGGAGTCGTGTTTCTGGCCTCCTGGGGTTGATGAGAGCTGTGAGACTGAACCAAAACAGCAAAGTTGAAGGCTGTAAAACCAAAACACAGAGCAGAACAATGCTGAAATCGCCACAGAGTTAAGAGGAACCACAGAGCTGGCTTTTCATTCTCTGTGAGTTCTTTGAGTATGACCCAAAACATATTCAGCGATAAGAAAAAACATGTTGCTCAAGTGCAGCTCAAACAGAAGCTTAAATGTCAGTTTTTCTGACAATAAAATAGAAATTAAACAAAAGATTACTAATTTCTGAGCTTCCTAAATCCCTGTTCAAATCTGTTATCTTTACTTGTTCTAGTTGTTGTTACACAATAAGCGGTGGCTAATTGCCATGCATTTAGTAACTGCATGGTAGCAACATGTACATAGATACAGCAGGATAAACAAACAGGAACGCCCAGATTTTAACATGATGGAGTA
This sequence comes from Tautogolabrus adspersus, assembly GCA_020745685.1. NCBI lineage: Eukaryota > Metazoa > Chordata > Actinopteri > Labriformes > Labridae > Tautogolabrus > Tautogolabrus adspersus. The sequence goes on along the minus strand of CM036548.1, from coordinate 24,882,022 downwards.
ATCAAGAGTTGTTGGAAAGAATGTCAACAGTAAGCCAAGTGCATGTAGGAGACATTGATGGAGGAGCAAGCAAGAAGAATGACCTCGCAGAACGTAGAAGTTGATAATTTGATTGCACTAGAAAACTGGAGGAACAGTTGCTGAGTGTGCAGGCTCTTTTCCCGGCATCGCTAAGCTTCCCTGACCAACACAACAGCTGTTGGCGACGTGCCTTGCTGGAGGACGACTCCTCATTACACGCTGAAAGGAGCTCTGGGACTTTCTCGTCTGAGTTCCCCGCCCATATATCCACATCCTTTCCATAGATTTGAAGTGACACATTTTCCATGCTATGCCTTCTTCCACTGTGTCTGAGCTCCTGCAGTCTAATCATGACCATCCAGGAGAAAATCCATGTGAAATGTAGCCTCTACGCAGCATGGGCGTTGGTGAAAAGTTCCACTGGCCGCTGGGGGACAGGGATCTGCTCAGCTCTGATGCTGCCTGGGAAAGCCTGAGTCAGACTCATGAAACTGGATATCACCCAAACAGCTCTCTCTCTCTGTATGTCCTTCATTTCTTTCTCTCCTGTTCTGTTTATCTTTCATTTTAACCGTCCCGCTGTCTTGGATTTTATTCCTCTGTCCTTGGATTTTATTTCCTACTCATACTTTTGTAGAATTTGCTTAACACCTCTTGATCCGTGCTGGTTTACTTCTCATTTAACACATCTGGAAGAGGTGCTACGTTCATGTTTAAAAGTTGGATAGAGAAAGAGTAACAGTGATGTAACAAGTGTGTTTGTGTACTACAAAGACTGTCAATAAGAAGTGGATAAAGCTTCTGGTTTCAATAATGAATGAGCAGAAGTGACTCAAACCTGCATTGTTTACATGGCCAGCAGGGGGCGACTCCCCTGTTTGCAGCAAAAGGTTTGACTGAATGAAACCATGTAGGAAATTTAACTGACATTGATTTATTACCGATGTATACATTGTCCTAATGGGTTGATGGTTTCAGTTGTTAGATTTAAAACTTCTTGATAGCATCATTTACATTTTCTAAGATATGGTCCTATGTAGAAAAATCGACGATAAAACAGGGTAAGCTTTACCGTTGGAACTTGCGATTGACAAAGTATCAACCACGCTGACCTGTCAACCACAAAAGACATGTAACACTTGTAAAATGTGTTTTCCAAATATGGTATCTTCTGATTATAAAAATCCAAGATGGCCAACATGGCACTTTTCATTGGCCACCAATCCAGTTCAAGACCTAACTGTCAACAATTAAAGGATGCAGCTTACCCGAAACTCAAATTGTCTTCAGCATAAACCAATGATCCTTGGCCTTGCTGGAACAAAACAATGGCAAACGTTAAAAGAAATGCATCAAGGCAGTGTTATGTTCGTCTGTAGCCATGTTGGTGCGTTTATGGACAGTGTTTTCAGCAGTTATGAGATCATCAAGGTAATAAAATCCCCAATAACAGGAAATAGGCCAGACCAAGAGATGCATATTAACCGTAAGTACAGGCGGATAACTTTCCCATGCTTTAAATTCCTTTATCCTTGGTATGCATAATGACTACAGTAACTTATATGGGCATAGACCAACACAGACACCCAAAAACAAGGGGAATTCCCACTTCCCACACTCCAGCCTGCATGGTCCCTACATGAAAGGTATGAATCTCACATAAACAAGCATGTTGTTTCGTTACCATAAACCATATGTGTGCTCTGTACCAGCCCTCCCTTCCTTCCTGGCCCTTGTCATTAATAGCAGATTAAATAACGCTCACTGAGTCGACATCTGGTGAACACGGCTTCATCATAAGGTGTTACTTTTAGAGCCACCTTCCATGTAATTACTTCCCACAAACATCAAAGACGATGGTCATTCTTTCCGTGTTGTGGTGTAATACTTAATGTGCTACTAATTTGTACCAAACATTCTTCAGTAATGTCCCTTTGTCTGCTACTGGATAATAGCTGGTGAGGGTGTGGGAGCAAATTAAAATGACTGATGAGTGCATGCGTTACTGTAAGACTATCATCAGGCGAAATGAAAGGCAGCCATTCAAAGCTGCTGTAATCAATACGTTTGTATTACCAATGGATACAATCACATTAAATAATGTGCTGAGGAGTCTAGTCTTTGTAGCTCCTCTCAATAAATACTTTTAGTTTTGAAGACAACAATTTTACTAAGGTCATTTCCAATGACAGCAGCTTCAAACATAGGGCTCAAGCTTGCTGTTTCCCCTATCATTTAATGCTTAAAGTTGACCTAATATCCTGATGCCATTTTAAAATTGACAAAGTGTTGCAATGCTGGATGCCCATACTAAACGTGGGCAAAGTTTCAGCTCATAAGGTAAACATACTTTGGAGTAATCCCAGGATAAGTCTGCAGAGGGCGCCAAACAGCTTGTTCTGCAAATCACGCGACAAATCCCTGATATGAAATTAAGAATTTCACAAGACCAGTAAGCCTCTACATTAGCCGTTGAAACCTCTTGGGTATAGGCTCTCTTCTCCCAGCACTGGAGAGCAGCCCTGCAGCGTTCTGCCCCCCAGGAGGCTTCCAGAGAGCTGGCCAATCAGAAGAAAGTGGGCACGTCCGGAGGCGGGCCTTAGGGGGCAGCAGCTGATACAAACCATTTCTGGTTGATGCTGAAATTAGGGTTTTTACTGGCGCCAGTATAAGATGAATGAGGAGTTTTTTCACAGTCCTTTTCCTTCTCTTAGCCTCAGCCATCGTATCAAACAGAATTAGGACGGGCGTACTGGCTGATACCGTTAAGCGGTCAGCACTTCTCGAGAGAATCGCGGCCCGCTGCCAAACTTACATAGTGCGATAAGCAGGCGAACCAGGGCACTGTAGAGACATGGAAGAGGTACTATTCTCACTATTAGATGGACTTTGAAACTACTATTTTAAGGTGGACAAGTTACATATTGTTGCTTTAACAGAAACAGTCTATACTATACGTACGTAAAGCAGTTTTATTCCATCCCTTCCAGATTAATTAGACCACAAAAAATCATTATAGGGACGGTGGTTAAGCCGTACTCAGCAGTGGTCTTGAACTGGTTTACTGTACTGTACTGAAGCATCCTTTTCATTGAGGTGAATGTTTCCAGTTTTAATCTTAAACAGAAAATCATATTTTACTACATCAGCATATCGCAACAGAGCGGACTCTAAGCCACATGATAAATCGACTGCGTGAGTTGAAAGACAAACCGAGCTGCTGACTGACGAGTATGTATCTCCACGCTGCTGTTGACACTGTTTGACTTTGAATAGCTGTGAAGTCAATGGATTCATTCATGGCACTTTCTCTCTCTGGTTGCAGCTGTAGAAGGAGTGTGTGTGAGAGAGAAAGTCAAGGAGAGAGAGGGAAAAAGACTGAAAAGGCGGGTGAAGGAAAAGGTGGTGGGGGGGGACTCATATTTAACCTGTAACTTGAGAAGCTGATAACAAGGAGAGAATGAGGAATGAGCTTGTGAAGAAGGAGTGTGTGTGTGAAAGAGGGGAATAAGACAGTGACACAGAGAAATAAAAGAGCTGAGCCTTTGTTTCCTGAGCTGCTGAAATCTTCCTGGGAAATTCAGCTCAGTATTTTCTCTCCTTCCTCGTTACTCATGTGTCTCCCCGTTTGGGAGGAGGGTGAAAATGGACTGAACAAGAGGGAGGAGAAAAACCGGGCAGAAAGAGAAAGAGAGGGAAATAGCTGTACTTTGTAGCCAGACTTTCCCTGCTTATTCAGCGCTGAGTGCTGCACTGCGCCGTTTCCAGTTGTGGGATGTTAAGATTTGCCTTTGGCTGCACTTCTCCCCACTCCTGCGCTCACATAAAGACTCTTTAGACATTTTTATGCTCATTTTCTTCAGAGGAGGAGGAGTGAGAGAGGGAGAGACTAGCCAGACCTATTAGCCTGGAGACACACACATACACACCAACTCTCTCTCTCTCTCTCTCTCTCTCTCTCTGACACACACATTTGTACACTCATCCAGCTCCGCGCTGCACCAAGGTAACAGTGAGTGGATTTAGCTTTAGCCATCTGGTCGGAGCGCAGAGGAAAACCTCTCTGCTGAACAGAGGGGGGAAAGGGAAAGGACGATGCAGCACTAGGTGGGCAGAGGAAACCAAAGAGTGAAAGACAGGCGACAGACACAAACACGCACGCAGTAAGGCAGGATGGCCACCGCAGTGTTTCAGGTAAGGAGTGAGATTGTAACAGGGGGAACACAGCTGCTGCCTGTCTGGTATTTGAGTGCTTGGCTGTCCCAAGTGTTGTGTGTGCTGCGCTTGGATTCACAGCAAACCCTCCGCAGTACGGATCTGCTTTATTAGGCTGGAAGAAAAAGCTTAAACTGCTATCAGATGTTTTATTCATGCATGTGTTTAGCCCGGCGTTAATGTGGTTTATGTATGTTTTGTTGTGTCATGATTTGCTTAAGCAGTAACTCAGCAGATGTATAGCTTGTGTGCACATCTGTATAGATTTGAGGGTGAAAAAGTGATGTACCTATTATAAATGTTTATGTGCCTGCATTACGCTGTCCGCTGAAGAGACTATGGATGACAGGAATGTGTGCAAATGATCCTGTAATGGAGATCGATTATAGTTTTTGTTTGTTGTATCAGTGTGGACTTGTTTGTGTTTGTGTAATGTAAAGAACTGCTTGTTTTCTGTAGAGCGCATGTCTGTGTGTGGTCTCCTCGGTTTACCATGTTCTGTGGTCGCTGGCCCTTGGTCATAGCTGGAATGACAGCGGTGGCGTATGTCTCCTCTTGTTTTCAGTTTCCTCTTTTTTTTCCCTCCTTAATGCCTGAAAACAATTTGTTGCACTTTTGAGGATACTTTAGTGTAGGGCTGTTTTCATCATGCTGTGCTAAGCCAGCTCTTTCTGACCTGGAGTTCAAAAGCACAGTTTGAAAAAAAGATACATTTGTGGTAGAAAAGGAAATTTAATCTAACAAAAAACGAGTTCTGTTTTTCATAATAGAGAAAGTTTGTGTGTGTTTGCCTTCTTCCAATGATTTCAGTATTAGTGTGTCTGCAGCCATGAACCCAGCCGCAGTGTTTCACAATAGGACCTTGCAAAAGTTGTTGCATTGAAAACATCGCCCCAGGCTTGAAAAAACCAACAGCACTTTGGGAATTTTTGGCACGCTGACTGAGCTGCAATTGCCTCCAATTTGCCTCAAATTTAGGAGAAAAAGAATAAGGGCATAGTGTTAGAACGTGGGACAAATTCCATGGTTGTACCGTACGCTGTCAGCTGTGATTTTCGACCTTGTCTGCGAGGCTGTCTGGATTCTTAATGGATTGATGTTAAGCTGTCAGTACCACATTGTATCCTTGTTTATGAGCTCAGACTTAAATTATGTCAAGTCATTCAAACATGGCTTTTATAAATGCATTGATGTACTGCAGTTTAAGGGTGCAGATGTAACACAATGCAGCTAAAATCGTGTCACAATCCATTGTTGTTGGTGTCATCACCGTGATGTTTCGGTCATGGAGCATTCTTGCACCAGGCCACTGAGTCAAATCAGTTACATGCCCAGGGTTAACCTGTTAGGGGCCCCCGGGCTGAATAATTGCCCCTATTGGCCTCTGCACACTTCCAAGCATTGTGTCTGTGTCCTGTCACTTTCCAGTTCCCACCACATACAGTGTGCATAGCACACATTGTACAAGGCAGCTCCAGTGTTAAAAAGCCATCCAGGAGTCCTTCACAGAGGTTCGTGCCTGGTAATTGGATTGAACACAACTACAGTATGTTTAGGCATATAGAATATAAACTGAAGTGACTGGATCTTTAAACAAGGTTGTGAAACAGGGCACTCTTCAAAACATGTCCAAAATATTAGGTTGCTTGGTGAGGAACATTTTTGGTTGTCACTTTGCTTGAGTCCAAAGTGTTTTACAGTAGTTTAAATTTGGGTGAGGGATTAAACTGAAAATAAGCTGTGACTCAATTGAATATCTGTTTTTTCTCAATATGTATTGGTTAAATGTTTAATGGCCACGAGTGGTATAGCAACAAACTGTAAACACTTGTACACAATTAAATCCCCTTTCAAAGTTCTTATGTTTGTGTTTCTGTTTTTGTGCTCAAAGTGATGAGTGTTAGTCCATAGTAACTCACTAAGACCAGTTTTGGGGCTCTACCGATCTCAGAACGTAATCATCAGCTATCATTTAGTGATAGTTAAGGCCCCAGGGTCAACCACAAATGTTTCGGAGCTTATGCTGTTGTCAGCAGATTTCTGGATAGATGATATCAGATATCCGGACCAAGATTTCCTCGTCATTCCACAGGTTATTGTTGACAGTCTGACTAGCAACTTGGGACACAAGATTGGAGTTTAAGTTGGCAGAGGTCATCTACCACTTGATATGTTCTGCATTCATGGGCAGTTATGTGTTTATAAAGATTAGTTTAAAAGGTAATTTGTCATTGGATGATTATTGATGTGTTCTGTGGTTGCATTTGGACATGGAATATTTCTAGCTAACAACCAAAGCCTGCTCCAACACGATTGGTCAAAGCCGGACAGAAAGCGTCCAACACTGAAAATCGTGTCCCTGGCCAACATATTCTGCATTCATATGCAGATAACTGTTTATAGAGATTAGGTCTTAAACTTCTCATGGGGGAAACATCCCACTCTAAGCCGCTAAATGCTCCACTGTGTTCACCAACTAGTTGCTAACTGTGACTGCATGCTGTTTGACGTTAAGTAGGATGTGTACAAATGGGTTTTAAAGCTTTTTCTGTTGTTGTTTGCTGTTCCTGGCAATAGAGTTGAGGTGAGCAATGAGACTGAATAGTAATGGCTGAGTTGATGCCTTTAATTCACAACAATTAGCTAAAAGGTGCTAAATGCCTTAAAGAGCTACTGTTGTAATTTGATCCCTCGTTGATACAGGATATCGATTACAACACCTTTGAATGCATCAGATTTTTTGTCTTAAATGTTGTGTGACGCATACATTCCTTGGATGCATTCCTGGGCCAACATAAATGTAACACAGCTCCGTCCTGCATGGACAACAGCAGCACTCATGACTCCTGGTCGTGTGGGAACTGTGTACATCCTCTGGCAGCGAGCCCGTGCCGGACTGGATTTCAGAGGAGACATTTTTCATCATTACCATCTGCCAGGGACGCAGTGCTCCACTCAACCCCTCCGACCCCCCCTTTAGGCAACTCATGATAGATGCCTAACCACAGACACACAACCACACATGCAGCCAGGACAGACATGTACTGTAGGGTTGGGCATTTTAGGAAGGTGTGTGTTTAGTGACTTACTGTCTATGAGTGTGTGAGTGAATTTCTGGGATTAGGGCTGAGGCAGTGGTCCATGACCATATAAAACCAGCAGCATGAATTCTCATGCTTCTCTGCTGATGTAATCCTTACTCGATGTGTGTGTGTGTGTGTGTGTGTGTGTGTGTGTTTTAGTCCCTGCAGACACAGCCTAACCTCTTCCATTACTATGTATTGCTTTTTATTGTTTTTCACATTATTACAGAACACTCTCTGGCTGTCACTTTGATAAATGTCTGTCTTTAAGAGTCCTGTTTATAAGAGTGGAAGCTTTGTTTCATTTCATCGTCACTGCGTAAACCTCAAGAGGGATAGCTGGACGAGCTGCTAAACCAAACCTTTATTTCCTTTACTTGGTGTTTAAATTTGCCCTCTCTTTCTTTCCATCTGTCAAATCTGTTCTTTTCACTTGTGTTCTTCCACTTTCCCTTTATCTTTACATGCCGTTGTTTAGATAGATGGATGGAAAACCTGGCACTGGCTCTTGACTCAAGGGCATTTAGGTATATTGAAATACACTCAAGTGAGACAATTTCCTCAATGTTATCCTCAAGAACAAACTTTGCATAAACAGCACAGCCTAAATCAATATATAACTTGATACACATCTAGTCTAATGTAGCACAAATTAAGTTGCATTGTTGGAATGTCTGATATTTGCACGAAAGGCTCTGTAGAAGACCTGCAATGTCCAGGCAGCATTATATTTATACCCTTTGTCCTCTGGGCTAAATGCTGGCGCATACAGAGAACCTGCAACAACATAAATAACTTAAGGCTGTGCCAAAGCTTCATGCCTTACAGTTGGGCTTTTAGTATAATTAATAGCATCCAATGAGGGCACAGTAAAAGCTTCAGATTTTCAAGGGCAACGTGTAATGTTTCACTTAAAGGTAGTTACCTAGCAGGTGGTCTGCCTAGCATGAGAAGCTGCTGTCATAGGCCCAGAGGAAGGCGTTTAAAGAGTGAATGAAGGAGCATGTCCGCACACTAATGCTGCAGTAAAAACGAACAGTGGACCCTTTTACAATTTACTGCTTTTGGGCCGTAACAGCCCGTTAGCATTACGACATGACAAAGCCCACCAACTTGGACCAAACCATTCCCATCCATTAACACAAAACTGATGTAATGTTGTCACTTTACTGGTTTGGGTTTTATTTTGTGTTACAACTCAAACTCCAGCTGACCAAAATAATGCATCAAATTAGGCTTGTATTTCTGACTTCTTCTGGTGGAAAAGTCTGAAACACTTTGATGTTGTTTTTTCTTTAAGAAGAGCTTTAAATGGAACCAGTTGGCCACAGTCCTCATTTCTTCTGCCCGTCCTTCATACCCAGACCAAAGCTTTCTCGACCCTCCCAGCCAGCCTAATACCTCTTTAAGTAGAGGCCCCTAAAAAGAGGAACATTATAGTGAAAGATTTAATGGTGCCTAATCTTTGAAATAACTCCATGCAATCAAGCTTAAAGCCTGGTATAATGGGCCTTTCTTGAACCGCGTTTGCATTTTTATAATCAAGGAACATATTGAGAAACAAGGAAGAAAATGTTCCCAACTTTTTCCCAAAGCATTGAGTTCAAAAAACGTCATTCTTCGCATTGGTATCCCAACACCAAGATAGCTATCCTATGAGTTACCAAACTAAAGGGCTAAACACAGTCTCTTTCATCATGTTAGTAAAGGTAATAACATCTTTTTACCTGGCCTTGTTTGAACTCTCCTGGCTCCTTCCATGCATACAAATGGATTTGAGCTTCAAAGCATCACGATGCTTATTGAATGTGGCTCCTCCAATGAAACTCAGCTGTAGGTTTGTTATGATTCAGTCATGTGCAGGGTTTGGATTTTGCCAGTTTTATAGATTTATTTCAGAATATCGATGCTTGATGCATTCAGATGCACAGGCTTTGAAGTTGTACGTAGGTGTTGAGGTAGAATTAGCTGCAGATTTATTCTGTTTGGGATCAGTGACCCTCCACCAGGTGAAGTAGAACCAACAGTACACTAAAGCAAGGTAAACAAGGCTGATGTTTTACAGTTTGTGTAAAAACTATCAACTTCTCAGTTTAAACCTTCAGCGGAAAGTTTAGTCTTTTATCTGGTTTGGAGATTGGTTCTTCTGGATGTTTTGGGACTTGATCTTGCTGGAACGTAAGGTCCACTAGTGAAAACAAAGATAAGTCAAAATGAACCTGGGGAGAAAAAAACCTTCCAAGAGGTGAAAAACGCTTCAAAACACTTCATGACAACTGCTTGTATTGGTTTAAAAAAAAAGGTGTGGCTTGGGTTGAAATTAATAGGCATGTTAGTTCAGATTCACACGTATGCTTTGTTGTGTTATTTACAGTACGTAGAGGTAACTTTGTGTTACCTGTGAGGCAACGTCAATAGGGGAACTCTGGTGTCCTGGGTGAAAGGCCTGGATTGTTGTGATCCATCCATCACCTCTAAATGCCACTTCACTTACACTTCACCACTTTTAATTGGACTTCCTTTTCGTGTGTCTCAAAAAGGACCCTGCATCGAATTTCCATCGGCGCTATTTCTGTAGTTCTGGCCCTTTATTTTCACATGTAATGTGCTACAACCACCGTGTAATGCAGTATTAAGAGGTTGCCATCATTCCAGTCATTTCTTTGAGACCACACTGATGTTTTGCCTTAGGTGTAGTTTGAGGAAGAGCTGTGTTCACCCTTGTCCTACGTCATGAAGTAGTGATTTGTTGAAGCATTTGAAAGCATGTTAAGATACGCCGGTCCTGCCCAACTATCGAACGATAGACTAAAAGCAGACACTTTTATTTTACTATATAAACAATCTGTTAGGAGCATTAAAGACCCATTCTTTAAGGTGTGCAGGATGAAGTTCTGGTATCAGTTCAAACCTGTTTTTTGGAACTATTGTTGCCTACATTTAAAAAATAAGTCAGAAAGGGACGGAAAACAATACAGTAGTTTTATGGCTTTAAACCCAGCGAGATTACCTGCACAGTACTTTCAGACTTCTCTCTTAAATCTTTTTTAAAAATTGCCCTTTACCAATACATACTAATCCTCATAATATGTTTGCCAATTGTATGAAAGCCTTAAGATTAAAGAAGAATTTAAATGTTATGGTCATCAGGCAGCAGACAAAGCATGAAATTAGTTATTTTTTTCAGTGAAATCAATTAAAAACAAAACTGGAGCTGCGGTTTGTTTCCAAATGACTGAGCATCCTTGTGAACACTATGTGAAGTATGTGCCCTGTCTGTATCTGTACGTGTGTGTGTGTGTGTGTGTGTGTGTGTGTGTGTGTGTGCCAGCAGTCGACTGGAAGGGTGGAGAGGTTGTTTTCTTTTCCTTTTTTTCCCTCTCTTATCAAACCTTCGTGTCTCTCTGAGGAATGTTTATGGAAAGCAGACCTGCTTCCTTGGTTTTACCAGAATGCGTTCATATTGTTGTTTGCTTTTCACGGCTGATTGATGAGGGAGGGGGGCTCGGTCTTACAAAGAAAGACAGGAAACTTTGGTGCCAGGTTCCCTGAGATTTAAAGAGAGAGACGTTTGTCTGGATCTAAAAAGTTAACATTAAATTGCATGTTTTCTTCTGCTAATCAGGATGTCAATAACTGCAATTTAGCTATTTCTACATCAAAATATGACTCCAGAGACTTATGCTTTAACAGCTGTGTAAATGTTATAGAAATTTAAATTTCATATCCTTGATAGTGTTTTCAGAGCTTGTCCATTGCCTGTTAATGACCGTGTTGATTTAGCCTTCATAGGCATATTATTCATATCTAGAACGGTGATATTTGTGCTGGAAACACTGCAGCAGTGATTAATGTTGCAGCAGTCTGGTGATGCAGTTCTTAGATTGCATCACTATTTTTTCACTGGATTTCAAATGCATATTGAATGTGAAAACATATGAACATAGAAATAAAGAGCAGAGTAGGAACGTCGTAATTCATTTTTACACATTCACATTCAAATGTCGATGCATTGTTGTTTAGTTATTTTGTGCAGAAAAAAGTAGATTGTGAGAAAGACCAGGAGAGATTTTGTTGGGGTCAAATGTGAAACACAAACCCGCCCATCATCCATCATGAGATACAGCAGTGTGTGGAGGTGTGAGGCTTAGTTAATGTGCAAATCATCGGTATGATCTGTACATGTTAACATCAGTGTGTAAAATACTCCCCTCCAAGTCCTTGACTTAGCCCAGGTTCACCACAGCCTTTCTCTGTCCTACCTGACAACAACCTGCTGCTCTCTGAGACCGAGGTTTATTTATACTAAGTTGATATCGCCTGGAAACGTAGCAGGTGTTGAAATGATGTCACACACTGGCCCAAATGTGAAAAGTAAAGACTGGCTCTGGACAAAAAAGAGCTCCCAAAAGAAAACCATCACAAAGCCAGTTAAGTATAGCTGATTTTGTTTTATTGAGCCTCAGATCAGGACACCTGATCTTCATGATAAATAGATGAAGTTGCCAACTTGTCATAAAGACAACTCTCTGAACCAAACCGTCTTAAAGAAGAAACAATTTGTTTAACGATATGCGACAAATATCCTAAACATTAACAAAATATCTGTTAGCTTAAAACATGAGACTATAACAGCATGTGAAAGTTTGTTTTTGTCTACTAAAGATGCAATAGAGTACTGAGCATACATTTCTACTGCCATACTGCTGACGTAAACTAGCACAATCTCTTAGGCTGCGTTCACACTGCAGCCAGAAGTGACGCTGATCAGATTTTTTTAATGACAGTGTGAACAACACAAGTCACATGGAATCTGATGTTTTCCAATCAGATTTGGGCCACTTTCTTATATGTGGATTCCCACAGGAGTCTGATACAGTCTGATACAGGCCACATTTAAAAAGCAATGTGAACAGCTAAACAAAAAAATCCGATCTGTGCCCAAAAAAAAATCACAATTGAGCATCACAGCACGCAGTGTGAATGCAAACTCAGTATGCAGCGCATGAGTAGCTTTTTGATTGAGAAAACTGAGCTTAAGTTGGTTAAACTGGCATATTACCACTCGAGTGGAGCAATGTAACCAGCACAGGCGTGATGTGGGTATTAACATGCAAGGAAAAGGCTGTTGGTGCTAGCACTGCTAACGTTAGCCACACTCTGCAAACCAATTAGGCATTGTTAACCTGCAGAACATCCCTATGATGTCTCTTATTGACTGCTTTCACTTTTGCCTTCTTACAGGCCCATTTTTTATCGAACAGATTCTTATAAAAACGTACTGCTGTGTTCTTTACCCTGTTGGTAGTTTATCCAACCACACAGCGGCTTTTGGGCATTTCTCTGTCATTTGTTAGCAGATGAAAGTGACAAAGAGGCATGATAGAAAATAAATAGAGAGCCATAAATTGTTGTACCCAGTGGAAGAGACTTATTTGTCTTCTCCAAATGTAAAGTACTCAGAAAAATGTTTATTTGACCATGAAAAACATTCTGATGAGATGATGTGCTGTGATTGAAAGCTCCAGAGCAGCTACTTAAAGGACCCTGTGGTGGGATAATGACATCCCATTTCTTTTGTCTCTCCTCAGCAGCTCAGTGCTGTGATATAGGATTATGGTTACGCCTGTGGCAAATTCCGGCCCTCTAACATGTTAAATATTGTGTGCATAGTTACCACAATAACTGTAATAACCACAATATCACATTATGTGGTTATTTTTCTGTGTGTTTAAAGGAACATTGGAAGGCATACATCAAAAAGTTCAATCAGTTTTGGGACTCATATCTGCTCTGGCAGTCTGTCCTGTGGTTTAAGGGTAGAATTAACTTTACAGACGTGCTCTGCTTAGAAAATCTGGTTCTCTTATTGTGACTTCACTTCACAGAACAATGTGTGTCTGCAGAGTTTTAACACTACGAGGCTGTTTTTTTCCGTCATCTGCTAAAATGTGTCTATGCCGGCCTTAAATACGAGTTAAAGGTGCAAGATGATGTGCGAAACGACAGCTAAATCTCTCAAAAATCTTAAGGAAAAGAAAGGAATAATCTGTTGTTATTGCCACAATGTTATGTGAAAAAATAACTGTGCATGTACATCGCATCAGGAGCATCAATACCAAAATCGTCATCTAACATGTCAAACTCTTTCTTTTACGGTAGAAGAGATCTGCAGTTTATACGTTCTTGCATTTTGTCAGGGGTGAAGTTTTGACGCCAATCCTTGTCCATTATGCAGCCTGATGTTGGAACTTACAGTACAAGGGAAACAACTGAAACCTCATTGATCTTGTGTCTAGTTCAACTCAAATGAAAATATGTGCAAATGTATGAATGCAAAGTAGAAGCAATGATCTGAAGAACTGATCCAAACAAGTATTGGAAATGTCTCAATGTCTTGATCTGAGTTTTTGAATGAAAGTTTAATTATGAAAAACACTGTACTGTTCACACGTTATCATTCTTATCGCTTATTAAACTGTATGTTTAAAAACTATGTAGAAGAGGATCTTTCATTTTCTCCGCTGGCTGACCCCACTTGTCTCTGGCTCACAATCATTCCTACAACACTTTCTTGTTACTGACATCCCCTGTAAGTGAGCAGATGTTCAATGACATCATTTGGAAACATGTTTTCATCTTAACATTGTCACTAAGATACTACATTGGACGAGACTGTCTTTCATTTTTCACATACGTCAAGTTTTCCCCTGCTTCTCGTCTTGTAGCTCAGCTGAACAAAACACCTCCAAGACATTTGTGCTGTACAAGCTCAAAAAAAAAAGGGTTATTGATCTTCTTATCTGTGTCTGAGAAAGACGGCAAACAAGCAAACTACCCCAAATGTCAAAGAGTTGCTTCAGTCTAGAATAACTTGTAGATGGATTGGCAGTAAGAAAATACACAAGGGAGTGGAAATCCAACCAGCTCTTTAAGCAAGAATATATTCAACCCCTCTCAAAATGGATTTTTCATGGCTGCCTTCTTCTCTCGCCCACGCCCTCCTCCCTCTTCCTTACGATCCTCCGCCACTTGGCCTGGTGCCAGACAGTGAGAGCCATGCTAAATGTGTAAATTAGCGTGCTGGTAAATACCGGCTCTTAGCTGAAAGGGCCTGGGAAGGGAACGTGACCCCCGCTGTAACCGTGGAACAAAAGAAACAAACCATAGCTTCTCCCCTCCGCGCGCCGTCAGTCCTGTCCAACAGAGCTGGGGTGAGCATGAACAGGCGCTCAGGTCGGCCGAGGGGCCGCTTTGAGTCCCTGCCGTGGAGAAGAAACATGGCAGGGACATACAGAAGCCGTCACATCCCTCTGTGGCTCAAATTACTCACATGGACAGAGAAAACAGTGTTTCCTTCTTCATGTTTTTGTCTTGACGTTTATATCATCTAGAACAGTTTTATCTCCGTTGTGTTATTTGATACTGCAGTGATGTCAGTCTGAGTTCTTAAATAGTATAAACAATTACTTTGTTTGAAAGGATTTATCAATTATTGTACAAGTAATCATTTGAATATTTGTCCATTACGTTTGGGATGAGTATCATGGCCAGAGGCGCTGCTTGTCAACAGGCAGGCAACTTCTTGGCGCCCCAGACCAGTAGGGGGGCCCTGAGGGCTCACAAACTTAAACCAAAGCAGTGGCCTAAAGTGTGCAAATGTTGCAATGACAGTAGGATACCTCCATAAGGGGCCCCCCATCTGACACCGCTCACTCTTGTTGCCCTGCTAAGCGTTGCATGCATTATTATTGAAAACCAAAGTTTGTCAAAGAAAGTCAACAAAGAAAAATGAAGAGGAATTATCCGTCGATAGGAGAGAAAAAAGAAACTGGAAAAATTGGAGGAGTAATTGTCGACTGGCAGAAATGATGGTGATGAACGCTGGTTGAAGGGTCCCCCAATTGATTTTCGCCTGGGGCCCCGACGGGCTCTAGAATCACCACCGATCATGGCAAGAGTCACCAGAATAAAGAGGATATGTTAAGAAAAAGATGTAACTTCTACTACTCGATCTTTAAAGAGCGAAGAAAGAAAAGCTAAAAGTTAGTTACCAATATCATGTTTGTGTGTTAAATAATTGATACTGTATAAAAGACTACTCATAGTAGGCATACACTCCCCAAACTCATGCTCTGCCATCCCTGTAGTGGTTCTTAAGCTCTGAAACATAAATCAGCAGCACTGAGACAGAGAACAGTGTTTGGAGAGGGCCGCTCAGACCTGTTCATGTCCTGCAGTCCAATCTGCTCAATAAATCTGACATTTTTCCCCATCTGTCCTCGGAGTAAAAACAGAAGCTTTAACTTAACCCTGAGACAGACACAGAGCATGGAGATAGAGATTCTTGTAAATGACCATCATGTTGTAAATAAATGGTAGATGCATGATAAGCAGATAAGCATAAAGTGACAGGGCACTGGCTTAAACCTGAGCTTTCCCATCATTCCATGGTTCTTTGATAATAGCCCAGTAAGTCCACACAAACCTGCACTCTGGCACACTCCAGCATCACGGCGGCAGAGAGGCCTTCTGTTACAGGTTACGGTTCACAAATTGAATTTGCACAGTGAATAGTTCTGCCGGGATGTGCCAGATGCAAGGAGCTGGATAAACATAAAAGCACTCGGGGCAGCCGTGTGTT
Source organism: Tautogolabrus adspersus (assembly GCA_020745685.1). Taxonomy (NCBI): domain Eukaryota; kingdom Metazoa; phylum Chordata; class Actinopteri; order Labriformes; family Labridae; genus Tautogolabrus; species Tautogolabrus adspersus. Next base: position 24,866,059 of record CM036548.1, on the reverse strand, counting down.
TAAATGCCAGCACAGCGGGCCGAGGAACATTTTTCTTTCGCCTTACGCTTTTCTCCACGCTGGAAACAAGCTCACCTGCATGGCAATCGTTTCACTACTTTGGATGTGCTTTTCTGCCATGATTTATCTCTCTGCCTTCTGATTTCTGTACAAAAAGTTCGAGTTATAGAAAGAAAGGCATTGCAGAGATTTTACTGCACCTTTTTTTTGGCCCAGTAAGGATCGAATTCATCATTTATTTAAGGCTCCACACTGCTCACGTCATTAGAGAGGCGCATTAACATAATAAGACCTGAGAGCCTGACATCAGTTACATAACATGACTGTGTCTGGAGTGTGTCAGTAGCAAACAGGGAGCTGACTGCATGTGAACACTGTCCTGCAAGCCAGAGATGTCTGACATGGACTTTTGTCTGCAGGAAATGGGCCCATGTTTAATGCAGTTAACAGAAGCACGTACGGAATGCAACAACACAATTATTCTTTATTATATTACACTCATTTGAATACTCCCGATAGCATCAACAGACACTCTCTCCAGGCCTCCTCCCCACGCACCGAAGAGCACGGACAAAGGCTTTGTGTTGTTGTTTCATCACAACACAAACGTGATTCAGAAGCAGTGGGTTACGTTGAGTCCATTGCATTTACTCTTATGGATTGTTTCCATGCTTGGTTCTGATGAAAAAATAAACATGTAAGTACGGTTCTGTAGGCCAGAGGTATGTTCTGATGCAGTCTTGTGATAGCCTAAAAATACACTTACATGTATATAAAAGGCATGGTATGAGAACATTGCACTAGGACAGACAGATCTGTACTTTCTGTCCTCTTTGTTTCACTTGCAGAAAAACAAGAATCAGCTGCTTAGTAACAGCTGTGTGAGGTTAGGAACACTGTTCCTTCAAGCTAAAAGCTAAATAAAGCATCATCATGAGCTAGTTACAATACTGCCATTCTTATATTTAGCAGGTAAATGCTCTTCATGTTTCACATCTCAGTTTACTAAGATGAAATGCTATCATCACAAGTAGCACTAAAAAGGCTCATGGGATTGTTTTTCTTTGGCTAAATTGGCTAAAATTAGTCATAAACCAAAATGTTGGACACATGGAAACGGAATTTTTTGACATTACGTTCGGGATAATGAAAGTTACAAAATATTGGATATCTGTATCAAATTTCGATTGGGCTAAATATAGGGGGACCACCCAAGTCCTGATGGATATCTACTGTAAACCAACACTCATGCCAATCGTTCCAATAGATGTTGAGCTATGATGAAGACCTCCGGAGCCACACTGTTAACATGGCTTAAAATCACTTAATTTATAAATCAAATTACATTAAAAAAAAAGAATGAAAGCATGTGAGCGTTTTTACCTATTCCCCCGCTTTCTTTCAGTATGCATGGAGTATTTTTGCACCTGGTGGTTTCCAGCTGCTCGCCCAGTGGCTAGCTCATTGCTAAGTGCTTACCTGCTCCATGTCTTTAGATAAATATTCCATGTGGTTTGTGGGAGATCCTGGTTGTGACTGAAATAGTACAAAGTCCCTTTCAAGCTATACAAGTTAAGAGGGGACTACTTAGCATGAGTGAGAATGTGAGCTATTCTAATGTGGGCAGACTACCTACCCGCCCAACCTGACCTTTACATCATAGATTGATTATACTGGCGTCATTGGCTAACTTGGAATTCATGTTATCTAAAACAAGATTAACTCTGTTAGGAACAAATAAATAGTATGAATTTAGTTAGACATGACATTCAAGTAAATGTCAGACGTCAAAGTCTTTGATGGTTGGAGATGAGACTCGTTCATGAAGTGGATCTTTGTGTTCTGGTTGTTTGCTTGCACAGTGTCCTCCACCAAAAAAATGAAACTAGTCCAGTGTCTTGATTACATTTGCGTAAATTCCTCAGAGTGTATCAGTCAGTTTATCTGAATCTTTGAATGAAAGCTTGTCCAGTCAGTGCAGTGCTCATTTTATTTATCTACTTGGATGAAAAGTGCCTTCAGACTTACAACGTCACCGAAGCCCACCCAAAAACTCTGCGACTTTAGTGTATTGGGTGTTTGGCCATGAGGCACGAACTAACGCACGGGGTAACATTTGTTTGATCCTTTCAGAAATATTTGTACATGTTCAGATGTCATTCAGATACAAAATGTTTTTCTCACCCCAACATATGCAAGGCGTAAGAAAGAAGCTCAATACTGCAGAGTATTCGTCCTAAATTGTGCACTTGAACGGTCGACACCAAAGACTTGATATAATTATTGGACAGAGCCATCATGAGGTCATCCAACAGTTTGTGACCTACAGTTCTGCAGCCTTGCTTTTTGTATTTTGTCCTTTGCCAGTCATCTGTTTTTTGCCATCCGAAGTGGAAAGATAAGGACAAGAGTGGGTACCAATTGCTTTGTCTCTATCTTGTTTGATAAGTAGCTGTGGTTACTTGCTAATCACAGCTCAATTACCTGCTTCATTTTGAGCTTTATACTCAATAAGGGACCATGATTTACAAAATGGATATCATGTTGTACTCAATAAGACTTCAGACAAAACAAAGAACCATACTCTGATTTCTTGGCCATAGCTTGCTGCTGGTGTGCATGCAAACGTAGTCAGGGATTTGTGACAGCAGGTGGACTGGTTGTCAGCCGCTTTAGGTCTGCATCAGGTGGAAACACTGAGCAGGCCTACAGAGTACAAGGACAGGAGGGGGGGTATCCTGAAGGAGCGGGGGCCCTAGATAGAAGAACGGCATGTTGTGTGCATGATGTGATAAGGACGCTGGTGTAGGAAGGGGGTTTGTGGGAATGTTGGGGGGTTATGGGAGGGTTAGAATAACTTGTAATGGAGGTGATCTGAGCCAGACAGAGATACAGTATCCTGTCAACTCCAGACATCATGCCAGACGAAATTCTTAAAAAACAGAAACGCATTCCTTTTGGATATGATCATCCAAGTAGGTTGGAGATGTGATGTTTGGTGACTGTGACGGAAAACAGTCACTGAGAAACATTTCAATCCAATTAAACATGTAAAAAGATGTATGTGAAGGTCCTCAGACATCAAGGTCATGGTAGTTTGAGGATAAAACCAAAAGGCAACTGGATTTGGTTGAAGATCTTACATCTTACATTGGTGAATGACATGTTGGCTCGGCCTCTTTTCATATCAGTGTATCAGCTGCTTCTGCTGCAAAACAGGATGAAAATATGTAATCTTATAAAGGGTCATTTCCTGTTTAGAGTTGACCTTCCTGTTTTCCAGATAGACTTTATTGACTCATGGTGACTCACATATTCTCAACTTGGTAAATTTAATTTACCATCCTAACATTGCAGTGGTATTTGATTCGGTTTGGGAGCATCAAACGAAGGCGATAATGGGGAATAATCAAACATACTCTCCTTCAGTCATACAGCTAGTTGTCTTTGTCTGTTTGGGACATGGTAGTTTACATAAAAGCCTGTGCAAGAAGTTAGCTGGAGCAATATTTGAAGCCTTATTAGTTTATTGCATAAAGATCTAAATCAATGTATACTGAACGTTAGCTTATACATAACAAGACATTATGGATTAGCTATATTTAGGACATGCATGACCCTACGGCATGTCTTCTTTTTTTGCACGAACATGCAGACACATCCCTGATGTTGGAAATTGATTTTTACGCACTGAAACAAAAACTGCACACAATTTTGAAGACCTCATTTTCCAACAAAGTAGGCCTTGCTATCCTGGCATCTCATGCTAATGTTTAAAGTTCTGCATCAGCATGTCTTGCTCCAGTTTCACTTCAGTAACTTTCTGTAAAGCTGCAAAAAAAACTTGATGAAAGCATCAGACTTTGGAAAGGCAAGACATCTTAACAAAGGGCCAGAGTTTTAATGTATTTTCGCGGGCAGACGAGGAATGTTGTGCTTCCTTCAACAGTAACACAAAACAGACCCCAATAGAGCAGAGGGCTTGTGTTCCTGCAATGACACAATTAGTCCTGGATAAGGAGAGTGGTGGAGCAGTAGCAAAGATGAAAGGTGCTTTCAGAGGTCAACAGTTCAGATAACGTAGGGTGTAATCTTTCAAAGCTAAAACAGACACAGTTGTGTGATAGAAATAAGAGAGATTAAGGGTCCACACAAGTCAAAAGCCTACTGGAAAGCTGTCCCGTGCTAATGTTTACCATCTTCAAATTATCTACAGAGAAGACGGTGGTGCTAACTGGAGGAAATTAAATTTGTAGGGACTTTTCCTGTGGCCAGCATTAGAAAAACGACGCTGAAACAGGAACAAAGCGACAGAAAACAGACCTGCACAGGAAAGAAACGTCAGCAGTGACTTCCTGTTCGTCTTCACCCTCATCAAGCCGCCATCTTTATCTGGAAGCACTTCATTTGAATCTACAGTTAGAAGCCATTATCATTATATGCTTCCTGTTTATCAGCCACAGTCCTCATGCTCCTGCTCCCGGCTCATGGAATAATTATGGAAACTGTCGGATGCTAATCGGATTAGCCCGGGAATGACAGATCATGGGTTCTGTTGGAGCAATCCCACCACAGACTAACTTGTGCTGACACTACAGTCGTGTGATCTCGCAATGTTAGATCAGAGCTCTATTAGCAGTGATGAAAAATAAAGCTTTTCACTCAGTAATACAGTACAAACAATCTGTCATTTATTAAAAACGTGCCACACATAAAGACATCTATCTGGTGGTTGTTCAGTGCTGGGAAAGTAGTGTACAGTAGGTTCATCAGAGGATTTCCATTGAATATATATATCTGCATTTGGCTGCTAGAAGTGAGGTGAAGAGGGGAGCAAAACAAAGCTTAGGGCTGTATAACCAAAACAATGTGCTGAAAGATGTTAAAACTGTCCATTAACCTGAAATGAACCTGCACATTTAAGTTATAACCCTGGTTGGGTTTGTCACTATTGAACTGTTTAAAATTGCACACGCTTTCTTGATATCGAAATCGACATTTTAAGGCCTACTGTATGTCTGAGGAAGCTTGTTGTAGAAGCTAGGACCCGCCCGGGATTTGTGGATACGATACCTATATTGATATTAGGGAGATAAAATAGCCGCTGTTATCTTGGGCGACATATTTCTTGGATCTATTTTTAATCTGTAGAGATAGATGCACATTTATTGCGTTGATCCCTCAAATGCAGTTCTCAAAAACTTGTGGAAAAGATTTATAATGAAGACAAGATGATCACTCAACTGGAAAGTAACTGCGCATGTACGTGCATCACTGCTTGATGGAAAGTGATGATGCTCGTTGTAATCCATACAGCACATTTTGCTGGTGAGAGAGAACTGCTAGTGTTATACAATGAAACTCAAATGAAATGCTATTTGACTGGTGAATAAATCTAGTAACGTCGTCACATATCTGAGATACCGATCGTCACTGGATAAGCTAATATCAGCCGTTATTATCGGCTGGCCGATTAATCGGTCGTGCTCTAGTAGAAGCATCAAATGCAACAATATTCCAAGCAAATTAATCTACATATATATTTGCAAATAAGCAACAATTGAACTGACACCTCTTCTTTTGTTTCTAGGTGTCTTCATCTTGTGTTCCAGCAACAAACTATGAACTGGTAAGTAACACTTCTTCTTATGTGCTTTAGTGATTGCTCCCATGCTGTACGTGCTTAGCAGGCATTATCGGCCCCTTCGTGGTGCAGAATTTCTGCACACAAGGCTTGAAACTAACAGCCTCTATCAGATACACTAACAAGGCAGGTACTGTTGCAGATAATGAGCCATTATCGAGAGGCCCCCTGAGACAAACTTGTGATTTTGGACTTAAACCAGACCAATATTTGACAGTGGTTTTCTCTCTGTTGCTAAACTTTTAACATAAAAAAGGAGAGATTTCATATATATTTTAGTATTGGTATTGGTTGCAGTGGCTTTAATACAGATTGAAAATGATGACATGATTGAGTTGAGGACTGAGTCATGACTCTGCTCTAACATGATGATGTCTTGGTGGTTAAAAGAACAGAAAGTGGGAAGAAGTCTGGGTATGATGTGATTTTGCTAGGGCAATAAAAAACACACTTGCTCTGTTGCCTTATTTGGTATTGGCATTAGAAACCCTGTGAGACTTGGAGATAATTTGCTCCTTCTCTTTCTCGCATGTTGTGTGTTTAAATGGTTTTGGGTGATTGACAAACCAAAGCAAATATCCCCTGCACTTTCATACGCTTACAGAGAAAATATTTCTCCAAATGTCTTGTTTTTCTTTCATAAAAGCTGCAGTGATCAAGCACGAACGTGTTATTATCCTCCGCAGATGCTTTAGCAGTGGATGTTTTCTACATGAAGACATCTGTTTAGGATGTGCGGCTGCATTGGCTGAGCTCTCTGTGCCCTCTAGAGCTCTTTAGTTTCTAAATGAGCAGCTTTGGACAAAGAGCCAGAATCTCCAATGAAAAACGTCTCCCCCACTACCTGTTCCACCCAATAAATAACATTAACAAGTCAACATAACTTCACTAACTCAACCTGCAGTGTGCTGCTGACAGGCTGGACAATTTACCACATAGTCTTGGACGTAGCCAACGTGGCGTCACCCATTCGTTTTTTGGAGTAACGTTTTGATTCTGAGAGTAGCCATCTTGTTTTTTGGAGCTACAAGTGACAATATTTGAACATGATTGCTTCAGATAGGGAGTAGCAAATGGTTAGCAAACACCAAGCAATCAGCTTACATTAATGCAAGCTTGGCAATCAAGGGGCCTCGGTAATTGATAGTAACTGTAATAAAAAAAAAAAAGGTCTTGTGAAAAAACAGGCTTTAATCAAACTCCAGCAAACTCCTTGGACGGCCTTTTACGTAGTACACTTAACAGTACATATTTCAGGTTGCCCCCTGCTGTAGAATGAATGCTCTTTTAGATACTTGCGCAATGACTTCACCTGGTAGACCCTGTGGCTATATTTTATATTTCAAACCTTTATTTATTCTCGAAAGGACACTGAGGTTTCCCTCATTTCCAATGCCGCTGAGATTACAAGCACAGTAAAACAAGCAAAAACACAACAAACACTCAGAATCAGTGACAAAAACCCCTGAGATCCATTAAAAGCAGTCACAATTTGAAACAGAGTGGCTAGAAATCAAATTCCTAAACTCTGGAAGAGAGGGAAGAACTCGGATCTTTAGAGTTTGCTGGAGGGCGTTCAGTAAAAGCTCGAGGGACTGTATGCCAACTCCTTCTAAACATCCTTTTATCCTTTTCTGTGTGCAGATAAATGGAACACACTAAAACAAGAATGATATTTTTTGCAGTTGGATAGGATACAAGAATACAACATATCTCTTATGTCTTATCTATTATTCTATTTTAATAGAATAGTGGATAAGAGCTTCAGGCCATCTTCCTCCATTCGATCTCTCTTTTTGCCTCGTCTTGCCAACAGGAGCCTCCCATGAGACTCTGGGCCTGCATTAGAGGTGCTGATAGCTCTCATAAAAGCTGACGAGCTGAGGTGTAAAGCATTTCTTTTTGTACCTTTGCCACCAGAGAGAGTGGATAAAGTAGGAATAGGGAAGCAAATAAAGTGTTAAGAAAATGGCTTTTAAGGCCAGCAATGCTCTTACAGCCAGATGACAACATGGCCAACGGGGAAATCTAAAGCAGAGGACGTAGTCGCACAGGAAGTAGTTTGGGACTAAACATAAGTTGCTTTAATGCACTTGAATGATCCACTGAGTGTTGAGCTGCTGTGATGCCTTCAGTGATTACTACTGTACATAGATGAATAGACAATTCTGCTTGTGTTTACAGAATGCATCACCCTTTAGTCATTTAAGTGTCGCCAGTTTCTGTGTGACTGCGTGTGACAGGAAGTGTACGATGCTGTTTGTGTTTGTTAATGTGTGGACGTGCAAGCGTGCATGTCTGCAAGCGAGTGTGTCAGCTCTACTCAGCACCTTGTTTGGTGAATTCCTTCACTTACTGCCAGACACCGACATGATTTACTGCCCCACTCAGGTGCAGACAGATTTCTACGTCAAACATTTAATAAATTAGTTTGAGAAAAACTCTGGACAACATAACTTTTTCTCATGATTGTATAGACATTTCCCCGAGGTGGGGCAAACTTAAAAGCAGAAGAATAAATCTAAGAGGGGCTCTTTGCTCTTTTTTTTATTGCAATCGTTCATTTTCTTCACGACTAAAGCCAATCAACAGTAACAGAAAAATGCAAATAAATGTCAAATGAAATTATATTTTGTTCTGAATTTTATACTTTGTCAAAAAAAAATCTTCATTGTAAGTTCAACAACGCTTCAATCTTTAACTGATGGAGTACATTTCTAACATTTAAGATATACTAACACAAGCTCACTCCAAGGCCAAGTTGGAAAAAGTACGAGGTGGCTATCCTTATAAGGCGTCTAATGTCACACAATTAAAGGGGGATAAAACAATTCTCGTTGATTTGAAAACATTTTAACATTTTAAATGGCATATTAAGGACCTCGACTTCTTTGAACCACGTAAAAAAATGACACATAAGAATGTGCCTCGCAAGTTCCGTAACATTTGGTGTATGAGACACACTTTTAATACCTTCTTTTCTAAATAGTGGGTTGAATCCTATACACTGGTGTGACCAGTATTACCAGTATAAAGTGCTGAAAGAGGTATATGGTTCTATTATCTGCCTACAGCTGTGTCACGTCTATACACTATCACGACTGTAAATCCAGCGGTCCCCATCAAACCACGGCATACGACCTGATGGGATTTAAAATTCCCCCTCTTTCATTGTGTATTGAGATGAATGTGGGCCCTCCAAAACTGACTGCGTCTTACATACCAGTGCGACTTAGATTCAAGATTTTATAGTTATTGTTAGAGATCTGAGAAAAGTAAGAGAGTTCACAAATCTGAACTGGATGGATTTAACTATTATGTAGTGATTATTATGAGTCTTACTTGATGTTACATGAGATTCAGGCTCTTATGTGAACTCACAGCTTTGTACTGAGTGCAATGATGATTTATTTTTAGTCCTTATTTAAACAGTAGGTAACCCTTTTAGGGACTGACTCCGAGTTTACAGAGTGAATTTGGAAAGAAAAAGCCCACTGTGTGCAGGTGAAACCAGCTGTTAGCTTGTTTTAGTTTAATTGATGATGTGTTGATGGAAGATCCCATCCAACAGCGATGACGACAGAGTGTGCCTACCCCCCAACCAGACCCTCGCTCTTGGACATGCCCGGCTTGGTGTAAAGCATGCTGGGAGAATTCCTCAGATGTGCCCTCATGTTGAGCCAACACTTCCAGGAAAAGAGTTTATTTTTGCACAAACACAAAACAGGTATAAGGTCGGTTGAGGAAGAGGAGTAGTAGGTAATCTGGTGAGGTAGACTTCACATCTGAACAAAAATCTTTCAGAAACCTATAAGGAATGCATGCGCTCACCAGCACAAGCACACACACACACAAAACCACGAACACCTACGTCACCCAGCTTCTTTTTTTAATAGCTCTCATGTAGTGGGGGAGCAGGGCCAGGACATCGCTGAGTAATGAGTAACTGCAGGGCAAAGATGGTCTAGATGTGGTCCAATTATCGCAGCGTTCAGAACCACACATATTTCCCCGATGTGCCCTGTATTACGCTGTGTATACAAGCACCAGCCATGTCTCCTGTTACAGTATACTGCATGATCCCACTTCTCTGGGAATGAGCAAACTAGACCACAAAATACATGTTTAATATTGAGCATGGCGTCATGTGTTAGTGTTCCTGAAGTCTGCTTCATGAGAACCCGGCGTTACTATATGTGTTTTTATTACTTAAGACCCTATGGGAGCCCTTTGAAAAATTGACCTTAACCCATAATGGTAGATTTTTTTTCTCTGCATGCATCTCTTTCAGCCAAGATGGAGATAGAATAGAAAGAGCCAGTGGGAAAGCTTCTTTCATAGATGTTTCTGTCTTGTGTGACACAATTAAAGATCCACATGCAAACGTGGTGTTAACCTGCTACTAATCCCTCACAAATCAATGAACTGACAGGGATTTAATCACTCATTTACCAAAATGTAGCAGATGTTAAATTCTTTGCAGATAGATCACAGCCCTTTCCTTTAAGATTCTCATACTCATTTTCCCCTTTTATGTTGTCAGTCTGTGAAACCTATAGAGTAGCTTTGCATGATTTGAAGCTAAAAAAACTCTTTATTTATCTTACACTGGGATCAGTAGAAACGCTGTATCAGTCTCTGCCTGAAATGGTTGGTTTTATCTGCTGTCTCTTTAAGGCCAACATGCCCACTTTCCTCTGATTGGCCAGCTCTCTGGAAGCCTTACAGGGGGGGGGGGGGGGGCGCAGAATGCTGCAGGGCTGCCAGGGTAGGGCTGCTCTCTAGTACATGGAGAACAGTAAAAATAAACCGCTTTACAGTCCTAAGTAGAGGCTGGAAGCTGTCATGTGAAATTCTCGGTTTCATATCGGGGAATTATCGAGTGATTTGCACAACAAGCGGTTCAGCGCCCTCTTCAGACTTATCCTGGGATTACCGCAACCATACGTTTAACCTCATGAGCTGAAATTTAGCCCATGTTTAGTGTGGGCATCCAGCATTGTAACACTATATGTGAGTTTGGAAATGGGGAACTGCATCATAGGTCAACTTTAAAGCATCTCATTAAAATTCAATTTACTTTTTCTTTTCTATAAACTTGTAGTTTGTGTGGTTTGCGTCTTTGCTTTAGTGCCATTTTGGAAGTGCTATATGAAATTAAATTTAAATAAAGTTCATAAAAACACCAACGTTTCTTTTTCACTTGGAATCAAAAACATAAAATGTGAACACACGTGTTATTTATGTGGGTAAAAATAACACGGGCTCTCAGTTTACATTGCTGCTTTATATGAGTGAACTGTGGCTTGTAAACTGCAGTTTTATGGAGTCATCCCACAAACTGAGGTGTTGCTTTTAAGAGAGGGAAAACAAGTCGGGTCCCATTCACAATGACCTTTTGTTACAATGCCCTCGTCTGCACGCTAAGCTTTAATTTTTTAAATTAAAGTGCCATACAGAGACACATCAGCTCAGATTGTAGTCACACTCAAAATGGTCAGCCATGCCGGCCTATCAAATATGAGTGACCTCTGAACTCCTCTCCGAATGCCCATCAGCCTTTGCATTTTGGTGTAGGGCAATCTTTTAGTAAACATCAGATTGCTCTGAAAAAGGCTGTGGGGATATTTAGTAGTGACATCCAAGCTTTAGGCACATCTTCTCTGCTTCATGTGTAATCTCATGACGTTAATACACACAGGACCTCATACTGGGACAGGACAGCTGGCAAGGGGGTTTGCTGTTTGAGACTTCCTGCCAACACAGACTGTTGGTTTCCTCTAACCGTGACCACAATCTCTCCCTTTAACCTAACCAAGAAGTTTTGAGTTGCTAACAGCATGGCTCTGGAATGGCAATATTGGTTGGAGGGTCTACCACTATGGTCAATATTTCAGTATTTGAACAACGTTTTCATGGATCACTATGAAACATTCACAACACTGGCAGGATAAACTGTACCCCCCCAATTCCCCCATCCCTCGATTTTTCTTCTTCTGCCAACACAAGCTGGTTGTGAGAGAAATGTCCTGCAAAATATTCGATCAATACCAAGAAATAAAGTACAGATCTTTAAATTTGATCAAAGGATGAATCATATTCATTTTCATAATCTGATTACAGCTAACCTGGTGCCATAATCACAAATATTTACTGTCCTACATTTTTAAAAACTATTTGGTTTAAAACCAAACATCTGGAAAAACAATGACATGGACTGAACTTTGCTTTGTGCTGCTTTGCAAATACTGCCTGCTGCACATGCAAAACTAAGACAGAAAACATGTAGAGCTTTCACTTGCAGAAATCTCCTGTAAAACTCCTGATATTACCCGGAGGAGCTGTATGTGTGAACGCAAACAGATGAATTTTTCGTTTGGACTTCACCCTGAGTTTCTCCTGCCAGACCCCAGTATTTTTTCCGCAGCAAGTCAGAGTGAGCTGATGTGAGAATGTCGCAGGATATTCTCTGAAGAATTCCCCTTGAGCCAATAGGAGGGCGGTTTGATGTTTATATACTGTGACTGCTGCACTGTGCATAGACTGTATACACGCGATCACTACGATCTCCGTGCACGTAATTAAACAACTGCATTGCGTTTTCTGTTCTCCAGTATGTAGTTCTCCACTCTTTTGTTGACATTGAAATAATCTAGATATTTCCAGGAGTGCATTATGTGAAAACGGCTAAGGTGTGAGTTTTAGCTTCTTAATATTAGCATGTAGCATTGTCACTGTGTGAGCGTGTTGGTATTCTTGCTAGAATCACTTCTGTGTCTGAGTACAGCCTCACAAACCTTCTAGCATTAGTGTAGACCCCTTAAAATAATCCTACCTCAGTATGGCTGCAGACAGCTGCAGATTTCCACAACCGTTTTTTATTAAACATGCACGTTAAACAAGATACTCCGAAACACCATTATTTATATCAAAAAAGTTTCGTTATTAAGGGTGTGCAATAAAGCATACATTTGTATACAAGTCATCGTCTCTGCAGTGTCTGTATCATGTAGACCAGAGGTTCTTTTTCCCTTGGGATTGACCCCCTTCTTGTATCAAAGGAAAGCTGAGTCATGAACACCCGCCCCCCTATTCTATTGGAATAGGAAGAAACACACTTGTTCCAACCTAAAAGCCATTATATAAACTTCCCACTTATCAGGATTTTAGTCAATATGTTTGACAACCTCAGAGCAGACAGAGCTTTGTGCACCCCCTGAGATCTTTGGCGTCCCCCCCTAGGAGGGCCCAGACCCCTGGTTGAGCACCAATGATGTAGACCATTACAGCTAAACAGCTGCATGTATTGGACTGAATTAAGCCTTTCTTCTTGACAGCAACTTCCCGACAGATAAGTCTCAGGAATTATAATCATAAGCATTTTGGAAGACACCGACATACAATCTGTTGTGTAGTCAAGATTTTGAACTATATTCATGCATACTTTTCTAATATTAAAAGTAATAGGCCAATTTTTCTATAATCTACAGAGCACTTCATCATTCATATGCATGAGAAGTTGAGCCAAGAAAAAAATGCAGTGATGAAGGGAAGTCGTCTGGATATGTTGCACAATAGCTTCTTTCATTTTTCAGTTTAATTTCATGATGTTTGTGTAACTGCCATATAGGGACATATGCAGAGTTGAAATATTAAGAGTGAAGGAGAGAAAACAACATGAATAAGGTGTGTGCGCAATTGTGGGTGTGACTGAGCAGACACACACACACACACACACACCGCCAAAGAGTGAAAATATTTGGCAGATTGCTCCCTGCTCTCTCACATGTTGGAAAAGGCTTTGTGTTACATAACAGAGCGAGCGGCGGATGAGGGGTCCGTATCAGAAGGAGCTGGGACAAGCGGATGAGAAACACACAGGAGTCAGAGGTGCTTCAGGGTCACACTCGGCTCAGGGGTTTTTCCCACAGAGAGGACCGTCCACCCTCCTCTCCTCTGGTCCTCCGGGATCCCTGGAATTACGCAAGCCCCCCTCCTCCTGCCCCGAGGGGTTGGGAACAAAAATAGGCACACACACACACTCCAACCTTAACTTTGACCCCGGGATGCACACCAACATACACAGCCCCTCCTTCCTCAGCTCAGTGTTTACATATGTGGGACATGGCTGTGTGAAAGCTGCAGATGAAGGAGCACAGAGCATGAGAGTGGAACAGCTGTACGGGTGCGGTGTGTGTGTGTGTGTGTGTGTGTTTGTGTTTGTGTGTGTGTGTGTGTGTGTGTATTTGTGTGTGTGTGTGTGTGTGTGTGTGTGTGTGTATTTCTATGTGAGTGTGTTTGTGTGTGCTTTTGAGACCGATGCAGAATCGTTTTTCACCCTTTAGCGGCATCATGTTGTAAGGAACACAAAGAGGATTTTTACACATTTCTTTTGTTTAAATCAATATGAAGCTTTTATAATCATTTTACAATACATGTATATTTGTATATGATATGATTTTGCATGAGGGAGGAGAAAACTGACTTTGCAGGTGATAACAGGCGATCAATGAATGCTCTTTATATTTAAACATCAAGGTTCTATATTGTATGTGACGTATTTAAAGTCAAGTAGGAATAGGTTGGAACGGGCTCAAGATTCTCTTTAGTGAAGCAGGATTTCCTTTTTAGGCAGCTGACAGAGTTTCCCTCTTGGAGTATTTGTTCGGAGTTTAGCCAAACAGCTGTGCTGTTACTTGAGGTTTCTTTTACTTTACTTTACTTTTCAAGGCGCACGAACACATTCAGGTTTTTTTCCTCTGTCTAAAGCTAGAAAACTGAAGAATTTCAGTTTAAAATGGGAACCATTTAAATTGACTTTGATTTTCAGAGCTTCAGCGTCTGAATGAATTTTATTGTGAAGGACAGATTCTCCAGGTTATGTTTTCCTCCTCAGGTAGACCCCCACTCCTCACCATTCACATCGACAAATAAACGTGTCGATCGACGAACAAGTGGCTTTTAAAGAGAAGCAATTAAAAGTTTATACTTCCTGTCCTTCAATCATTTCAATGATTTCTGTGACCTTGTTATGTACCACAGATCTTCATAAGTCTGGGTTGTAGCTGTGAAACTGCCACTCTTAGTTCATTTGCAATGTCCTGCTGTGATTTGTATTTTGTGTTGATTTAGGCCACTGCAGAATAAGCTACCTCTCGGGTAGAATGATGCAGAAAGAGGAGACTGGCTCTCTTCATTTCAAACTGTTGTACAGGTGAAGCCAAGGGCGAAATATGACTCAGCATATTTTTCTGTCTTCGTTGGAGCAGTTGTGACAGCCTTACATCTACCCCCGAGGGTGCACGGGCACCACTTTAGGAATCACTGAGGTAAACCCATCATTGTGTCCAGTGTCCATACCTGCAGTTTATGTTTATTACCACTAGAAGGCACTGTTGTCGTTTTGGCCAGCAGCCTCTACAGGTGTCCATCACAGAGACGTACAGAAGGAGGTATTTTAAGGTTATTCCTGTTTGTATTTATCAGTTCACCTGAGGGAGAACTGTTCAGTTATTGTAACCACAAACAGCTGTTTCTCCTGGCCAATCAAAACAGGATTGGAATTTATTTTTTACGTTTTTTAATATGAGGCTGATCTGAAGTCACTCACAACAGGAAATCACATCTCAGAAGCAACAATCACTGTTTGTTATCGTTTCTTTCCTCTTATGGCATTTTGGGGGATTATTCAAAGGAGCGTGTTACAGTCACAAACGGGCTCAGGGTGGGTTTCATCGCCTGTAAACAATAATAGTGAAGATAACTTGGGATTGCACATGTAGTAGTTCTTTTTTCATTAAATTCCCGTCAAAGTCTCTGCATCATTCAAGCAGCTTAGAAAGAATATAAGGGCGGCAATCTAAGACTGTTAAGCTCTCAGTGTGGGCTTTAGTCCAAAAGGCAGCAGTGTAAACAGAGGAGTAGAGCTGCTACGAAGCCACTCTGCTGCCAGTGTGGTGTGTGTTTAAGTTTCCAAAGAAAGCAAGTGTCCTAAAAATGTACCAGGCTGGAGAGAGGGAGGTGTGGAAGAGAGGAAAGGATGAGTGGCTCTCAGCACACACCCTCAGTCTGACACACATATAGACCAAAGTGTTTGCTTAACAACAGCAGAGCCAATCAGGCACAAGGGAGCATACACATTAACAATATCACTTAATGGGTAATGGCAGTTAAAGTTTTTGAATTGCTCCTGTAGCCTCCTCCTGTAGCCACACCAGCTGTAATGGTTGTAATCATTTGGACAAAAATGCCCAATCAAAGTAAATCCACTTAAAGTACAGGACTCAGATTCTTACTCTTAGTTCTGATCAACATTTCTGAAAGGAATCCAGACAGTGGGGGAGCAGTTTGTAAGAGAAAGGTTATTTTTTAAACAGCCTCTACGTCGTCTTCTTCACAGCCACCAGACTCCATTGACAACATTTTACCCTGCAGGACATGGGGGATGCTGTATTATACAGCTGCCATGGCTGGTCAGTTTGTATGTATTGTGTTATTTCTCTTTTTTCAAAGGGTTAGCTTGAAACCCAAACAATAGAAGAACATTAACATATTAAGCTTGTTTGGTGGGAGCTTCGGACAAGCAGTGATTTAGTCGAGGGAGTCTGGTGGCGTCGGACAGACTCGTGTATCTGGCTGTTTCTAGTTAGATAAAAGGATCTTACCCTAACAAACATGTCTCCATATCTGTAGTGATAACCTCTGTAAGGTTCTTGGTGAGTTGTATTATTACTCAGGCCTGACGAGCACTAACAGGCCGGGCAGACGCCGTGTAATTTCAGTCGTACGACTGCATACTTTGAACAGTGAACGCAGATCTATGAGGTGATTTACCAACGTTCACGGCTTCTTTTCCTGATTGCAAGCACATCATTTGTGAGCTTTGCTTGTGTGTCATAAATTATTGACTTGTCCAGTGTGAGATGACATTCCACTGTGACATTTTTTTACAATCATGCAGTATGCCCGGCCTTAGAGAAAGTGTTTGGGTGCCATCACCCCAAAGGACTATTTTGCAGGCGTTACAGTCTAACCTGTGGCTGCCTGCGTAAGCAATCTACTTAAATAATTCCCAAACCGTTTTGTATCTCTCATTTAGGCTCCAAGGTGTTGTAAAATACAGCCCAGGTTTCAGAATATCAGAGTTTATCTTTAAGGAAAGTGTAACACGACTAAAAAAATTAATGTTTTCTTTCATTTGCTCATTCAGAATCAATGTTTGCATGCTCAGCTCACTGACTGAATGTAATCACCAAATCCCTCCAAAACTCACAATAAATGCCGTCTGTTTCCTCTCAGAGTAAAACATTCCCTCACTCTGTCTCCCTCTCCCCGTCTCACACCCACACTCGCACACCCAAAGCGGTGATTTTAACCACCCTGCTGTCCACACTGAGGCCGACTGGGCCGAGCTAAATGGGCTGTGTCTCGAGCTCTAAAAGATGCACAGCTGTATATTTAGCCCTGGGTCATTTCCCTGGAGGGCTCAGCTTTGGGCTACGTTTATCCCTGCTGCCCAAGAGGGAAACTCCCAGCATGCATGCTACCTCTGCCTGTCTAAAGGAGTGGACTATAATTTTGTAAATTGGTCAAAGGAGCCACTGTGCTCATGTGAAAGAAAGCACATGGGGCGATGTTGACAGAGATAAAGAGCGCTGGGTAAACGTAACACTCTGATATGTTCTTCTCAAAAGAGGTAGACACTTTACTGTGCCAGCGTTCTCTCTTGGTTTGTGTCTTTTTGTTTAAGAGTTTTTATAAGGACACTTGAACATGAGCAACAAAGCAGAGCTCCTTAACTCAGACGTGTTGCATGGAAGTACTGCTTGAATAAGCTGTGCTGTGTTCTCTATGGGACTTAAAGGCTTATCAGGCAAATTCACACAATAAGCACGATTCATTTTTCCACTTAACTCAAACCTTTTCTGAGCTGAAGAGCAGCAGGTTTCTTTGAAGCAACATTTCATCATACTGTTTGTCTATTACGCCCGTTTCTATTTTGCTGCCATGTTGGAGATAAACAGGCTGCATTTAGCTCTTCTCATGGGAACAACTGTATGATGATGCTCAGCTGACTTGGCTTAAGGTGGCATCGCTCTGAGTAAAGGGAGTGCCAAGGACTCAGCAAGAATCAGTTTTCCTTTATCAGAAATGACTCTTAAACCAGTACAGTATGTACGTTTGAATGAAAGTGCAGATCATTTCTTGTTTGCACAGTATGATAGTGCACATGACAGAGTTGTTTCTGTCCTTTGCCAAGAGTGTGTCCTTATAACACTCTTGGCTTTTTCGTTACATTTCCAATCATCTCTTTGAATAATGTTGAAACCATACCTGTGTTTTGTACTTAGAGACTCTGCAGCGATCTGCTCTGTGGTTGTGTATCTGAGGTTTGCAGAGGTGTGAAACAATCAGAGATTTTCCGCTTTGAGACAGAGCTGCATAATGCTGGAAAAAAACATGACAAACATGGTTGTCTCTTTAAAATAAAATCGTAAAACTTTTCTGCTATGATGCAGGACTGATTGCTTGATTGTATTTTTAAAATGGCATTGCAGTTCAAAGTGTGGTGCACCCCAGTCTGAAACTAAAGGGTACCAATGAGATGAGGGGCTCGACAAAGCTTTGATTTTTGACAGCTTAGTATTGAGAATAGGCTGAAAGCCAACAGTCTATCCTGTTTGAAATATGAAACCTTTTAATCATTAGTTTCTGTGAAAGACCCAGTGCTTGCTTTGGATTTGTGTTTAGATGGATTTGTGTATGGTTTAGGTTGCAAGAATTGTCTAATAAATAAAAGTCTATGATTTCATCACTCTCCTCATAGCAACAGTCCGCTTTCAAGTGTTTCTATGAAGACAGAAACTGCACGACTTCCTCCATGGACTATAATGCTGATACCCAACTTCCCAAGCTGTCTCGTGCTTTCTGGATTAATTACAAGTCCCAAAAACAAAGCACATGCAGATACAGTACACACACTCCAGCCATCTGGCTGCAATTCATCAAAGCGGATGATGCTGGAGAGTATCATTGTGAGAATAGTTTGTGTCTGTGTGTGTCTTTCCTGGTGTGTACACACAATAGGTTCTATTTGTGTGAAAATGCCTGCGGCTGCACATTCAGGCCACAGAGTCTGCATTTAGAGGCTCAAACATCAGTCCAGCGGTTCTGTTTCTTTTCATTCCTAGAAGACAGTCTGTCCTCCACGTGTTGTACAACACGGAGTCAAATACCTCAGCAAACAAGTCATGATCTGACATTTAGAAGGATGTCCATCTCTCTTATCTAAGCATTGTATTCATGATTGAAGCACCTTCCTTTCTGCCTTTGGTTGTTTCTCATGTCACACGTAGGTGGTGTCACTTGTCAGGCTGGAGTTTGGGGTAAAGTTAGGATGATTCTATACTCTCTCTCTCTCTCTCTGGTGTGTGGTTTTCTCTGGGCGTTTTGAGACTGTATTCTGGGGCCTCCACAGACAGACCATAATTTACCCTTTTGCTCTTTCTGTTTATATTTCTCTGGAGCTTTCTACAGAAGCAGAGCATCCTCTGTGTCACAGCTCTCAGTGGGAGACTGTCCAGGGATCATTTCAGTAGAGGGAAATATTTAACAACACATCTTTTCTGTGTATCCAAAACCTGGCGTTTTAGTATTCCTTCATCATTGTCCAAAAACACTTCATTGAATCAAACTGTCACACTGCAGGACATGATGTTTCATTTCTATGAATCACCACTGCAGCTTCTTCAGATTGAATCACTTGTGCAGTGTCCTGCTGCCTTCAATTCGGTCTTGTTTACTAAATGTAATAAGCTGTTGCTAAAATAGTCCAGAGGAATTGAACTTTTTACTCCACTTTGAGATACACTTGCCAGCATGTGCAGCTCCCTAATGCTGTCTTAGTGTTTTGCCCGTCTTACATTTTGAATAGTTAACATGTAGAGCTGTAGAGGTGTGTACCATTTAAAGAGATTTACATCTTAGACTAAACAAATTTACTCAGAGAAAGCTGAATGCATTCTTTGTTTTTTCCCTCTTTCATTGAACTTGATGCTTGGAGGTAAAAATCTTTAAATATAAACAGTTGTGTCGATAAAGTTACAAATACATTTGACATGCTTTGAGTTAAATTGACTTGATCTGAAGAAGAGACATTCAGTATGTCGATCATACCTCGTAGTAGGGCTGGTTATGGATACAAAAAAGTCACTTTCTGGATCAAGACAAGACCAGATCCTATTTGATCAAATAATAATGAACCAAGCTCAGAACAATCTGAAGAGATTACAGGCTGCACAGTTGAGATCAGTGCAGCCAAACAAAAACAGCTTTAACACCAGTCCACACTTTTTACACAAGAACTTTGATCGAATTGAAAGTCTATGAGAAGATGACCTTCCTTCTGACTTAGTTTTTTCCTCCGTAAACATTTTCCTAATAAGGTTATGGTCTCAATCTGTAGTTTAAAGTTTTCTTTGATACAACATTATGTTTATGTTGGACAGCATGCTCCCATTTATAGAAAAAAAGTTAATAAAAAAATGATATGTCATAGAGCAGGTTGACATTGTATTTGACATATGGCTACCAAAGCAACCTCTTCAATCCAGCAGAGATGAAGCACTGGAAAATAACAAGATGGCGACTCTTAGAGTCAGTAGTAATGTTTGTTGCAGCTTGTAAACACAACGTTCAAACTGGGCCCCTGCTCCTGGGCTCATCGGCATCAGAAGCACACACTCACTGCATGACGCAGCGTGTGTACGTTTACTGCTTGTACCTACTCCGCAAGCTAAAGCACGCTAGCAGAAGCTATCCGCTGGTGTTTGGCACCTGCCTGTTCAACAGAAAGCAGACCAGAAAGCGTCTGCAGGTGAAAGCTAAAACGAGCTTTATCCGCTTGGCATTTCGTCTCACTATGATTATATTTTCTCGTTTGCCGCCACGTCCATCATATTAGCCCTTTTGAATCGTGTCCAATCGCTGAATTGTCTCCACTACCAAACTCACCTCCCAGCCCAAAAATGCCCCGAGTCAACCAAAATAAAACATCAAATCCAGGCAGAGTACAGGGTCTCTGTAGAAACAGTCACTATAAGTGGTGATTGAGCAGTATTACTTTTGTATAAGACTATCTTTAAAATCTTAACAGCAGTTCACAAACACGATTGTTGACATCATGGCTGCTAAGCCACCCTCCTATAAACAGACTATCTCCAGGATGCAATCATTTGTTTTACATTATGTACACTATTTATGGTTCTGTAATGAGAAATGCCACGAGTCATTAACTGTCCTCTCTGCTACAAATATATATATGACTGATGCTTTCAATACTGCTTAGAGAGAGATTTTCATGCCTGACTTAGTCGCTAACATCTGTGCATGTGTGGTTGTCTGCAGTTAGCCAAGCCCACACAGGCTCATGACATCATGGACTGCTCTGATGTTTTCTTCTTCTGCTCTCTCTGTACCTTCATCTCTCTCCCTCTTTACCCCCAAGCCTGCTCCTCCATCTGTCTCAGTCTTTTTTCTGGTTACTGTCTCTGAGCCTGTCCCTACTGTACATCCACCCACTACGTATGACCTCCTCCTTTTCTCCTCTCCTTCAACCTCATTTTCTCCCCCCCCCCCTTTAGTCTCTGTTGCCTTGATCCCCCTCCCTCTCTCTCCGTCCATAGCTGTATATGGCCCTAAAAAAGAGCACTCCACGGATGGACTCTCTGCTCTTGGCTAATGGAAGCAGAGCTGTCTCTTTGTGTAAATATTTGCAGAGAGGGATTATAGATGGTCCCATGCATTCAAGGTGGAGCCCCGCTCTGCTCCAGGCCACATTAGGGCAAAGAATGACACTGAGTGTAGCATGAGCATAGCATGAGAGGCGGCGGTGTGACGTCAAACAACGTAACAAAATGTGGTGTGAGGTTTTGATGAATGAAGTGTTGCAGGTATTGATGGGTTTTTTTTCATTCTCTTCACAGGCGCCGAGCAGCGACCTCCCCCTCAAACATGTAGACACTTTGGTGAGTTTCAACTGGGGTGTTACTTTTTTTTTTCTCAGGTCCAGTCATCTCTATTGTTTGGATTACTACATTGAAGGAGCCGTTTCATCTGTCTCTAAGGCGCTGGTGAACTGGTGAACTGGTCTTTGGTATTTGAAGTAGGAAAGTTATTAATAATGTGTGGATAGAGGAACATAAACAACCTCTTTACAGCAAATACACCTTAAAAAAGCTGAAGAGCTCCAGGTGTCTCTATAATGCATGAATACACAGCGTCCACACTGGCGAGAGCCATTGCAGGATGACTTCATGTTTTTTGGCTAGTTCAGCCTATTGTTATGAACTCAAATTCTCAGAAAGGCCTGGAGGGACCACTTTTAAAACATCTGTTGGGACCCAAGAATGTATTAAAATGTTGGGGTCAAAGGTTAAATAGGGGGAAAAAATCATGATGACGCAACATATTTGCACAAAGGGTCAAATCAGGATCACTGTAGAATCACAATGTCCTGGAAAAAAAACTTTTTTTTCTGGTAAATGTTTAAAAGTCAAGGTCAGCATGATCTCTCAAGAAATGTTTTGTTATAACTAACGAATTAAATTAATGCCCAATATGACATTTTCATACAAGTGTCTAATAAGGTCATAGGTCAGAGTATGGAGGGAATATATACATAGATATATTTAGCGGACAACCTCCCTTCATTCTGCCCCTTGTGAACCTTTGCATGCATTCTTTAGTCACAATCAAAGTACTCTGCAGAAACAGGCAGAGAAATCCTCTCTCTATCTTCCTTTAAATTAGTGATTCTCAGCTGGTCCAGCCTCAGGACACAACACCAACTCTGTAAAGAGCAACTGCGACCCAAATTTTGGACTTTATTTCAACCAATCTGATTTATTTATGTAAAAAAGGGGAGGTTGGACCTCAGGCGGAACAAAACTTGTAGCAGAACAGAGAGATGGAGAGTTCAACTTTTTGACACATTTCTTTTTCCAGTCACACATTCACCACCGACTAAAAAATGGCAACTTTTGAGTCCCGACCCACTAGAACCGCTGCTTTAAATGTTAGTGGTGTAACTTCTCCTGTTTAAAGTTCACATATTATCCTCCTCTTCAACCATTTTAAATAAGTCTCAGCGCTCCTCAAAACATGTCTGTGAAATTTCTTGTTATAAATCCAGGGTCTGCAAAGAACAGGCTGTTTCTATGTCTGTAGCTTTAAATGCAAATGAGCTGTGTCTGACCACGCCCCTCTCTGGAAGGGCTTGGGTGGCTCAGGCTTTCTTGCACCATGCTGTATTGTTTACAATGAGAAGGCAGTCTCAGAGGACAGAACAAACACCTAGCTGTGGGAGTGTCACCCACCTGGGGGAGGGGTTACTGCTCTTTGTGATGTCATGAAGGGAAAATCTCCAAACGGCCTGTTTGAGCACACATTTTCTGAAAAGTGGAGCAGGCAAAAGACGGAGAGGATGGACTTTTTCTCATAATTGAGGAGGTTTATAGACAGACTAGGGACAGATATTACTGTTAGAAAAACATAGTGAAGTGCATTTTGCATAATATGCAACCTTTAATGTAGAACTACTATTGCCGTTATCTAATTTGGGGGGGGGGGGGGGGGGGGGGGGGGGGGGGGGGGGGGGGGGGGGGGGGGGGGGGGGGGGGGGTTGGGGGGGGGGGGGGGGGGGGGGGGGGGGGGGGGGTGGGGGGGGGGGGGGGGGGGGGGGGGGGGGTAATGTGTTCCTCTAAATTTACTGATACATCCCCCCCACCGCAGGCACCTGTTCCACTGTTCATTCTGCTCCTTAAATGCTTGTTGGAAGCATATAACCTTAATGGTAATTCCAGCTTTTCATTGATGGTAATGTCTTATGTACTCTGCAATTCAGAACCATCTGAAAAATCAGTGGAGATCAGGCGTTCCTGTGCTGTGATCCAGGCTGCTGCACAGAACTGCTGAGTCAGGTCCCTTAAGAACTTATTCTTTGACTAACACACATTAGACACACAGTGATGATCTCGCTGTGGAAAGAGCTGACTGTTTGGGAGCAGGAAGATTTGTTGGATCACTGTTAAGATATTTTCAGATTCTTAATTGTTCGATTACACACAAACACATGCGGGCAGATTAAAGAGAAAAGTTGTGACCTTCCATCTACCAGAAGTTCATTATTCTCTTTATTACAGGTTTTTATCCAAAGTTGGAAGTGAAGTATCCTTAGCTCAAGACAATACAAAAAATCAAAAAGCATAACTATAACTGTTTTGAAAATAATGGAATTCCAAACATGGGATGAATTGAGATTTAACCAATAAAATTAGCAATTTAAAAAACATAATTTGACAGCCCTAGTGCCTAAACAGCTCATCATGTTGTAACAGTTTCCAGCCAATTTAAATTATGTTTGCAATCTGTTTCTTGATGACCCTGGTGAAGGCCACAAGCCGAAATGCGTCGGTCTAATTTCTTAATAAAGTTCAAGATCTTCATACTACAAGTGTTGCTGGAGCATTTTAACCTCTTCATGCACCTTGTTAGTTTGTGAAGTTGTGCCAGAAAATCCTGCTTTGCTTCTACAGTTTCCAGCTAAGAAGAGCTCAGGTAGCGATGGATAATAAGACACACTTACTGTATTCTATGACCTGTCACCTTTAAACCGACCAATCAACATATGCATCACTCCCGGCCTATAAGGTCAACACACGTGTGAAAATTGATTACACACGTTTGGCTCGGACTCGTATATCAACAATTGCCTGTGACACAACTTCCTGTGTGTTGTATTTTGTCTGGGAAAGGAAGTGGAAAGTAGCAGATTTGGAGTAACCACCCAAAGCTGTGTGCCCACTTTATCCACAAAGACCAAAATAAACACAAATGCACCACTGTCCCTGTGTGTGTGTGTGTGCGTCTGTCTGTATGTGTGCGTGTGTGTATGAGAGTAGCTGCTTTTATTGGCATTTCCCGTGTTATTCTTCAGTTTTCTCATACCGTACATTACAGAAGGCTCTCAGTAAAAAGCCCTGCCGGAGCTTCATATCAGACAATCCTCAGGTTATAATTTGCTCTGCACATTAATGAAGGGGCAGAGCCTGAAACACACAGACATTAAACATGAGTTTCTCACATACTGTATGATCACACATCCATGCAGTATGCATGAGTGTATTTCTGTGCGTACATGTGTATGTGCAGCTGCTGCTGTCTGTTCACGGGCATTCACTGTGTGGTTACGCTGTGACGTCTGGGAGATGTTTGGCCGCGCCTCATCGCCTCGCAGCATCAAAAAGATTTGTCTTATGACTACATGAGCTGCTCTCGCTTCACTGGATCACTTTCTATGGCGGCCAGTCTCGTGTTCTTCTACTTCTTCGCTTTGTTGACCCCCGTTATAATGTGGGGGTTTTTTCTCTTTGTGATGTAGAAATGAAATTAAGGCAAACTGAGAATTTGAATCAGAGGGTCCTTTGTTCATAGAGAGAGCATTTATGACAACAGGGTGAGAGAGAAAAAGTCCTGGATACTCCTCATACTTAGTAACACTTAAGAGAAGTAGCAGCACTGTTATGTCACCTTCGTTTCTAACTGCGTCATTGAACCAAAACAAGGATTCAAGTAAACAGAAAGCCCAGAAGTGTCTCTGAAGAGCGTCAGACGGACTTTCAGATTAAATGTGAAACTGCATTACGGTAGTCACCATCCCAGATCGAAACTTCAGTACAATATCGTTACTTGTTTCAATTTCACGCCGACAAAGTAGAAGGCGTGAAATATTGGGTAGGTTTCTGTTTTTCAATCAGGAAAACTCCTGCACACTGTCTTAATTGTTCAAATACATCGACAACATATCAACTCCTCTGCTCTCTATTTCTGTTTGTAAGAGAGACAAACGTAACTTGTGTGTCTTTATGAGACGCCAAAAGGACACAAAACATCAAGATATGCCAACATTTGATTTTGAATGGAAAACTGCTTCTCTCTCTCTCTCTCTCTCTCTCTCTCTCTCTCTCTCTCTCTTACCTATTTTAAAGAGCAGATGCTTTGATTTGAGTTATTGACTTTATGGCAGCTTGAAATCCACTGCACAAAAAAACATAATGATTGAAAAGTCTGGATAAAGCACGTTTTACAAAACTTTGTTTCACAGAACATGAGTCACAGACGCACAGAGAGCAGATCTACAGTCTGATGATTCATGTGTTTGTGAGTACAAACAAGCATCATTCCTGCAGAGATGGAAAGCTTTAACAGTTGAAGTTTAGATCTGTACACAGATGAGAAAGAGGGAGGGAAAAGTTGAATATGAGGGGGAGAGATAACGTGATGGGAGGCAGAGTGGGAGGGGGAGGGTGGCTGATTCCCAGACAGAGAGGGAAAGAACGAGAGGGAGAACAGTGAGCGGACAGAAGGACGGGACGAGGAGCGCTGTGGAGGAGTTCCGTCTTAGCTGGAGCATGCAGCGGTCCACTGCAGGCAGCGTCCAAAAATAGAGCCCTCTGTTTTTTTCTTCTTCCTCGTCCTCTTCTTCTTCTACCCCCTTCTCCTCCTCCGTGGTCAGAGAAAAGGGAGAGGTTTCACACAGAAAAGTTCACTGCCAGACGGAGAGCAGTGAGAGGCAGAGGAAGCTCTCCGGAGATGAACCGAGGAGGGTCTTTGAGGAGGCGGCTCTCCTCTCTGAGGGGGGCCTGGAGATGGAGCACAGGCTACCTTTTCAGGAAGGTAGGATGCAAAGGATGGATTTAGTCAACGCTGCTCCTTTATCTTCTCCTCTTTATCACTTGTTGCTTTTTTTCTTTGTTATGAAAACGCTTCTCCCGTCTCCTTCGCGGACTTTTACCAGCCCCCAACGGCCTCCCCCGAACTCTCCCTCCCTCCTTCACTCTTTCTCAGATGGTTAATTTGAATGGCCTGCTTGTAAAGTCAACCTCCGCAGATGGTTTTCATCTGGAAACAGGCCTGCTGGACCCCCCACTCCACCCCCACCACCTCCTCCTCCTCCCCTCACTGACTACCTCGCCTCCCCACTTGGTTTGCAATGCAAGTTCTCAACGAAGACAAACCGTTCTGAGGGTGCTGACTGTTTGGCGCTCAGTGTAGTCTGTTTCAGAGCAGCTGCACTGAGGAAATTGATTTGATTTGAACACAAATTATCATTGTGGTTTGTTTGTAGAGATGCTCAAAATCTTGCAGCTGCTATTTGGAGGATTAAAACTGAGGATTTGATGACTTTTATTGCTGTACTGAACACTTTTTCTTTCATTGAATCATAATTCCCAAACGACATATCACTTTTCAACCAAAAGACATCAATGTGTCCACAATGAGAGTTATTGTCTTTGAACTTCCCGTAACTTCAGTGGGATGCTTTTATGTTTACTCTCCAACATAAATACTGTGGCTCATGCGACTAATTTTAAGCAATAACTGCACATTAACAGCTTTTTTTGCAGCACAACATAAACACCATCTTCTCCGCACTCTGTCCAGGTCTCTAATTAAGACGTTTGTTTGCACGCTGGTTGAACTGGTGACACCGTGTTTTATGTCTCGCCGTCTGACTAGCAGTGTTTCTCGGACATGTTTACCTTTCCTTTCAGAAATAGGAGGATCACCTCTCACAGGTCCATTTAAGAGCACTTTGGGCTTTTCCTGACTTGCATGCACATGAAGTCCCACGGCTCAACTCAACACAAGCGCCTCTTAACTTTCTTTACGCTCTGCGTCCGTCTCTGAACCGTCTCCTAAAGGCCATTTCTGGCTCATTCATCTCTGTCCTCCTCGGGCGACTCTCTGCTCTTTATAGATCCCTGCAACATGCTGAAACGTTTAGGCCCAAGAACAGGCAGAAAATGGGGGATTTGCTTTGTCTCACCTCAGCTGGGCCGCAGGCTCATGTGGACACTTGAAAGAAAGTGAAGTTTTGTGGGAAAGAAAGGAACATATTGACAAACACTGTCATCTGATTAGTTTATTTCTGCTGTTGTGCCTGTATGTTTATTTATTTGCTCTCAAATTTACATTAAGACGGTTATGAACACAAATTCAACCAATATCTGCATTTCTTTTAATAATTATAATACTTTTCTACAAAGAAATAGCTTGTTGTCTTCCTCATTGGCTTGTTTTTTATTTCTAGGTCATAAAAAGGCATCAGTATACATTTTAGTCAGTTTATAAACTCCTCACAGGAGCTTCAAGACATTTCCCTAACTATCTTTTCAATTTTCTTTTGGCCTCTCAAAAGTCGCTGACTTTAGTCCTTAGGAAGTAAGAAAGACTTTCCCTGATTAGACTCATATTTTGTCAATCATAACTCTTTACTTTTTTGCTGAGTCATTGTTTACTGGACGATGCAGGAGCAACAGCATGGCAGGCTGTAATCCTTAAACATGTAGTCTCAACAGTCAGAGGGTTTCTGTTGGGAGCCGGATTACCCACAGAAGTCTTTTTCTATCCCAAAAAAGCCAGACCAGGTGATGGATAAAAATTCACAGGATCTCAGTGAACATGTGCTCACTGACAGATTGATAATCAGGCGTAAGAAGAGCAGGGCAGGCTTATCCGGGGAGGCCGCCGGTGGTGCTCTTGACACTGATGCTCAGCCAGCTAGTCTGATCTAATGGATGTTGATGGATACCAGCCCCCCTCCTGTGTACATGTGACCCAAACACCACAGGGGAGGGAACAAGTCCACATGACCTCTGACCCCCTGCTGGAGCTGGTCTGAGGGGGAGGTGAGGCAGGCGAGGAGGAGTGGAGCCAAACGCAGTCAATCACCTTCAGCCACACTTCCTCTGTGAGGGCCTCAGCGCCCTGTCTCTGTGAGGTTGCCATGTGAGAGCGTCCTCACACGCTGTGGCACAGCCTGGGGGATCCAAAATCAAAACCTCTTTCTTGATTTCTTTTTTAGGGTGCAAACAGCACACAGCTATCTTCTTGAATGCTCTACCGCACAGTGTTTGAGTATGTTGGTTTACACAAGTTTGACCTCAGTCAGCTTCTTTTCTACAGTCATTGTAGCTTTATAATAAAATCATTCACGCATTGAACTACTCCCTACTCTCTGTTTAGGGAGGACATAAGAGGACTGAAAATGCAAAACAAACTCACTATGCAGTCCAAACATTCAGTATGTTTACATGCACAGTTAAGTAAAGCTTCAGTAGTAGCTTGATTTGGCCATTTCATTGGACTACGCTCCTTTTCCAGGTATACAAGCACCAAGGGAGAATACATTTATTGCCAGAAGTACGTCCATCTTTGCTACAGCTGGTGGCGATATACCGCTTTAAACTAGTCACTATTGAACCTTTTCCCGATTTACCTACAACGTCATACAATCGACAAAAAAGTTCCCTCACTCCATGTATTCAATATGTTGAAGTCCGTCAGCTGACACAACATGAACCGTGTCTTCTTTGCTAGAATGTGTGGTTCTCACTTTAGCACTCGCCATGTCCCATCCACACGTCATATACCGGCTTTTTCTTCACATTTATACTGCTCGACTTCCAGCTCAAAGCCCCTGTGTGTGAACTGTGGAGCATGCCCAGGATGCCCTGGCCAGTTGGGACTGATTGAGGTGTATACATGCAAGAATAGATTGACCCCTCCTAACCAAATTATGTAGAGATGTTAGTCATTGTTGTTCCATATGGTGGCTCTTTGGCTCCATTAACTGAGAATGTAAACAACCACCCTGATGCAACGGCGGTTCTTCTACTCAATGCTGATGCTGAATCTCAGAATAGAAATGGTGACATACTGCATGCACATGTACAGAAATAGTAGCACCATTATGCACAGCTTCATACATCGCCCAATATCATGAAGAGTCTTAAAAACTACAAAAGTAGTTTTGAATGTTTACAGTGCAACCTGCTCTGGGGTATCCTGAATCTTATTCCAAAGGGACAGAGGGGGAACTGGTGGTGAAGAATCAGAGCTGGATCTGACACGCTTTGAATGTACTGCATATCGAAGTTTTTCAAGATGGGTTTTTTTTTAAACCCAATCATTTTCACAGCGGTCTCTAACGTAGGAGCAGTCTTTGACGTGCAGACATGTCCCCATAACAGGATGTGGAGCTGCATCTTGTAATACGCTCTAATGAAAAAAACAAACAGAACAAGCTGTTTTGGTGACATCATGGATTTAGACTGCATGGAAACCTTGATGTTAAATAAAACCAGCAAAGGACTTTTAGAAATGGGATGAATGACTTTATTCATGCTGAGGTGGTTTTTAACATGCTCTGTTGTTCTCGTTAAAACATCAGTGTTTTTCTTTGTGTTTTCAGGGCTCAACAAAATCCTCAAAGAGCATGGAGTCACGGCGCAGACCGTCCAGGTAAGAGTTGATCTTCCTTCTCTTCTACGCAAGTTTCCCCCCTAAAAGCTTCATTTGGCCTATTGCACCGTGTTTGTTAAATTGTTGTAGGAATCAAACTGTATCCAGCTTTTTCCAGTTTGAGTTTTGATGTGTGAGTTGTAAAGTGTAACTCTAGTATTATTCAAACTAGGGAATAAGTGAGGCTTCATGCCCTGCCATTGAACTGGACCTCACACTGTTTTGTTGGACACAAAGATATTGGGTGTCAGGCCCTCTCACCCGGGTCCTCAGGGAGTCACAGATGTTGTCAGTTGCGTAATTGATGTGTAAATTCGACACCACAAAACTTCACGCTGGCGTGCTGCACTGAGCTGGAGCAACAGATTCACTGCAAAGTTAAAATAAAAACACAGTGATATATCTGGTGTGGAACTGTCTTTTTTTAAAGTCCACATACAGAAAAAGTCAGTGATTTTCTGAAGTGCACAACAGCACAATCATAAGACAGTTATCTCTTATCTCATATTCTACGTCATATCATACTAATTGGACAGACAGGTTTATATTTACATGCTAATCAAGACAGATACTTACTCAGAATAGGGGATTCACAATGTTGCACAGCTGATGAAAAGACAAACATTTGATACCATTATTGTAGTTTTTGAGCTTGTTTTTCATTCAACTGAAGTCATAGCACAAAACCTGTAGTTCTTCCAGACCCCAAAATAACTCTGCACCATTAGAGCCATAAGAACAAGTGATTTGGCAACAACAACGAACTGTTCCCCAGATACATTTAAAAAGAACTTCTGCAACAACTGCGGGCGGTTTTCACACTATTTACCAATCTTGAGAGAAACAGAGATAAGGTTGAAAATCAGGGAGATTTCCTTTTAAGGTAGAGTGAGCTATAGCCGTTTAATTCATCTGTATCCTGCGTGGTTTTGGGTAGAAGTTTCAGTTTGTTTACGTGAGTGTTGTCTCAGCTTGTCTGCTGCTGTTATAAACAAGTTTGACACAAGTGCAGTTTGTGGGCCTGAAAACCAAAACCAAAAGGATTGAAATAAAAAGAACCAAGAGGTCAGAAAGCTTCAGGCTCTCACAGATAACTGCTAATACAGATGCATATTTAGTGTGATGCTTGATAAACTGCACTGATTACAGTAAGAATACTGAAAATGATGTTGACTGATCTTTGACTCTTTATAGATTTGCACCATAAGGAGGTAGGGCAGGTCTAATCAAAGCTGGGATCAAGGATGTCTTTGAGTATTTTATTAAAAGAAGATGTCTAAGTCGATCAAGTTTATTACTAATAAATATCTGGCGAGATCTTTTACGGCCTAATGTCTCAGGTTTCCTGATAAAACATGCCTGGTTCACACTCTGTGTTTGTCCAAATGCAGACGTGAGATCACCGCAGCTGAAATTGAGCGTGTGGAGATAAGGCGTCATTTATCAAACACTGTGTGCAGAAAGCAAAAAGAGAGCAATCGCTTCATCTCTTCAGCTGATGAGAAGCAGGTTGGCGCTCGGCCGGTCAACGCATGCTGGTGGACCTGGAGTAGGACCAAACCACAGCGTCTATATTGGCCCTGACTGCACCCTGAGGGGAGAGACAGACATATGCAGAGACAGAGGAGAAGGTGGAAAGAGTAAGACAGAGAGAGAAACACAAGAAAATTAAACACCACTGAAGAAAAGATGGAAATCAAGAGAAACGGAGTAAGAGATCGAGGTTAAAGTGGAAATAAAAACAACACAAAGTTTGAATCACTAACATAGAAAGATACAATCTTTACAAGAATTCAAAATAAGACGTGAGACTTGCATGAGAGAGGACATGTGTGACATATCTCCTCCATCGGCAGTGATGAATAATTTCCAGTAAGCAGCTTTTGAGTGGCTCCAGATGTACAGAGCAGAGCAGCTTTAA
The DNA here is from genome assembly GCA_020745685.1 of Tautogolabrus adspersus. NCBI lineage: Eukaryota > Metazoa > Chordata > Actinopteri > Labriformes > Labridae > Tautogolabrus > Tautogolabrus adspersus. The sequence continues at coordinate 24,834,131 of CM036548.1, read as the reverse complement.
AGGAGAGATCCTCTGTCCCAGCCATATGAGCAATTTCCTCTGGGGCTACTCACAGCTGACAAATGTGGGAAAAATGCTGCTGTCGAGACACCTCTGCTTTAACCTCTTCATCTCACTGCTTTCTGCAGACGTTTTAAACAGAGGAGGGCTTAAATGGACACGATCGGCTTGGACTCTTAAAGGACAAGTCTACCATAGAAGAGATGAGATGTTGATTTTTTTAACGTTGAAGACAGCAGTCAAAATTAAAGCTCGAGTTCAATGGGTTTTGAAATATGCCTTGTGAATTTCTTGCCAAGGGTTGGATGAGAAAATGTTTAGCTTAGCTTAGCATAAAGATTTGGAACAGGGGAGAAAAAGCTAACCTGACTCAGTCCAAGTATAACACAGTCTGGCCCTCAGGTCCTCAATGTCTGAGTTAAAAGTACAAAACGTTTTGGAGTTGCCCTTCTTGAAAAGCATCGTCAGATTACATCAGAAAAGTTTTTAAAACTGCAAAATACTTTATTTTGTAAATATAAGACCTTAAATATAAAGCTGTTATTATCACTCTCTTTAAAGCCCGCAGACTACATAAAACAACTAATAATAACGTGAAGGAGCACCAGGGTTGCTGGTCTATCGCAGCTTGGATTTCTTGTTGTTTATCGTGTCTTTAATTGCCAAAAAAAGCAAACGCCTGTGCACGGTCTACATTGCAAAACAGTGAACCATTGAATTTAGTGGTGAAAAAATGTTGCTGGTGAAAACATAGATGAATTGACTTTTATGTTATAAGTGTGAGTAGGTGCCAAGTAGGCGCCAGGTTAGCTGTTCCCCCCTTTTGTCAGTCTTAATGCTAAGCTAATGGGCTGCTAGCTGTCACTGTATGTTTACTGTTCTTCTTATCCAACTCATGTCAGGGAAAGCAAGAACAAGTGCATGTCCAGTTATGTTTTTAACAAGCCATTTGTCATAGCTCCCAATAGTCTGAAGCATTCCTGCAGAGCCTTGTGTTTGAGGTAAACCAAGAAGATAATGAGGCAAGTGTTGGACTGTTGGATTGAAATCCTTTGGCAGCAGAGCATTAGATAATGCTGCACAATTTGTCTGAAGACCTTTGATGGACACGTTCTGCTTGTTTTGGAGCAGCATCTGCTCTTTTTTGTTTTAAGAGAGAAGTCTTGGTTTACAATTAATGAAGTTAATCAAGAGATGTTCTGACATAGCAGTGCATGATGTTTTTATGATGGACTGTCCATCTCTTCCTTCTTTAATTCCTTCCCTTAAGACTTTAACTTTTGACTTTATTTGACTCCAGAAACACCAGCCAAGGTCAAAAAACATGTCAGCTGACTTCTGCGCAATTTCCTCCACCAATGCTACCACATGCTGCAACATAAGCTGGCATGTTCATCGACTTAATCAATTTCCCCTCGCTCCGTTTCCCTCTCAGACAGCGCTAGTCAAACAACAACACATGTGTCTAATGCAGAGGAGAGCTTACATTTAAGAGGCACATTTCCACCCCCTCTGGGCATGAATGATGTCATTGTGCATGCGGTACTTATCTGGTGTGATGCCTTTTTCCATATTAGGATATTTGTTTCTTGTTGTCTTGAAGAACAATGTTGCTGTGTGTTCAGCTGAATCTGAGATGGATCTGGTATATAGGGAACATACACTTCTTACACTGACGCAAGAATCAGATGCAGAAAGTTTAAATGTTTATGTTAGCTCCAAATTTAGTGACCTTTCAAAATCGGGATTCCCCCTGTAGTTTAAAACACCCTGAGTCAAATATGGCAGACAAAGGAGGGGCAGCACGATTAGCTTTGAGTTGCTTCACCTTTATTATAGATTATTATTCCTTCAGTGTAACTGCAAGCAGAATTCTCCACAGCGGTGTTAACAGCGTAAAAAAATGTAATTAAGCAGTCTCATCTAAAATGTCAATGTTTCTGTGACGCGTTTTAGTGATGCTTTTCAGGCTGTGAGCAGAGCTAATGCTAACTTTACTTCACCAGCTGACTTTGATCTGTCATTTGAATCTTTCATTCAGTCCGGCCATGTTCTTGAGGTTGCCAACATTTTGGATACTTCAATACTTTTTGATATGACAAGTTAAAAAAACAAAAACAATTTTGGTTAAGGATATATTGAGATGTGAAAAAAACATCTACTTCATAAGACAGGTGCGTAGGAGAGGAATGAATACATTAAAACAAGTGCAAGCAAACTCCTGCACACTGTCTAAGTTGCACAAATGCATTGGCAACATTTTGGTCCAAAACGTTTCCAATGTATTTGTGCGATTTAGACAATTTGCAGGAGTCTGCTTGCAATTTTTGACGATTGAAAACAAAAAAGAAACCAGTATTTGGTGCCTAGGTCTTCTTCTTGTTGTTGCTGTTGTATGAGAACAGGTGTTGATATTATTAGATTTGTTTCTATTTTAATGTTTTCTTCTTGTACTCATTATGCTCTTTATTAGAGACAGGAGAGTGGATAGAGTCAGAAATCAGGTCAAAAGAAAGAGTGGGGAATGACATGCAGGAAAGGAGCAATAGGTTGGATTTGAACCCAGACCGCTCCCCCTTAGAGAACAACAGCCTCTGTACACGGGGCATACAAACCAACCACAAGGCCACTGGCTCGCCTTATTATTTGATTTTTACTAGTAACATATTAAAGTCTAAAATTCTTGAATTGTGTCAACCCTAGTAATAAAAAAGGTGACACAACCCTTAATGACTCAACTGGATATGTGTTAATGTCGAGACGTCCAGACGACATTACAGGTTCAAATATTGGCCTCATGCAGGCTGAGTTTGGTGGTGCTAAGGTGAAAAACAAGAAACCAAAAGTAAAAGCTTTTTAAGTGACAACATTTTGAGTCAGTACGTCTTTACTTTGGAGTAAAAGGGGTTAAACAGCAGACTAGAATCAAACTCTGTAATGCATCTTGTGATATCGCTCTGCCTGAAAGAAAGAAGTGTTCCCACATCAAATCACAGGAATGAATCATGCAGCAGTGACGTCATCTGTATTAAACATTTAACAAGAAGATTTTTAGATCATAACATTAACCTTAGATATACTATAGATACTTTTACTTTAGTTTAGTTTAGTCCTAGAGAAGAGTCACCTTTTTCATTAATTACGAACAATGAAGAGCAGAAAAAGTCAGAGTCATAAAAAATCACTAAATATGAAGACTCACGGTCGGGCTTGAAACGTGTTCTTTAATGCATAAAGCGAGTAAATAAGTATTTCTTGGGGAGCCGTAGACTTGCGAGTCTTTGTCCAACAGATCAAACATTGATGAGCAGACCACTTGTTACGGAGTCCTCTTGATTAAGATGGTTTTTCTCACAAGATGTGTTGGTATAGTTGATTTTTATAGATAGAACCTTACAAAATAACAACAGTCGAAAAGCCTGAACACACCTTTGTCCTGGCTGAAGTGATCACACACCAAGATGAAGCTATAAACACAAGATGCACGTGTAAATCCCATGTGCAGCATTACTCCTGGATATTCTTCACCATCTTCTGCTGTCTCCTCTCAACTGATCAGCCAAATTGTTCAGCTCTGTGGGAATAATCACAACAGTAAACTAAACTGTTTGTTTGTGTGTCTGACAGGAGTGTGAGTCTGCTGCAGGCCCTGGAGGAGAACTACGAGCTGGACCTGGTCTACATCACAGAGAGAATCATCTCCGTCTCCTTCCCCAGCAGCGTGGAGGAGCAGAGCTACGCCGCCAACCTGCGGGAGGTCGCCTCCATGCTGCGCTCCAAACACGGACACAACTACCTGGTATGCTTTTCCTGTTTACACCCCGATGACCCCCACAGGATGATTGTGATTAAGTTTTAAAATAAATCGAGGAAAAAAACAAAGCAGGAACATGGAGTCATTAGATCTGACCAGCTGATCTTAAGCTCTCTCTTTACATCTACATACAACACGATCGTTATGTTTATCTGCGTCTTTACTTTAGATTCAGCTGTTTGTGGTATCTGGTGTTGACTGGCTAATTGCTGCTACATGTCAAGCTGAAATCTCATCACTCAGTCTGTGTACATGATGTTAAAAAAAGTGGATTATAGGGCTGTCATATCAATATAGGCATATGCACGCTGATCCAGTTATTTCAGTACAACATAATGAGGATATTTGATGCTGCAAAAAGCTTGTCATGTTCATTTTGAAGTTCATTCAGAACACCAGCACGGATACACTGACTACACTGTCGCTGATTAGTTTAATCTAGAGATAGGCTAACCTGCAGTTTGTTTTGGACCACTCGATTGGTTGATGCGTGGGTGTCATTTCAGTCGACCACGTTTTTATTTGGTAGACTACAGCTCTACTCACAAGCTGTTATATACAGATAAAGAACACAGCTAACCTTAGTGTTGTCAAACTAACTCATAAAGTAGTTGTATACTATCACGTCCCTGCAATATCAGTCCTAAGTTTCCATGTGTTTTATTATACGATTGTCTAGTTAAAGCTAAGCTAGTAAAACAAAACAGTTCAGCTTTAGCCTCTGTTTTTGTTGCACTATGACTGGTCGGTGATTGAGCATGACATCACATAGCAACCAGTTGAATATTTAAAACCATTTAAGGTCAGAAAAGGTTCATCTGTGTGAACGTAAGGAATCACTGAGAGTCTTAAATCATTTAACGATTTCTCTTCTCTGTCAATTCACAGTGTGCTGCCAAACATGTTGTAATAATGTTTATTCTTACTCCATCCTCAGCTCTTCAACCTCAGTGAGAAGCGTTATGACATCAGCCAACTTCATCCAAAGGTACTACCATCATTACTTTCTTCTCCTCTGTTTAGTTTGATCTTAAATCTGACTGACATTAATCTGAAGATTAATCTGAATCCATTTCTCTCTCCCTCTCTCTCTCTCTCTCTCCCTCTCTCTCTCTCAGGTGTTGGACTTTGGCTGGCCTGACCATCATGCTCCAGCTCTGGACAAAATCTGCAGCATCTGCAAAGCCATGGACACCTGGCTGAGTGCTGACAGCCACAACGTGGTGGTCATACACAACAAGGTGAGAGGAAAACACCAAGAGAGGATGGTGTGAGGAAGTATCTGTGGACAGTAGAGGGCACCCTCAGGCTCCTGTCAGAACCTCCTCCTCTCCCCGAGGCTGCAGCTGCTTTTTGTGTCTGTAATGACGTCCTCTTTAAGTGAAAGACTGACAGTCAGGGTGGAGTGTTTGTGTGTGAGAGTGTGTCTCTTTGTGTGCACGTTTGGGTTGTGCTGGATGAGGTTTAGGAAAACACCAATTAGGTGGGTAAGGCATGCCACTCATCATGGCTGCTTATGTTTATTCATCCTTTAACAATACCATAAAACGGAATTGACCAATATTTCCCTGTTGTTGCCTAAATTTACTTGCATAATATTATCCTCTGGTGGCAAACCACACCCATCTGGCTTCTCAGTATGCCGACACAAACCATTAAAAGTAGATCCAAATACAACCGCTAGGCCAAAGTCCCAGATGTAATAGCTAATCATTTTCACGTTAACCCCTCTGTGTGTCCGATTGTGTTGTGCAACATGCGAATTAACATGAGATCCTCGAGCTGTGTGCCTCATTCCAGGAAGTTCCCACAGGGAGGTTACAAACAAGTCGGCTGCCGTGGCAACGGGGGCTTATTTTTCAGTGAGTTGAGTAATGCTGGTGATGAGAGTGTGGGTTTGGAGGTTGTGGTCGGTCACTAAGGAAGCAGGCCGTGTTGGGTTTCCTCATATCAACAAATCATTTCCACGGGGCTTCACGCTGTTTAAGTGGCCGCGATATTTATAACGTGGAACACACTTATTCTCCACAGTGACCCTCGTTTTAAACATTGACGGATGTCTAACATATGACTGGTTTGTTGTGATGGAGACTTCAGCTCAGTGAACTATTCATTAAATACCCATCTTCAAGGTTTATTTGACCAGATTAATTCAGATATAGTTCCACATAAATAGGAGTTTAATGATAACAAAATAAAAGGCAATTTGTGGTCCATTCCTGATAGCTCTTAAACTTGGACAAGAAAAGGTGTTTTGTGTCGATGAGTGATGACAATCTAAAAAAAAGAGTGAAGTCAAACTCCCTCTGGGCTTGTTGTTCTGAGCGCTGTGTTCATACGGGACGGGATGGCGCTTCTTTCAGCTTGTTTATGTTTTCACTCAGAGGCTCAAACAAGTTTCATTCACATGAACCCCTCCTTATCCAACCATCAGCCCTACAACCACACAGTGGGATAGAGAAGGCCCCGCCCACTCAGGAATGAGGCATAATGGTGGAGTTTCTTTGCAAGAGTATAATACAAGGAGAACCAAGAGGCTTTCTAAGCTGAAGAAAATACTTTTTTGGTATAAAATACTTAAAGAATTTGAATTTAGTTTGTGCTGCATATCCTAATGGAGACCAGTCGTAGAATAAGCTGCTCTCAGACACTGAAGGAGGAGGAGGAGGAGGAGGAGGAGGGGGGGAAGCAGTGCACTGAAGGGACAGCTTTGTTTTAGTTTGAAAGGCCGGTGCTAAAGTTCAACATCTACTGGATATCACATTTTCCAGTAGCTCTAGTGATTTTGTTTGAGTTACTTCACTTCTCTTGAATCTGTGTTTACAATTAGATTGCGATGGATTGCAGGTTGTTTTATGAATGTTGGGCCTACATTTGAAATAAACAACTTCTTTTTTTAAATGACAAACATCTTGACTTGGAAGATAAAATCTGTAGATGACTGACTGTTTGATTTCTGTCTTTTCAGGGCAACAGGGGCAGGACTGGAGTGGTGGTGGCGGCCTACATGCATTACAGCAACATATCTGCCAGGTAGGTGTACGATCACATCTGGACCTGGAAAGAAGTAATAGGTTGCACTTACTGTCTTGGGATAGAAGCATGATAGCTTTTGTGCACTCTCATCATCCTTATCATATTTTGTAATCAGAAAACTCGGTCCAGTTTATTTCACATTATTCTTTTCCTGGTCTGGATGATTAGATGAATAAAACAAGCAAAGTTAGATCAGGTGAACATTGTCTACCAAAAATTTAGCTCCAGTGAGTTTTAAGTCGTTTGAACATACGGGATGCTGCAACCTTGTTGTAATAGTAGTAGTCCTGTAAATATTGACCCTACAAGATACCCCGTCTTTACTATATCTCACAGTACAGTATGTGCCTTGTATGTCTTTGGCTGTAAGAGTAAGTCAGACTTTAGCTGTTGAATGTTAGAAGAGAAAGAAAAGCCAGAGAGGGACCAAGATAAATTGTGAAATTCTCGAAACAGAAGGGAAGGGAAGGGAAATTGAATATGGAGAAAAAAGGGAGATGGAGGAGACATTTTTGGGGAAGTGCAAGATAAACCAGCATTGTTTATCACAAGACTGAAAGCCACATCTGTAACAGACCGAGATCTGATAAACAGGAGAAGGAGGGCTGAGGCATGAGACCGGAGAACAAAGCTTTAATTTGGATATTTTCAAGGGAATCTTTTTGATATGATAATTATGAGCAGAAAGCAACGAGTTAGCTAACATAGCGGCTGGATCATGAGACTCAAGTGATAGGTGCCAACCCCTTTATCTGGATTTTCACTGGATTTGATTTAGATATGCCAAAATAGAAGACGATGTAAAGCGTTAGATAATCAGGGGAGCTCATGACTCGCTGTTGTTACTTTCAGAACACTGATTGACCATGAACACAAACACAATCTGTTCCCTGCTAAAGTATTAGATTTCTCTATAATCCCATGATCCCACAAGTCAATTTAAAGCTGGCCTGAAATCATTTTGAGAACTAGAGTAGAAGTGAAACAGCTAGAACCTGAACACACTGTGACAGCTGCCATCTGGGAAAGTTAAGTGAAATATCGTGAAGTCGTGTGCTCCCGCTGAGGGAAGGTTTTTACTTTCATACGTGCAGGTGTACTCAAAGTTTTTTCCATACAAGTCAGTGATTTCCAAATCACTACAGTAAATAACTGTGAACAGGCTGCACTTGCATATGCTATATTATATACTTGAAGTATTGTGCATGCATGGCTTATTCTGTAGAGGTCTTTACTGTGTGTACTTATTGAATGTCTCTGTTGTTACGCAGTGCGGACCAGGCTCTGGACAGGTTTGCCATGAAGCGTTTCTATGAAGACAAAGTGCTTCCTGTGGGCCAGCCATCGCAGAAAAGGTCGGTCTTCACTCACGCGTTTGTTTATAGTACGAGTATGACCCCAAAGTGAACTGCCTCACAGAGATACGTCTGTCTGTCCGTCTATGATAACAAAGTTGTGTTTGAAGATATTATTAGCCACAGAGGTGCAACAAACCAACTTAAAGACACAGTTACAGCTTAAAATGTTGTTTATGTTTAGACATTTAGTAGAAAAAAAGCTGTAGCATTCATTTGCTGTGCTCTCTACCTAGTCCTTTATTGAGTATCATCTATCAATGAATCAATCTTTAGTTGTATAGGGCTAATTTATAGTCAAATGTTATCTCAACACACTTTACAGAAGAGCAGGTATAACACCTTACTCTTTGTTATATTATGTACAAAGACCCAACATGAATCCATCATGAACACTAAGACACATTTAGCAAAGTTACAGGCAAGGACACACTTCCTTCGAACAGATATGAATAGACATCTGCAAAAACTGTGTTGGTGCTTGGAAAGTGGAATAGAGGAAGATACAGGAAGAAGGATAGAGACAAACAGAGCAAAAACAACAACAACAATGAATAAGATTTATGGATAAAAAGTGAGTATTTAAGGTAAAATGATGTGTAATGGTGGCAGAAACTGTCATGATGATAAAACAGGACTTTGCACTCCTGATCCCTTCACTTACTGTGAATTGGAGTCCGTTCATAGAAAGCCCTCTAAACTCGAGTCAGAGACTTATGTGAGTCCAGATACTTGGCTAATGAAGCTCATTCTGATTCTGATTAAGCTGTGTTTATAAGAGTTTTTTTTTTTTTTTACTGAAAAGCAGCCTGCAGTTTCTTGAATCAGAATGAAATAAAAGTGGGATTTAATGGCGGACAAACAAAAACAATGATTCGAGGCTAAAAGGAACGAAAGATCTGACGGGGATTCCAGAGTGACGTGGTTATTTTTCTGTGGCTTTTCGGCTACTTTCAACCCTGTTTCAAAATACACACAGCCTTTGGATCCAACATCAGTGCAACGAAAAGTGTTTAGTGCAGCTTTAAAGTCATACGTTTATTCTGTTTGAAATAAAACAAGGAGCTGGGGTGGCTCATTCATCAGGGCTGACAAGCTGAGAACAGTCATTTGTTTTCATTTGAGGTCAAAGACACGATTGCATCTCTTTGTTGTGATGAACACAGGATTATAAGTTGATCCCTTTGTTGTCAAACAAAAAGGTATCGTGATACAGTTTGGCAGAAACATTAGTCATGTCTTCTTTCCTCTGCTCAGGTATGTGGAGTACTTCAGCGGTCTGCTCTCCGGGCACATCAAGATCAACAACAAACCCCTGTTCCTCCACCACGTCATCATGCACGGCATCCCCAACTTTGAGTCCAAAGGAGGCGAGTGTCATCCACACCAATGAACTCACTCGTCGTCTCTTTATTGTCATCTACATTAGACTTACTTTACAATCTCCTGTTCCAGGTTGTCGTCCTTTTCTCAAAATCTACCAGGCCATGCAGCCCGTGTACACATCTGGGATCTAGTAAGTCTTAAAGCATGCTCACACTCCAACGCTTTTACAAGATTCCAGGGATAGCAAGCTCGTAATGGCTCAATAATAAAAAAGCCTGATTTTCCTTTATAGCCTCTCCCTTAACTCTCCTGCCCCCAATATACACATACATTGTCCCTCTTGCCAGTGCTTGCCTCACATTATTGTATTTAGCTAGCCTCCCAGCTCGAGGCTCGTTTCCCCACTGTAGATCCTTCAATCACTTCTATTATTATTTGTGACCTGAGAGCCAATGAAACAAGCAGACAGGCATCTGTGTGGACGCCTGCAGGGGTTTCCTGTCAGAGGACCCTGCTGGTTCTCAGGGCAAGGCAGGAAATAATGGATTCTGTGCTTTACTGCTGTTGTTTTGGGCTGAGGTGAAGTGAGAGGAGAGGAGAGATGTATTTACATGGCAGGCATACAGTCTGCATTTAAGCAATTAAAACATAGACGCAGGTTACTATGGTAAGTCTTTGAGAAACAGAAAATATGCCTATTATTGGAAAAACATCTCTACAAAGGTCAGATTTCCATACCTACACGACCAATTTGTTCACCAATTACAATAGATCCATTGCAGCTTAGTTGAACAACTTTCAAACGTACTCCGTTTGGCCAACTTTGGCAGCAACTAAGACGAATACATGAATGGTTAAAGGACCAAAGTTAACTGTTGCTGGCTTCATGGCAGACGGTGAAAGTGTATGCCATTAACGTAACCATAAAGTTTTTGTTTCCAACGTGTTGCAGGAAAATAATTCACGTTAATTAAACATGAACATTAATGTGTAATAATTACCACACTCAGTCTCCTTTAAGTTTTGATTTTGGTCTTTGGTTAGTATCTGGTTATTTATCTGTGAAAGTGTTCACACGCATGTCACATACTGTCCTCTGTCCGTCTGCTGGTTTGTGTGAAATGATCAGAGCTGCATTAAACGTCTGCCTGCTGAGACCAAACGTACGATCAGAGAGCGAGGAGTTTGTGACGCAGAAAACAAAACACTGAGCTGAACGTTGTAGAGCAACAGGTTACAGACACTGACAAACAAGCACCACTTTTAACATTACAAAATGTGATTTGATATGTTGGTAAAGCATATTAAGTGCAGCTTTAAACCCCCCCAGTCCTTAGCCCCAGGATGTATTTCCTCGTTTATGCCCCCCCCCCCCGATGGGCTCTTTGTTTGAAAATGTACTACTGTGTGTAGCCGAGCGTGCTACAGTTGATCTGTTAATACGTCATCCATCCTTACAACAGTGTCAATTCTATAAACACATCTACAGCATGAACGATAACTACGTGTGAACTAATCAGTGCACATGTTGTAGACTTCCTGACTGTCAAACCCCTTAAAGCCCACCCTCCTCCTCACTTTCTCTCACATGATAACCATTATCACTCTCCAGCCTTTGATCTGACTCCAACACTTACACAATCGTGGTGACACTAATACCCCAAATTAGCTCCGCACTGCACCGTGGTTACGCTTTGTGATGGTAAATGAGGGAATTGTTAGTAGATGATGATCATGCACACATTGTTATTGATGATTTGAACTGCAGCGATGACGGAGGCGGGTTTGTTTTCTAACATGTTGTGTCTTTTTTCTATTGCAGTAATGTCCAGGGTGACAGCCAGACCAGCATCTGCATCACCATTGAACCTGGACTTCTCCTGAAAGGGGACATCCTGGTAAGAAGTGCACAGATTGTTCAACAGGGTCATATGAGTGAGATCTAAACATGGTGTCACATCTGTACATTTCAACCTGGAAACAAGAATTTAGAGACGCAGCTGGGGAACATTTGTTCTTGTTGTGTCAACGAGTGAACTCTGAAGTGTGAAGCCAAGAACGGACAAAGTTTATTGTCTTTATTTTTCCAGTGTTTTACATCTAGCAGAGAGAAGGAAAAATAAATGGATGTTAAATGACAATTAGTATTAGCCTGCCAATGAAAACAGCTGCAGAAATGCACAGACTGCATATGCTTTTTATAGTTTATTAGTAATAAGGGAATCCTGTTGGTTTTTCCAAACGGACGTTGGCTGTGTGTACTGATCGCATGTGCTGCAGCAGTTTATAGGATCCATTCATAGAAGAATGAGGGCTGTAAAATCCTGGGGGAAGACAGTTGGACACGGTCCTATACCTCAGGTTTATAGACCCTCATTAGCACACAATATGTTTTCTGGAAACTATGACGTCAAAACGACCGTGTTCTTCCTGTCCAACAGCGTCTCTAATACACAGGATACTAGTTTAGCATCACAGTTTAAAGTAAGCTGCATGTGAGGTGGATGTTTTTTATTCCTTTAGACAGGTATTTTTCATTTAGGTGTCCATGTGCACTTTACAAAGGATCCTTGATTAAAAACAGGCATTAATGATCCTTTGTTGAAGAGCTCTAGCTGAAAAAGTGCACTGTCAGCAAAGTTTCCACCTCTGCTGTCATTCAGGCCATAATGTTATCCATGAGATATCCTCGGGGCTCATAATGTCAGCGCGGAGAATTCCACAGGAGCACTTAAGCTGTGCTCAAGGCCGTTCTGTTTTTGCCCTTTCAGAGCTGAACTTACAGAATATCTCATCCTTTATTTAAGACGACTAATGGATTCTGTTGACTGCATCATCAGAATAAGCCGTGGCTGCTGAAGCTCGTTATTTTGCAGACAAGACAAAGATATGGCCTTAAGGACAAAGAGATAGTCAGCAAGGAGTGTGTTCAGGCAGTAAAAACTGTTCCACCATGTGTTTGTGAATCTGAGTTTTGGGTTTTCTAACTGCCAGGAATTAACTGCGGTAATTAGAGATTAATTAGATCACAGAGGAAAATCTTGTTTTGTCTTGTTTAGTTAATTGAATAAGAAAAATAAACATTCACAAATAAGCAAAAAGTCGGAAACTTGAAAGGAATAGCTCAAGATTTTGGTCAATTTGCTTTGAGGAGATCAATACCGCTTTCATGTCTGTACTGTAAATATGAAGCTGAAGCCAAAGGAAAGTAAACGGAGACGAGCAAAAACAAAGGCAATATCAGAAATAATCAGTTCGGCCTCTCACCAAGGTAAAAAAAAGATGCATTCAAGCCCCTTTAAAGCCCTCGTATTAACACATTTTTATATTTAAACAAAGCCAGGCTAGCCGCTTCCCACTTGTCTTTGTGCTAAGCTAAGCTAATGGACAGCTGGCTAACGGTAGCTTCATATTTAGCGTACCGACATGAGAGGGACAATCATTTTCTCATCCAACTCTTGGCAATAAAAGCACCAAGTTCATTTCCCAGATGTCTACAGATGATTTGTTTCTCATGAAGGGGTCTCAGCTGAAAACACGTCACACCTCCGAAGGCAACATGTAATCTTAAAAAATTACTGTTTTACGTCTTCAGTTTTTTGTTTCACATACTTTGCTTGCCAGTTTTGTTTTCCTCATGAAACAGACCCCTCTGTGGGAGGTTCTCCTCATCCCAGAAAGCTGCTCTAAGCCACTGGATATTCTCCTTCGCCTCCCTCTCACTCTCAATCCTTTATTTGCTTGTTTGGATTTGGGAACCTTATATGTTTCCGTCTTACTTGGCCCCCACAAGTAGAAAATAGGTTTAGGTGGAAAGCAAGTCAGTCCCACATTCCTCTAAAGTCACATTTAAATAAAGATTTAGTCAATGCTTTGTGGTCAAATCCTCCGAAATATGTCCAAAGAAATGTTTCTGTTGCCTTAAAAATGCTCGCTTTGACTTTAACAGTATAGGATGCTTTTCAGTTCCTTACTTTTTATTCTTTCCAGCATTCGTTTGTGAGCTTTAGGCTAGGCTCGGGTAAATATTCCTCCAGTACCTGTAAATGTGAGGTCCTTGTAAAACACTAACAGGTCCAGGCTGCCCATCGGGGACACAGCAGGAGGGGGAGAGGAGGTTTTCCTGTGTGGAGTTTAAGTGTTGCTCTTAAAGCTGTTTGTGTTGGGAGAAACAGTTTGGAGAATAATGCATGTGGAGAGGCTTTACATTACCAGAGAGATGTATACATACATATATATATACAAAAGCTCTTAAATGTGTTTTTGTTGCTCTGAGTTAGAAACAGGGAGCACTCAGTCAAGCTGGCATGTCTCTGGCTCAGTTTCACAAAGATTGGTTCATATGATGTTCACTGCATCGGCATTAAAGACATATTACCCTCAATAATACAAGTCAAACAATGTGCCTTTCAAACTATTACATTATAGATAATTGTGATTAATCACATCGCATGCCTGAAATTCCATTTTCGCGTTTAAAAATAAAAATGGTTAGGCTTTTATTTTAAATGTTTGTACTGTATTTAAGATGAGATTACTGTACGTGCTGTTTGAAATCAACCCTGCTTTTATTTTGAAATTAAGTAAGGACCTTCTTGTAGATCGAAGGCTACGACATTAACTCGAAGGTTTCAAAAAAGGAACTTTTCTCTTTTCTCCCTGCAGCTAAAGTGCTACCACAAGCGTTACCGCAGCCCGTGCAGAGATGTGATATTCAGGGTGCAGTTTCACACCTGTGCTGTTCATGACCTGGGGATAGTGTTCGGGAAGAATGAACTCGATGAGACATTCAAGGGTAAGGATTTATGATCTGTGTGCAAACACTCACAACTTTCTACACTGTGAGTAGAAAATGAGTCAAATATGACTTAAAGGTTGCATTCTCTTTTTATTAGTTTTACTGCTTTATGTTTTCTGCTGAAATGATCGAGCAGTTATCGATGATGTGCAGTTAATAATGCCTCGTTTTGTTGCATATTTCCTGTGTGCAGATGACAGATTTCCAGAATATGGAAAAGTGGAGTTTGTTTTCTCCTTTGGACCAGAGAAAATACATGGTAAGAATCATTGTGTCTGGTGTTCTCGGTGTAGAGGAGTTTTCTTACCAGTTGTTTTTCACGTTCAAACTCATTTAAAACACATTTTTGCTTTAAATGACAAAATGTTGCAGCGGTGCAAACAAGAATCATGAAGGAGGGAGGGTAATGACTTAAAAAATGACTGTGACTGGATTGTAACCAGGAGCATTGCCGGCGGTACAGGTCTCAGCCAGTACACTAAAATGATGTCTGGCATGTGTAATGTTTAACATGTTTTGTATTGTGGGTCTGTTATTGTTTATTGAATTAAGCCAATCAGTCATAAATGTAATTTTGTCATAAAGGGGATGAAAATAAATCCACTTAAACGAGTATTTTTAAAGTGAATTTGAAGTCCATTCTTCTTTTTAAACTCTGTGAGTGGGATTTGTGAGGTTCGTCCTCGTGATCTCGTGACATTCACGTTGTCTGCTCCATCTTTTCGTACTTCTGGTCAAGGTGTGGACCACCTGGAAAACGGGCCGAGCGTCTCGGTTGACTACAACACACAGGACTCCCTGATCCGCTGGGACTCGTATGAAAACTTTAATCAGAGTTGTGAGGACAACACAGACGGTAAGTGCAGCTGGATTACAGATCGTATTTTGCAATGAACTTTGCAGGTTCCATCTTGTGTACAATGAGTAAAGCTTGGCACACAGACTGCAAGAGTAGAGTCCAAACATTATAACGTGTGACCTCTTTAAGCAGTTTGAGATGCAGACCCTGAGGGGTCATCTTAGTGATCAGCTTCAGTGTGTGACAAATGAAGGAGACTTATTCAGACACGAGTTTTTGACCTTGCTGCACGCTCTCTGCGATTCATCATGAATATACATATCCCGACACACACATATCCTTACACACAGAAGGCAGACCTCCTACTGCCCCCCCTCTTGTGTGTTGTAGAGTTAACAAGGTGTTAATTACACCAGCTCTTTACAGCCATGCTCCTTATGGCCACTTATGTGCAATAATTTCTTGAGAACTTGTGTTTTTAACTTCATTTGAGGAAGTACATGATAAAAAAATCAACCACTAATGAATGTTTCTGCATGTGACCCATTAGCTCTGGATTACTTCAACATTTTGTCAGTTTGGTCCAAACAGCTTCATTAGTGCTCTTTATCAGCTGTCAGTGATCATGTGTCTAAAATGTATTTGAAGAGACACCCTCTGCATGAACTTGTAGGTGAAAGAGCACTTTAGATGAATGTTTTGTAAACAGTACATGTGTCTGTGGAAATGCATCGCGGTGTGCTTGACAGAAGTTGTGATTCTATTTCAGTTTCTCCCTCAAACACACACATGAACATCGTGTGACCACTCTGACCTCGGTAACAAAGCTGTTGTTGTGTTTCTGCGTGAGGCAGAGGAAAGATCCATCCTGCCTCCTAATGGAGTTTAAAGACGTTTTTCACAGTTTCTACTCTTTAAAGGTCCCACACGACAGGGTCAAACTGAAGTCACATACGAGTTAAACACGTATCGAATGTATCATGAGAAAAGACACAGGGTAGCAGCTGTGCATATAGTTAAATATATGCTTGAGCTTTTTTATTTTTTCTGTATTGTTTGGATCACATTGTGGCTAAAAGTGTTGTTTCGCCACAGGCAACAATCTAAAATCACCCAAATCAGCATTACGAGGTTTCCTGCTGTCCTGGATGGAGGTGGTAAATCATATTTGGAAATGAAGGAGATAATTCAATTGTGGTGGGATTATGGCCGTCGAGAAGCCAGAGGCCCCGTGGGACCCGAGTGCAGTGCGAGACATTCCTGGGTCGAGCCACAGGCATGGACAGAGCCTTCCTGTGGAGGGAGCGGTGGTCACTCTGTGACCAAAGTGCTGTTTTCTCTGCCACCCAAAAAAGGAAGCTATACTACGCCCTCAGTGGTAGAAGACGGGCTGGGTTGTTTTGTCTTTAAAGTACAGAAAGTGTCAGAATGGTCTGTATGTTTTTATGTTAGCTGGAATAACTGTACGCGTGTCCCAGATACACTGATATTGATTTCTAACAGTGTTTATCAGGTCAGATGATGCACATATATCATTGTTAAAGAGAGGGTAATAGGGTCTGGGGAATGCTTATATATATGCCCTGTTCAACTGTGGATCATGATGTACTGTTACTGTGCATACGTAGACATTTGTAGATTTAATTCTGCAAAGTCCCACTTTGATTTTTGCTGTCCAGTACATCGAGGGGTGCAGTGGTTTAGCTTTTGTTCAGCACCTGCAGAGGATGTGGCTTCTATTGGGGGGTGTCTTTAGCTCAGGATGCTAAGTGGGACAGTATGTTAAGATCAGCTGCTTGCTAATATATTGAGCATTGTAATGTATTCTGATAGTTTTAACTTTGCATGTAGGCCTCTCTGTCAATGAATGGATGTGAGTGAACGGGTTGATTGAGATTCAATTGAAGTGCTCTAAGTGGTCAGACCACGAGAAAGGTGATATGTAAGTGCAGTCCCTTTAATGATGTTGTTAGTGGCGGTTTTACCTTCTTTACCACCTCTTGTGAGGGGTGCAACATGCACAACTGTGAGTTTATGGGATGTATTCAGATGTTTATTCTGGTCAAATAGCCATATCACATTGTTAAATACAGAGTTACACGTTAACATTCTGCATTCAGGACATTACTTAAGTAGAATTAAAACTCAAAAATAATGTATTTTTAAAAGTGAAGTAGTGGTGTTGCAACAAGCGAGCGGTGTGTGCAAGTTAAATGACAGTTTATAAAATGACAAGCTGGCTCTTTTACGACTTGATTCTTGCTGGATATTTAAAGTCCCTACGTCTCCCTTAGTGTGTTCATTGGTCTCTCAGATAGCCAAAAGGTCAGAGGTTACTTGGCTACCTTTTATCACTGCCCATAAAGTGTGTACCCCACACTCAGCTTGAAATAGGCTTTTCTAAAATAGCACAGGTCTCCTCTCATTCTGTGTCAGTCGAGGTGTGTGTGTGTGTGTGTTTATTTATCTGAAGTCCAGCCCAGTCCAAGCTGTCTGCTATGTTCGGTCATATGATGGTGATACTGTGGTAGAGGCTTCATTAGACTCAAATAAATGAACACACTTTCACCTTTGGACAGGAGCAGAAACGCACGAAAATGTGAGCAAGTGAGCATATGCAGAGATGCACTCAAAAACAATCCCAAGCTCTTAATTGCTACTCTGAATTCTTGATAAGACTTAGAGGATACCCATAAATATCCTTTTGTGACATGTCTTCATTCTCCAGTACACCCAGAGTGATACACAGTGCAGTTAAACGGACGTAGCTTGGAGATAGCACTTAAAAGAACAGTAAAACATGCTTCTCTCGCACAGAAACTAGAGAGAAAGGGGTTTCCAGGAAACTGGAGTCTATCTATCATTTGGCTTCACACTTGTTAGTGCTGAAAGGGCGATTAGGTCCTCTCACAGAGTGGCTTTTAGAGCCGAGAGGATGTATGTCTTCACAAGTGTTAGAAAACAAAAGCCATGGTTGTTGTTGGGTTGTCAGCATCGCGACTGCTTGTCTTAGGAAAGAGCTCAACTTACAACAACTTTTCTGCCCTCTCCTCTTATCGAGGCATTGCATGACGCTTAAATTATACGGCCAATGTTTTGCTGGGATCAACATTGGGTAAGTCCTGTCTATGTGGTCGTTGGTTTCCAAAGATTGATGTTGATGTTCATTGTGTTTATTCCACAGAAAACAGCTACAGCTGCTGTGGGGGAGTTTCAGCTCAGGGATTCTTGTCGTGCCTGCACCTTGCATAAACACAGCAAGAAAAAGTCCTAAACATCACACTTGCACAATAAACCATGAACACCTTGAATATGGATTTAGAAAGTGTACATCGCTCATGAGCAGATCAAAATAAGTCATAAACAAGGATGCTCGTCCCTTATGACCTGTTTCTGCAAAGTGATTAAAACCTTAGTACCATAAGTTAACTTCTCCTAATTTCTGTCTTTTAATATCATTTTAATGAAACGACTACAAAAAGCTTCATGAATGCAGGAGGCTTGGTTTGATGCCTTTTGGGATTGATGGTCATTACTAAGTACATGACCATTTTCTATGCATCAAGTGTCTCTTACTATATGGAAAGTTTTTTACGTAACCCTGTGACACACCGGTGCTATGATGTTGAGGCTTAACACCTGAAAACAAACTTCAGGAAAACTGCGTGAAATGGAGGGGGAAGTGAAGCTCTAGCTCTGTCCTGTCAGTTAATAGTTTTTAATTCTATCAGCTCATGTTGGACGGTGATTTGCAGAATGACAGACCCTGGTGTTTGTGTTTACATTCAGTCCCAGTGATGAACTCAGCTGGCCAAGCAAACACACATCTGGACTGCTGAGCAGAGACGGGAGGGATGGCAAGAAAAGATCAAACATTGAAACAACTTCATATAATACAGCAGAGCGAGGAGGCAGAGTTACCATGAGACTGAGATAAAAATGGGAGAGAAGTATTATTGGTATTCTTTTTACAACATCATCAAGTAAATAAACAGTATTTCAGAGCAATAGACACTTTTTAAAGTGTTCAGTTGTATCAGCCATCATTTTAGCCATTTTAAACACTAGGCTACCGGCGCACAGTAAAAGCGTGCATTTCACCCGCATTTAAAATGTCTGCATCGTCAATTGAATGGACGCATAACAAATAAGGATAGTTTTTTTTTTGTAAGTAATCAAGGCTTTTGAAATGACAACAGTGACTCTGATTGTGTTTACTACATCCATGATGTAATGGTCATGACAGGTGCACGTGACCTTTCTGTTCACCAAGGACCACATGAGGGACCTACGCTATTTTTGAGTGCTATTGCCGGTCGCTGTAGCTGCACCCCCTTTATGCTGATGCACCCTAAGTCATTTTGCTCTAGAGCCGGGCCTGTTTGTGTACAGACCCTGTTCATTCAGATGAAGATTTGTTTTTGTATGACAGCATTTCACTGAGGTGCAGTCAGTGTTTTTAAACTAAATGTTTCTAGTTCTCAACTTTGGCCCCGGTAATTCTCAATCATTCTTAAATTGGCATTAAACACTACTTAAACTCCCACTTCAAGTTCTGAGAGATTCCTCTCTCTCTCCTCTGAGGAGTCTGAGGAGTTAAAGTCAGACTCTTCCGCTGGACTGTGAAGCTCTTTTGTGCACAGATTCACAGGAGGAGGAGTGACAGAGAATGTCACTGTGGGTTTGTGCATGCTGCTGTTCTGCACAGACAGACTGTTTGTGAGGGTTACATGGTGGGTCAATGTTTAGAGGGTTTGTGATATCCTGCTTTTTGAAGTGTTGAAGAACCTGTATCCAGTCTGTCCTCCGCTGGTCTTTTAATCGTTGGAGAGAAAAGTTGTCACAGATTGAGCAGCTGACGTCTTTAACAACATGTGAGTAACACGCCTAAGGACTGTAGATTTGGGGATTCACGGCAAACCAGAAACTTACTTTTCACTTGATCTGTGAATGTACCAACTTAATTATTGACATCAGATTTACCATTATCTAACCAATCTTATATACACTAATCTTTTTTTTACAGTTTCAACTACTCTGTTGTGGAAGTTTTCCCTTCAAGTTTAATCTTTTACAAATGCTTTGATCCAGTAATCATGAAGCATTGAGGCACGCTGCAGGCACGTAGTCTGTTTAAAGTTACTCAGTTCAGATTCATCAGGCTCGGATCTTTTGTTGTCATTTTGGCCATTAATCCTGTTGGGAATAACAGTATTGTACTCACTCAGTTTACTGCTGGGATCTGGGACAAGTGTGCAAGAAACTAAATTTGGGAGTAAAACAGTGTCATATTTAAGATGTTACAAACTCACTTCATGGTTTAACTCTGTTCAGCTGTCTGTTCTTCAAGCGTTCAGCATTTTTTTAATGTTAAAAATTATTACAAAAAACTTCCAAATGTATTTTCTTTTATTGAAGTATGCATACAGATTCTCTATTTGAACTCATAACAGGTATAACAGCAATTATTAGCAACCTAAGTAGCCTCCTTGTTTTTGTCTTTGTAAGCTTATTTTGTGATGACATTAAGTATATGTGTATCCAAAGTCCAATAAGCATTTCCCTGTGTGAAGAAGGGGGAGCTCAGGTGTGTGTGTCTCTGTCTTAGCATTGTTTTGCCTCCTCTCACCAGGAGGTTTGTGCTTCCTCTTTAATCCCTCACACATTAGTCAGAGTGAGATGGCGATGTCCCCAGCCTTAATTCAACAGAAGGGATGAGCTGACCGTGTCTGCCCTGCTGGGCACAGACTGTTTGTTTGCTGCATTCTTGAATCAGAGAACGGGGATCAAATGAGTCAAGTCAAATTGTAGTCTGCGTTTGTGTTGCCTGCTGAGTTACAGACAGGGGTGGGGTCAGGGGAGGTTACATAATCTTTATGGAGATAGAGGTTGATGCAACAAAATGACATCACTGATGAGACTGTGTTGTGGCTCAGTGGATGACCGAGACTGAAATGATCCTTTGCATTTGTCAACAGTGAAATATCAGAAATAATTTGACTCATTAAGGTGACATGTTTCTTCAGGTACCCTATGCTTAAATAAACAAATAGCGCTGTATAGGTAATTCAAATGTATATGAAAGTTAAAAGGGGATTTTTGCATTTTTAAACCAGGACCCCATTTTATATATCTTGGTGTCAAAGTGACCAACAGGAACTAGAGGTTTAGGAATTGCTGCTGTAGATTAATCTACCAGACAGCAGCAGATTAGAAGCCTCTCATCAGGATACATCCTCTGAAAGACACGCTTACATTGCTATAAAACTGTCTGACAACATAACAGAAATAATCCACACCATAAGGATATAGTATAGTATTATCAGGAAGTTTTGTAACATCGTTAAAGTCAAGGCTAGTTGACCGCAAAGACAAAAACCAACATGTAATGGAGCAGGATGAATGTGTTGCTGTTCTAACACTGGCTTAACCAGGGAGTTTGTTTGTGTTATTTGTGTTGTCCTGGATCCAAGAAACACTAAAGTCCCACATCATTACACACAAACAAACAAACCAGTCCAAAGCAGTGGTAAACCAGGAACAACCATGCGATACTACTGCTCTTTTAATCAAGTCTGTTGGCAATGTTAACAGCTACAACTATCAAATAGCCTATCTCTGAAAGGGCTATTTCTGTGATGTTGTCACACACTTACTTATATCACTTATCCACTGATATGCTAAGACCGCTATTTAAGCATTTACTGTTTAGTAGTCCACTTTGATTGGGCATATTTGCCCTTTTTAAGTTGCAGCCGATAAACCCTGTCTTGAAGTAATCTACTGCAGCAACCCTTTTTTTTTACCGTTAGTAAATAGGCTGACCTTTCCAAGCACAAGCGCTCAAACACAGTCGTTTAGTCGTTAAGTCGTTTGTTATAAGAGGACATACATTTGTTGTCAGATCTTTACAACTATCAGATACCTAGAAAGAATGAGTAGGGAAACTCTTTTGCATTGCCTCCTACCTCAAGGTCAGGGGGAGTGGTAAGGTGTTTACTTGATCTAGATTCAACTGGTTTCTCATGGATCCTTCTGCAGGAAAGCAAGGACTTCAACCCACAGTCGATGCTTGGGTTCTCTGTTGAGCCACTCTGCAGATGTTTTCATTGGAGCCGTATTGTTCTAGATGAGTATTTTTCATGAATAAATGAGATGAACTTCTCAATGTCTGTGTAAATTAAAAATGATTGTAGACATTAGACCTCGGAATGCAGTTGTCCACCTCTTGATGCCTACTGGCTTGAATATTGTGATCTGTTTCAGCTTACTCTGACAACCATCCCCCTGACGCTAAAGCCAACTTATTAAATAATGTGTTCTTATTGAAAAATAGACCTATAACTTTGTCGCATTGCTCCAAAAAGATGCAGAGGTGAAATGTCTGGTCTTTTGTGTTGTCAACAGGCTTCCATGCTATCAATCCCTCAGTCTGGTCTTAGGCTTTTGGGAGGATTAGTCTGCTTTGACTCTTTGCACAGCTCTGATTGCATAACAGCCAAGACAGTAAAATAAAGGCCTTCTGGAAAGACTGTATAGGTCACAAAGAGAGAACAAGTGCCTTGTGTTGTGGAGTATCCCTGTTTGCACCCTGGCTGTGGGGGCACAGGGGTAGGGGTTTTTGCCAGGCGACAGCTACTGACCATGACGTGTTTGTGTGCTACACCAAAAATAGAGCTTTTCAGACAGGATTTTTTAGCTTGTTGCAATCCCATCACATTCAGTCCTTAAAGCTGAATTGCATCCAGGAAAATGTGTGGTGTGCATGTATTTGTGCACTGCTATGGCTTAGGTATAGTAGAGATCTTTGCAATCCATGGATAATCCTTGGGGGAAATGGTGCTAATTATCTGCTGTCCATAATGTGTGGGAATGAATGAGACTTCTGTTAGCTCCTCTTGCATGCAGCTTTAGTCCAGCTGTTTTCCAGACTTTCTGTATCCCTCTTTCTTTTTCTCCAGTCATCTCTACACAGCTGATCTGGATATAAATGCCACAGAAAAGCCAGGACATTATTAATAATGCCACGAGTGCTTCTCACATGATCTGCACTTAATCTATCTATAATCCAGTATTAATGCCATTGCCATGTAGTAGGAGGACCCTGATCAAAAGGTCCCAGTATCTAGGCCTAACTTGGCTACCTGCAACTGTCTTACACACCTTTCACACGCAGTATGTTTAAATTCACAGTTACATCTGTGGTTTAATTTGAATACTGTGCTTGTCCCAGTATACATACACCGCTGGAGAATCAATTTATTGACAGGAAAATGTCTGATTCTGCTACAGTAGGTGGTGATATACCCCCTTTCAGCTAGTTACTATGGGACCTTCTGGTTGGCCTTGCTAACAAGTTAGTAAACGGCAAAGTGGTGGTTGTATGTCGAACAGTGAAACACGGACAACTTTATAGCTTTGTGCATTTCATACATTTTCTACAAATGTGATGCACGCTATCCCTCTAGCTTATGGTGATATCTGAAAGCAGATGACAATCCGACTTCTGCTATGCTACGCACTTGTGCAGTTCAACTTCTGGCTCAAGACTAGTGTGGGGACTGTGGAGCATGCACAGAACACTTAGTCCAGTTTGGGTCCAATTGAGGTGATTAAGAGTTCATCGATCTCCAACCGCAGTATCTAGGTGATAGTCTCTGACTTTGAGAAATTCAATTTAGTACTATTTCAGCTCAGGCTTACACAAATTGATATTTTCGAACTGCATCTAAACATACTGACTGCTGATTGAATGCTTTGTGTATAAGCTTGATTTAAGATGACAGCTTGTCCCCCTTGACCCTTTCCTTTATGAGGCACTCTCTAAAGGGGTGCATTATTGGCCTAAGGCATAACTCTATATGGATCACTTAACTTACTAAATAGACCCCTCCTGAGCCAAGGGGTGGATGGACACAGGAGATGTTCAGTACTACAAGGAAACAGGGAACATGTTTTCAGGATCAGCTGAAAGGCTTTCATTTAGGCTCTGTAGGGAATACTTGCCTCTCCTTCTTCGTTATTATCTTTGCTTTAAAAGAGAGCTCTATTCCTGCACCGGTTTTCTGTTTTTTTGTCGTAACAGTGTCTTCTTCACTTCATAAGAAGCAATGCACATCAAGGGACAAACACAGGGCCACGTCATTTTTCTCAATTGTGCATCTTCATCAGTTGCTTTAGAATTGCAGAGGGTGTCACAGGTTCAAGTCCCCGACCAAATGCGGTCCCTTATCGATGTGCTTAAGGCTTATTCATGTGTTCCTACAACACAGAGACAGGGAAGGGCAGAGTTGGTGAGGGATCGAGCTCTTGTCACTTTTGAATGGAATCCAACTGGTTGTCCAGGGCAATGGCATGGACAGAATGGAAATAGGTAGCAATAAACTCTACAGGTTTTGATCAGTCCTGATCATCCTGTAGACCTTGTGGGCAGGTGCAAAGAAGAGACCAGTGGCAGCGTGTTGGCCAACTGAGCATTAAGTTAACAGTTTGAGAAATGTAGGTGAAGAACAGTCTCAGCACATCTTGGATGAAGTGGAAGAAAAGTCTGGACAACTGATTAAGGCTGTGAAGAATTATTATTACTGTAAAAACGTAAAGCGTACAAAATAACCACCTAATCTAGGCCAGAGAATACCTCTAAGCTCTGCCTTTTCTCTCTCTTTCTTTGGTCTGTCACTTTTTGTCCTCTGAAAGTACTCAAAGGATTGTTGACAGTTGAAACACTGAGAACAATCGTTGGAACAACTCTAATACCTGGAAGTATCTGCTCGGGAACAAGACCAGGTTGTGTCTCAAGCATTTACCAGGATGATGATAAGAGCAAGATATGACAAGAGTTGCTTTGAGGAGGATCTGCAGAAGCTATCAAGGCTTTAGGCAAAAATGTGGTGGTTCTGTTTTTGTAGTTTCTCCAGACCATAGCTAGCATGGATTAGCCCATCAAAGCTTCTCCTACCTTTAGACTGAGATAGGTCGATCCAGCTCTCCTCATTTGGCCCTTGAAATTATCGCTATGCAACCCTACTGTCAGGACCCACTAATGACTTCTCCTGAGATGCAAACTCATTTGAAAGCCAACAATGTTCTGCATGGTCAAACTGTCAGAAACGAACAAAACACATGCTATTAACGACTGCCTTTGATTTCAGTACAGTTTGGGCAAAATCAACAGACTAATACTGGAAGCAGGTTACAGACTTTAATACAAACACCTTGATACATTTAGACATGTGAGATATTTTCTTGATTTAAATCTCATAGAAACACATTTTTTATTTACAACAATGTAGGGATTTAAGTTTCAGCAAGTAATGAAGTCATAGTAATCACTCTTCTTCTGGCTGGTCCACACCATCCTCCATTATCCTGTTCTTTGTTTCCCCAGTCCGAGCAAGTTTGCACTTTCACACATTGATTCTCACTAATCTTTGATGTATATTTAATGAGCTGCAGTGCAGCGAGTTCCAGTACTTACATTTCACTAAGTGTTTTGGGACTTTGAATGTTGGCAAAAGCTAAACTGTGATATAGAGCGCTATAAATCCCGGGGTGGCTCTCCTTCAGTGTTTCAAGAAGTTCTACCAAAATTCAGTATCTTGCATTGGCATCATTAGCCTTTTACAATGTCTTCAGTTATTATATAAGTAGTGAAAAGTAATGAAACTTATTGTGCAAGGTATCGTGTATGTATTTCAGGCACCCAGTTTTCTCACAATCAAAGTCTGGCCATTAAACCCGTTTATAATCAAAATAGAAGAACCGGTTAAACATAGGCAATGAGTTACTTGCACAGCAATGCCTGTGGAGCCGTGGAGTTGTGTTGCTTAATGTTTGGGGTATGTGCCGTGATCTCAATGTTGACTTTTATTTCATTAGTCTTCTCTGTTGTTCACAAGTCAAATCAATCCTGTTTGGAGGATGTAACAGCCTCTTGTGCAGATCATTTACAAGGCCACAGTGCTACTTTAATAGCCGTCCTTGAGCCCCCACATACAGTAAGGCAATCCTTTGTTGCCAAATCAATAGTTTAGCCATTAACTTTGACCAAATATGGCATCAGGCTATACTTACAAACTGTTACACTATATTCTACAGCTACTGCAGCCCTTTATTCTCTTGGGTTTATTGAATGCAAAACACTCTGCCCTCTTGTCTTGTTGGGATGTTAGTGGTTTTAGAAGTCAAGTCTGGAGTGGACAATCTCAGGAAATGTTTCATCATCGTCTTTTTCAATGTTGCCCTATTAGCCAGGAGACACGGACCCCCAACTGTTATGGAATTCCCCCACACACACACATGAATACATACATTCACCGGCAGAGTTGCACATGGTGTTTGCCCATGTAAGCTAGAGGAAGAACATGCTATTTCCGCTGTAAAGGGGGATCTATTGCCACAGGGGTCAGACCTCAGAGTGTGAAGATCAAGAGGTCATGCGGTTGCACCATCTGGTCTGCAGAACCTCAAAATATCTGGCAGCACCTTCCAACCACATCTCTATTTTGCAGAGAAAAGTTTTTATCACAGGAGTTTTCACCAGTGTCTGTCTACACTTTCTAAATGTCTGCTGTTGCTGTCCAGCATTTTATTATACCCTAATAAAGAGGATGTAGTGACACAACTAATTAGTCATACCAGACAGGTCAGGGATGCATCCCACTCCCCTGCTGGTGTATAATTTGTAAGGCCTATGGGGTCAGTATCACAGACATTCTTTTCTGACTAATGTGCTTGGGATCACAGAGCAAGTATCTACCTCCTGGAGAGTATGTAACACACCAACATGCACGCACAGACACAGTGAGGGGCACAGTCAAAGGTTATTCGCAGAGGATTACGTATATTCATTTCAACCAAATAAAAACAGCAGCAGACATAGCACTCAATACAGAAGCAGTCTCAACATAAATAGTCTGCCAGCTATTAAAAGTGTCATAAGTGTAAAGTGACAGATTGGATTTCCTGTTGTACAAATGGAGATTCTGTGGATCGCTCGTCGGTCACATCATCTCAAACGTGAAGCCATGAGCATGTTAAGGGGGTGACTAAACCAGCCCAGCAAGCCTCATTCCAGTCATCGCCATCATCATCAGTGTAAGAATAAAGTGAGAGGTGAAGGATGTGGGGGGAGAAAAAAACAAAAAGGGAGAAGAGAAGAGAAAAGAAGAGTTGGTTAACAATCTGAGAGTTCACTGATGGCCCAGTCCATGATCATGTGTTTATGGTTAAACATGATTTAAATGAGGATGAAAAGGTAAAAAGTTTGTGCAGAGGAATGTGAATGTTAAATGTGGCTGTTGTAAAATGTTCTGGTAGTATAGTGACTGTCCTGCATTATAATGTTTACTGACCTCAGACTGAAGAGCTCCTAAACTGTGATGGAGGTTTTGTTTTGTGTTATATTTTATTTCATCGTCAAACTGTCCTTTGATTTGAACAACTATTGCAAATCATCGACATCGGACTCAATCATATGTTATCTCATCTTTTGCATTTACCTGTAAGACAAAGAACCTTTCTTATTCTCACATCATATCAGCAGCCACTCAGTGTATTGGTCTATTTTTGACTTGCTAAGCTTTTCTGTTTTCTCCATCTGCCTGCAGCAGGGTGGAGTTTTTGCCTTGCTTCCTAGCTTAAAGAGGAGAGCTTGTTAAATGACTGTTGCTGGACCAAGCAGCTCTTTCCATTACGAGTGTTTTCAACACCAGTGGGCTAAAACTAAGGAGGGGCAACTGCGTATCCGTGCATGTCTGCATGGAAAAAATGTTGTAGATGCCATTTTATATTGTTCAGCTTTGGTATAAAAACAGTATTAATAACTGGATTCATTTGTAGACATTTGTGAAGTGTATTTTTGTAAAGCATCAAAGCTTTTATTTGTGCAGTGGAGGCTGGTAACAAACTGTATCCCAAGGAAATGAGTGCTCCAGAGAAGCTAACCTAAAGGGACTGATGTCATTCTATGAAATCCTGTATTTCAAGAGCCTCTTTTACCTCTCCGCCCAGTTATACCGTCAAACAGGGTGTTGTGATAGACCTCCCACATATGCATACACAGCAGGGACAGCCTTCAGAATAGTGTGAGCCACTGAACAGCGAGCAACAGCAGTTGCTGTCCCACTCTGCCTGGACAGTTATTCAGGAGAGGGAGGAGAAGGAACACAAACCAAAACCGACTCCCCCAACTCTTGCTGTTATCCCTAATGTCCCATCCAGAGGGCTTTTCTGCAGGGCTTAGATTGGGACTGTACTGTCGTCCACTGCTAACACAGGTAGGGAAACCTCCTTCTGTGGAGGAGCTTTTTGTTTTGACAGCGCTTTCACTAGTTTAAGGTGATTTGTTCATTTGTTTTGGATTAGGCATTGAGGATGGGAAATCAGCTGAGATTTGTGACTGATCATTCTTATTTTGTGATTTATATTTGGCCACATAGCAGGTGATTTTGAAGTAATGAAACAGAGGAAGGTTGGGGAGCTCTGCTTTCACGACTTGTCTATGTTTATCAACTGATGCTTTAAAAGTGTATATATGTGTGTGTGTGCGCTCATGTGGATGGGAATGCATGCGCAGGCCCTAACTTGATACTTTAGCAGTTTCATGTGCTAAATAAATATGAAATGATGAGTTAATTTGGAGACCCCAGTCTTAGCTTACTTTCAGTGGAGACAACGTTGACAAAGTGGAGTATTCACATTAACAGCTAACAAAAATCTGAACATTTGCATTAAATGTGAACCTCTTTTGTGGCTTATGGTCTGTACTGCTACTGTTATCATGAAAACGACATTGGCTATCCATATGCTTACACAGATTAGAGCACAGGTACTCTCACAGAGATACGCTGTACGACCAGCTTTTGATGCTGAAGAAAAGACCATTATCAGACAGCAACCATTGCCTTTTATATCCCCAATTAAAGTCAACTCACAAACAGCTTAGTAGTAAAAAAAAACAAAAGCATAAGCTGTGAGTTTTTACACCTTACAGCAACAAGATTTGTTTCAACCAACAGCCTGACAGTTAAGTCCCCTCAGTGCGCCATTCCCTTGGCATGTTGCCACTGGCCAGCCAAGGAGACCTTGCAGTACCCAGCCTGTGTACGCCCACCAAGTTCCACTACAGAGCCCCGTATTCACTAAAACTAAGATAGCGATATCTATAACTTACTGGGACACAGACAGCTCCTTTGTGCAGCTTCTTTACCAGCTAAAGAATCTGATTATGCATGAGGACATGCCTCATCGTGGGTAATATGGTTTCTTAAGAACTGAAACAGGCAGTATAAAAGGAATTATCCAACAAGGTATTGTAGATTTTTTACTCAATGTTTTGTTATGTGACATCATTGGGATTAGTCAGCTGAGCTTTTGTTTTGCTTTGGGTGATGAAAGCCAGGAAAAGCCTCTGGGCCTTCCTTTCTCAGTGAGGCCAGTTTTCCAGTGAGGACTAAATTCTTCCGAATGGGTCACCCTATTTCCTCTTTATTGGAGTGTTGTGATAGTTTTTGTCAGTGTGCATGGGCATGCAAGTACAGAATGTGTGTTAGTTTAGCAGTCAATCCAAGTTCATGAGTAAATTAGTAGATTCAAATTCGGCCATGTCTTGTATTTTTTGAGGGGGCATGACTTGTTTACGGTTGTGAGGATCATAAGCAAATCAAATCAACAACTGATTAATCTTCTATTATGCCAATATTTCTCAGGTGGCAGAGATTAATCCAATCGTGAAAGTGCAAGGCAGGCTCCTGTGATTTCATCGTTTTTTCCACAGTGCAAAGCCACAAACTCTGCTCATTTCCTGACGCTGGCAGAATAGGTGGACATGAGCCAGTATTTCATTTAACTGCTGTTTTTTTGTTCATGTCCACACAATCTCATGATACCCTCTCTCTACATTTACTCTCTATACTAGTTCATTTCTCTTTGCTTTTTAATGTCTTAATGAATCCTGTGTTTATAACTATGGGAAACTCCATGGTTCGGAAAATACTAGAGTGACTGTAGAAAGCCGAGTTGTTTTTTTGTCAGCATTTTGTCTCATATACTCTGTTGTACTTCTTTGTTTCAGAAGTTATACACACCGAAGGACCACTGGATGGCAGCCTCTATGCCAAAGTTCGCAAAAAGGAGTCTATTGAAGGAACAGTCACAGCAAACGGCCTCCCACCCACTGCTGCTGAACATGCCCTACCTGCAGTTGATCATGCCCTGTCAGTGAGCAGCGACTCAGGAAACTCTACTGCCTCCATCAAAACTGACCGAACTGATGAGGCGACAGCAGCACCTCAGACTTCCACAGTGAGCCAGGCACATGTTTCCGTAGGTGAGGAGCTTCACTCAGTCCGTCCTCACACCCCGCCAGCTCAACAACCAATCAGTCCCCAAGAGAAACAGGAGCTGGAGCAGCTGCTGAGTGGACTGGAGGGGCCCATGCATCGACAGGGCTATCTGTCCACCCCAACCTCTGCTGTTGGGGGAATGCTTCACCTTGTGCCTGCACAGGTCCATGTGAATGGGCACGGTTGCATTGACCGTGAGACAGACATTTTGGATGATGAGCTGCCAACCAGTCAAGAGGGCAACAGTGTGGACAGTCTAGGGACGTTCTCTTCCACAGATAGACGGGCTACTCCAGCTGATCTTTATTACCAGTCTGAGTCACTTATCAATGGCCAGGACCATGTGCCATATCTAGAGCGCAGCCTCCCAGAGAAGCCTCTGGAAACCGTCCAGAAACAGACTGGCACGTCCGACAAACCTGTCACTTTGACCCTAAGTGATTCAACTCCATCCACGCATAATTACATTGCTAACCAGAATGGCAATTTGTACCGCTCTCAGTCATTTGGTGCAGAGCCAAAGTCTATGCCTCCAGCTCCCACCCGCACCACCAGTAGCAGGGATGCCGTTCAACGTGGTCTCA
The DNA here is from genome assembly GCA_020745685.1 of Tautogolabrus adspersus. Taxonomy (NCBI): domain Eukaryota; kingdom Metazoa; phylum Chordata; class Actinopteri; order Labriformes; family Labridae; genus Tautogolabrus; species Tautogolabrus adspersus. The sequence continues at coordinate 24,803,075 of CM036548.1, read as the reverse complement.
ATGTTTGGCAGCAGTTTGGGGTACCCGAGGAGCCAGTAACTGAAGGCCTCACTTTTAGTCCACCTCCCTCTGTAGCTGTGATGCCCAGCCACCACAGCCTCCCACAGTTTCCCCATCGCCACAGTGCCTCCCAGCAAGAAATTGAGCAATCTATTGAAACCCTTAATCTCCTCATGTTGGACCTGGAACCAGGCCGTTCACTTGTGCCAAAATCCCAAAGTGCTCCACTACGGGAAAACAGTGTTGTAGTGACTACTCAGCCGTCCTTCTCCCAAAACCAAACCAGGCCCTCCTACACGCCAGATGCATCAGTCCATACACACTATTCTGGCCCTATGGTCAGCCTTGCAAACAACTCTTTACAAGGTCAAATGTCACCTGGAAAGCCGAGTACTCCAGAGCCTGCACCTCTTCAGGGATCTTTAAGATACACATCTGAAATGGCTGGATCCTGCCCTTCATCGCAAACGCCACCCACAGTAACTGGTCACATCGAGCTCAAGCCCATCAACACCTACCCTCCAAGCGCATTGCCCCAGTCTTCAGAGGGCTCTGAGTCCCTGAGAAGCCCAGCTGCTGCTTCAGCAACACCCCAGACAAGAGAAAGTGATGCGGATGAGGTCTTCAATGTTGAGGGTCTGGTGGCCCAAAGAGTTGCTGGTAAGAATAATAATTTATTTAAAGTTTCAGTTATTTCATTTTGATTCTTAGATGCGTCTTCAGCACCTTAAATTAAGATTTTATCTATACGAGATTAATGTTGTGAATACTTATGTAATGTTAAAGACTGATTAGGTCACATTTATCTTTTATTGCAAAAAGAGGAAAATTCACTATTTTGTTATACACATCATGGTCAGAAGGATTAATACAGCACACAATCCTTCTCTAGGCCTGCCTTCCTTAAAGAGTTGTAGCAGTGTTTTTTTATGGCAGTGTTTTCACCATTTAGCTTATGTATCATTTATTATCACAGTTGTGGGTTACCTCTGTTTTTGGAGCAGCAAATGCTGATCTGTAATTTTTGTAATTAGCCCTTCAGTAAACAAGAATCCCTCTCGGAAAACACAACTGTCCATATCCTGTTTCATGAATGTCACCTCATCAGTTCCACTACTCGGGCAAAACAGGAAGCATTTGCTCCAGTCTAACAGGTTTACAGTCCCTCGATGAGCACATTAGACATCCATCAGATTAGCAAGAAATGGAACAATTAACATAAAGTGATAGAGTGACAGCTGAGTTACTCTGATGACAGACATCAAAAAGTCAATAACACATCAATGTGTTTTAAATCCTCCTTCACTGAACTGTTTTTGGAAGCAGTGGAGAAAAACGATCTTGACTTGATTTCTCTGATGTGGGTCTCTGGAGAGCTTTCACAAATGCATGCATAGACTGATTTACAAACTTTGCTTTCACTTCTTATTTCTGGCGAAAAATGTTGGACTTCATTTTCCTCTTTGTTCCTTTAAGTTCTTGTTTCATCATTCTTTTCTCTTTCATCATCCATCTTTTTACCCAGAATACTCGGCTCGTGTCCAAAGAGTCATCCCAATTATGACTTCTTCTCAGTTTGAGCATCGCCGTTCTCACTCCCTCTCGGGTTGGTTCTCCCATCCTGTCTGAGAAGACACTTGAAAAAATAGGAGACATCCCTTTTTTCAAAGTGTTTTCCCAAACCTAGCTCAAGTCTGTATCTGTTTTGCCTCTGTGTGTGGTGGGCTTTGGTTTGCATTTAATGAGTTCTCATTTCCTGTTCATGATTAACCGCCCTGTCTACAGCCGCTCATTTTGTCTTTTTCTTTCGCTTCCTCCTTTTTATTCACAACACATTCTTCTCTGTCATCATTGGGTTAGCAGAGCATCATCATCACCATCATCATCAAACTAACCACTGATTCCTGTCTGCATACATCCTTTCTTAATTCATGTTTGTTCTGAGTTGGAGTTCTGTACCTCAAGGTTGAGAATTACCTCGACTGTGTGGCTGGAAAAAAAAACAACCCGTTGGATAATGTTAAAGTTTCACAAGAACGAGACAGTGAAAGCACAAAGGAGGCTCTGTCCCTTGCCAGGAGAGTGCATGTCACAAGATCCATTTCGCCAAACTCAGGGAACAATACCGAGGCCAGGATACACTGGCCTCATTCAAGGCCGTTCTTTTTCTTGTGCACTATTTTGAAGATTTACAAAGCCAGGACAAGGGACACCAAATCTAGGAGAGAGACCGCAGTCCTAGTTGGAAGCACTACTAATGCTTAATGTGTCTAGTGCAAGACAGTAGACACCAATGCAGACAAGATTGATGTTTAGGGCACATGGGCATTATCATTGTTAGAGAGGCACAAGATACAAGTGAAATGTTGCAGCGGTGATGTGGGTTGGAGAAGTTCCTTTCTGTAGTAATCATGAGGTTTTTAACTAAACTAGTAGTATTTACCAACATTTCAGTGTTTGATTTTTGAATTGATTATTAAAACATCTTATTGATTGGAACTGACCTTTCAAGGAATGCATTCCCCTCACGCTCACCTTAGACAACCTCCCTCAGATGCAGATGTGCACATATGGAAACAGAAGTTTCCCTACCTTAAAGAGAAAAAAAAAGGATCACCATCAAGGTTATGTTTTTGAAATATACCCCATGTGTATCCACGTGATAGCTGGATTTTAAATAGCTGAGAAATGGGAGGGGAGAAAAAAACAAAAAGTCAGTCCTTGGGAATCTCCAGCTGCCCAGCTGGAAATCATTAGCCGTCGCTCAGGCAACAGCACAGTGTTTGACAGTCCTCTATTGTAGAGCAGTGCATCGATGGTACATCTGGTTCCCAGATTCCGTGCTCGGTGCATTGGTGGGTGTGTTTCTGTTTGGGGGTGTTGACTACATGCTTCTCAGAGCTGTCAGTTCTAAGATTCTTTAACGAACAACCTGCCAACAACGAGTCTTTAAAAGCTGGAGAGAAATCTAACAGATATCATGATGTTTGATTTCTTTTGATTACAGGAAATAATACATTTAGTACATGGATATATGAAGCACAATCTGATCATGCTAACACAAAACAGACCAAATCCTTTATGGCAACTCAAATGTTATATTATTTTGGCAAACATGTATACCTGATTATTTAACTCACTTTCCCCCAAACTACAGTATGGCCCAGGATTTAGCTCCCGCTCTTCACAGCTGAGTGAGGGCGATAGTAATATTTTCTCCGTTTCCATAACAGTCAGGGTGTGTCCCCTTGTTTTTCATTTGTGAAGAGGTCTGTCTGTATTAACCTCAACAAATCTTCATTCACATATTGAAAATCACCTTGAGTTTCCTTCATAAGGTCATTGAACCCTTACTGAAACATTGTTCTACGTAGATACAGAAGAGGCGCTCTAAGAAAGAAACGAGCAGATAGCTCGAGGTCGAGCAAACATATTTCCAGTAAAAGTAACATTTTGTTTCAACAGAGTTTCTCTTCATTGTTAAACTTACTGCACTTTTCTTCTCTCTCCATTGTACCCTAATCTTGTTCCAAAGAGTAAAGCCAATCCTTGGCCAGCATATCGTGCTTTGCTGCCCTGACCCGCCGGTCAGTGGTGGCATCACATTAGTTTAAAGCTCTTAACTCAAATTCTGTTTGTTTTATGCCGTTAGCTTTCTCTCTCTTTCTCTGGCAGTGTAAACCAGATTAACTGAAATGAGTTTACTGACTGCTTTGAGGTTCCGCCAGAACTGTCCTCATTGACGCATTAGATGAAAATATAAAGAGAAGTTATTAATTAAAGCTGCAGCTTCAAGAGGTGAACATCACTTAATTTAACACGTTTACGAGGTCGAGTTTTATTTCCCCCTTAACTAACGATAGTGTGTGTGTGTGTGTTTTGTTGCAGATTGAATTCATGGAATGGGATTAAAAAGAATTAAGGAATTCGTTTTTTAGTCATTCTTGTGATTTAACAGGCTTACGTTTGATCAGCAGCTAATCATTCATTAACCTTTTGAGTGTGCATGTTCTATTTTCAAAGTCAAAAGAGCCACAGCCTCCTGCATATATTTGATTGTCTGCAAAATGCACACGATGGCCTGTGCTGAGAGTATTCACAATGGCTGACAACCGTTAACCTCTGATGACAGTGGTGGAGGAGAGAGGTGACACTGAGCAGCAGAAAGAAGCTGTATATTAACTCTTACTGTGGGTCAATTAAGGTGTCCAGGCCCGCACAGTGTCCTTGGATGAGTCTGCCACTTTGCCTCGACGACGCATCACCAGTGACGGACAGCACCAGAATGGTCCCGATGAGTGTGACTCCCCTGACGCCCCGATTCGCTCCCCCGTCCGCTGTGTTTCTCCAGAGTTTGTCAATGCCATCGCGATGAATCCTGGCGGACGACCTAAGGAGGTAGGGAGCATACATTTAATAAACATTCAAATAAACAAACCCCTTATTTCCTCATGCAGACGTGTCTTATTGTATTTTATGTTGTTTCTCCACTCCTCAGAGACACATGCACAGCTACCGCGAGGCCTTCGAAGAGATTGAGGGAGGCCCCATCAGTCCTACACCAACAGTTGGTGGTGAGGTGTTTCCCCAAACCCCTGCCTTCCCCATCTCGCCGCAAACCCCTTACTTCAACCTGTGTAAGTTCCCCCTCCGGCTGACAGAGGGCACTGTGGAGCTCAGACATTTGAAGCAAATATTCAAGATTGAAAAGCTATTAAAACAATTTCTCCTTTAATCTTGAGAGACCATCCAAATGTCTCTGGTGTTAAAAGTAATTTAAGTAAAGAGTTTGTAAAGCCTTAATGAACTTCTGAAACTGAAATGAGTTTAGGACAAAGTCTTGAAGTGTAAATGTTTCTGTTCATAGTTTCATGGCAAAACATGAGGACACTTTATTCTGATTTACAACATTTGAAGTGTGGCCTTATACTTAATCATGTGACATTTAATCTCTCTTTTCTATACAGACTGTCCATATTCTGTGTAACTGTCCCACAAAGAAGACATAAGTTAACCGCATGAGAAAACTCTTTTATGGTGTTGACTTAGTGAAGAAAACTTGAGAAGCGCTGAGAGGCAAGAGAGTAAAAAATGATCCTCTCGGGAAATGTTCTAAGTCCGATCTAAATTATGTTCTCTGTCTTTTGGTTTGTTTTCAGAGTAATTTAGAGTGTTGAAAAATGAAGCCAGTGCAAAAACATGCAGTTCCTCGAGTGTCCACTTGAGGCTGGCTGCAGAAGCCCCTGAAGTCACATACACACCCATTCAAAAATCCCCGTTTTGACAGCAGAAATAAACATGTTTACTGTCTGATTAGCTCATATTTCTATCGGCACACCCTGGGTTATATATGGCACAGGGGGGAACTTTTTTTAATAACTCATCCAGTTTGATTTTATGAAGATTTTCCATCCATCCATCCTTCTATTCATTATCTTCCGCTTACCCGGGGCCGGGTTGCAATGAAAGCAAGTCGCCCCAGACGTCCCTCTTGATTTTATAAAGATTAAGAATGATTTATTATGAGGCACGTAAGCTGACCTGACTGACGAGCGGGCGAGGAGCATGTGTTTGTCAGCTCAGCTCCACCTCTTAGTCTGGTGTTAGCTTGACTAAAAGTAACGCTGTGACAGCATTTCCAGCATGGCGACCGCCATCCAAAGCCCCTTTCAGTTTCCAATGGGTGACATCCCTCAGGTTTCGTCCATTATTATTTGCAGTCTATGTTTAGAACCTGGATCAGCGCTGCACTTTAACACCACTTTTATATACCTACCCTTTTTTCTTTAGTTTATTAGAAAGATTATTTTTGAACAGCTTTCACAGATCGTAAAAAAAGAAATCAGGGAACTTAAAAAATAATGCAGGCCAGAAAACCCCCTTTGTTCCTGAGTCGTTAACACTGAGGAAAAGACTTGAGATCAGACTTGGAAATGGATCACCATTTTATTTTTTCTCATTTGCCTCTCAGAACTTCTGCAGAATACAGACACACCCCACGCTAAAACAAGAGTCATGCATTAGGTAACACATCGTTTGCCAACTTCACCTATTACCTCATTTGGTTCTATTGCCTATCTCCCCCAGGGCACACCTATAAAAGTCAGTCATAAAAACACACACCATATTTTGTAACACCCACTCTGTTGTGTAACATCCCATCTTGCCTTCAAAATAGGAACATTGTGTACACAGCGATAGTGACTTATTATTTTTTGCATTAGAAATGACTGAGAGAAAAATATGCGAGCGACCTCCTTGTTTGTTTTTTCACCTTGTAACTAGATCACTGTTTTCACAGCTGAGCACAAAATGGAGTTAACTGTCACAAGTTAACTAAAATTAGTTTTGCAGGAATTTGCAAAACTTGTGAGAGGTGCATGGTTAGGTTTTTGCACGTGACAACAGATTTACTTCCCATTACATGGTCATCTTGTGTAATGTGTCCTTAAATCACATTCTCAAGCGCTCACTTAGCCTGCCCCACACACCACACGTGATTACATGTGGGGCATTTAGGTTGCAAGGACAAAGAATTGATTTGGATTCTTTGGTAAGTGGAGGATGCACGCGTCTCTACCTGAGTTCCACTGTCCCACAATGTCAGCCAAACAAACTCCCCATTTCCCAATCCCTGTCCCTCCTCTCTGCCCGAGTGACCCTTTGTCCAGCACTTAGCACAATCCTGCACTGCTTTGGCATGATAGCCACACGAGAGCAGCACTGGAAACAAACAGACATAATGAAGAGTAACACTCACAGAGCAGACATACCAGACAGTTCACTTTAAGAGAGTCACCATAAGACATAAAAGTATTTTCCTGATAAGTAATAACAATGGGTAGTGCAAGAGGAGGCCACAATCATACGGACAGCTGTGTGAGTCTGAGTTAGGTACAACACTTCTATTAGCTGAGTGCTAAAGTTAGCATGCTATTACTGAAACAATACTGCCATGCTGATATTTAGCAGACATATCAACAATCATTATTTGTTAGCATGCTAACATTAAACAAAAACTACCGCTGAGGCGTATAGTAATACTTTTAAAGAAGCATATAGAGAAATATGGGACACATTTAAATGTTGTCCGGATAAAGCCACTAACGGTTCATTCTGCAGCCAACACAAACGACCGAGTTTGATTACAGTTCAATAAATTATTAACACTATACAGAGATAGAGAAAAAGGATCAATAGAGGATCCTCTGTGGACCATGAATAGCTAATGGCATGGTCATTTATCCAACTAGTGTGGACAATATTTAAGTCTGGACCAAAGAGGTACTGGCTTGGCTGGAAACATTGAAGAACTTGCTCTTTTACATACAGACATGGTTACAAAGTGACCGTGCTTAAAGCACCAGAACGTGCATTCATTGTTAGACAGTCAGCAGCTGCTGCTCTCTGTGTTGCTGTTTGGACTCCTTGTTGCTGCAACCACAGCCAGCACCCTGCCTGCCCTCCGCAGAAGTCTTATTACCCAACAATTTGTGTCTTGCCCTTTGATTATTTTGCAAGCAATATGTTTTTGTTTTTTTCCAATTCCATTGTTTTCTCCATACTGGAGGGGAATAAAGGAGTAGTTGGCACTGTAATGTATGATAAGAAACAACAATGACACAAGAAGTGTCACCTTTTATAAGACACGTTCATTGTTGGAAAGATTATAGTTCTTAAGGTGTCAGTAATCTGACCTGTGACAGCTGTACTCCTCATCTTTCCCTCCAGTTTAATGTAGCAGAGATTGTGTCACGGGTCCTGTTATTTTAAGAACACTTATACATTTGGCATTGTTGGATTTAAAAGTATAAAAAGTTTTTAGCATTTCAGAGAAGATCACGTATTCAAAACTAAAATGAATTGTAGGTAAAAGTCACAAAACTTGAGGAATAGAAACTTTTCTTTCTTGTAGGATGAATGTTTGGGATGGAGCCAAGTCTGTGTGCAGTTTGAGCCAGCTCTGCTTTGATGTTGTGTTTGACAGACACCTTGTTTTACTGATGGTAGAGTGAGGTGTTGTCCCTCTGTGATTGGTCACGTGCATGTATTGCCCCCTCCTCAGAGCATGAGCACACCCCTCTGAACATGTTGCTCTTGTTTGTGAACCCGTGTTGATGTGTCTCTATCTTTTGTCTTGACAGCTGTTTACCAGTTTCAGATATTATAATCAAGAACTCCAGCTTTTAAATGCAAAGAACCTCATTAATAAACAAAGCAAACCATTTGGAAATGAAATGGACATTTTGATTTTATATTTAGCGTTTTATACCGTGGCATTATATTTTGATCTTCTAAAAACAATAAATGAATGTTTGACTATTATCAGGTAACAGCTGTCAAGATGTCAGCCATGTTTGAAGCTGTGTGGTGAAACCTGTCCCTCTCTTTTCAGGTCGGTCCCCTCCTGGTCTGGCTAAGACTCCACTGTCAGCTCTGGGTTTGAAGCCCCACAACCCAGCAGAAATCCATCTCAATCAAACAGGCTCAGGTTGGATATAACACTTACTTCAGCATAATTAGATATTTGGGTGGCCACTCTGCTCGCTGCATTGTTTTTGTTTCTACTGCTGTGATTAGCTGGGAAAGGGAAAGTGATAACACTGACATGGTCTTACTAAACCCTAAAACTTTATACATGCAGGCCACATACACACGATCCCTCTCAAACATAATGAAACATGTATAGCACAGAGTAAAGTCTATCCCTCAGTTCCTTTACATCCTTCTGTTTCTCTGGATTATTCTGACTGATGCTCCACAGATGATGAGAGCAGTGAAGATGATGAAGGTAAGACTGCTGCTATAATGCAACAGATCATCATTGACGTTCATGTCTGAATCTCCAGCATCACATTCTCGTCAGTTGTAGTCCACCAACGTATAACATGGGGCACTGCCATTCCATTTCCTGTCTGGAAAAATCACCATCACTCCCACTGCTGAAAACACAATTACCGGCATTTTATTTACTCTATTAGCAGACACAATTTTCAGTTCCTTTACTTGTTTTAATGTCTGCACTACATCACCCTCATTGTGGCTTAGTGTTTTATTTTACATAATTATTTTATACTTGATTCTGATTTGACAATTTTGCATGGCAACGGTCTGATATTCCTCAACAGATCACCGCTGTATAATAAGTATAACTCACCGTTACTAAGAAATGCAGACGGGTGCTAGCGACGCCGCTTTCATCACAGACTCTGAAGGACTAGTTTTAATCAAATCAATCCGCGGAAAGAAGTCCTGTTAATTTGAGGTTGTTCTGTTAACTGTGGGAGAAAGGAGAGGACAGTAACGGAGGAAAGAGGTTAAACAACGCAGAAACTGCAGGCTATGACAGAGGAATGTTCAAAACTAAAGATGGCACATAAAGTAAACACAGAACATTACATGGTATGAGAAAAGGAAGGGTTTTAAAGATGGTGAATGGAAAAGTAAATGTCAGCAGACTCCGACAGTGACGAGGTAGAAAAACTCAATCAGGGTCTGCTCTGATTCACGAGGATCTGTTCACCTTGTCTCACCTCACTCACTTCACCATCAGTTCAGTTTAATGTGAGTAATAACAGCTAGGTTAACTCATTTTATGAAGGCTACACAGTTAACCGTTGCTATGGACGCATCTCTAATTGTTGATTTCAATGGACTACATGTTTAGCAGAAGAAATAAATCATTTTTAAATCAACAAAATTATTTCAAAATCAATTTTTAGTTTCAAATTATGAATTTCTTAAGTATGTAGCCGTGTTCTAAGCAGGATAATGTATGGAGGGGGGCATGTTGTTACTGCTGAGGAACCGCTTCAGGGTGAGACAAGACAACTCCGCTTACTTAGAACACAGGTTGGCTTAAACCACCTTATTCTGTGTCATTCACTTTTATTTGGTTAACTCGTGTTGTTTTTAACACACTGTATACATAATCTTTGATCACATTGATTGGTTCTATTAACTGAATTATTCCATAACAGACCACCCTTCATATTGCCAAAAAAAACGTTATTTGCTCTAACCTTTGGCTTTTCAACCTTACAGACAAAACAGCGTAGTGAAGTAAATATGTGGCTCACAGGGACATTTATTCTCTCTCACATTTAGCACCAAGAAGCTATGTAGAGTCTGTGGCAAGGTCTGCAGTGGCAGGCGGAGAGCAGCCAGCATCTCCTCGGAGCGTCAGCCCACCAGGAGAGACTACAGGCCGGCAGAGAAGTCCGAGTCCCCCATCCCACACACTGAACCCTCCTCTGTCCAGCAGCAGCCCCATCCAGAGCTCTCAGGGGTGAGTGTCGTGCATTTTGTTGTTTTTGTTAAGACTTACAGCACTCATTTTTGTTTTAAGTTGTTCAGACAGCAGCTTCTGGAACTGCCTTAAATGCAGGATTGAGTAACAGCGAGTACTCAAGTCAATGCACCAATTTGATAACATAATCAAGTAGTCTCCAAAATGTAACTCCATTCAGAAATCATCACATTCATGCTATGGAAAAAAAAGCAGCAGTGCTAATTAGGAGAGTAATGTTAGTACAATTAGCAAAACAGCATTTATTGCCAATACATTTTTTGAATTCCACTTAGCAAGGGCCAAAACTCAACACTGGGTATCCAAATCTGTACTGGAAGGGGAACAATGTTATCAAGAACATCTTTATTATTGTTTATGGTCCAAGATCTGATTGAAGACCAGAAATATGTGAAGAGTAAGGAAAAAAAACATCTAACATTTGGGCTTACTATAGATTTTGTTTGTGGTAAATGATTCTGATTTTCTGATTATATAGATTTGAATAAATTTAGACTCATTTTTTTAATGAATACTGAAAATAAATGCTCTAAACTAATGACATTTTTCTTATTCTCTTCCAGTGAACAGACCTCAGTAGAGAGCAACGTTAGCACTCCGTCCCAACCAACCACTGATTCTGGCTTCCGCTCCCAGGCTACAGAGAGTGCCTACCCCACTCCCACCCCTTCATATCAAGTCCTGAATACCCCGACTCCTTCCTACCTGGATTCAAGCTCTCCAACCTCTTCCTACTTTGGCACTACTACCCCTACGCTGTCCTACCTTGGCCCCAGCACCCTACTAGGGAGCTATGGGCCCTCAGATCCCAGTACGCCCAGTTCAGAACCCTCCCAGACAACTTTCAGCCATGGAAGTCCCCTCGCACAGCACAGAACAAATATCTACAACGCAGTTCAACAGCAGCACTCAAGCTCTAATCTGGTTGATTCCATTTTGGGTCAGCAAGCAACACCAGCCAATGGCTTAGATGTGGGTATTGCAGGGCTCGGTGGCAGTCCCATTCTTGGTCATCGTCCATCTCAGGGTGCACAAAGCAGCCCAGTCCACAGCAGACAGGCCTCTTTGGGACAGGGGTCTCAGCGGAGCCCAGTTCTCAGCAGACAGCCGTCCTTGGGTCATCCTATGCAGACTAGTCCTGTGCTCAGCCGACAGCCATCTATCACACACCAACATGGAAGTCCGGTTTTGGGACGTCATCCATCTGTGTCCCAGGTGTCCCAGAGAAGCCCCAGTTTGGACCGTCACCCCATGCACAGCGGTTATACCACCCCAGATGAGAGACATGGGAACCTGTCCAGACAGAGCAGCTCTTCAGGCTACCAGGGACCTCCCACTCCTTCCTTCCCTATCTCGCCTGCGGGCTACCAGGACGGAGGAATGATGGGGATGGGTGCAGGCTTCAGGCAGGGTAGTCCTGCCCCAAGTTTCCAGCCCCAGCTTCCGGAGAAGAGGCGGATGTCGAGTGGTGATAGACCAAATGGAGCAGTGTCCTATGGCACAATGAATGGGAAGATCATGTCCCCAATGAGTGGGGGAGGCAATCCTGGCTACTTCCACACCCTCTCTGACTTCTCAAGGTTCAATATGCCAGGTAAGGGCCTTTTTTAAGCATCATGAAAACTTCCTTAGGAGCTTTTCTGTTTGCAACGTTCATTCCTTAAGCCTAACAAGAGCTAAGTGACCACATGTGTTTGTGTTGTGCTTTTAGTACAACCTAAGTTGAAGAATCTCTGATACACTGAGAGCTAGCTAGAATGCTAGGCATACTTTCCAGGAATAAAACCCAATGTATAATACAGTGTTGCCTTATCAGCAGACTATGATGAGTACATTTTAAATCTTAGGGGAGTAAGTTCATTGATGTAGATTGTCAGCAGTCACATTGTACTAGGTTGGATTAGCCTTTCATAGTTTTTTTAAGCAAAAAATAGTGACTCCATAGACTAATGTGAAGCAATGCTGTGATGTTCTGTGACATTCTTCTTCTTGTTGTTGTTGTTGTTGTTGTTGTAGATGGCAGTCCAGAGAGCAGGCTCAATGTCAAGTTTGTCCAAGACACGTCCAAGTTCTGGTACAAGCCAGACATCTCCAGGGAGCAAGGTTAGAAGCTTAAAAGACCACTGAGCAACCGTGTTTATGTCTGGCACTTTGACTTCCACCTTGTTTTGATCAATCATACAAGTCCAAAAGGATTTATAGACGTTCTCTATCAACCTTTTCTACTTCTGTTGTTGTTTCTTTTGTGTTTTAAGGTTTATAGCCGACCATTTTGGTACCTGTATGAAATGTGTCCGATTGCATTTCTTAAAAAAAAGAGATGTTTCAACTCAGACATAATTGTACTCCAATTTAGCAAACATAACCCGTCTTTATTGGTCTATAATTTTGTTTTTCACTTGGAATTATTCCTCTCAAACTTGTATGCAGTGGTTTGACAGACTAAACACTGTGTTGATAAATGCATTTCAACAAATCGGATGATTTATATTCATGGATACAAAAACACTCAAACATGCATTTACCGGTATAGACACGTCTCTGAACACGTGTGTTTGATTGTGAGGTCAGTTGCTATTGTTGCCCCATCTGTATCTGCTCATGGCTAATATTGAATTGTATCATGTTAAATACAAGCACATGCTTCGCTGCAGTGACATCACACACACACACACACAGATTACACTTGGTGCCATGTGCTCCCAGAAGAAAAGCTGCTCCATGTGTACAGAATTAGGGAACATCTGCATGTGTTGCTCATCTCATCCATCTTCCTTCCTTAAACTATCACATGTGGACAGGCTGAGTCATTGAACTTAAACGGTGAAGTAATGGATCTAAAGCCCTTCCTCTTGAACAACAATGGAGTGTCCCAAACAACGTGTCATGTTAGAGGTTGTAGTTTTAATGAAACACAGGCTGACCACAGCTTTTCAAACACAGATTTGGGACTTCCCTCCCTGTTCTTCAGTTTAACGAGTCGATGCCTGCAGCCGGTCAGATTTGACTGTAGAACAGAGGGTCTTTGTTATAATTTAAATGCTAACCTTAGCATGTTAAGATGCTTCTCAGGTGTAGCAGATATGATTCTAAGTATATTCACTGTTTTAGTCAAGTGTGTTGTCAACTTCACTTCTTTCCATAAGCCTTCAACGTAAAGTAAAGTAAAGCTTGGGCAGGAAGTATTTTCAGTAATTTTGTCGATATTAATAAATACTTCTTGAAATTCTGACTTGATGATTGTGGTGGATATAAATGTTACACAAATGTTATTAGGATGGATCCTGTGACGAGTTAATGACAACCAATATGAGAAAGTCTGAATTTTGCTGGCAATAGACGACCAATCAGTTGTGCCTCTTGTAGGACTTAAAATGAAATCCTGATGTATGCATTAGCCATTACCCAATGAAGGGCCCGTTAATCCAAAGATTATTAAATCTTTACACACAAAGTGGTGAAGCAATCTTGTCTTTCAGTCTGTTTGTGCAGATCCCAACAAAAAGGCCTACAAATGATCCGGGAAATCAGGAAAAGTTTTGCAACAAACATACCTGCAAATCTTGTGTTATCCTGAAATTAACTCCCCCCCCATATTGTGTTGCTCCAAACTAACCATACCATTAATTGTCTGATCATAATAAACAACTGTTCGTCCTCTGTGTTCCAGCTATTGGCCTGCTGAGAGAGAAGGAGCCTGGAGCCTTTGTTATTCGGGACAGTCACTCCTTCAGGGGGGCTTACGGCCTGGCGATGAAGGTGGCCTCTCCCCCACCCTCTGTGCATCAGAGCAAGAAAGGTAGGGGGGGCATGATGGTGGTTTACGCAAATGCCTATTTCAAAGCAGTTAGCAATGCAACAACTATTTAGTTGGACATGCAAAGCTCTTCTTTCTTACTATCTTGGTCTTTGGTTAGGGTAAAGATAGAACGTAACTCGCTATCTAAATAACAAAGATATGAGGTGATGTCTCCGTGTTAGTCAGCTGTCTCCCTCTGTTTCGCTGTAGGTGACGTCACTAACGAGCTGGTGAGGCACTTCCTGATTGAGAGCAGCCCCAAAGGAGTGAAGCTGAAGGGTTGTCCCAATGAGCCTTACTTTGGTAAGTTAGATCCTGCTCCTTTCCCTTCTGTCTGAAATACACACTCACATGTACACGGATGGATTAGTAAAGGGAGGACATGAATGCTCCTTTCTGTGTGCCTGACTGTGTGTCTGTGAAGGATCTGCAGCCCTTTCCAAGTTTTCGAACATGTAATTCTCCTGTAATTATAGCATCAACTGAAGGGATCTAACTCTTGTTCTCGTGACTAATTACAAAACAAGGCTGTATAACGTTTGTTTTTCTGAGCGTGCATGTGTTTGTGTATCCTCTGCTAAATCCAAGATTGGGCACGCTGAAATCTGTGAACTTTTTTCTTTTCTCTACTCGTTTCTTCTTCTTCTTCTGTCCTAAATTCAAACCTCACATTATTGCTCTTTCCTTGTGTGTACCTGCAGTTTGTATACGTTTTATTTTACAACTACTAAAACCTAATCATGCTTTGTGATTTTCCTACAAAGCTAATAGAAAAGTGATGGTCTTTCTGAAATAGGGACAGAGCCAGAATTGTCATTAAATTATTGAAGGGCATTTGCTGTTTTAATGAAAGTCTGTTTACAGGTGAGAGGGAGTAAGGCTGCACATGTATCTTTATGTTTGCCTTAAACCTGCATTCTCTCTAACGGCCAGTGGGTGGCGATGCCCTGATTGAAAAAGAAATATTTCAGTATAAAAGCCTATAAGAAAATAAGCTACCAAAGAGGTAATGGTCCTAACTGCTAGCTCTAGAGTCCTCTGATTAATTGTTATAATATGTAAATATTAAGGGTATGCTTAAGAGCGTGGCTATCTGTGGCTGGCAAGCCCAACATGGAAACATTTAGTACCTGAAAAGAGGTGTTGCAATGTGCATCAGAATCAGCCTTATAGGCCATATATATTTGTTTAACAAGGAATGTGACTCTGAGTGACTTTTCTCTTTATAAACATGCATTCAAAAATTAAATATTTAACTATCAATCCAACCTCTTGTCAAATCAAGATTACTTGTGGCTCCAAGAATCCAGATGGCAACGACAACAATGCCAAACTCATTTCTTTCAAACAGAAGTCCACAACCTACATAGTGGCTGCCTCTACTTCCTATAAAGTCTAAACTAAATAAACATGTGGGTTGTGGAGTTAAAAAGAAGTGATCTCTTCTGATTTATGTAGCCAGGTACATACATCAACAACAGCTAGCACAACACACCAACATCTCTGCTGTCTTTTAAATCTCTGACCACTGAACTGAACGGTACTCCAGCTGTCTACTGTGGGTGGAGTAAGATTAAAGTTTCTGCAAAGGAGATGATTACATGACTTTATTTTATGTCTCTTCTGCATTTCTCTGTTCTGATATCTTCTGTAGCTGAAAGTCAGTGTCTCACTATGTTACTGAAGTGCATCGTAAACCTGTAGATTATTCATTTAAGGTCATCAAAGCTCTAAATACATTCGATATGGTCGAATTTATGCAAAGAACTTCAGTGTTGGGCGGTTATTATTGGCTACTTTACTTCATCATGAAACATATTGATTTATCCAAAGCAAAGGGGAAAAGCTTTTCACACCTCACACCACTGAAGTCGTAGGACAATGATAACAGAACAGTGTTTAGCAACAATCTGAAGCACCTCTGAAAAAGTGTGAGTGAATTGTTTAAATGGTGCTAAGAACAACTTCAAGACGAGTACATCAGGAGATCGCTTTTTATGTGATCAACACATGTCATGTTCTCACTCTGTCCTGTGTCTCTATTTCAGGCTGTCTGTCTGCCTTGGTCTACCAACATGCCATCACACCACTGGCCCTGCCCTGCAAACTACTCATCCCCACTACAGGTCCGTGAAGCCAATATGTGTTTTCATTTTTAAATTGGTTCTATGTTGTTTCTACGACTGCACAATAAATCGCAATTTTGTTATCGTAATATGACAATAAACACGCAAAGGTCTAAATTTATCTCAATAATTAAGAAATTATTTTATGCAAACAAGCAATGCTTTCTCTCTGCACGTGTACATTTTACACGCCATCACACCATTTTCATGCATTTCCATGAAACTCGAGCTAGCTCTCCGCTATCTTCAGGGTAATTGGTAAAAAATACTTGATTTATTTTGTATTCACGAGAAACATGTTGCAAACAGCTACAGCTAAAACTAGGGATGTAAAGATTAATCGTGAGGCAGTTAAAAATCGATTCAAAGGTGTCAAGGTTCGAATCGGTACTCTGAAAAATGAATCGCAGTAATATCGTGAGCGTCAGCAGCTGTAGAGCAGAGGTGGTTGGTTGTAATAAGCAGGCGTTATCATGGGAATGGAAGCATTTTTGCTTCCCAAGACAGAAAATGAAAGAGGTGAGAAGATAACAGACGAGACAAAAACTGTGCAAATATTGCAACAAGACAGAGAACTACACAAATAGCACAACCAACATGATGTAGCATTTAATCAACACCACAATGAGAAGCTCCAATCGCCTCCCGATTCTCTCAAAATAAATCGTGAGAGAATCGTATCGTGAACCCAGTATCGTGAATCGTATCGTATCGTGAGTTGAGTGAATCGTTACATCCCTAGCTAAAACAGATTCTTAAGTATCAGTTTATTTATCTCATTTCACATCATTATCACAATATCGAGAAAAAAAACAAGTATTGTGTAGGGCTGGGAATCTTCGGGAGTGTCCCGATTCGATTTTGATTCTTGGGGTCACGATTCGATTCAGAATCTATTTTCGAATCAAAAAGATTCTGGATTCATGATTCATGATTCAAAGTCTATTATTGAATTAGTCCATACTTCAGGATCTACTCCAGTCATCTGTGAGACTGGCTGAATTTCTTGCTGCTCCATTTGGCATTCTACTGAGTTAAAGAGCTAGCCTTAGCACTTAGCATGGAGTGACTGATTAGCCAAAACGAATCTATATAAAATCTCAGAAGATAAGAATCTTGCATTTTACATAAATTGATTTTTTTCCCACCTCTAGTATTGTTGAGCATCAAATGTTTTTCCTCATATAGTGAGGACCTAAGATAAAACATACTTACAGGATTTCTTAGACTAGATTTGTTCAGATAGCTTCCTGTATTTTTTACATCACTTTTTTCCCAGTATCATTCAGCCCTACTTGTTTCTGTACATATAACTACATTAAAACTTGACTGAAGACAAAATGTCTAACCTCCCCCTACTCTTGTTTTTTTGCAGATCTCTTAGAGGAACAACCAGAGGTAGCGGCACCAAATCCTCTGGCTGAAAGGCTGAAACAAGGAGCAGGTAAAACATCAACTCAGTCACTCATGACAATCGTAGTTTCTGAGATTTAAATTCAAGCAGAGCAGCATTTAGATATTAGGACATCAAAAATATCACTGTATCCTGACTCATCCTACTTTATCTACTCTGATGGATCACTCATACTGACAACAGACATCCCTGTTACCCCAGTGCAGAAGGCTCCTGCTGATTCCCATGGTAAACCCCAGTGCACTTTTTCTTGGAAACCCTCACCTGGAATGTGCATCCCATATGTCTGTCAACCGTCTGCTTATGTTGAAACTTGCACCAATTAATAAGATCAATTATTATTGACCCTGCTAAACAGAATTCCTTGGAGTGTTCTTAGATTTTGTTTAACAATCGTGCCCAGCTTTGTCTCTTTAACAGGCAGAACATTTTATGTGGAATGATTTCAAATGGACTTGTTTCTGGAACTGTTTGACCCGAGCTTTACTCCAGACAGCATGCCCCCTGATGAGAGGACATTAATATATGTGCATGAGCAGGACCAAATGAAGCATAAATAACTTTTTTAACAAGATTAAGTTTGGAATAAATGCCTACAGCTTGAGTTGCTCCATGGGAAATGTTGCAGTCCTGACATCTGTCCTCTTGATATCTGACCGGTACTTCTGCTTTCTTCCCAGCATGCAATGTGCTGTACATCAACTCAGTGGAGATGGAGTCACTGACAGGCCCCCAGGCGGTTTCTAAGGCCATATCTGAGACACTGGCTGCCACTTCTCCATCGACTGCCACCATTGTGCACTTCAAGGTGTCATCACAAGGCATCACGCTGACCGACAACCAGAGGAAGTAAGTCTCAGGCCTTCTACTTGCATGACATCTGGATACTTTGCTGCAGACAGTTTTGGATACCTATTTTTAGATTTAGATTTTAGATTTGTTTGGAAAATGTCAACACAAGACTGAATTAACTCAGAAGTTTGCAGTCAATCAAAAAGAATGAGTGATTGAGAACACATGTCATGAATATCTAATCTTACATTGCTTTAATAAATGGTAAGTTGCAGTAGAATTAAACATGAATAAATTAAGTTACTGTGTTGTTCAACATGTTTGCTGGTGTTTTTTTATTCTAATTAAAAGGATTCAAAGAGAGAGGCTCCCAACAGAGAACAAAGTCATCCACTACTCCTTACAATGAATGTTTTTGTTTTTCAAATAAATTATTTCGGTACCTCTCTAATCTCTACTTTGCTACTTTTACAGGCTTTTCTTCAGACGCCACTACCCGAGCAACTCTGTCACGTTCTGCGATATCGACCCTCAGGACAGGAAGTGAGTACTGAAACGTGAAAACGACCTCGTAGTTAAACAGTCGTGGTTTGTTGTAGGAATCTCTGAAACAAAATCTACAGGTTACTTCCAAATCTGAGTTGCATCTTGTTGAAGTTTTTTTGGACAAACCCTGGTGTTTGAGTCTTTAAAGTTTGATCAATACTGAAACTGAGGGAGAAAGTTCACATTCGAACTGTAATGAGCCGTTCAGATTCAAAATATCCACAGTCCATCATCAGTCTGGAGTAGTTTGCAGTGTGATCCAGCAGAGGGGGCTCTCAGTGTAACTTCTAACTCTTTGATCACTGTTTTTTTTTAATGATAACTACTAATACTGAATGTGAGGGCGCTTTGATTTCCTCTCAGTTGTCAGATAATACCAACCTTCAATTTTCTCCAAATCTTTACAGGTGGAGCAAACCTGAGGGAGGCTCAGCCAAGTAAGTACACCTCTGTTCATGGCACTCTAGTATACAAGGGGGGGGGGCTCGTGAAGTGAGTGGGGGACATTGCTGCAGGCTGACCGCTGCTGCAGGGAGGGAGTCGGACACTCAATGTGTTACAAAGGTGTTGAATGTTTCATTGAACACATACAATCATTTTTTAGCAGCTTGTAATCATGACTGTAAAGACTGCTGTATTCAGTCTCTGTCACTTTTTCATTGACTGTACATAAGTAGAACATTTTGACCTTTGGTATGCCATGTGACTAATGCAGAAGTAGCTTTAACTTAAGATTTTTCCAGTGGCAATCAGAGAAACTGCACGTTACAAAAAGCAGCAAGACTTTATATAAGTGCTTCGAAATTGATTTACCTCTGGACATTTTCCTCATAACGTAATGTTGCTTCTTTTGGGTGTTCTTCGATACATCATGATGTTTGTATTTAGAGGTAAAGAGATGATAAAGCAGGGTGTATTCCCAGTTTAATCCTGAAACGAGGACGTTTTTACTCTGGAAGTAAATCTCTAACTTTGTCTTTGCAGACTGTTTGGGTTCGTGGCCCGTAAGCAGGGAAGCACAACCGACAACGTCAGCCACCTCTTCGCTGAGATGGATCCTGACCAGCCCGCCAGCGCCATTGTCAACTTTGTCACCAAGATGATCGGCTCACAGAAACGATGAAAGCTGTCAGCAAACCCCTGACGCTTTTTTAAATGCCTTTGGTTATTCTCTTTTCTTTAAACCACAGACACTTACTTTCTGTTTTGGACATTTAAGCCTTCGGTTCTACGCGTCACCTTATTTTTTCCTGCTCTTTTACATTTGTGTTTGTGTCTGTGTGTGTGTATGTAAGCAAATGAAAGCGAAAAAGATCAAGTGAGTGTGCGTGTGAGTGTGTGAGCGGCTTGCATGCATGTGCTTTTCTTCTTGGACGGACTCCAGAATGGACCAGAGGAAGTGCAGGATGGGGAAGGGCTGTGTGTGACAATTGGACGGGAGGCGGTGCTGATCTCCCTGGCAGGGTAACTCAAGGACAGGAAGAGGGAATGACATAGTAGTGTGTGCAAATGTTATTTTTTTAGCAATTGTCTCATTTTTTATTTTTGTTTAAAGAAGAAGTCAAGTTGTGCGATGTAAAGGTGGATTGTAAATCTATCAGGCTTTTGACTGGTCAACCAAAGATTTTAAAAAAGTAGTCAGGGCATGGATAGTGTGCCACTGTCGGAGGGTCAGAAGTATTCTTTTTGTAAAACAAATATGGCTGCTTAATCAAAAATACTGAACTGTCTCTTTTCTGTATGTACTGATACTGTAGGTCAATTCTGCACCGCTGCAAACAATGTTTGCAGCTGGTTACGTCTCTGTAAATAATCTAGATCGCTTTATGAGTAGGACTGTTATTGATAGACATTTGGTGCCTGACTTTATTTTGTAACGCAGAGCTTTTTAAGAAAAGAAGAAAAAAAAACACACCACTCTTCCAGGCTGTCTTAAATATGAAAATAGCCAAAAATAAGGTTGTTCTCCAAAAAAGTCCACAGGTCCTTCCTGTTCGATGCAGTAGAGTGGCTCTAAATGCAACACATTGCTCTGTAAGAAAGTTGTTGTGATCTAATAATATCCTGTGAATGTAAAAGCATGCGTAAGAAAGCGTCTGGATCTTTGCATCAACACGGCGTATGTTTTGTTCAGACAAGCATAGAGGAGGTTACGCTTCGTACTTTCCGTTATTCTGCGTTTATTATCTCACTACTGAAGGGCCTAAAGTTGCTTTGTGAGGACGATCTTTATTTAAACAACGACGTCTGGCTAAACTGCTCTTCATTCTTCTGTGTTCAACTCCTCGATCAATAGAAAGAAGCTCTTTGCGTCAGCCGGCCAAAACTGTTAACACCCACACCCTACCCAAAAGTAAGCTATTCATATAAATAAACATATATAGATATATATATAAACTTCCAAACAGTGACTTAAGATATTTATTTTTGTTTGCTTTGTTGCTCTATGTTATCTTGTATACATGTATTATAAAGTATACATATAATTTACTGAACGCCAGAACAAAAGGTTGCTTTTGATTCTGGCTAAAGTCAAGTGCGTTGACATATATAAGATGTAAAGTGTGTGCATTTCAAAGTGTATCACTGTTTTTTTGAATGTTTTTTTTTTTCACAGCATTACTTCCTTTTGTTAACTTTCTTGTGGAGGCTTCTTTTTTGTTTGTTTGTTTTGAAGAGAGGGGAAATATTTTGTATGAACGATTGTTGTTACAAAGTCCAAATTGGAGTTTTTCTAAAGTGATGCCAACATAATTGTTGTAGTAACTTAAACCTGCCTAGAACAGACATTGTCCAAGTTGAGCACTTATATATTGAAGTATTATCAGTGTGTTTTGAATTGTACAAAAGAAAACAGACGGTGTGGACGCTGACAGACACATTTCATGTTGTGTGTGGAGGCAGGCTTCTCGTTCCCCAAATTGATCTGGAGCCTTTAAAGAGAAACCAGTCCGATCAGTCAGTGTCTGCTGCCCCCTTGTGGTGTTTAAAGATCATAACAAAAGGAACCACTTTCTATTCTTATACAGTGTTTTAGCTGTGAAGTCAAAGGGTAAATGTTTGACGAATTTGATCACAGAGGAAAGGAACTTTACAACTTTAAAGTCGATTCATATGCTAATTTTATTTGCTTTTTGTTTTTGTTAGTTGATTTTTCAGCCCCATCAAGGAATGTGTAGTAGTATTAAAAACTCTCTCCTTTATGCCTGATGCTTTGTCAGTCGGCAGCATGATGTAAACTAAATAAGAACAAATAAGGGTTAGTTTAGAGGCAAACATTTTATACAGAGTACTCCTTCAAAAATAAAAAGGACAGCACTTACCGAGCTTGTATTTCTTCTGACTAGAATAATTCAATATTTATTAGAACGAGCTTGCATGCTCCGGTCAAATAGTTAGCTCAACACATGTACACACAGTATCCCCCTCTTACTCGATCCAGCCCTTTCCTAGAACAATGCCACTGATGGTTATCATCAGGTTTTTGGTTTCACATGACAACAGTGTCTTGACTTGGGCTATGAGACTAAAGAATCTATTTTTGCATACTTAGTGCTCGTTGAGAAAAAAAAAAAAAAAGGGTGTCCCTAAGTTCAAACTGAATGTTAATCATTTGTTTGCCAAGATGGAAACTACAGAGACTTCTGCCCACTTGGACAGACCGGTCCGGACTGTAGAATGTGTGAATGAGCTACTATGCCTGTATAGAGCTTTGTCATTTTTTTTTGGTTTGCTACATTGTATGGCTTTTACTATTTCTGATGAAAAACACATTAAAAAGCAGTACAAATCAAAAAGTACAACTTTGTTTTCATGTTCTGTCCAAAATGCATCTTGGCGTTTGTTTTTATTTTGTAACTGTGGGAATTATTAGAGGCTTGGGGTCATTTATACATTCAGATGTTTAGCTTTGTGTCAGAATTATTCTGATATTTTTATGGTAGCTGACTTTACGGAAGAATGTGCGACTTTTTGATCCAGTAGATGTCGCCCTTGAGCTCAAGAATGAAACCAGAACCAACTGCTGTTTGGCAACACCTCCGCCATACTGAAGCCTCCGCTCTACTCCAGCGGCACACCTCCAACCCCCCCCCCCCCCCCACTCGCGTTCACACGAAGGAGTTATTAAATGGAAAGCACGATTAAGCACAAGCGGCTGACAAACTAGTCCTTGGCTCGAGCTGCAATTGCCTGTGGCCTGCATTGTTGTGTTAGCAGGCTAATGTTAGCACACTTTAGTTAGCTTGTAGCTTCACATTGTGACTTGACACGGAATGACCATAATCTGAAAAACACTTACGTGACGTCCAAATAAGCAGTGAGTATGTTCCTCTTTTTTCCTCTAGTCCTTGACTTAAACAGCTTTTATACACAAGGGGAGGAGCCGGCTGTTCTGTCCATGTAAACATGATGTAAACACAGCTTCGACAACAACACAGCCAGCGGGACTCGCGCTTCTCACTCATTGTGTCAAATGTCGCACATTCTTCCTTTAGCTGCCTGTTTTCTAACTAAACTATAAAAGCCCTTGGGTGTAGAGGGGACTAAGAACCTCAATGTATAATTCACACTAACTTTGATGATAGTGGATGTAAGAACTGAACCTCATGCTATGAAAATAACTTGTTTACTCTCAAGCCTGGTTTAAACTTCTTCCGCTGACCTGCTTGGAGTGTGAAACCTCAAAGATGTTTTACAGATGTGGCCAAATTGCAATTAAGATTTTGACTTATTTGACCCCCTATTGAACAGGAACTGAAAAAGACAACGGGTAGATTAAAACCGTAACTGATATCTATATTGGAAGTAGTTTAATTTATGTCACAGATAATAATAATGTGATAATAATGTGATGTCCTTTGGAACATTTGGACTTTAATGTAATCACTCCCTCTATACTTAAACTCACCGTTCCCTTGTTTCAGAGGCGAGGAGTTATAATGCAGTCTGGCTCCAGCGGGATGACACATCTCTTTGTTACACACATACTTTGTGAATTACTGTAAAAAAGAAACAAATCCCTTTCAAACTCAAACTCTCTCATGACATCAGTGTACTCATCTGTAAAAAATAGAAATTGTTTAATAAAATTTTATGTACGGCAATTTTCTGTACCCTTTTCAGCTTCATAAAATGATGTAAAAATGCAGACATTCGAAATGAACAAGCTGCAGGAATGTGACACTATAAACTTTGTCATTTATTGTATTTCTGTGATGTAATGAGGTTGCCCTTTCTACATGCAGACTTGAGAACTCCCAACTCATAAAATGCAAGGAAATAAAAAAAGCATGGGAATGTTTAGGAACCGAGATGTTTTAAAGAAGTTCATAACTCGCCAGACAAAAGGGGTTACAGAGAATGTGACCCCAATATGTGATGAGCGGACACGGAACTACAACAGTAAGTCTTTACCCACGTATAAACTGATAGTATCCTAAGCTAGGTAGTAGGGCTGCCATTTTTTATTCAAAATTCAAACATTCATTCAAACCTGAGGTAGTTTGTAGCTTGATCCACGAGAGGGTGCTATCAGTGTAACTTGATCATTGCATGCACTCTTGACCTCAGTAAATTAAGACCGTCATTTTGTAGTAAAAGCAACGAGGCCGCAACTCTCCAAGCTGGCTCTTAAATATTTATGTGTACCAGAAACCTCTGTGCGCTCTGAACGCGTGTTCTCATCAGCTGGTAATATTGAAAATAAAAAGAGCTGCACTCGATCCTGATCAAGTTGACCGACTTGTGTTTCTGGCAAATAATATTAAAAAATAAACTGTTCCTTTCAGATTGTCACCAGGCTGTTTGTTTTAGGCTCTTTATTGCTACGGTAAAATGAAGTAATGAAAATGTTTTGTGTCTGTGCGGCAACGACAGCACAAGTGTGTGTGTGTGTGTTCAAACATTACTGTGTCATGTTCAAAATGCGTTCAAAGTTGTTTTATTGATATATGACAAACCTACCAGATAGAAATTCAAACACAAAGAGCACTGAGAAAACCTGAGACCAGAGACGTGACCCCTGTTTTCTGTAACAATACTTACCAGTACAGCATCCAGGATGTGCTCATGGAGCTCCAAATTAAATCTTACAATTTAAAGAATTTAAAATTAAACATTATCATCTGTGGCAGAGAAAACCACACAGCATCCAACAAACATCTCCAAACATGCACAATATATGATCTCCATGTTTATATCATTATACAATGGCAAACGCTGGCATGCAAAAGTCAAATGTTGTAAACTCGTGAAGACCTGTGGGTATGAAAGTGTGATAGTTGGTGCACTGCAGCTTGTGATACAACTCTTGTCTAAAAATTAAATACACATAATGTGATATGGAGCTGGTGTCCATCTTCCCAAGAATGAAGAGAGATGTAAGGAAGACACTGTTTAAATTATGGAGACTGGACTTGAATCCTATTAAAGTAACAGATTGTAGCTGAGCAGCAGACGGCTTTCGTCTTCTGTTAGGGGTTTTTATGATCACCTGTAAGGTTTCTGTTATTGGTGTGAATCTTGCTAATGAGCCCCTAGAGCATCTAGTCACAGTCTCTGGTGAAACATTTCTCATTTTATCTGCCTGGTCAAGGTTTATTTAGCAAACAATTCATTTAAATAAAACCTCAGGGATGGATTTTGCTTCGTTTTAAATATGGCTGTTGAATACATTATTTTTAACTGTCTATGAGTTAGTTACTTTAAAAGAAAGTACATCATTAGTCATTTTTGTATAAAGTAGCTGTAATACCACGTTTGGCCACTTGATGCCAGTGTTTCCTTTTCATATAAAACAAAGAGCTCAGAGCCAGTCCACTCTTCGTCTGACTTCATGTACTTTTAACCCGTTCTGTTTCTGTCAATCGATCAATTTGTAAAATAAATAACATTATGTGTATCTTTGGTTCATCTCTCTCTGCTGTTGAACTTTTTACGAAGTGAACACACTGTGTGTTGCATCAATGAAACGTGAAGAACCAACTTGTGTGAAAGTTATGACCCATATAAGTATTTGTGCTGCCATTCAGACATGAAGTTTAAATGTGTTTTTCACAGTCCTCATTCAATAATCCAATGGTGCAACTTCTCTTTCTTAATGTTTAGTTCGTGTACCTAAAGAATAAAAAAAAAGGACCAGCTTTAGTTGATGGGAAAATGTAATGACCCCCACTGGAAGTTCTGCGTAATGCTTTCCAAGGAGGAATAATCTTTTCATCTTCTTTACAACATGGAATAGAGTTGTAACTGGAAAATGGTAATTTACTGGGGATGGAGGAGGGGGGGGGTAAAATGGTCTATTTATGGGCAGAGAGGGTGGATGACAGGGGGATTATCTTTTTAATCTGTGTTTGCTTCTGTGTACTGTTGCCCTTTAGTTTCTCCTGACCGTGGTTTTCACATCTCTAGGTTGGTGTATATTTATAGAACATTTGCTGCACATTGATTCGTCTACTTGTGCTTCTGATCATCTCAATAAATGGTTTCGCTACTATTGTTCCTGGCTTAGCTTTGGTTGATTAATTTTTAGCAAAAAGGCTAACCTCACCTGTGCATGGACGTGTTGGTTTAACTAATATTTATCTGGCAGGACCACATATCACCACAATCTTGCTTAAAAGACTTTGTTAGTGTAGCGCCAGTGTAATGTTTGTGGCTGCAGGGGTCAATACGCTGCAAGCCATCATGAGAAACCTTATTTAGAAATGTTTTCCTCGGCTCAATAACTCACAAAACAAAATCATTCTGGCTGTTTCTCCCTGCGTTGTCGTTTTATGCTTATCTATCCAAAAAACAATTATCGCCATATCAAACTGTAAGTACGTTTACATGCAGTTAAAATAAGTCGATTTACTGTGTCATTCAAACTGGACTTTTAAAATACATGTACACATGTTCGTTCGGCTGAGCTGGTACTTGATTGAATCCCTTGAAGTAACACACCTAGATAATGCCGTTGGGGATCGATTAACTCTTGCATACATCTCATTAGGACCTAAAATGGGACAAGGATTCTGAGCATGCTCCACAGCCCTCGCGCTGGGCTTTTACCCAGAAGTCAAACTGCACAAGCGTGTAGCACAGCAGAAGTCGCTTTGGTCATCTGCCTTCTGTTATCACCACAAGCTAGAGGGATAGTGTGCATCGCGTTTGAACCAAAAGTTATTTTTCTGTCATTAAATCAAATCTCCGTCAGTGCATTTATACTGGGAGAAAGACAGTATTCTAATTAAATGGCACTATTGAGCTGTAACTGTGGCTCAACTTCACTGTGTATGTAAACGTACTGACTCACTCTGGGTAGGTGATGGGGTGTAAACCAAAGCCTCCTAACATACACCCTGCAAGACGTTTCAGTAGTATAGTAATGTTGTGCTGCTTGATTTAAGACAGTCACAGTATAAACGTCTAATACTGTAACACCTCAGTGACCCGCCCCAGTCGGTTCTTGTAGTCTCTCTTTAAAAGCATTCTTCATTGTTGAAAAACACAAAGGAGAGGGGAAAGATTTGAACTGAAAGCATTTTATATTCTGTATGTGCTTGGTTTGTAGTCAGAGTAGTATCAACCAAACATGTTGAAGCTGGCTTTAGTTGCACCAAGGAAAAGTGGTCTGCATGGAGGCCAGATAAGCTGTACCAATTTAGCCAAAATGCAATCTGTGATATATCTGGGGGTTAGATCTCTATTAAGCTCTGTAAACAGATCTGCCATTGAATACAGAATACACTCATGTTTTTTATGTGACGTATCAACTTCAACCCTCTTTTAAAATCTGAGGTAGCAATTAGACTTTGAACAATGACATCAAGAACAAAAGAGGCCGTCTAAGTTAGGGATGTGTGTGTTTAGTCGACTAAACAGTTAATCAGCCCCTTCCCTACAATAATAATATTTTGGCCCTTGATGTCAGTCAAATGTATGCATCAGGTTCAACCACAGCAATGCATAACCACACTTAGCACAGGCAAGTGGATGTTGAGCTGCAAGGAGGACCAAAAGCTGTGCTAGTGATGCTGAGGTTAGCTACACTCTGCTAACCAAATCGTTTACCCACTGAAAGCTTTGGGGAAAAAAACAATTGAATTTTTCCCCTCTTTAGCCTAGTCTGTTAAATACCATTTTGATTTCTGTTCGACTGATTAGGAAACTTGTCGACTGGGAACATCCCTAATCTGACACTGGAAGCCCCCAAACTGGTTACTGTCGTTTCCAGAGACAAAAGAAAAATCCAGTGGGGTTCTCAGATTGATTATTATCAGCTGCTCTATAACTTTATTTCATATTATGTTGCTGCAATTTTTGCTTCACAACTTTGAAACCTCTTCGTACCCAGGTAGTCAGAGAATGAGCATGTCATTATACAGACAGATGTTTTTTACTTACACTTGTAGCCATAGTGTTAACAAATCTGTCTGTCTGACCTTTTGCCTATTTCTGCAGTGCTTTTGGTTTTATGGTATGATTACAGCAAACTAAAAGCTTTTACATACGTTTTAAGTGTTCTTACAATGTATGAAAAATGGACTCAGAAACTTTAAGGAAAATCTGGAAAACAAATAATATTTGTCTGGTTGGCAAAAGCGCTGTAATTGGACCAGAGCAACAGGTGTCTTGTTTCTTGCTGAAGCTGGTTGCCCTTTGTCACACATGGAAACATGTCACCATTTGGAGCGAGAAAGAGTGTCAGGCCTCCTGCAGCCAACATGATACACAGAGAAGTTAGTTTACACTCTGCCAGATGGAGTGTAAACTTTCAAAGCAGAAAGCAAATCCGACGCAAACATGATACAGTATATTAAGAGACAAAAAAATGCTGCCAAATAGTCTAAAAGCAGATCAAAGTTTTCAAAATCAACAACAACACAGTGCTTTGCATCCCTGTATCTGTCATTTCAATGACATCAATGTGGCTAGTTCTTCCTTTCAATGTGAAATTATGACTGAGCCTGCAAAAAGAGATTACAAAACATAGCAGTTCACTTGTGTATAGGGAAATGCGTGAGAGTGCATCCTCCGCTTGCTTTAGCCAGTGTGTTTTCATCTGCAAACACACGTTTTGTATGTGTGTGTTTTTTGGGAGTCATGAGTGACTGTCCATCCTGTGACCGGTGCGTGTGACTCACTTCTATTCCAAATGTTTCCATCTTGGCGCCTCAAAGGCAAAACCATCAGAGTGCTGTCACCATCTGGACAGTAAGAGCCCTCCTGGGCTGCCCGCCTCATGTCCCTGACTCAAAGACTATTACTAAAAATACAACCTTCAGGATGTTATTGCAAATGCACAAATTCATGACTGGCCTGGATTTCTCTGCTTCTGGCGTTTGATGTTTCTGTCTCCTTTCCATAAATAACAAAGGTAAAATTGCTCACACACACATCATACAGTAGTAATAATGTTGTCACACTGTCTAATAGGCATGCAATGGCTCTGATTAAAGGCACTTCCTGGAGAATTAAGGCAATTTTGGAGGTTTAAGAGGCAGATTTATTAACCTGCACTAGTATAATAGTGAAGCCCACATGGAATTACAATCAATTTTGCAGTTGACTTTGCCAGAGTATTTTCTGTTATTTCGGTTTTGTCTTTAGGCTTTACATCCTGCAACTTCCCTTTTTTCTCAAGCTGCAACTGGCAGCTGCCTTTATTTGTCAAAACTTACAGAAACACCAGGCTAGTAAAAGAGACTGGGCCTTAAATTAGGATGGGTGTTTCCATTAACAGTATCAGGTCAATGTATTGCAGCCTTTAAGACCAAGTTTCTTTCTGTTGCTGTAATGATATGTGCTTACGCCTCCCTCAGTTTCTGTCCTAGTTTCATCAGATTTGAAGGTGAAAACACCATGTCAAACAGCATTAATGGTGGCAAACCATAGGCTAGCATTAGAAAGTTGAGTTGGCGGGCAGACTTTCCGTTTGATTGGCTTTGGCTCGCTGAATTTTGGGCCTTAAATATCATGATCACAAAGGTAAAAGGGAGCACTAAAGAAGATCAGAAGGACCTGCTGATACCTGCAGATCTGAAAGTGTCACTAAATCTGATGACTTTATCTGACTACTCAGTGTAATCTAGGAGCATTACCTTTGACACTGCAGAGGACTGCCCTCCTCTATCTGGTCACTGGGTGCATGTCAAGCACGTGCCAGTAAAAATAGCCCAGGAGGGACAGGGCAAAGGTCAGTCTAAGGACTGCAATATTGGCTTAGGGTGGACAGTCTTGTCTTTCAGTCCAAATGAGGACAACATGAGCAGGAGGAAGAACAGCCCCTGATGTCTGCAGCATTAGGAGAGTCTGTTGCATAATAAAGTAGACACACCTGTTCCAATAATGTTCTCCCAAGTTCAACTTTGGGATGTTAAACAGAAAGAGTCAGCTGGTTGAGTACTTTCACGTGTTTCAAGTAAAATCAATTTTGAAAAAAGGTTTGTGAAATGTTGCAGCTGATGTTGTATTTAACAGTACAGGCTTTTCAGTGACATTGTAGGGCTAATTATTTGGATTTGAGTTTTGAATCTGTTTTTTCTAGGACTGCCCAGTTTTTCTTGGACTGCCCTCTTAGAGCGCCCTTTAGTGAAGCCAGATATCCCAGACGGAGCCTGATTAACTCCTTGAATCAGGGCCTGACCAATGGAGCGAGCGGGTTATTTATGGTGTGCAATGATCCATCACTCTTCTGAATGTATCACAATCAATGCCCAAAAGTTAAATATCATCAATACAAAAGTAAAGTTCAAGTTCATGTGGTCATCTTTAGGATGTGTGTGTATACCCATTGGCTTTTGACTACTCAGAAACTGTTTGTAGGGAGTGTGCAGTCTTCCCTCTCCTCCGGATGGGCTTTACGGCAGCACTAATGGCTCCCGTGAAGAAAGACAGCAGGCAGAGATGGATGCAACACTGTAACCTGAGCTAGCGCTAGCTGTTATGAATGAATGCTGTGCTCCTTCACAGTCTGACAAGGTGCAGTGCTGCCAGAAACCTATAGAGAATAGTAAAACCTTTGTGCATACTAACATACTCAGGCAGACAGGTGTTTAAATGCACTTTACACAGAATCTGTACAAGGTGTCACTTTGAACCCTGTCATGCTTTGTGTATAAATTCCCTCAACGCTCCACTGTCACCCCTCAACAATCCAGGAGCCCCAACCCCCTCCCCGGACCCCACTCCTCACCCCACTCCCCCTGTCCAATCAACACATCCCAGAGCCCTGTAACAGATGGCTGCAGGGGTCAGCAGGGGTTAGATGGGGCAGGGAGGGGGTTGGTTAAGGTTAGTCCGGGGCACAGGGGTGTTTGAGATTGTTGTGACATGGCCTGTCTGCCTGTCAGTGTGCAGGTGGATGAGTAGCATGTGGCCTCAAATCCCCTCCTCCATCCCTGAATTCTCCCAAAGTCAGGCTTTGATTGCAGGTCAAGAAGCCTGGACGCAGGGATTCAGCGGTCATCTCAGACTGACCCCGAAAAATCTACGAGTTTGGCTTACTCAGCACCCCCTCGCACCTGCTCTGAAAAAGTGCAGTGTTAAGCTATGGAGGGAGGGGGGCGACCAAAGCAAACACAGGACACAAGGAAAGACTGATGAACCCTGTTCTTGTGGAACCATGATTACTCGGTGCTTATTAACCCTTAAGACCTTTGGCCTTTTTGGTTTATTGGAGGTTTTTTTAAACATTTTTATTAATGTAATAACTTTGCTGAGTTTATCTTCTTTGAACATTTTTCAAATAATGGTGGCTTCTGTGTCCTGAAAGAAAGATTTGTCTTTGTTTCGAGTAAGAAAAGTTCTCAGAAAACTCAATGTGTCTTACATATGTGAACTTAAGTTATCTACATATTTATTCATGATGGCATGCCCTTAAAGAAGAAAATACAGATTTGTCTTATGGTCAGTCCATAACTCCAGTCAAGACTAAAAAACCTTAACAACTGGGATGGATTTCAATGGGATTTTATAAAGATATGGATTCAAGATTCCCAGAGGGATAAACCCATCTAATGTTGATGATACACTAACCACGAGCAGGTTGTTTTTGGCTTTTATATCAATGTCTTTAAGAATAATCTTGATCCCCAGACAACACATTTGACTGACTATCTGTGTGCTACCAGCATATCAATGTCTACAACTTCAATTTAACAACATTTGGTTGGAGCTTTTATTGTTCCCAGAGCAGAATCATAATGACTTTAGTGATCCCTTGATGGCTACCACCATCATGAAGTTGACATTTGTGGTTTTGAGTTAAATGTCTGAACAACTATTGGATGCATGCAAAGGAATTTGGTCAAGAGTAATTCTAATGATTTGGTGATCACTTAACTGTGGGATTATATTCCCAATACTTTGGACATTTCTAAAGGCCACAGCTGAATTTCGGTCATGTTAGACAGCTAAATAAAAGATAATAAACATCGTATTCCTTTTGACAGGATATATTTTAGATAGTGAACTTTCCAAAAGGTCTGTTCAAATTCTGTATCAGAATCTGTAGCATTTCTCATAAAACTAGCCAAAATACCCTGACCTCACAAGTCAGGGTGAGCAAGCAATGTTCCTAATCCCTCAGTCAAGGTCAGGGTTTGATTTTAAGAAAATACAAAAAAGGGTGGAAAAGTAAAGGAACACAAGATGGGCAGATTGGTTTCTCAGCTGGAAAGTTAAAACTGAAGCTCTCATCTTGCCTACAAAGCGTCTAGACTCCGATCCACGCCTGTTCCAGAACCTGAATATGAACTTGTAAAACCTCACCTGCCCTGGCATCCTCTCAATGATGTGTGTCCATCACGCCTTAAAAATACCAACCCTACCTCTCTCTATGCTTCCAATCCCAGAATGACTATCATACATCTTTAGACTGATCAAAGGTTTTCTTGGCCACTCGTCCTGCTGTGTCAGGATGCTGATTCTGTATAATCTCAAACTTGGAGAACTTCCTTACTCGAGACAGAAACATTAGATGTCTTAGGTCAGTCCTTCAGGATTTTGTGGGCTTTCTTTGAGATTGTTGCGGCTTAAGATGCTTGATTTTGATTCAGCTTTTTAAGTTGCAGTATTTTGAGGCTGCATTTTTTCAATGACATTGCAGGAGCAAGTGAATTTCCAAAAAACGTTCCATCCATCTTTTAGGTTTTTTTGTAGCCATACAGAAATAGCTCAGAATTAAAACAGTTCTAACAAAATATGCATTATGTGCATAGTTATGAAGGTTCAGAGTATACGAAACATTAACACATGCAAGTAACACTGACAAACCTGTTCTTTAATTTTGTTCTACAAAAAATAAAAAAATAAAATAAATACATTTGAAAAAGGTCAGGCTGTGTCTAATCGCTCTGCAGTGTGGGGTGACAGAAATGTAATCCAAATTCTGATGGTTAAATGTAGGTGGGCTATATGACCTCAGATTTATATCACAGTATTTTAATTTTTTAGCTTTTTCCGGTAACGACACTTTAAAACGGTATTAGAGGCCTATTAAAAGGGATTAAGAATAATGAACACATATTCACACACCAAGACTCTCCCCCTCAAAGAAGCCTATTTGATGGGATACCTTAGTCATTTCTGTGCATGAGGCCAAAGAAAGATGTTTTTAAAAGTCACTGTGCATTTGAGTTGAGTACCTTCTGACTGAATCTGTGTGGTTTGAAGTTTCGTTTCTCTGATGCAGAGGTGTGTTAAGCTGTTGCCAAAGAGACTTTCACACAGTGCATGATAAAAGCCTCTAAACTGCAGTTTAAACACACCTTTAAGCAGGTAGCTGTTGTAATGGAGATGCAAATCCATTCCAGCACAAAGCCTGTGTCAAAGCCCCAGACAGACAGAGAAGAGCTGCAGGCGAGCACACCCACTTAATGTTGTTATTTGCTGAGAGAGAGGGACAGAATACACATTAACCTGATGCTGTGCCCGAATTCACTTTCATCGAAATTGCGGACAGGATCGGGTGGTTGGACAAAATTGCAGGGCCGTTCTGAATTTGCGTTGATTGGTTGAATTTGCATTAATAGTTACGATCACTACATTGTGAATTTCTGGAAGGACTGTTAGATGTACTAACCAGGTCCGACTCAGCTTAGCTTCTGAGACTGAATGAGATTGGGCGTGTTCAGGATGGTTTGGACATGACTACACATTCATGCAGTCATCTTGCATGATGCTGACGGACAACCAGGTCCTGGCGGATGCACGGTAGTTGTTTCTAGTACACTGTTTATTCAAAGCTAGCACAAATGATTTTTTTGTTTTTTAAGGTTTTTATTGGAGCCATTCTTTCCTGTTTTATGCAGGACAGCTGAAAAGAAGCAGGAAGGATTGGAAGGTGAGAGTGGGGGTTACATGCAACAGAGGGTCAAGGGTGGGAATGGAACAAAGATGGCTATGTCGAGGATTGCAGCCTCTGTTTACTAGTGCACACTTTAACCAC
The DNA here is from genome assembly GCA_020745685.1 of Tautogolabrus adspersus. NCBI lineage: Eukaryota > Metazoa > Chordata > Actinopteri > Labriformes > Labridae > Tautogolabrus > Tautogolabrus adspersus. Next base: position 24,768,656 of record CM036548.1, on the reverse strand, counting down.
AAAGCTGAACCAGCGCCCCATAAAAAAATTCTTTCATGAATGATAATCACAATGAAAATTCAGATTTCTAAAAATGTTTCCTAAATGTGATTTGGAACCAGTTCTCATTACAGGAGTGATGTGTAGTTATTTATGTTGGGGATGCTGTAGAGGAAGGGCTGCCCAGAAAGCCCTCCGGCGTTCTAAGGCTAAATGGACCACTGTTGGCTCCCTGAGGAGAGGCTGCTAAAATAAACAGGCAATCCAGCAAGAAATGAAAACAATGAAAGCCAACAGTGGCTGACACAACATCAGCTTGTGTGTAAGAGTGTGTGTGTGTGTGTCTGTGCGTGCTTGTGAGCGTATTTGCTCACATATGTACGTCACTGATATCTCTGGGAAAGTGTTCTCCCGCTCAGGCCGGATCTTCGCTGGCAGATGCATTTGCCTGGTGGGACTGTGGGGATGTGTGCGCCTGTGTGGAAGGGGAGGGCTGCAATCGTGGTAACTGTAAACAGTCACTAGTATTGAGTTTTTCCTTCTTCCCTCTTTCGCAGTCAACTTCCCCCATTTGTTGTTTGCCAGTGCATGTGTCTGTAAATGTCCGTCACCGCCTGTGAGTAATGTTCAGATCCCTCCTCTGACTACATTGCGTGCAGAGGGGCGCGTATGACGCGAGATGTGACTTCAGTCCACTTTTATCAGAGTGGAGCACATCTGGATTCAGGTCAGAGGAAAAGACTTAACCTAAGTCAACTAATAAAAAGTTGTTTAATAACTTCTTAGGTTCAGTCAAGTTGTGTCTCATAAATTCACATCAACACTCACGAGGCAGTGTGAAACAAATGTGCTCAAACATCTGGGCTCAAAGTGTGGAGTATAATAGATATAGGAGTCTCTAAATAGGCATGTTATAGCTTCACAGAAAAACAAAGACTGGTATACTGAGAAATTCCATTCCAGAAGATGAATAATGTTACATAATGCATGTAATAAAATCATAACGAATAGCTGCTTGTGACACCTGTTCTCATAACAATTCCTATCATAAGCCAGATGAGGAAGGAGTCCGCGACTCACAGTGGAAGCTGGCGTCATTGTCACGTTTGCACTTGTGCTGTGAAAGAGGAGACCCTGAAATGAACCCAAACCACTTGCTGGACTGGATTATGACTCCCACTGCAGTAAAACAACAACTGATCCTCTGAGTGTTTCATTAAGTTAACAACCTTTTCAGTCCATCTTCTGTCTACTTCTTTCTGTACACTTACATTCCCCCCCCCCCCAAAAAAAAATAAAAAAATCCTTAATCATAACCTTACCAAGGAGTGTTGAATGAACCAGGTAGTTCTAGAGATATGCAGCTACATACCACAGTGTGGCTACCAGTCAGCCACTGTGTTTGTAAAAGGAAATACATAAAAAAAAAAAAAGAATCTCACACATCATAAAAAGTATAAAGTGTCTGCACAGTAACAATGACTTAGTAAAACAATGTGAAAAGAAGGGGGCCTGTGTCTTTAGCAGTGGCAGCATGTAGTTCAGCATCCTGAGCACCTCGGCATCAGCTGTTTTTTGTCGCTGCGCTCACAGCACTCGCGGGACTTTGGGACAGCCCGTTGCTCATCAATGTCACTTCTCCTTCATTGACCAGTCAACATCGAGAAGGGGCCAGACAATTTCCAGGTCTAGAGCTGCTACTTATTCCAGGATGACACCTTCACATTTTTTATTGGTGATATCTCCTTGAATAAAAGCAAATATTAAGCACACAGAGCTATCTACAACAGACCTAACATCATTACATAGGGAAGCAGAAGTTAACTTTTGTAACCTAGCAACAATGAGCGCTGGTAAGAAGCGCTCTGAAACTGATGTTGTGGGCGCTGCCACTGCAAAAAGCGCTGTCTGTGCTCTAGGGTTGCAAAGGGGTGGGAAGTTAAGCTTGGGAATTTTGGAAATATTCCAAATCGGAAACTTTCACTGGGAATTATGGGAATTCATGGGAATTAATTGGCTTGATTGTGATTGTTTTGCTAGCAGCGCCGTTAAATAAGGGCAGTCATACGTTTAAAAGAGCAATTTTTTCCAGCGAGAGTCTTGTTGTTTAGTTCAAACTGTTTGTATTTAATGAATGAATGTTTCAAGTAACTGCTGTGCTGCTATAATGGTTTCAATAAAACAAACTGAGAAAGGTGTTAAACTATCGGTTAAGAAACATGACTGAAATTTGCATCCCTACTCCAGATACACTTTTTAACATTTTGGTTGAAATTGTCTTTAGGTCCTGACAGACATTAATAACTCATGTGCTCTGAAAAAGGAACGAAGAAAACCCGTCATCTGTAGCAGTGGTAATCCTGTAAATACTTCGATACTTAAGTGGTGGTGGTGGTGAGGAGCTTTTAGCCATGCAGCATAGGTATAAAAACAGAGCCTAATTCACATCTGTGTAAATGGTGCAGCCAAATGACTATTAATGCAACTTCTTTGTAAGTGGAAACCACAAGCAGTTAGCACTTAAGCTGACCTACAGCAGGTAGACATGTTGATGAAATGGAGGGACAAAGACATGCAGGAGGTCTTTACCTCCAAGCAGAAGCAGAGATGAACCTGTAACAGGGCTGACACCATTCTACGTCTGCTTGCTTTTTGAACGCTGGTTTGTTGTGTAAATAATACACTGGCAATATGCCAACGTACTTTGGTTCAGCGTTAAAAAGAAAAACTGGCATAGTGATGGGCCATCCGTACTGTGTAATTGTGGGATCTATATACACAAAGAGCTAAAGGTAGTAAATGAGGAGCCAGCAGAGGGCTAATCAAGCTCCTGTTGTCCACACAAAGGTCACAACAGTAAGCCCCATCTGCTCCCTGACCTTGACCCTTGCGTCAAATCACCCTCAGCTGTGTGTATTTGAGTGTGTTGATAAATACAAGTGCGACACTAGTGCTGCTACACTACCCCAAGGGTTTTGAGAGCAAGGGAGGTGGGAGGAGCTGCAGGGGAGTTTGAGAGGACTAAAGGTGACCACCTCTGACCTTTCTCCATTTCTGTGGACTCAGTGTCACAGCCACAGCTGCAACATCTAGCAGGTGTTGGGACTCATTTTCAGCACAGAGCTGCAACTCTGACTGCAAAGGCATTGGGGGATGTCATGAGATTTCTGCTAAAAAATAGGACGGAGAAAATTAAGTCTAATTTCCAAATGTACTGTTATTTAATGTGTATGTCAGTAAACAGGCTTTTATTGATTCAATATAAAGTATAAAGTAACTTTTCTAACCCTGTAAACTGTTTTATAAAGAGCATACAGTTTCCTATAAAGGATAAATACACACAGAAGACATGATATCCCCACCATGGAGTTCAACCTGACATTTATACTCTTTGAGCACAACATGTGGCTCCAAAATTGGATAGGCCCAATTTGTACAACTAAGTATGCCCATCGACCGCTAAATAACATTGGAAAACAAACCAGAGTTACACACACATGCATATATTACACACCACATACAAGATAGAACGTAGATTTTAACTTCTGAAGGAATTTAAATCGTGAACAGATTGGTTTCAGTCTGTGAGAATGACCCAATAACTGGAACCGTGTCCAGGAAATACAGCGTCACCCGCTGCACAACACCCATAATTAAAAGAATTGCTCATATTGATGCATGCACTGAAGCATCCATTCTGAGTGCTCTACTGGCAGCTGGTGGGGGCAGTCCGCCCTCATGGCGGTCTTGTGGGGGATAGAAGGAAACCTCTCCGAACACTGAACACTTGTGTCTGTTCATTTTTTCAAGCCTTCAAGATGTACAGTAAGTGCCCATATACATACTCTTTACATGAACAAGTGGCCCACACATGCATGAGTGCAAGTCTGCCTTTGCCAGGCTGTGTGTGTTCATGTGTGGCAGATGGGCATGCTGTGTGCCAGGCCTCGCTGGGGGGCTGTGCCGTGACCAGAGTTGCAGTCGGGCTCTGGGCGACAGCCTCCCAGCACAGCAGCCTGGCAGGCAGCGCTGGCTCTTGGCTGACCTCTGCCTCCACCAGGCCGCCCTCACTCACTCACCTCATTAGCTTGACAGGAGCGACCAAACAAATTGAGGGCACCGTAGAGCTCACAGCACTTCCATGGGAACTTTTTCTTTTTCATTTCCCCCCATTGCTTGAGTTATTTTGCTTATGTGCTGTGCATAAACATACACCCACATGTAAACACTGACCTTAAGAGGGTGTCAAGAGTTTGTGTTTGAAAAAACAGGCGGACAAGATGCATTTGTCAGCAGGCATGCAGACGTTTCTCCATGCACATGCAGGGACACTGATGGACACATAACTGCATCCAGGTTTGTAAATTGAGGCCAGGTATAGGGTATGAGATCATGCTACATGTGAACCCCGCTTTGAAGGTCTCCACTAAACAACCCTTCTTGCAAAGCCCTCTTTAGTTTGTGAAATACAACTGTTAGACTTGCATGCATGGATGTCATCTTTGACAGATTTGTTAGAGAGTGAAATCACCCTTAAAGGAATGATGTCGTAGTAAAAAGATCAGCCATCAATTCTCCTGGTTGAACTAAGCCTTTTTGTCTATTCAGCGCTGTCAAATTAAAAAAAGAAATCCTCACTTTATGAGGTTATATAGAAGAAAATGAAGACATATTTCACTGCACACATGAAATGACAGTTAGAAGGACACTGGCCACAATGGTGCGCTTTATTGTATTTAACACCCTTTTGAACCTGCTTTGTGAATTGTGATCTCATTGTGCAATTGTGTGAAGTGCACACAGCACTAAGTCATTCAACATGTCCTCACCCACATGGTATGCCATGTGAGTGGCTGTCAAGCACACATTTGGCTTATAATTCATGTTGTTTTACGGTGTATGAGGACAAATACTGGCTGATTAAATATTAGGAGACGCACCTTCTCTAAGCACAGGAGGGTAAATGATAAATGGATTTGAGCTTGTAAAGTGCTTTTCTAGTCTTCTGACTACTCAAAGTGCTTTTACACCGCATGTCACATCTACCCATTCACACACTAATGGCTGCTCTGTAGTGAAACCATCAGCAGTAACTAATCCCATTCTCACGCAGCCGACGAAGCAGCGGGAGCAACTTGGGGTTAAAGGGATACTTCACCCGTTGAAACATGAATCTGTATTGACATTGGGTCATATATGAAGTAGAAATGTGAAATAATTCTTGAAGTTGGTGCCTTCTTGATCTTATTTTTGGCTCATGTGGATGAAACAAACAAGCTTAGGCCAAAATTACCCTGACAATTACACATCTCTTTAGAATCAGAACAATTGTAAATATTTCAATATCTTTTAGGCGAGGTCAGATCTGAACGGGTCAAGGGTCAAGAGTGATCCATTTCACCACAATTTGAAATTAACAAGCGTTTCCTTTAGCCTGCCATCAGCAGAATGCTGCAAAAAGCAGTGGTTTTGTTTTTGTATACTTTTTTTTATTACCAACATGAAAAACGGGCACGATAGGAATCTAGTAAATCTGCAATAAAAATAATCTGACCACAACTAAAGTTTGCAGGGGGTGGGTTTATCACCAACAAGATTGGTCAGATAATAATGTAACCCGACACACAAATTAATGCAGGATGAAACTCACACGGAGGAAGACTTGACCTAAACAAGCAGGCCAACCAGGAACAGGCCAGGCAGTGGGTGGTGTTCAAATTCTGAGCCAAAGCTGGAGGTGAAATAAGTCACAGGTGGTGTTAAAGAGGTGTTAAAGAGAAGGCAGCCAGAAGGGAGACAGAAAGATGGATGTGCTCTAGTACTTCACAGCCAAGAAGGTGCAGAGCTGGACCCAAGGCCCTCTGATTACACCCTGCATCCTGCAAATAACACTAATTAAATATTTGCATATTTACGTCAGATATATAAGAAACTGCTTTTGTACCTAAAGCTGTACATGACTTTTTCTTTAAGTTTGTTGGACTTGTATTCCTAAAGAGGCCAGTTGCATGACTTGAAAGCACAGTGCTGTTTCTTCTTGTCCAGAAGATTTTAAAAAAACCTGCATAAGAGTCAGCTGCATGCAATATATTTTTTATTCAACAACTTTTCTGAAAACAGAGAGGCATGTCTGTCTGTTGGCTTTACTGCGCCTCAAAATGAATCTTTAATGTGCATGAGATTTAAATTATCACGCTGATTATCAAAGGTCTCTCCCTCTTCAAAACATGAAACTGTGACACAGCAAAACACTGATTAAATCACAAACACACAGCTAGTTTGCTTGAAATGTTTTACTGAACAGCTGACACTTAAGGTGACTGGTAAAACATGAGACTCATGTACGCTAATATGAGTTTGGTTTGGCGCTGCTATTTATATCTACAAAAAAAGTGAACAGCGTAATTTGAACAATAAGAAACAGAGAGATGACAACATGCTTGGAAAGTACCACAGGAGGAGGACTCCTTGTCAGCAATGCTTGATATGACAGGAAACAAAACAACATCTTTAACTTTGTCATACTTGTTCAAGCTACTGTCCCCTGCATCCTTCTTCCAGATCTGCCAGTTGTGGTCAGTGTTGACAGGGACCCGTCAGGCTTATATAACACATGACCATGTAAGTACACAGTGTGTTTTTAGGCCTGCTGATGCTGCTGTTGATCCACACTAAATCATTTCAATGCATGCAATGGGCGTACTACTGCAGCCTCAATCGTGGCACATGAATGTATTTTTAGCCTGCGGTCTCACTAGCTCCACGCAGCCTGTGCTCCTGACCATCTTCTTGATAAAAAGACATGAAATATGATGTGTCCCTAATGCGAACCATACTCTGTAGGCGTGCAGGGAGAGCGTGGTTCTCTCCCAGGCTCCTGCACGCTCTATTCTTCAAGAGTAAAAACATCTTCTGTCTAGAATAAGCAGGCTCATCTGTTGGTTCCTTGAAACATGGATCTCCGGTGAACTTCCCAGAGTGAAACTAGGGTTCAGTCATCATGCCACAGAGTATTTATTAAACCACATCTGGGATTGTCATTACGGAGCTGAAGCACTGGCAAAAGGAAATAGGAAGAGATTGTGATTGAGTGGTTTAGAGAGTACACAAGGGATTAAAGAGGAGCATGGAGTCAAAATGGAGGGAAAGATAAATTCAGGGGATTCTGTTTTTGTGTCAGGGAGCCATGTTAGTGTAGGGAGTAAGAATAACTTGTTTTTTATTTTCATTCCAGCAATCATTTTTGCCTTTCACATGTTCTTACTGTGTCTCATTTGGCATATTATTCCTCAACGGGTCTTGTCTTTCAACAAGACAAAAACGTTCTACTTTCTAGACATCTGGTGATAACATACGACATAGAGGACGGCGTTTAAGTCAGAGCCGTGATCAACGCAGCCCCCAAACAGTCAAGAAGCAGCAGTGTTCGCAGCTGCTGAGGTCAGAAATTCAAGCCACCGAGCACAGACAATGAAATCTGTCCATTGGATCCGTTTTCACTGTACTGTCTGTACCTTTTCCATTTTCTCTTTTCTCTCTCAATCTGTCCGTCTTTCCTTTTGTGTGCTTGTGTGTGTGTGTGTTTGTGTCCCCTGTTCTTTCCCTGTTGCCTGGAACCACATGAAAGCATTCATTCCTGGACAGAGCCAGAGGTTTTGAGATGACAATGCATTTCGGAAGAGCAAGAAATGCAGAGGAGTCTTTGGAAAGTAGCCCAAAAAGGCTCGGATAGTAAAGTGAAATCAACTGGATAACAGAGAGAGAGGAAAAAAAACTCAGATGTAGAGATACAGATGTACTAACTGGGTCAATGAAACATGAAACAATGATGAAAAAACTCACATACTTTTTTCAGTTGCTGGTGTTTGCACCATAGGGCATCAACGGGCTCTTTCATCTTGGCATGTGTCCGGCACTAATGCCCCCAACCCTCCCCGCCTCCCCTCCAAATTTCGGGGGTGGCAGTAGCTCAGTCCGTAGGGACTTGGGTTGGGAACCGTAGGGTCGCCGGTTCAAGTCCCGATGCGGACCAAAATATGGAAGTTGGTCTGGTAGCTGGAGAGGTGCCAGACCACTTCTCGAGCACTGCCGAGGTGCCCTTGAGCAAGGCACCGAACCCCCACCAGCTCAGGGGGCGCCTCCCGTGGGGCCGCCACCGCACTCTGACATCTCTCCATTAATGCATGTCCACAGGTCTCGTTGTGCATGTGTGTGATTCAGGCCTGTGTGTGTGAGAAGCATGTCTCTAAATAACAGACAAAGCGAACCAGAATTTCCCCCTTGGGAATAAAGTATATAAAATAAAAAATAAAAAAAATAAAAAAATTTGGATGATGTGGTTGGGAGCTTCTCATGTGAGGTCAACCAGGCCATGTTAGAACATTGTCAGAAAAAGTGTCTAAAGGTGGTCTGCTCCTATGTGACAAGGACACATTCTTCATGTTGTGTACGTTTCTTGGCGGGGGGTGACTGCCTGGCTTTGCCTCGCTAAACCTATAGAAACTGTAAGAATGGGAATCCTATAAGGGGAAGGGATGAATGAGGACTGGTACTCTAGTTGTATGAGCAAAGACAGAGCACTCTTATATGCTGCTCATCTAGTCACTGACTTGGAGGTAGGGAAGTTTCCGAACACAAGAACCGCTTTACACAGAGTCAAACACTGATGTCATAGGCTGCCATGCTCTCACATATGCTATGCTTTACTGTTTCTAGCCTTACCAAAGAACCAAAGCCTGTTACTTTAAAAGTATAATAGGTAAACAGATTATTCATGCAAATAATCATTTTGACCTGTTTGCAGATCAAGGCTTCAGCCTCTGGGTTGACCTTGCAGACTGAACTCACTGTGATGAAGTCATCTGGACAGTTGAGATACAAATGAAGGATAATGAAGGCCAACAGGTGCACAGCCAAAAATAAAATAATTGGATCACGGTTGCAGAGAATGTAATGTTTTTTGAATGTTTGGAAAACCTTGTCCAGAAGATGTCTGAAGGCAACCGCTTTGTTTTAAGAGTAAGAATGCCAGGTGTGTTCAGTGCATGTATCCGTCTGTGAGCTGCTTCTACTATCTGGTTTTCTTATCAAAGAACATGTAAACATGGGCTTTAAAGACTATTTTCAGAACAACATAAATCCTACATTTATATATTTTTGGAAAATCTAATTAGAAATGTTTTCATTTTTTCCTGCACATAATTTGCTGCAATTTAATTATGTAGAAATGCTGATTTTCACATCTTATATGGAATGAATTAGATTCATCATAAGCCACATGTTCTTTTGTTCTTCGCCTTATATCTTACCACCTTCTCTTAATTTCATCTGTCGTTCTTCTTGTTTGACGACCGGCATCGACGATCCCACTTGCACTCTCCCATATCGCGTTTCCTTTTTGTAATATTCCGATGTCTTTGCTGTACCTCAAAAACATGTTGATTTGCCTCTTCCACTAATCCCTCTAATTATATGGGACTGAGTTTCTTTTGCAGTCTGCTTCCCGTCCACTATCACTGACAAAAGTGTAATTTAAATACTACAATCTTTGCTTCCGTTATTATTCAGGTAATTGTTCTCAGTTGATCACCTGCAAAGCTCACACCAACCAAACGTGCAATATGTTGCAGTGAACATGTAATGAAGAACTCTTTCCTCTGGGTCTTAGTTAATCAGGCCCTCAGTAAACTGTCTGCAGCACATAGATTATTACAGCGGAGTAGAGAATTAAAGGGATATAAGGAAGCAGACTTCTGAGTATCTTTTCATTTTCTTGTATGTGTAAAATCTGTGCACAATCCACACAAGGAAGTCTATTTCTTTTCCAGCTAAAAATAAACTTTATCAGAAATCGTTCTGAAATATTCACATTTCACGTTGCCATGGGATGCTTTCCTGTTTCAGAGTTGTGTTATATAAACATAAGACAAAATTGTAAATGCATTTTCAAATTAGTAACGCACCAATTCACAGCACTTCCTCTACTCTTAGGACAAAAAGGCATTACAGCCAGAAAAGACTTTGAAATATGAGTGAGATCATGAGATCTGGCTGAAATACAAATGAGCATGATTACATTGTGTCATGAAGTTGTTTTTTAAAGGGCGTTTTGGTCGAGTGTGGTGTCATGTAGTGCTCCAAGACAACAACACTACTCGTGCAAACAAACATCTAAGACTGCTCTGAAATCAAAATACTTCAAATAAATCTAAAGGTATCGAAAAGGAGAATTCATTTCCTTTAACTGTGACCAACTTTACTCCAAAGCTACATTTTATCAACATACAAATCTGGACTTCCAGCTTTATGCAAAACAAATGAAAAAAGACAGGAAACAGGAGGAGAGATTTTTGGGTAATGGGTAATGGGGGTACATTTTACATTCCATTAGAAATAATGGAAAAATAAAACAGCCATATAAATGTCCTAACGATCCTTTCCATGTCCTGAATATCTGAGTAATATCTGTTGTCTCTAGCACTGGAAATGATAGAAAACATAACCTGACGTCACCTCTGAAATTAAATCCTTCTGACATTTCTTTACTTTGGAAACAGTGAAGCTTCTATTGTAAACTGGCCACAGCGGGCTCAACATGGACACTGCCCTAACAACACACCCTCTTCATCCTCAGCCAGCCACACAGCCAGATTACTGATAATGGCTGCCCTTTTGCACAGTTGGAAACTCAAATATATTAGAAGCCGATGATGTCATGAGGAAAGGTATTTAGATTTTCACAGCAGGTCTCTCAAGATTTAATTACACAAAACTGAAGCCAAAGAAGGATGTAATTGTCTTGTGAGATAATAAGTTAAACGTTGCGTCATGAGTTTGTTTTGTGCGGGGAACGACCTCCTCCCATCACCATTGCACATACAAGATCATTTGGTTGTTGATGTCAGTAAGGACAATGACCTAAGACTTTCACAAAGCTTGATCATCTTTACTAATCCTCAGTAAATGTAGTAGATCAGTGGTTCTCAACTGGTGGGTCAGGACCCAAAAAATGGGTCACAGAGCTGCTTTCAGGGGGTCACAAATGTGTGCCTGGAAAAATGTTGATGTCAAATAGTCTATGAAGTGTTTTTTAAACAAGTTAGTTCAGTTCAGTTTTTTTGTGCTGTCATGTGTTTTGTACTGGTTGAGGTCCAAACTGGACAATTTTCCATTAAATCAATTTGATTGGTTGAACAATGTCAGAAATGTGGGTCGTGATTCTTCATGAAGGAGTCCAGAAGCTAGACCAGTTGAGAAACACTGTAGTAGACCACCAGGGGCGATTCTAGTGACTAATATCCTGTGAAATAGAAATGTTAACTCAGACTAGTCAGCTAGTTTTAAGATTAAAAATCCCTGAGAATACTGAGAACACTGTCAAAATGGATTGACCTCAGCTAAACACTGTGCAGCACCATATGGCACATGTATAACAATTCATCACATTCCTCAGTGGGGAAATTGATGCCTATTTTAAATACTGCTGAAATGTGCAACATGCATTGCTCTGATGGTAAATGATCAAATTCTTTGCAGAGTGTGGCTAACGTTAGCAGTGCTAGTATCACCAGCCTTTGGTCCTCCTTGCAGGTTAATGTCCACATGCTAGTGCTGATTGTGGTTAAGCATTGCTCCAGTCAAGAGGTTTTATACCTGTTCAGTTCACCTGGCTGCTCCTAGGAGATGCCATCCGTCCAGTGTGCTGGTTTAAATCGGGACTATGGGGGAGAGGGCTCCATTAACTAGAGCTACAGGGTTGGCTGCATTATAGCTAACACACAACACTTAATTTTAATAAAGTAATTCATTATTAGTTTAACCGACTGGTAATTCTGGTTCCAACTAACAAGGGTGACAAGGTTAGTCCACAAATTGTGTACGTCCCTTATCTAAACATCCAAACCATATTGAACAATGTCATTCCTTAACCTTGGAAATCATCAATGAAATAACTGGATTGAAATAGTTTCAAAGACATCATCATAAAAAAAGGACTGATCCTCTTTTGTTCCCTTTTGATAAAGTCTCACCCCACGTTGGGATACTTAGATGAGGCCTTCAAAACTACTTCAGGACTTTTGCTTCATTATCTAAGTGACAGAGCGTGTCTTACATTTCAAGCAAAGCAAACCAGTTTCATGTGTTCATTTCAACAAGTGTGATGCATGTGTTGGCAAGAAGAGGGACTCTGAACAATCATGTCAGTGACACAAAACAAAGTCTTTAAACCATAAAGGCTCTGTATGAGGCTTTCATAGTTACCTTCCATTAGCCTTACGCCAACACTGAAGCTCGCTTCTATGCTGGTACCTTCATTCAACATGTTTATCTAAATATACTCAGATAATATTTAAGAAGCCTTATCTACCAGACTGTCTCCTAATACTGATTACAGTGCAGCTTGGGTTTGAGTCTTCTGTAATCATGTTTCTCTGAAGTCTACAAACATGTTCAGGTGTGGCTTTAGATGTTGTCCTCTGACATTTGGATTGACAAGAACACCCTCGTTTCAACACAAGTAGGCTACTTTTCTTCAAAATCCATGAAGCAAAGACATGGGAACATACAAAGTATTGTTCCCAGAATCCCTGAGCAGGGAGGTATGTATTATAAACTCCCTCCTCTCCAACTGGTTTTAAGGTGAAGCCATGAAAAGGCCAAAGACAGGCAGCGTAACTTGTAAGCTGCTGACAGAAAGTTGGCCCGACAGGATGCTTCTCTGCAGGAGTCATACAGCGGAGATCTGAGGAGCTCAGCTTAACAAGCTGTGGACTGCCAATAGACCATGTCTGAGTTTGAGGAAGAGATGGTCTCTGAGAGCCCATCTCAAGGTCAAGATCAGACGGATAGCATCTCAGCTTGTAGTCAGAATGACTGCAATAATGTCAGTGCTGATCTCCCATAAACGTGTCATTCGCACACATAAGAGAAGTAAACACTTCACCCAAAGCCACAAGGCCAAGTCCTTTTTTTTATTTCTTCAGACGGATGAAATGTGGAAGAACCATCAGTGAAACAATGTCTGTTCTTTTACATAAACGTACATACACTAAAGGGCTATACGGGTGACTATAACATACCCTACACATGTGTGCACTGTGGCTGAACCTCAATCTAAGTCTAATACTTCTTCTATAATCTCAAATGTTAGATTTTGGAGAGCAATCAAGAAGCAACGAGAAAGCACAGAAGATAACCTCCATATCTTCAAATCAAAGCAGACAGAGCTCATGTTTTAATAACTTTGGGGCAAAAAGTTAACATTAATGGGAGGCAATTGAAATGGGGCCTGCTTAAGCCCCCTTTGGCGGCACTTGGCAGGAAAAGAGAAATTCATTCAGTTCTTGGCCGAAGCTGTGACAGAGGCGTTAACCTTTTGGCACAGAAACCAAAAATAGACCCACTTCATAATGAGAAGTTGATTAGATTATTAAATTGTTGGTCTGTGTAAAATGCTGAGAAACACCAAAAAAAAAAACTTTGCTAAGCTTTGCATAACTTTTACCTTTCTAAAATGTCAAAGTTTGAAGATATTCTGTGTTGCTAACATGGGCTTCTTAGCAGTGTTTGAATGTTAATGCTTTAAATATTTAACTGAATCACTATTTCCCAGAATTGACATGTGAGAGTGGAAGGTTCATTAGAAACCAGAGCAGAGTGTGAGGGAGCTTTATGGATCTTTCTGTTGTTGTTTTTACATGAGAAGTGATCTGGTTGTCAACTTTATAACTAAGAGACATCTTGCTGCCAGTGAAAGCAAACATTACATTTCTAATTCATTCATTGATTCTAAAGGGAAACACATGTGATATGATGCATAGAATTGATTAACACTGGTTAGCCCTTTTTTTTAAAGGGACTCTGTATTTGAAAAATAATTGTCCTATCTATAATGTTTAACCAATAACATATCACCATGAGACTCTGACATCAGTACCGTCCACAAGGACACACCAGTACGCAGTGATTCTGAATTTTCAGTAAACTAAACCCGCCATATCACTGTGCTTAGTGGTAGACCCCACTGATGTCATCCGGTTGTCTTTGGCTTCCTGCATCAGAGCCTCATGACGCTCCCATGTTCCTCCGCTGCAGCGTGTGGCTCTGCTTGTGGCCTGTGTATAAACACCAGTGATTTGTGGTCACAAGGACACTTTTGTAAACATTCCAGCTTTAGTGAAACTGCTGCTCTCCATTTAAAGGCATCTGTCTGTTTGGGCATGTCTACTGGAAATGCAGATCTCTTATGGCTGACTTAGCAGCTTCTTCTTCAGCCAAATGGCAAAGTTTTACAGGCTTGGTGTATGGTAAGCCTTTGGTGAAAAGGAAGAGGTGAAGAAAAAACCTAAGTATTTGCAGCGTGTTTACTGCGCTGCATTTGCATGTGTTTCTGAATTTGCTCAACGTTTTCCTAAAGTAACCTGTTTCAGTCACTTATTTTAAAATAAATTATTCATACAGAATAGATCAGGGGTCTTCAACTACATTTGTACAAGGGCCAGCTTTTTTCTTGACAGACACTGTGGGGGCCGGACTTTAAAATATGCTTGAACATAAGCCTGCAGACGATTGTCAAGCAGATGCGAAGACGTTGGTGTCAGAGTGGAAATGTAATAGCAAAAGTTGAAAGTACATCAAAAGCAGAAAATATATACAGTCTGCAATCCATTATGGTTGAACAATTTATGCCTTAAAGGTAGGGTAGGTAATTTCCTCCAGATACACTTTTTAAGATTTTGGTTGAAATTGTCTTTAGGTCCTGACAGAAATTAATAATTCATGTGCTCTGAAAAAGAAACGAAGAAAATGCGTCATCTGTAGCAGTTGTAAACTCGTAAAAACTTCGACCAATGTCTGCACTCGGTTCGAGTTTTATAAACCAATCATGCCTCCCTGTCTCCCTGCTCGTTCTCTACCTCATGCATGCACGAGCCCACACTCAAAGCATGAGCTGAAATCAGCTTCTGGACCAATGACGCTAGTGCATGTAAGTGAGGGGCGCGGCTTTTGAGGGAGCACAGTGGGGAGGGGGTGGGTAAAGACGGAGCACGGAGGGAATGCTACTTTAAAAATCATGCTAGTTTTCGAAAATTACCAACCCTAGCTTTAATTCTAAAAAATTGCACCCAGTTTTATGAAAATGACACTCTTCCTGTGCAACTTCTTCAAAAAGATTCTTTAGAAAGAAATGATAGCAGTGATTTATTATGGTGCACTTGACACACACTGGCAGGTCGGTTTAAAAAAGAAAAAAGACACCCATAACACAGACACTTCAATGAAACAGTCCGTCTTATCTGCAGAAGTCACCATGTCAGTGGGAGATGACAGAGGGATCAACATTTTTCTTCTCTTTAAAGCTTACAATGCTTGTGTTTTATGATCCTAATCTGGGTACTAAGTCACTTGCCTTTGGAAAACTAGGTCTAATGCAGAAGTGATGAGACAATAAAAGTGTTGAACCTGTATGAAATGGCAAGTTTATCTGGTTCAATGTTTCCCCTACCATTCATCTGGTGTGTTGGCTCCCCATCCCAACGCCATCCCCCACCACTCCAAGAGGAAGGCACAACATACCTTATTTATGAAATTTACATAATTTCTGTGCACTCGTTAGTTTCACAAGCAAAGGGCGAAGACTTTTCTGGCTGGGGCTGCCCAACTGGTGTCCCAACTTATGCAGGGGTGGCATGAAGTTTGTGTGCAAACACACAAAGGATGATCATTTATTTAGCTTTACAGCCGACACTAATCTATCTACTTCCAACATTAAAGTGGGCCAGCAACATATGGTATGCAATCATTGTTATGCACTGTTAACCCAAAAACAAACTGTAACAACTGTAAAATGAATAAATAAATTAAAAGAACTGTCTTTGATTTGATGTTGAAGTCAGGCGACAAAATGAAATTCCCCCAACCCCCGGCCACCACCACCCCTAACTGATGAACCAAGGCGAAACACTGCTGTTTAGATCTGCCAGTCGTAAAGTAGATATGCTTCAGTTGCATGTGTGATCTCTCGTGTGTGCTGTGGCACGTTTATTGTCACTACTGTAGATTGTTATCGTTCTGACTCATGCAGGTTTATATTTTGGGCTCCAGTCAACATGTAGCAACTTGTTATCTTCTCTGAGCCCGCACAGGAGTTTTTAAAGAGTTAAGACCAGACAATACTCCAGTGTTGCATCATTTTAAAAGGGAATTAGTGTCTCATGTTTTGTGGATATTGAGCTAAATGTAGTTATTGAAGAACCAAATTCCAGAGTGCATGCAATAACTAACTAGCAAAGCTGTGGTGCACTCCCATACTTATACCTGTCTAGTATCAGAATGACATGTATATGAGGAGCCACAGTCTTGCTCTGGTGCTGCAAAACATCTGACTCAGCCAAAACTGTGTGTGATATAAGTATCCTCATATCATCCTCTAAATTTCTATTTGGGGATGTTTTATTGAAGGTAAAGAAAGTACTAAGCATTTGTTGGTAGTTTACATGAAAAGCAAAGATATAGATGAGACATGTTTATAAAATAGCATGTTGCTCTTCCCGTCCCTTAAATAAATCAAATGACATTTTGCAGCTTCACTTTGCTGTGCTCCAGGGACTCAGAAAACCTTGGCAACAACTGCACACTAAAAAGCGTTACTGGGTGGTTTGAGATCAAAGTCATTTTAGCTATATTAGTCACTCTCTAAACACTTCTTTGTCTTTGCAAACATGTTAAAGGTGGAGTCGGTAAGCATTGTTTGTTGCAGCTTGCAAAACACAACATTCAAACTGGGCCCTTCCTCCTCGTAGTGTGTATGTTTACTGTTTGTACCTATGCTGCAAGCTACCACATGCTAGCACAAGCTAACCACTGGTATTTGGCACGTTCGTGTCCAACAGAAAGCAGGCCAACTCCACCTTCCACTGGTGAAAGCCAACATAAGGTTCACCCTTGTTTTGGAATGATTTTTATCCGTGTGGCGTTCCGCCTCACTATGCTCTTCTTTACCGCTACATCCATGTCAATCATATTTGGTAAGAACCGTGTCCAATGACTGAATTGTATCCACTCCTAAACTCACCATGCGCGCTGTCATCAGCTGGGGGAAACATATCACATACACCACACATGTATGGAGGCCCATAATTGATGTTTGATTTGTTTAAGTCTATATTCTGTTTTTCTAGGAAAAAGCTACTTATTCTATATTTAACACATTCAAGAGCAAAAACATACATAACCACACTCGCACACTAACTTTGGGATTTAAACAAATGGCTCATTTACAAAATGTTAAAAAGGTTTGCATTCACTGCCTCTCATGCAAAGTAGCCACGTGAATTAAGATGGAGCTGGCATGGCCGCTGCCTTCTTACGAGAAAGTCAACAAACTCAAGAGCTCTGGTTTAAATCTCATGGCTGGCAGGGCACTCAGTCGCCTCCTCTTCTCCTCCTCCAACTACCAGCCTGCTTGTTCACTGCTCGCCTCATGAAGTTTGGTCATGGCGCTTGTTTTCTTAGACCTCTAAACCTCCAATGGTACTGGATCATTAAAGGACTTGAGCTGCTGTTACCCCCTCCCCTCCCTGTCCTCCTCTTACCCTATCTGTTTTGCCAGAGGTGTCTTTCTTCGTTAGGAGCGAATGCCCTCCGACACAGAAACACACACAGCTGGCCTCTCCCACCTCCTGTGAACCCTTCACTGCACGTTAGGATATGGGGCTCGTGTCTGTCGACTGTCGCTCTGCCAATCTACAATGTGGCTGGCTGAGCAGTGGTGAACTGTGCGGTGGACCACGCCTATGTAGCCTGATTTACACTCCTTTCTTCCTGGGTAGCCACTAGACAGCAGCCAGCTCCTGGAGGGACCAACGGCGGCTTCAGCTAAGGGGCCAACCCCGGGGCCCATTTGGTTTTGGTTTCCTTTTGCCTGCCACTGTGCCACACCTAGCATGAGTCTGGCTAAATGAGACCAGTGTGTAGATCCAAAGATCAGGCTTAAACTGAAACCAATAATAGGCGAGGCTGTACAAACGGCTGCACAGCCACTCGCAGGTCATATGTCTGTCTGTCTGTCAATTTATTCATGTTCTCCCCGGCCCGCCCTGTCTCTAACTCATTTACGCATAAATTCTTTGTGCACGCTATCGCACTGAGGCATTGAAAGTCAGGGACTATGGTTCATGGGCGAACACTAGAATTCATTCCTCTCTCCCACTTTACCTTTCTGCTATAGGCAGAAACATCTGCACTGAGAACATTCCTTCCATGTACCTCCATTCTTCCAACCCAGACTGCCCTGAGAGAAGAGTGATCTGTCTGTAGGCTGTGGGGGTTTTGTCTGGAGTTCTCTTCTGAGCATAAATGACCCTGCTGTACTGAACATTAGGGCTGTACCTGTCTCAGATTTTTTCAATCAAATCAGATTTGCCTGTTCAGTACAAAGCTTTAAACACTCTTTTTTTAGTTTAAAAACCAAACTCCTATATCATTCATATGTGTTTTCTTTTAACACCCTTTAGAAATTTGATTCTCAGAGTTTTCTTTGAGCACAGCTGTCAGCCAGACATTAAAACATTTCCAACAAACTAGTTTCTTAGGGTTTTCTGCCATGTCAACATCATTTATAACTAAATCATTTAACAGAATGAATGATTTTACACAGCTAGAGAGCTTAGGTCAGCAGCAGCTGCCAAAGAGTGTGAAAAACTAAACATAAGACTATCGGTTCATCGGTCGGTTTTTGACAAGAGACCAGAGTGGTTAATTCAGTTCTTGGAGAAAAAAAACTTTCTAAACAATAAAAAGTGAGAGAATCCATCTGAAAACTAGCAAAGCCCATTCAAATAACAGCCATTGCTCATCTTGCAGACGCTTCTTGACAACTTGTTTGATACAGCAAAAAGCAGCCTAGCACCAAAGAGGAAAAGACCTATTTGGATAATTTGGCTCTAAGTGAACATCGAGTTAATGGTGAAAAGTAAAGAGTTAATTGAAGGCTGGATTTGTAAAAGCAGCCTTTCAGGCCGTTGCTCCTGCATTGCATCTTTCTGGAACAGCACAGCAAAGAAAAAGTATAATTGAAGAGCTTCAACTGAAAACATTTAAGCCAAATAGAGGATGTATTAAGACAATTGCTGCCTACAGGGGTTAGCACTACTGCATCTGTTTAACAATGTCACATTGCTGAATTTAACTGCAACCTCTTTAATACAATGCATACTGTACGTTGAGTTAGTCTTGGCAGAATTAAGTCAAATTTGCTTTGACGCGTCTGGTGTGTATACCTCTGTGTTATATACTGTACGTACAGCACTATCCCAAAATCACCATCCTAACAGATTTAACTTGCTTGTTGCGTATGACTAACAGGCTAAAACTAAATTAATAATAATTTAAAAGGGATATATTGGGCGGCTGTGGCTGAGTCGTCTCTCAACAGTAAGGTCGGAGGTTAGATCCCCAGCTCCTGCAGCCACGTGTGGATGTGTCCTTGGGCAAGACATTTAACCCCAAGTTGTTCCAGCTGCTTCGGCAGAGGCGTATAAATGTGTATGATTGGGATAGTTAATACTGATGGACACTTTACATAGCAGTCTCTGCCATCGGTGTGTGAATTGGTATTAGTGACCTGAAAAAACGCTTTGAGAAAAGCGTACACAAGCTCGACTCCATTTTCCATATGAAAAGAAAAGAGGTAAGGTAGACTCCACATGCAAACACCTACAGTCCATGTATGTTTTAAGTTCTACTGTTCTCACGTGTCAACACACAATTATAGCTGAGAGTTAGAATTAAACCCTCGTGTTTTTGGAGCTTGCCTAATTTAGAGGAAGCAGTACAATGTCTGCTTAAATCTCTTCAAATTATCAAGTTAGTCATAGAAATGAAAGACATGTCATGCAAAGGTTATTAAGATTCATTTTACCAGTGTAATTTCAACAGCTGGAGATAGTACAAGTCCTATTAGGATTGCCTTCTGGCTCTGTCGAAAGTGGAGTTTCAGAGAGGGGGGAGTTTCATTATGTATTCCTAGAACTGGTTGATGTTTTTGAAACCCTCAGGCTGAAAATCCTGAACTCAATGATAATCCCTTCCATCTCTCATTTAGCATGTTGATTCATTTTGCTGATTGATGCCATCAACAAGTTGAAATACAGATTGTTATTTTGTGGCATCAAAATAACAATCAGTTCTTCAAGAATCAGAAAACATCAGACTGGCCTTTTGCACGTTAGAAAATGGTATTGAATAACACTTTCTTAAGTCGAGTGTGTGCATGTAAGCTTCCATACAAATATGTCAAATTAAACCATTAAAAAAAAGCTGTTTTATGATATATATTTCTTTAATTAACATGTCCCAAACCAGGTCATTTGTTTTGGACCATCTCCCCGTTACAAGGATAATGTACCATTTTTACTCTAATGTGACAGCCAATCAAATATATGAAGACACACATGCTCAAAAAAACTTGTAGGTACTTGTGTAAAGCACACAAACAGATATCTGTCAGAGCATGCATTCATAGAAGTGTCTGACAGAAGGTTGAAGCTGCCCCAAACTTTTCCAGGAAGTGCACACACTTCGGCTGAAGATGGTCCCACAAGGTGGAGAAGGCACATTAATCACTTAATGATAGGTGCACCAATGGGATAATCCTCAGACATGGGTGCTGACAACAACACTAGGAATACATTACTTTTTGTTAGAGGCAGAATAATTAGGTATTTCCAGTTGCTCTATGCATCAGTTAAAAGTAGAGATGCTCATGTTTAGTCCATCCTCAGGACTCAAAGCCAGAATTACAAGACAGTCAAAGAAATTATTCATATTTTGACCCACAATGCCATAATGCTCAAACTGCAATGCAGCCACCTGCCACTAGCTGGGGCTCCTGCCACAGAACAGCTGTAGCTCTGGTTGATGGGCGTGCTCTCCCGCTCTACTATCCAGATGTAAACAAGCACAGTGAACAGATAGCATCTCATAGGAGCACCTCAATGGAGATCAAGTTGTATGTAGGCTGCATGTGTCAGGTAAAACTGGCATATCAACCGTAGCAATGTGTAGTCTCATTGAGCACATGCATGTGGATGTTAAGCTGTAGGGAGGGCCAAAGGCAGGCGATGCTAAGGTTAGCCACGGTACGCAATAAATTACATTTTGAAATACTTACCCAATGACAACGGTGAGTTTTATTGTGAATGGTCATTTTGGACTCTGCTACACACAGTTTACAGTCTGTCATCTTGTGGGCCCTGCATTGATATGCGCACAACAACACAGAAACACAAAGTGTACTTAGCCGTCACTAAACTCTGCAGCCCTAAAAAAAACGGCCTAGCATTGAGGATTGAATCTTTAGTCTTGAATTTAGAAGAGGATCCGCTCCATTTCATGAGCCATAGCCGCCCACTCTGCTGTGTTGGGTTTAAATATGCCCACCTGCCGCACATACCAGCAGGTTTGACATTTAGCGTAAATCCAGCCAAAGCCACACTTCATCCTGGCTGCTGTATGGAGCCTCTCTAAGAGGTGTGATTCAGGGACATTTAGCTTCAAGGCCCATGTAACACTTACATCTGCGATCCTCTTGCTAACTCTGGGTTAGTAAACATCTGTGTCCACAATATTGAAGAAAAATCAAGAATGTGCCATTTAAATTACAAACCAGGTCTAGGCCAATACTAATGTTTAAGCCATTATAATGTGTTAATTTGTACGTTTTTAGATTTCATCAACATATGTGCCTGTATGTCTATTTACGCAGTCCCACCTGGTAGGCTAGACAATAGATATGATACGCAATTTTTTGAGTCAGCAAAAGCTACTGCTCAGTGACCCTTTGTGAAGCCAAAGCCCTGGCAGCCGGCCCAACACACAAAACATAGAAAGGAAAGTACTTGTCTTAAGGAGGAAAGCACAACACAGAAGGTATGTTGTGCTTGAGTGCCATGCCACTGGAACAGAGGAGTTTGATGCTATAAATACCTGCCTCCCACCACACTCGCACTCCCAACACGCAAGAGCCTTTGCACTGGAAGACAGAACAGCTTGATGGCAATTACTGCAAAATTGCTCATTTTTTCTCCAAGTCTTCATAATTTCCAGTCAACTTGTAATTCATCAGTTCATGTGTGTTTGCATCAAGTGAGCCGGGGGAGGAAATGGGTAACGCCCTGCCTCTATTTAAAGCCTGAACTATTCCAGGTAGGCCCTGAAACTTTGCTTACTCGACCGTGCCAAACATTTACCAAAAGTCTCTGCCTGACACCTGTGACCAAGTCATGCGAAAGCAATTAGTGAAAACCAAACACAGACATTTCATGTGTAAGTGAGGCCACCCAAACCCATCAGTTATACAGGACTAAGCAGTAAAACCATTACAAAACGATTAAAAATCACTCAGAGTAAATAGAGGTAATTTTTTTTACTAAACATACATTAGTGAGTGGTGGAGGGGCAGACCTCAAAAAGGCCTGCATGCATGTGTTCATTGTTCACAGAACACATGGCTCTAACAGTCATGTAGTGTGGCTGAGCTCTGGAGGACTTGTGTCAAATATGTAAAGCCCTTTATACCAGAGTTTTCACATCTCACATTGTCCTTCGAGCAAGCACTGAAATGGATGCGTGACAGGAGTTTGACCTCGTCCAGGTGGTTTATATTTGGAGGAGCATCTATTTATAGGCCATTTAATACGAGCCAGGTGTTGTCAAAAAGCCTGGGCAAAGCTGGCCGGCTCTCTGGTGTCATGAGCGGCATGCTTAGAATATACAAGCAAGACGTAAACGGCCATGCGAGCTGGGAAAAGCAGTCAAATGTAGAGTTTGGAAAGTCTTTCAGAATTGCTGTCAAGCTAAAAGAGCTAAGCTAACAACAAATTCAAGATGAATCATGAGATTAAGGTTTGGTTAAAAAGTGGAACAGGAGTGTGACAGCTATAAAAAATATATGACCATCAACAATTCAATGTAAGCAAATGCCGTAAAAGAGCAACATCAATTCTACAATTCATTTAGCAGACGCTTTTATCCAAAGTGACGTATATCAGAGAGTAAGTACAACACAAGATCTAGGAAGGAAGAAACGACGTCAGTAAGTGGAAACGAAAGGTTTAAGCCTGATCAGACGCAGAGGTGCTGATGAGGAAGTGATCAGAGGCAAAGCACAACATCAACAGCTGTTCTTGAGAGTTCTCCTCAGCAGCAAAGCCAGCCTAAATATCTGCCATCGGGTCAGAGATACAGAACCCTGACCTAGAAGAGAGCACGCTTTAAAAAAGAGCTTCAGCGATTGAAGCCCTAAACAAGCTTCCACGCTGACTGGCTCCTTCTTTACAATGTGTTCCTACCTGCTGTTATATGTTCTCTTCATGTGTACCAACCGTGCAAAGCTGTGAGAACAAATTTCTCCCTCAGGGGCAATAAAGTATTGTATTGCCATCATCAAACAAAACGATCGTCATCATCAATATCATTAAGTGCGTAGGTGTTCTTGATGAGCTGGGTCTTTAGCTTTTTCTTAAAGGTACAAAGGGACTCTTCAGATCGAATGGAGTTTTGTAGTTCATTCCACCACTGGGGGGCAATATCAGTGAGAAGATAGGGTCGTATATATAGAAGATATATAAATATAGTATTTCAATAAACCTAATGTAATAATCTCCCTGTAGGGCAGGCCATATGCTGCATTTTGATAATATATCTCTTATTTAGGGATACAAATCTTTAGATACACCGACAAACTCTGAGTAAGATATTTCTGACCCCAAGGTCACTTTAGGGAATAATAGAAAAAAGCTCTTTGTATATTCCATCTTGTATGTTATTGATTCAAGATGACACTTTTGGGACCAACAAAAACTGGACTGATGTGCATTTTCTGTGGACAGGAAATATCTTCCTGTTAAAATATAGGAATCAAAGCTGCATTTCTGGTATGAAAGGTGGATTACGAATCAAATGTATCATTATACCAAGGAAGACCTGCCAAGTTCATGCTTTAGCAGACATACTCTAAACAGACTTCGAGAACTGGCTAGCTCTGATCCAAGGAAATAAAGGCCATGGCTCGCTGACCACAAATGCCATCCAGTTGGCTGTCCTCTGTGTACAATCTTTCACAACTTCTTATTTTTGCCAACCCACAGGGCTCTGCCTACTTCCATTCTCCACTCCATCACTTTAAATCTGATCCTTTGAGTCTTGATTCAAAACACGTACTGGTCAGTAGTCTGGGTTTTGGTCCACCACAATCAAACACAATCCCTCTCCTGCTGGTGTTTTGCCCCAGCAGTGAGACAGAAACAGGAAAGAAAGAGACAAAATGTCAAAAATGAAACGTGAAAAAAGGCTAAAGTTCACTTTAAGTTACTTTTGAAGACTTCTTGTTTGTTTCCTTAAGAAAAATATATTGGAGCTGGACGTTACTGCACATGCAACATTTTCTTTTTTTGTTTTCTTTTTACAAACCGCATGAATGATGCCCATCCATTATGGCACAAATCCATTCCATGTTTTCAAAGTGCAGCTATTCATGCTTTTTTAAGTTAAACATCTATTTTAAATTCTTGGGAATGTCCCGTACGGACAAACTAGGTTCAGATGAGGAACTCAGATTAAAAAAGCAGCACCATTTTGGATTATTTAGACATAAAATCCTGACAGTTCACAGAGTCACAGCTTTAAAAAACAAAAACAAACTTGAAACACCTTTATCCATAGAGATGAACGACTGACTCAAAATGAAATGAAATGAAGGGGCTTTGAGATTTCTGTAGATTACAGAAAACCTTTTATCATCGTATATTTCTCAAGTTTTTGTTCCTGATGTTTAATGTTATTGATATGATGCAGCTTTTTCTATTTCAGTCTCTTGGTCTCAGATGTCGAAAAGCATTTTCTAAATAAAAAGAGAGCTCAGGTTGATCGAACTGCTTCTTTTATTATTATAGCAAAGAGTACATCATACCATAGTGAAGAAAAGTGAGGATGTGATACACTACTGAAACGCACAGAGATGCATTTTGATTTGAAGTGCTGTTTGAATGCACAGTTTGAGTCATGGCTAGCTGAGCAGTAAAAAAAAGTTATATTAGAAATATAATTTTTTTGCACACAAATAATTAACATGCAGTGACATTGTTTACTAGATGATTACTAGTAAAAACATAACAAAATGGACCTGCAGGGGCACCGTAGCCTGGAGGTTAGTGTGCGTGCCCCACAGAGGCTGAAGTCCTTGAGAGCAGGCGTCACCCCCGTCTCTCTCTCCCTGATTTCTGACATTATCCTGTCACTAAAATAAAGTCAAACAAAAGCCCTCCAAAAATGGACTTGCATTGTTTTGCATTTTGTGACGTTCTAGTCTTAGTCTAGTCTAAAGAATTTTTCTTAAAAATCTTGTCTCGTTCTCGTCTCGTTCTCGTGAACCCAATATCGTGTATCGTCATGCCTCGGGAGCCGAGTTTATCGTCACACCTCTACAATTTATTGAAGTATATGTCTAGATTCTCAAGTACTTGCTGTATTTTGTGAGATAAAACAAAAACTTGAACAGCTATTTAAAGGTTACATGAAGCATCTCTCAGTCTGGAAAGAAACTCTTCCACTACAACACCAACCTGGACCTAATACAGAATAGGAAACTTTAATGGGAAAACATTCCATACTGCCCTGTGCAGTTTAATTTGCTGTTGAACCAAAAGCTATTGCATCCATCAACACACATATTCATCAGGTCTGTTTATACATTTTGGGTGGTGCGAGCAGCAGACAGGGAAATGGTAAGAATTCTGTTCATTGAACAGTATTTTTCACCTCAAAGCGTTCTCTGTCAGTGCCCCAGTCAGCTCTGTTTTCCTTGGTTTGGCTGCACCAGGTTCAGCTTCACTGCACTTAAGGCGTGCTGGTCTTACGTCTGTGGCATCTGTTGAGGAATGTGATGAATGCTGTCTGTACCATTCTGACAGCGCTATACTTGCATGATTTGCACCCAGACAATCTGCTCCACCCTGATGCTTCAGACTGAGGTTGATGTTTTACTTAGAGGTTTTAAATGTTTGAAGTACCAGCGGTGGAACAATTTGGAATAAATCATTCAGCACATGTTTTATCTTAGGCCTTGCAGTTTGACGTTTACATCTCTAAAATACTGAACAGTAAACACATTTGTTCCAGATATTCAGGTAGTCACCTAACTTTGAAAATGAAAGATTATACGACATAACAGAATACCTTAAGTCCGCAAAAATATACTCTAGCTCCAAGCAGCGTAGATGAGTGATGTGCACCTCTTTACACTTGAGAAGTCAACCATGCAGCTGCTATTACAGGTGCATCACGTTCAAAAGTTTCCGAGCCAAGCTATGTATACGGTTGAGGAGAACAACAGTCATATATCATGATGTGAATTCATGTTATCTGATGGAAAAATCTAACTGTAACTCAAGCCTGATTGAATCTGCAACCGAAGTGAAGGTGTTACACCATCATTTCTTGAGTCATGAATGGTGCTCTTTGTTTTTTCATGTAGCTATTTACTGGAATAAAGAACCATGGAGAACACACTGCCTCTTAAACACAAGCTGTAAACAAACTAGGTCTATGTTCAAGAAAGTCAGTGTGGAGCATTGAGTAAAGCTCTGCGTATTTAAAAAAGAAATGCTGTCTTTTTTTCAAAGACAGTTTCCAGCTGCTGCTGTCTAAGGTTCTGTTCAAGCAAGCACCCGTGTGAGTCCTGAGCTCTGCAGACAAAAGTTGGACTAAGTCAATTCATTTAGAGCATGAAGTCGATCTGTTTGTAATAAAACTTTAAAATCATCACTTCAAACTGGACATTGCAGCAACACAAGAAAGTAAGGCACGTCATTGCCTGTTGTAACTGAAGGCACATTTTGGAGCTCCTGGACACTGACCTGTCTCTGCAACAGCTTCAACTGGAAATGAAACTGGATAAAAATTGTTTTTGTTGATAGGTATTTAAAGTGAAGATCCTGTGTCATTTATTACACTGTCTACTTCAAATGATACCTGACACAAATAAAGCAAATCAAGACTTGTAAAGTCACAATAAGCATCATTTTTCAGACATGCATTGCTGATTTTGTGTCGTGGGCAGCATCAGTTTTAAACAGTAACAAATAACCCCGATCAGTTGAAACTATGGCATGGATGTAAATGTAGAGAAGTATATATTTTCTGTTACAATTAATTAAGTATTACTTTAAGGGTCATTTTCAAAAACAGATTAAAAACAGAACGCTTTTGGAGGTAATGTCGGGGAGATGGACCTGAGATTCGAGCCGATATCGAGACACGCAAGTTAGAAACACCAACGTAGCTCGAGGGTTAGAGAGTTTAATTTGGTGCGTTTTTTAAAAGTGGACCGCGAGAAAAGCTTGTTTGATGCATTCTGCATAAACATGAGTTAGATTGGATAGCCTAACCAAAAAGAAACCACATAATCCTTTCCATGAACCCTGTTTTAATTGAACCTTTCTCAGAAGCAAATTATCATCAACAGTTTCAAGAAGAAGAAGAAAATGCCTTTCCTCTACAGATGTTGGAAACTTCACAATACAACTGTCGCATCAGCAACTTCTAGCTCACGACCCTGTGTAAGAAAGTCACCATTTGGGGACACTTAATCCCTGAGAATGAGACATGGCCTCACAGGATGTCTCACTGAGGATTTCAATCCAATAAATTACACCACAAAGAAGGCAACAGTGAGGAAATGAGATGTGGAAGGAAAAATGATGGCTGTGAAACACAGATCAGTTTTCTGTTTCTGGTGTTTGTTATGCATGACTTGGATATGTAATTAAAAAAGACAGGAAAAAGAGTAGTGTCAAAAAGTAATATAAGGCTGCGGGAGCGGTTATGAGTTTTTCACATGCAGACAGCTGCCTTAAAACATTACAGCCTCTCGGTCTGTATTTAATCAAGATACAATTTAAAAAGCAAACACTGCTGCAAGTGTAACACTGCTCCTAGAAAAATTACCAAGCAGACATACAAATGGACAAAAAGCAGAGAGGTCAGTCTCCAAATGCAAACAACATGCAGCAGGTAGAGAGTGTTTACAACAACCTGCAGGACACATTCAAAAACACGGATACAAGCAAAGCAAAGCAACATAAACACAAACAAACAAATTGCGTGTGTGACTCACCATATTTGAAGATGGAGGATGTTCTCTTTCCTTCATGGAGGCAGGTGAGTACCCAGGTCCTTTAATTTCCAACTTGACTTCTTGTAGTGTTGAAAGACTTGAAAGTGCAAATGTTTCACGTCCAGCGAAGCCAGCTCAAACGTCATTCAACACACTCCAGATTGCTGATTTAGCTCATTGGCACCACTTAGAAATTGGTTAGATAACTTCCTCCCTTAACTCAAATCTCTAGTCCACTGTAATTTGTTTGGTTTGACAACAGAGTGGCTCAGTTTCTTTTTTTCCAGACTCTTCTCGGTCCACAGACTCGAAGTGACATGACAGTGAACACACCTGTTGGCTAATTGCTAACCAGATGATTTCAGCTGGCCTCTTCTGGGTAAACCTGGCATATTCAGTAAGGCTGCACTACCCTCTCTCACCACACAATTACTTACATTACCACAAATGGCTCTCCAGAGGGGCGCTGTTTCATCTGCTGTTAACTGGAAGAGACATTCAAAGCAAAAAGCTGCTTTTAAGTGACAAAGACAAAATTGTCTGCTTTATTATCATGACAATAAATGCTGTTCAGAACAATAGTGTAGTTATGGATTCCCTTGGTCACAAAGAGTAAATGCTGTGTCATTTTGGGAGGTGCACAAAGGGGTCAAGGCTTGTTGTCCCAGGGGCCTCAGCCCCTATGAATTAACCAATATCCTGCACTTTCCCCAGACTGTGTGGGCTCAGATTTAAGGGCAAGACAAGAATGGAAAAAGAACAATTTACACCAAGTCAGTATATGAACATACCTCGAGTAGGGTGCCAACTCTGCACAATAAGAGGACATAGTTAAGAACATTTGGGAAGACCTGTGATCATTATTAGGGAAAATATGTTTTTTTAATGTTTACCTGCCAAGAAGTAATACACAGAAGGTTTCATTTTTGAATTGTGCAGAGGATTACATTTCATAAACGTATACATATAAAGGACAAAAAATAAAATAAATATGTTTTACCTCAAGTATAGTGGGTAAACTCTGAACTGAAAGATTACATAATTAAGAAAGTATGATGAGCTTCATTAGTTTTTATTAAAAAAATGTTAACTTGCTGTATAGTTATGGATGAAAACTTTACTTTTATATAGTTACTATAGTATGAAAGATAATAAATAAATAAGTTAAATCAAATTAAATAACTGTGCTTACAATAGCCTATACTAGTGATTTGAAGATTTTTTCCATTATCTAACCCCTATGATTTTTTTATTCCGCGTACCCCCTGACCAGAGCAATAGGGGAGTAGGGGAGAACGGCCTTAAGAGGAACATGCACCGTCAGTCGGTTTCACTACATAACCCTGTAACTGAATTATTTCCTATTAAAGCATAGTCTTCATTATACTGACACTATTTTGTAGGCCCTGTGTTTGTCCATCTGTTGTGCATTTATTGGTATCGCTGATACATTTACACCACAAATCTACTTGCAGAGTTCTTGTCATGTAATATCCACCATGTCTTCATGTTTACAGTGAACAGTTTTCTTGAAGGTGATTGTAAAATACATAAACTGGAAATAGTTTAAACAACAAAACTGTTTTTTAAAGATTTATTTTTGGGCTTTTCTGCCTTTAATGGAGAGATACTGCAGGGGATAGAGTCTGAAATCAGGGAGAGAGAGAGAGTGGGGAATGACATGCAGGAAAGTAGCCACAGTTCAGATTCAAACCCAGGCCGTCTGCTTTAAGGACCATAGCCACATGGGGTGCGTAGACTAACCACTGGGCCACAGGCGCCCCTAACAGTTACATTTTTAAACATAATAGATCAATTATTTCATAAATAAGAAATAATGCATGACTAATATTTTTAAATAACATTAAAACAAAATTCCCCCTACAGTATTTAATGGGTACGTGTGGCCCCATTTGAGAAACACTGAACATGTACTGTTAGCTCTACAATCTTGATCACTTTATTCACTCTAAGATGAATGAGGATGATCTGGAACAAGCCTTCATGACCCTGTTATATCATTCACAACCCCTACAGAAACCACTGAGAATCATACAACACCAGCCATGTGTGTGTATTTTCTTAATGGAGCCCCATTGTCATGTCTCACCCGCTCCTTCACATGCACACCCTGATTATATGACGATAGCAGTGACCAATATGTTCACGATTGTGCAGTGTAATATGCAGCCCTCTGTGGAGTGTTTACAAAAGGCAGGAAATTACATGAGTTTGGAGCTCGTGTGTGTGTTCCCACACTGACTGGGTGGTAGTGACATCAGGAAAGATGGCCAATGGTAGACAGATTCCCGCAGGTTCATGGGCCTTTATAATCAATGTGTCCATCTTAATTCAGAGTTATACTGCAGGTAAATTCCTACCCTGACTGCACTTGTTTCATGTTCAAGGGACATTATCTGGCTCTGTTTTCGGCTAAAAAAACACATCATGTGGTTATGATTGGGATGATTCACTTTGGTCTGTATAAACTGAGAATCACCAGCGTATTTCATCATTATTATTAATCTCAAGAGACTAGGAGCTGCTCTGCCCTTCGTAATTATTTTTATTGGGAAAATCCATCACAATCCGGGATCTGTACAGGCAAACCCATGCTTTAGAATAAAAAGAAGGCTTCCTGTGGACAACATGACAAATTAATGACGTGTCTGCAGTTACTTTCATCTCCATTGGCAGTCCTGTGAATATTTCATCCACTTGGGCAAGCCCATGGAATACACTGGCAGGGCTAACTTATAGGACACTCTGCCTCTTTTTCAGTCAGTTCTGGTTGGCATTCGCTACAGACAGCTTGGCCAGGGGCCTGAGAAGCCGGTCCAAAAGGCCCCTGCCATGTTTACTGTACTGCACAAGCCTCGGCACGGCACAACATGGGTGGCCCCTGCTACGCAGTCGTCCTCCTCAGTCTCAGTGAAAATGCGGCAGTGTTATGGAAACACCGCACCCGTCTGGCTCAGGTTTTTTAACCCAGCACATAACAAGTCTGTCCTTCTATACTGCTCATGAACTATATGGCAGCCCTTCAGCTGAGGTTTGCTCCTGTTGCTATAGATTGTTGTAAATTAATTATGATGGGACAAGAACACCCTTTTCTGAAAAGTAAGCTTGCTGCTAGTTGTACTTCCAAGTGTTTCATCCTCATATGTGATATCAATTAAATAAAAGCTTCCTTAAATATAAATAAGGAGGCTTATGAGGTGAAGGATCTCTGTAGTTCAAGACTTGTTTTAGAAGAGGAACTAACAGTTGTTATTTTACTTTTTATCTCTAGCCCTTACATTAAAACACAGATATCTGTGCTTTCTTTTCCTAACACTTTGAGAAAAAAGCACATTGTGTTATCTTGTAAGTAATAATTGAGAGGATTTGAAGCAATAATTGATCAATTAAAATGTTGGCAGTGGCTCAGTCTGTGGGGGCTTGTGTTGGGAACCGGAGGGTCGTCAGTTCTGTTGCAGACCAAGTCTGGAAATTGGGCTGGTTGCTGGAAAGGTGCCAGTTCACTGAGCTTTGCTGAGGTGCCCTCGAGCAAGGTACCAAACTCACAATCGCTCAGGCGTACTTTCGTGTGGAGTCCCTCTCTCTGACATCTCTCCATGCATGTTCCTGTTTGTGCATGTGTGAGTATTTCAGCCTATGTGTGTGTTGCATGTCTCTCTGGAAATTGAATTTCTCATTGGGGATTAATAAAGTCTTCTTCTTTTTCTTCTTCTTCTTTTATTCTTCGTTGCCTGGCACTTTCTCTAAATCAAGCCATTAACACATAGAAAAAGATTCAGTAATCTTTGCACAAGAGCCAGTAGAAAAGTCCTTCAAAGAGCTACTTTTAACTGTGCACTGTGAGTATATGTGAGAGTTTTTTTATTTCACTTGTACTTTATTGAAGAAGTTTTATCGGTACTTCTTCACTTGCCAGTCTTTTTTGTGTGCTCCTGTGCCATCCCAGTTAATGAGAATGGATGACCTCAGTTGTCTGTTGGTGCTTTATTGTTATTCGAGACCGCAACTCATCAACCTCTTATGCAAAGGTCAGACACCCAAGAAGTGCCAATTCTTGTGTAACTGTCCCTCAATTAAAGATGCTTGCCCTTTGGTGGCCTTAACAGCGCCTCGACAACACAATGCGTCCTATAGTCCTTGCTCGGTGTTCCTATCAGCATGCATTTTGCATGTGCGCCCGAGGAAGACTTTGCATTATAAATGTGACATGCTAGCCTACAATGACGTACAGCGTAGCATATGGTCCGCCTCCAGTCTGAATAGCGCTAAAGTATTCCACATGGAACTCAGACCTCAGTCGAAGCATTTCTGAAAATAACCGGGAGTCCTTGATGAACTCGATGCACCACAGTGGTTGGGCGTTTTTTTATTTCAGGTCAAGTCAGGTAATTGACTTGATGCCATTGAAAAGCTTTCTTGCATATTATCACTCAAGTTCATCTGGAGCTCCATATGTAGTTGTGCTTTACAGGGATTAAATGTTATTCCTCAGCAGGGTCTCAGGAAAAATGAATCACAAAAATTCACTGATATTTAATTTTAGTCTTACAACACTTGGCTTCAAATCGCAGAGAAAAACACTAACACAGTCAAATATCCGCATGCAAACACAGAATAGCTTCGGATGGCAAGTGTTCCCTGCACCATTGACTACCCTCACACCAGGGTGACTCACAGGCGTTTCATCTGTTTTAAGTGTCCACAACAGCAGCTGATCCAAGTCTTGCAAAAATCTGCCCATCTGCTGAGCTTATCCCTCCTCTGCTCTGCCCTGTTTTTACAAGAGCTCGAGACTTTCACCGACTCTGCACCCATCCAGTGACGGCTCACAGGCTGGTGTAACTCAGCGTGTGCATTCAGATGGTAGTCGTTCAATTTTCCTCTCTTCTCATTTGCTTTTTCTGTGTGGCACTTGCTTTTACTGCCGTTTTCCAAGATAACAACTGTCAAACAAGACTAATTATATTGGGAGGGAAGGGGGCATTGGTGTCCACATGCCGGTGGGGAGAAAGAACGTCTGATGTGATTAATGGTACAGTAATGGAAAAGAAAGTTCCTACAGCGCCAAAAATGTTTAATGAATTGGAACTGAACAAGAAAGTGAGGCAGAGAGCTGAGAGGGAAAACAAATGGAGGATGAAGGATGGGTTTTCAGAAGATGAAACAAGAGACAGGAGAGAAGCAGTAAAAAAAGAGCGGTAAAAATAGATGAGAAGTTCTTGCTATGAAAGTGCAGAAGTGGGGCTATGAAAACTGTGGCACTGATGATGTGGTTTTTAACAGTTTTGTTAGGGGACTACTAAATGTTGCTTATGTGCTTTCTTGCCAAGAGTCTGATGTGAAGATGGATCATATCATACTCATGCCTGTAACCTATTACTCTGTGGCTGTAGGCAGGAAATGATTAGCTTAGCTTAGCTTAGCTTATCACTGTAACTGAGAAGTGGGACAGCTAGCAATGACCTCTTGAAAAGTTACTAAACCCAACTACTGTAAGAAGCAGTCCAGCACTTTAGCCCCACTAATGAACCTAGGTAGGTATTGGTCCATATTTAACAATTAAGGGAGTTAACAGTGTGTGGATTATGTTAGATTTGTTTACAGCCAAGCTAGTTCCTTCTCCGTGTTTGTGGTGCCAGCTTCTATAGCACTGGTTAGATATTTACTGCACAATCACAGCGCTTTCACACTTTGGGCCCAGTGCTTACTGAGGTGAATACTTTGCTTGATAAAACTAAATGTAATCTCTACGCTGCACAAGCCATTGGAAAATACGAGTACAGAGCGTGGAGGGGCATTGTTTCTGAAGGGTTATTGAAGGCCTCTGGTGATACATTTCAGTTCTGCAACTGCACAGAGACAGTTTAAAAACAGGTTTGAAGTACTGTGGTCAATGTCAGCGTGAACATCCTCATAACACTTTGGTGACTGTTTCTCCTTTTGTAAAAGCAGGTGAACCTCATAAATACATGAATCAAACCTTCTCAGTGGATTTGAGCCGCCAGGCTGAAAACAAAGACATGTATAGTGGAAAAAAACATTTGTGGCTGCATCTACACAGACACAGGATCAGCAGAGGGAGAGCTCACTCCATCAATGAGGATGTTTTAAACTTGTCTGTCTGAATGTATTAACCTGCAGGTTTTGATTTTTTTTGCTTGTTCATTTTCGATGCATATTAAAACCTGCCACAGCAATTATTATCATTAAAAGTGGGTTCCATAGCATCAATGCCAGGTGGCGTATTTAACCAGTGATTAATTACGGAAGAATCAAGTATGTTTCAAAACTCATACCATATTAAAGTTGCCCTAGCCTTGACCGTACCTCCTGATTACATTATCTTGATTGAACTGTGTTCTTCTGCATTTTGGAAGTGTCCCCACACTTCGAGGTACTGATTTGCTCATCAACATACACACTGAAAAGATAAATTGTGCGTCCATACAGATAAGAGGCTAGGTTGCTCTGCCGTCTCCAGCCAGCACATCCTATATTTCCCATATTTTTCCAAACATCGCCCTGCCCTTGATGCCCTACTCCTTCTGTCCCCCCCACCCAACACATTTCCTGCTCCTCCACCAACTCCCTAAATTCTCCAAATCCATACAGTCTGGCGCTCCCACACATTCAACATATAGTACATATATCACACACCTTACTTTCCTATACATTCCCTAAATGTTGAATATTTATATCAGACACACTCTGTACTAACACGCACTGAGTATAAATCCCCCAAACGCTTTTTCACACCAGCTGTGATAAGTCAGATGTTGCCTTCTCATTTAATGTGTTGACTGGCTGCATCAGTCAAGATGTCCTGCTTAGACCTTGAGGCCATCTCTAAGTCTATCCATCCAAGGGTGTGCACAAGCATTTCTTTTCTGAAATGAATAATAAATGGTTCACCCTTGGAAGTTTTTGTACTTTCAAACAAACCAAGTAGAAAAATTTAAGGATTTTGACCAAAATCATAGCTTATTGTAGATCATTTGCAAGTTTTTGTCGGTCAAGGTTATTTA
Organism: Tautogolabrus adspersus; assembly: GCA_020745685.1. NCBI lineage: Eukaryota > Metazoa > Chordata > Actinopteri > Labriformes > Labridae > Tautogolabrus > Tautogolabrus adspersus. The sequence goes on along the minus strand of CM036548.1, from coordinate 24,733,457 downwards.
TTCACAAATGATTATTTTTCAAAAAGAAAGAGGGCAAGGAAAAATCTGAGCAAGAACCAGGGCTGATGCACACTGCATATTTTTCATTGTGCTGAAATAACACTCATTATAAAGAATAATGAATAATATTGACTTTCTGTCATGTGTCATATTGAAGGCTAAACAGATGCAAGCAGGGAGCCTGGAAAATGAGGAAAAATAGCTGTGCTTACATCAGCAGCACTGGGGAGTGAAGTTGGCTAACAAGCTACTCCCATGCACAGTTTGTTTGCACAGACGACACCCAGATCAGAGTCTCTCCTTCTCATTACATGAAATATGCAGTGGGGGAAAATGTCATGAGTTGTATTCAATCTGCTGAGTGTGACAAGGCAACAAAGAACGGCGTGACACGCAGCAGTGATAATGAACCGCAGCGTGTGGGGATAGTATTGACATTAATTACACTTGGTACATTATAGACTGTGTGCTGTCACTGCATACGGACTGAAAGGCATCACTACGCTTCAAATGAATTGTTAGACTGAGTTACAAGATGTTCTTACTCTCTATTCAACAAATATTGACTCTAAGAGTTCATGACTCAAGTTAGCAAAACTAAAAAAGCTATTTTGGATACAACTTTTAAAATGGAGCTGTCCAGTTAGTGTCATTGTTTAAGCAACATCTGTTTAGATTTTCAAAATAAAGCTTACTGACAAACATTTTTCATGTCATTATTAACAATGTGGTGAAGTTGCAAAATGTTGGAGGTTCAAACAATGCAATTCCTGATAACTGAGCAAAGGAACCATTGCAGAGATTGTCGTTCTTATTCTCCGGCTGTGATGGAGTTGGCTAATGTCCAGAAACCCAAGCTTTATACATTTTAGAGAAAAGATTATGAAGGTCAGTGTAAACATTAAATACCTCAGACAGGACAGAATTAAAAGAGAAAATGTTCTTTGATGGATAACTTTATAGACAGCAGATTGTTTTCAAACTACGATCTCCGTGCACGTAATTAAACCGCTGCATCACGTTTTCTGTTCGCCTGCATGTTGTTCTCCGCTCTTTTGTGGATGTTGTCATCCCGTTGGAATACACATAGCATTGATATAAAGGTAAATATTGTCATTATAGCGTCGTGTAGCGGACTCTGTTGCTTCGTCCGCTACTTCCGCATTGTTTTTTTACGTCACGTCTTACCCAAGGAAATCCCCTGTCCCCCCTCCCGTGTGACAGGGATAGTCTCCAGCTGTGAGGTGCATATGTGAACGGCTAGGTCGGGAGAATCTCCGGAGCGATCCTCCCGTAATTATCTAGATATTATCCGGAGTGCACATGTGAAAACGGCTTAAGTGAACCAGTTGCAGTGGTTCCTACAAATCCTCTCCTCAATCAAGATCTCTTACTTGTGAATCTTTTTAGGGGGCCTTGTCAGGGCCACGCAGTCCAAGAACAGATTGAAGTCCCTCGAATAAGAAAAAGTCAGAGGTTAAAATAGGAAGTTTCAGGTCAGAATTTGAAAGAGCCATTCTAAGTTTATATCCATTTTTTGCTCAGTTTACAGTCTTGGAGATAGATGTGTTGGCACACAAGTTCATGAGGTATGATCAAATCCATTGCACCTTTTCGACTTCTCATAGTTCAAAATCAACATGATTTCCATAATGACCTTGTAAATCGTATCCCCTTTTGATTGTCAAAATAATACTTATGTGCTTTTTACATTTTGCTGCACTTAACTCAGGAAGGTGCTTCATCCAGACACTCCACAACTTCAAGTGTATGTCTAACCCCCAGAACCTGCAATGTGCATAATAATCAGCTCAGCAAAACCATGTCTGAGGTGGTCTGGCTTGCATTGTGGTCAGACCTAAGATGATATCTGTGCAGTTTGTAATTCTTAAAGGGGATCATCATACAAAACTCCTCAGCTAAGGAAAGGTAAACAAAGAATGGCACCATATTAAGTGATGTTACTGATGCAAGCAATCTTCTTCTCCCGCGCTGATCATCCTATAGTAGACGACAACGGGCATTGTTAACGAGGATGTCAGAAAGAAGCCAGAAACATTTTGCTGTCAATTTATAGGAACGTTGTTTATGACAAGTTTTAGCAATGCCCCAGGAATAACTGGCATTAAGCTTGAACTATAAGATGCTTCAAGTTTTTGGAAAAATCAGAAACTACCTTGTTAGAATTTTCCCGTAACACAATACAAGGAAAATTAGAGCACTAGCAAGTACTAGCTCAAGGATGATAAAATACATGTTGATGACATCACTTTAAACACATAACACACCGTTCCTCTTTCTCAACACTCTGCTAACTTTACTTGGTTATGTAGGGATTGCAAAACATGACAGCAGCTATTAATCATGCTATTAAAAAAGACACAACCTCATTCTAACTCAACACCTACCATTAAAAGTCCTTCACACGTAAGCTGACAGTCACTTATACTCATCCCTTACATCAGTGATTTATTAAAAGCTGATGATTTCACAGATTACAGGAAATACTGAGGGAATAAACTGCTAAAATTACAAGTCTAAAAGGACGGGGGTTGACTGAGTAGGAATGTGACATTTTTATAAGGAGACCATCTATTATTTTTATGGTATCATTAATAAAGTGTCTGGAAAGGCCTTTTAAGACAGGGGATGTAGACGTGGATTTCACAAAGAGACAGCTGAACATGAAGGCAGTGTTTGGACTCCAGTTCGTTCAGTCAGGGGAGGGTAACCTCTGGAAGGACTTGTATTTGCATCCCATCCAACATATCCTATAAATACCAAGTCATATAAAAAATCAAGCTGGTCAGAGAACATAAGATTAATGTGCATGTTACATCAGGCGGCCAGATTTTTTAAAATGCCAGCACCAGAGTTATTAAAGTCATAAATCATAAATCAGGATACTTCACTTCTTCCCTCGCTGGAACACAAAAATAACTCACCATTTTTACTTGGTCATAACTTTTGGTCATTATGGGCAAACATGAAGGATTACTTGATTATTTTTTGTTATGTTTCCGTGAGTGAGATAAGAATGATTTTACTAGTATAGTACGAGTATACAAGCACCGGGGTGAAGTAAGGTAATAGTATGTCTGCCCTTTAGCTACGGTAGTTGGCGATATTCCGTCTTTCTGCTAGCTACTGTTGGATCTCTTTTTGGTTGACCTTAAGGTAGCAAGTGACAAACTGATTGTATGTTGATCCGCTTTGCTGTACTTTTGGTACAAATGCAATGCACACTATCCCTCTAGCTTAAGATGATATCCGAAGGCAGAGGACAACGGGACGTCTGCTCTGCTACATATTTATGCAGTCCAACTTCTGTGTCAAAGCTCGGCGAGGGAACTGTGGCACATTTTGAGAACGCTTAGTAAAGTTTGGGTCCTATTGAGGTGTATACATGTAAGAGTTATTCGATCCCCAACTGCATTATCTTGGTGTTTTAATCCGACTTCAATTTAGTACAGTTTCAGTCTGACTAACATGTTTACGTGCATTTTAAAAGTCCAGTTTCAGTCGGACTTACACAATAAATCCACTTTTTCTAACTGCATGTAAACATACTGATAATTTGAGATGGGCAGTACTTATCATTTGGATATCTAAGCAAGCAGGGAGACTCAGCTAGACCTGTGGCTCCTTTTACTGCATCTCATTCCCCACTTTCTCTCTCCCTGATTTCTGACTCTATCCACTGTCCTATCTCTAAATAAAAGCATTAAAACCACAAAATAAACCTTAAAAATTAACTAGAAACAACTAAATCTGGTGTAAGGAGTTTTATAGTTTCACTGTATTGCCACAGTTTGACAGGTATTACCTGATAAAGATTGTTACTACCAAATCAATACACTTGAGTTTACTTTCTTAGTTCTTACTTTAGGCTTATTGCTTGTTCTACTTTTTTCTGCGAGTCGGTTTAGCTGTCTTCCTCTGTTTTTTCGTTATAATGCTAAGCTAGAAAGAAATGTCTCTTGGCTCCAGATTTGCGTTTTACCATGAGATGTGAGAGTGGCATTGATTTCTCAAACTTTCAATAGGTGTTTTAACCACAATGAATAACGCTATCACTGTTTGTTCAACCATCATATGCTAAATGATTAAATGCTACACACTAAGCAATGAGTGCACGTACCAGAAACAGACGATTGTAGATCAACAAACATAAAAAGAAGTGTAAATATTGTACTTTGTTAACGTTTGGGTGGCTTTAGGATTTTATTTAAAAAACACCACTTTTACAGTTTCAGGATATTCTTTACACTTCAGTTGTGAAATGTGTAACAGGGCTTTTGAAGCAAGAGAGGAGAAATGAATTTACCTCCTGCAAGATCCCCAAATAATGGATGATGTTGAGAAAGGGACAAATCCTCATGTCCTCAAAGCTGAAAAAGTGACTTAAGGCTGAGCTGTTTGTAGTTGTCAAGTTTGGGGTTGGTTCCAGGCTTCATGAAAAATGATCAGGCACCTGTAGAAACAAATAAAATCTCCACTGAACAACATTTTGGCACTTCGCTTTTTGGCTTCCTAATGTTTAGGATCCGTCTCTGGGCGGGCTTTCCCATCACAAGCTGATTTAACGTTTTGAAAAATGTCTTTTTCCATTAATGGGACAGCTTTTGCAATTGGCAGAGCTAATTACCTCAACAACCAATATGTTACAGCTCAAAACGTGAAAGGGTTTGACATGAAACTTGGCAATCCCACACACATCCCAACATCACTGTTTTCCTTGACCATGCAGTCTCGTGTGAAGCATTGTCTCACGGCTACTTGGAAAGTTGTAAAGACAAGTGATGGATGCTTCGTTTTTCAAAGCTTGTTGTCTGGCTTCGAACTGGACAAGCTTTTCCAAGTTTGAAAGCAATGGAAACAGTTTACTGGGAGAAACACTCAAGAGTAGTGCATGCTTTTGACATTACTGTTGTTCAGCTGACCAAAATTTAAAGGGATAACCCGATGAAAAAAAGAGAGAAATAACCTCTTTTTAAACATTTTAAATGTAATGAATGAACATTTAGGTTGAAAATGTCTCATCCTACACTGCTTGGAAAGAAAGCAGTGCCATCAGATGGTTTCTCAGGACATCATTTTTTCGATTTTAAATGGGGCTTTCTGTGCAGAGTAAGCCCTCTATTCTTCATGCTATACTGCACAATATATATCCTCCTTCATTTTCTCCCCTCTCTCTGTCCCTTCTCTCTATAATCACAGAGGGATGTTTTGACTGGCCAAATCCCTAGAAATTCTCCCCAGGGTTAGAGCACAGTCAATCATATGGGCCTTGGCCGATCTTTTAAAAGAACCCCCAGATTAAGTTACCTCCACCCAACAGGCTGCTCCATTGATCCTGCCGGGCTCTTTTGTGGACTTTGTTCAAGTACACTTCACTTCCCACTCTCTTTCTCAGTTAAATATAGGATAGTCATTAAGCCAAGATCAAAGCGTTTCACAGTCAAGGTGTGTGAGAAGGTAAGGAGGCAACTGCTTGTGCAAGGGAGTCTTAAAAGGGAGACGTGTACAACGCAGAAAAAAATCAAAAGGCAGGTTACGATCCTGAAGGCAAGATAGTCAGCTTAGGAAGGGAGGTGAGCGAACAAGCGCTTTATTCTATGCTGGAAACATATAATCATTTGAAAGCGGATAAGGTTGAAGTGAGGACATTAGAGGAGCCACACCTTATCAAAACATAGTACCTAATTGAGACACATGGTGCCTAAACAAACTTCACCCAGATGAAAAGAAAATGGCCTGTAAAAACAATTCCTCAATGTAGTTGACTTTTGGACCTTAGGTCTTTAAAGAAGAATGCTGAATTTGCCTGTCATGAGGGTGAACACCCATGGATATACAGTACAATAACATTACTCTATATTTCCAACAATATGAGCTATGCAGCAAACACTTTCCCCTGAAACTCAGAACAGCAATGAGAGAGGCTTCATACATACAGCACATACAGCAGAACTGATGTTAATCATTGCAAAGATACAATCAAAATTGTGACTGTATGAGTATTGGGCACAGCTTCAATGTATTCTACACTGTCGGTACCATCATGGGTGACATGCATCTTAATGATCAGTACATTTCCCGGTTAAAAGCTGCACTCTTGGGAAAGTTCATCACTCGTGTCACCCCTAACATAAACACAGCGTTTTCGCGGACGAAGGAAAAAGTCCCACAGGCCAAAGCGTAACTGATGTAAATATTATTGAGAAAAGGTTCGCCTCAGGAAAGGAATAGATAAGCAATAAACCACAGTGCATTGGAATGGAGATCAGCACAGAACCACTTCAGCATCACACAGACGGTAATTTATGACTTTCGACTTGGCAAGATTTGAGCTTGGAATCTGTTACTGCTCTCGCAGTCTGCCTCTAATAAAGAGCATTCAGCACGCAGTGGTACAAACAATCACTACCTAGCATTAGGTGTGAATCAAACATGGATTTGCTTTTTACTGAGCCAGGAAACTCTTGAAGATAAGAGAGCTTCAAGACCTTAATGCAGATCGCCCCATCTCATCTCCAGTTGAGTGTTCCTAAGTCTGTGCCTCCTTGCATACTGACTGTGTGGAAGGAGTTGTTTTTATTCAATTTTTAAAAGCCAAATCAATCTTTTAATCCTAAACCATCAAATAATTGTCAGAACATTTTGCTGTAAAGGGAGAGAACACTTATAAATAATGTTGTTCCACATTTCTGAAGGAAATTCTGAAACCTCAAAAATGTATTCTGACTCTTCTCTGTGTGTGTCACCTTTAGGGTCTGTGTCCATCTAGGTGCTTTTTGCGCTGGAAGTTCCTTCAACCTAGTTTTCTGAGTACTTCTCACCAACGCTCACTGTTACTAAGTTTACAAAAGTTAACCTCCACTTTCCTCGGTTATGAACATTAGGTGTGTTTTAGTAAGCTCTGTCTGTTAAATATTGAATTAATTCAAGAACCACCAAGAGAACATGAACACAATGTAAAGGTTTCGTGTCCTGGCATTAGCAGCAGCTCTAGACCTGGAAAACCATTAAAAAGACAAGTCAGAATAGTTTCTCCGCCGCCATTGTTGTTGAAAAAGCTGATATCAGAAGTCCCGCCCCTTCTTCATTTTGATTGGTTGGTGAGGGAGACGTGACATTGACCGGCAGGCACTATTACAAAAGTGGAATTGTTTCCAACTGAGAGCGCTGTGAGCACAGCGACAGAAACACCTGATGAGCATGTGCGCTGAAAATGCTGAAATTGGTGCCAAAAACTGCCTTGGTGGACACAGGCCCTGAGTTATTTGACTGAAATTATTTGTGAGGTCCTTTATTTTGTAAAGCTCTGTCAATGTCCCCAATCTGCGGTTTGTGTGTTTTTCTAAAAGTCACCCAACTACTTGAAATGGCATTTTATTTTCCTGACAGATGGACTTTGCTGACCATGGAAAAACAACACTTTCGGTTGAATCACTTTTTATTAAGGTTCCTTTTCCTTGTAATTGCAGCTTGTTGAAGTCACTAGTTGTGGCAGTTTTTTTTTCCTTCTCTCAGGAGGACAGCCTGTCCTCTCTCATTAGGAGGCATGCTAAAGTTGAAAAAGTCCCACATTAACTGATGAACCTCAGTTATTCAAAGTGCGGAGCAAATAAAAAAAAAAAGGATAAATCATATTTGTGAAGTTGAGTCATGGACAGAAAGAGAAGAAGAAAAGGACACAAAGAAAACAAGTGCAATCACACATCAAATGCGACCAGAATGGGTCACAAAACGTTGCATACATTGCCATATTAGCACTGAACCATCAAGGTCTATAACAGAATATCATAATCTCCCTTTGTGTGTTTTCAATCAAAAGCAGATGATTTATTTTTCAGGGTGGTCAGTGAGGTATTTTGTAGCTTTGATCATCTGTGCTCTATCTGCTTTGATCATTTTGTCTATGACGAATCATAACGTGCGATAAAACTAGAACACATGACGAGGAACAGACACAGAGAGAGTGTCATGCTGTTAAGGATTGATGAGCTTTTGTTGAGAGTTTGATACATGTATTAATGTTACAGCTGCTTATAAACAAGATTAATGTAGGAGCTCTACTATTACATTATCTAATACCCTAAAACTGCACCTAATCTTCTAAAAATATTTATATTAATCCAGAACCTGATTAAATTGGAGGCATCAACATTCAGCCTGTCTGCTATTAATCTTTATTGTCTTACTGCCAGTCCTGGGATATTCCAATACTCCCACCAAGCTTTGACAAAGATCTGAAGATGTAAAAGAGACATTTCCTGATATTTAATTTTCCTGCAGCTTTGAAGTCCTGGGCCTTCAGCCTGAATTAATAATCCATATATGCCCGAGTGAAGACTGCCAAGGCCTTAAAGCTCTCACAATAAAGCAGCGACTTATCTCTGATGGGCTCTGTGAAAAGAGAGCAACTTCGCCACATCCGAAATAAGGGACGAGCCTCAGAAGAATGACGCATATAATGGGCTTCAACTCACTTGTTGTTGCCAGTGTTTGGGCCCTCCTACAGCGGGCCACAATGGGAAGATCTGCTCAGGACGCTGCAGACCGCCCACAGAAGCTGCAAGACTCGGTAACTGACTTTTGAAGAGAAAGACCAGGTGAGGATGGGATTTTGTATGATGGTTGTCAGTCTTTCATTAACATATTAGCTATTTTGGCATCTGTGAGTGGCACCCAGTTTTCAGGGCTTTAGTTATAGCAAGTGGTTAATGGACGAACCAATAATGAATGAATAATGAATATCCAGGCAAAGGCTGCCCTTTTCAAATTCTGCTCTAAGTTTATAGTCCTATTAGAAACTTGTGACCCCAAAGTGGTCTTGTTGTTATCCGCTCTTACTTTTCAAGCTGATATCTTTTTATGAAGATTGGATGGATGGATATCGGTTTACGTATGAAGATTGATGGATGCTCGATAGGGGTGTAAAGGTTCACAGTGGTTACGGTTCAGTTGGTACCTTGGATTTGGGGTCACGGTTGGGTATACGAGTTCGGTTCAACAGAAAAAAGCAATACATTTATTTTCCATTTTATTTAGAACTGACAGTGCAAGTTACAGTTTGTTCCATCTAGTGTTCGTAAAACTAAAAATGATGCAAAATAAAACCAACACAGAAATAAATAACATCTCCTGATTGGAAAATACTGAATTAATAAAATGTAAAATATAAGACAAAATAAAATATGTGCATTTGGGAGCTCCATCCATCATTTAGTGAACAACGGGAGCAGCAGTTATTCTTGCTCAATCACCGCTCATGTACACCAGTAAAGGACAACAGACTGGTTTATGTTGGCACAGGATGGGACATTGTAATGGAGATTGGGCACTTTTAATACACACTTGAGTCCAGAATCCTCGACTGCTGCAAATGCACAGAAACCCTTTTAGAAATGTATTCGCTTTGGTAATGTCTCCGACCCTTTGTGGTGTCACATCCAGAGGCTTATTAAGAACAGTGGGGAAAGGTTGTTGGACACTTGTTTTCTTTTGCCTAGCAGCAGGGATTGGCACCTCTGGGTGATGCCCTCTAAAATGTACTAGCATGTTCAACGTGTTTCCAATGACATATCACACTGTGAACCCAATGTTTCCCCAAACAACTGATCAAAGGAAGCAGGCCAGTCTTCTAACTCTGCGTTGTCTTCTTGTTTTTGTATATCGCTCTTCTTCTTTGTGTGTTTTGTTGTGTCTGCTGCTTCTTCTTTGTTTGGTGTTTGATAGCAGTTAGCATACTGTTAGGAGCGTTACTGTCACCTGCACTGGGGTTTGGATACTGCCATGTGTGACAGCCTATTTTCTCCACTCAGGCGTATACATCGTACGACTGCATGCATCGAATCTATAAGGTAGAGGACTTAATAACCATCAGACAATAGCTGATGGGCTTCAGGTTTGCATTTTGGCCTTTTTTGCCCTAAACACAGTTGTATTTTCTGCATACAGCTAAAGCCTGCTGATACAGAATAACAAACGGAAACCATGGCTCAAAAAAACATTTCCCTTTGCTATCGATTCTGTATTCATATTCAGATATCTGTTTATAGATAAACTGTTTTTTAAATCTTGTACGAAAATATCAACATTTGTTCTCCAGAACCTCCACTTGTTGCTTATAAACCAAGGCACACATTTCACTTTTAAGTGAAGCTACAAAATCCAGGCGCTTAAAAGATCATGGTAAATAAACTGATCTGGTTATAATTACTTTTTAATTTATTCTTTAGGCCTGGATACAATTAAGAAAAACAAAAGTAAACATCCATCTTCAGCATGTTAGCCAATACCATTGTAGTGTTAACTCCAAAAAAATAGTCCTGTAGACATATCCTAGCAAAGGTTTTCTAACAGAAGAGGCAGATGGTGCAGCTGCTTCCAATTTTTCTATGAATGAAGTCTGGGAAAACATGAGCGATCAATAGACTGTAATAGGAAAGGCACACCCATACTGTAGACGGCCCTTATACTCTGTCAACATCTGCCAAGGGTGTGGTGACCAGTCTTTACATCTTTACTCCACCTATTCACTTGTTCTTTGTGAGATGAGATGAGATGTGTGCACTCATACAATGTTTGATATTTTATTATAAACATTTCAGATGTCAAATGACATTACAACAAGTTTACAAGAATCACTTCTTGGCTTTGAGTTCATTGTGTACCTCAGGGGTTTTAAAGACTTGGATGTTTGTGTATTGGAGCCAATGACACTCAAGGACGTGGGATATCTTTACTATCTGTGGAGGGAGAGCCACAGTAACCACAAGCCGTCAAATCAAAAAAGTAAATGCAAACAAAAAGTACAATCTATATCAATCACATAAAGACATTTAAAAGGCCAATGGCAGCAGAGATGTGAGTTTTAAACTCAATCGTTTTAGCAAACTGTATCTGCAGCCCGACCACAGAAACTTAAACGTCTTGGAGTGAGGGTGACTAAGATGAGTTGAGATTTTGCTTGCACTTTTCAAAGCTCTAGTTTAATAAAAAGGAGAGGGGTCAGACACACTCAGAATAAACAAAGTACAATCAGTGTAACGCTCCCTGTACCAGCTCACAGAGGTGAGGAGAATGAGGACAGATTCATTTAAACAGGAATGGAGCATTTTTAATGAAGGTGCCAAGATTTTTGTTCAGATACACAAACTCAACATCCTCATAGTTTATCATCCTAAAAGATGAAATACTGACAGGGATGTTAAAAAAAGCCTTACATGTTGGCTGTAGCACACAAAGAAGGACACATATAAGGGACTAATCCTGGCTTTCCTAACCTTGGGGTCCAGACCCAATATGGAGTCATATGGAATTTAAATGAGGTCCCCTGATATTTCTAATTATTGATCAATAAAAAATATATAGTAGCATTCTTCCTGAATTAAGCTACTGTGAGCCATAGCCCAAGCTGAAAACTAACAAACTTGCAGTATCTCCTTCTGTGTCTCATTATGCATCATGTGTCCAGGTTTAATTACCAGCCTTGTTGATACACGCTCACCTGGCTGTACATATCTTGCACTGAGAGAAATTAAATCCTCACTTTGTGCATGGATCTCATCCTGGCTTTCCTGCCTCTGTCCTAAAATCTAGCAATAAACTGGATGTGTTCTGGATGCCTGGGGTCCCCAGAGTTTTGTGAAATCAAGGTGGGGTTACGAGCCAAATAAAGGTTTGGAACCTCTGGACTTATCCCTCACTAGGATGAATTGGACCCCCAAAAGATTCAATTTTAAGATCAATCTGTAAGTTATTTTTGTCAGGTTTCCTTAAAAAGCAACAGGACCACCAACTTTACACTCCTTCAGAGGCTTGACATTAGCCTGAAGCTCTAAAACTTCGTTGCAGTTTGGCTGAACTTTGGCAAGAATAACTGGGAAGTCATTTCTCGTACCCGTTGACATTAATTTTCAGCCTCTATTCACCACAGAACTATCTGACCAGATGATATCCATGGTATACCTGCAGAGGGATCTAAGCTGCTGCTGGCTCGTGCATTAGCAGGAGGAACTTAAGGCAACATTGAAGAGGCTCAAAGTGCACTTAAAATATGAAAGCATTTCAGGGGTTAATATCCTCTTTAAATAAATAAATAAATAGGCTCTTGTATAAGGATAGGGCAACTACAGTTACACACTAACATTTTTCAAGAATCTTCATTTCCAGTCACATTTGTGCAGCTTCCACTTACTTTTTGAACTGCTGCAGCTTAACTACTGAACAGCCTTTAGGTCATGGGACAGCCTCAGTTATAGAAAAGAGATGTCCAGGGGCTGAGAAGCTAAATGAAAGTTGTTATAAAGACATTAGTTAAATACTCTGTAGCCAAAACACAAACTCCCTCAACAAGACTTATCTAATCCCCTGATGGTTAATGACTGAAGTCTTGGAGAGTTTACATATTCAAACTCACTGGATTTATGGCTGCAGGAAATAGTTCAGAACAACTTGCAATCAGATTTTGGCTTGTTATGGTCATATTTAAATGTCAGTGACAGTGTGGGTCCAGGACAGCATAATGACACTGGAGATTTTGTAATGTGATTCATGTTCTTTATAATGATGATTGCAGGACTGTTGTGCACTGGATGTTTTGTTTGAGTTATGTTGTTATGGTGTTTAATGAATAAAAATGGATTATTGCATAAGCCCTTGCTTGCTTCAGGCTGGGAGCAGATTTATAGAAGCTATTTGTTTGATATTAGCAGTTAATGAATGAACTTCTTTCATATAAAAGGGCTGTTATGCTACCGATCTAACTGAAATCCATCAATTTAGGGGATAAATCCACAGACAATCACACTGAAGGGTTCAGGGACTGATGTACACAGCCACTGCTGTTTTTGTGCATTCTCCAAATTGTCTATCACTGCAGAGGTTGAAGGGGGAATAGGAACACATGGTCTAGGAAAGTAAGCAAAACTTTTATCAAACAGAAACTCTTCCATGTTGCTTTACTGACGGTTTGCACAGGATCCGTGTGCGTAGCTTTCCATCTCCGCTGTCTCCTGACGACACGCACCCTACTCCACGGGGTCCGTTTCTGGAGGTGTAACCTCAGCGGAGAACAGCCATGAGCAGCTGGACTCACATGTTCCCAAGATCACAGGAGAACTACAAGATCCCGTGGGAATAAAGAGAACAACCTGCAAACTACAGGTTACTTCACCCTTCCGAGGTTGATTTGCTGTTCATGCGGTGCCTGTTTGGACTTAGAGTTGATAGACTAATGGGATATACAATCAGGAGTCTGTCTGTAATATTTTATATTGTGTTTTATTTTGAAATAGACTGGATGCTCTGTGAGGTCCCATGTCTGACTTCTTGTCCTGGTCAATCTGCTCTGTTCAGCTTGAGGCATGGTTGCAGCAGGCTCCGTCAGTGACAGACTCACATATTTGAGCACTTCCTGAAGACGGGCTGCGGCGTGTGCAGTGGAAACACGAGCATTGACAAGAGATTGAACTGACAAAACACGGCACACACGGATCCTGTGGAAATTGAGACTTACTCTTTCTTGTCTATTCAGTTGTGACAAATTGTTAGTCAAACATTGGAAACATTGTATATATGACAGTAAATTGTTGGAAAAACTGGCTTCAAGTAGGCTTACCTCATTCTAAACTATGAAACTATATCCATTTTAAATCATTCTTAGAAAAAATGTCATCACATAAAAAAAAAAACACATTTAAGGATTCCTTCAAATTTAACAACGTCCTACAATCATTGAACTTTCTTCACATTCTTTGGTCCTTTTTACAGCTGAAGACTTCCAGCTGCAGGTTTAGCTGTCTGTGAGACTCAGAGGAGCACAAGATAATTCACCGTAACCCTTAAACATCATATATAACTTCAAAAATCAGTACCCACAAGAACTCATCCACTCATTTATGCAGAAGAATAATAAAAACCGTTCTGTCAAACTCTCAGTCTGTGAACTTTCTTTGCAACAGCTTGCACAGCCAAGTGTGTTGAGACAGCAGTTAACATGCTAACAGATTAGCTCACTCATAGCAGTCATTGCAGTCCATCCAGACTCACCCACACACCAGCTGCTACTGGTCAAGTGGGACGTTGCACAGGACAGAAGACCCAGATGTTTTTCTCATGAGTCTGTGGTTGAAATCAGAGCCAAATCACAAGTTACTTTTTGACTTATATTTGACTGATCACACGCAGGAGGAAGTTCATGTTGCTCTGTTTCTGCTCAACATGCAAAGAAATATGACACTTTTTGAAGCTCAGAAGTGGATGTAGTGTGCTGTGACTGTTTTCAGATTGCAATAAATGGTACAAATCAGTTAAATTTAAAGGATTTCTAAGAACTGATTTAAAAAAAATGTGGTTGGTTTGGGAAGAGAAGTACAGCTGTATTGCAAAATTAAAATGTGATACCATTCATCCAGCATATGATCCTGCTCCTTTGTCATGTCCTTACATTAACCTGTAAGCATTCCATCTTAAGTACCACAAATCTTTGCAAACGAGTTAAAAACCTTTCACATTAGCACACTTTTCCATTGACACAAGAGTGGGGTGTGTTCTTTTTGTGTCGAAATCAAACAGCTGTATTCACAGATGGAGGGGAGAATAAGGTACCGCTCTGAGACTAATAATTGGACAAGAGTAAGAGCAACAACACAAGACCAGAAATTACTGTCAGAGTGACCTCTGCACTCTTCAAGTTTATACATTAAGGCCTGTACTTTTCACTGCAGTGAAAACATCCGTGTGTGAAAAATGCAAGTAAAGTTTGAACTGAAGTCACTGTGAGGAGAACAAGGACCGGAGAGTATTTTTTTTTATCACTACTGCCTTCTGTACTTTCCACATTTGTGATATTTCCAAGTCCCAAATTCATCTAGTCAAGTCTGTACAGTTACATACTTTAAGAACCAGGTCCATGACCCTTGCCTTGTTGAAGAGTCGGCAGTGTGGCATTCAAATGTCACAACTCAACTCAATATTCTTCCCTTATTGGTCAATCAAACACTGAATGACTAAAACAAGTCATACAGACTCTGCAGTCTCACTTACTAAAGTGGTATGAACAAAATCTAATGAGATTGCTCTGTGATTTATCTGTAAAAAATATATCAATGTGTCAAAAGGATGCAAAAATAACTACAAGATGATGTATGATGATGCTTTTTTTGGGGGGGAAGGCTGGATCCAACAATTTAAGAGCAATCTCAGGACATTGGGAAAATCTTAAACTTTTGGTTTGGCAAAAGGGTGTTGTGGGAATCTCTCCCTCAAGTTGTGCTGTTGGACTTGCATGAATACAAAGACTTTTGGAATCGATATGTGTTCTTTGTTTTGCATTAACTTTGTGTAACACTGCACAAAAAAATCACTTTAAGACTCAAGTTTCAGATCCTCTAAAATGCTTGTTGCTCATTTTTACCGTTCCCCTCATGAGGTCGAAAAGATTGATTGATTTTGATTCATCTGGATTGACAGCTTTCTTCTTTTCCGTTTCTCTTTCTGGTTGTGTGTTTTTGACTTTGCATCATTTATGTATTTGCAGCACATATGCTGTTGATGCAGTTTACAGCTTTTTTTTTCTTTTCTGGGCACTTTGGTCAGTGCATTTTGTTTTAATTTTACATGGGTTTTTGAATTAGCATAGTCCTGAATGTGAAGCATGTTTTTCCTAATGTAAACATGTTGGGTCACTGTAGTAAAGTTCTTTAATTTGTTTTGAATATATTGTCACCCTAAGAGACTGTAATTGTTTCCTGCCTGTTGATTCACAAATGTCTTATTGACTATCTTTTTAGCTCTGTTTTGAGAACTCAATAGAAGAATGAACATTTTGGGTTTGAATCCTCAATAGACTCAAACCACACTGACCTCTTTACGTTATTGATCCTTGTTTGTATTAGTGATGGTAACTAAATGTATACTTAACCTTTCAATGAACCAGGACTATTTGTGAGCTTCCACACAGTCCAGTGCATTCTCATGTCATATTTCATCGTGGTGGGTGAACAGACTTTATATTATTCTTGTCCACAACATGCAATCTGCAATTTTTACGAGACTCTGTTGAAGCCATATTAAGGAACAATGTGTGTTCTCTGTAATGGAATTTACTGGGTAATAAAACCCACAGGGGGTCCTCCTACGAGCTCCACTATTTGTTCTGAGGCTGCACAGAAATATGAAGCAGCGATGTTGGAAGAATTGTAGAGCCCACCTATGGACTGACAGTGGGAGAGCAGCCAGACCTTTTAAGGCCTGCCCAAGATCACTTGGCTCCGTTTCGGATCATGCACACATGGTTTGCATGCTTGCCCATGTGCAAGAGATGCACACAAAGACAAAGACATGCACGTCATCAAAGTTATTCTGTAGAGCTGAGCTAAGCCCTGTTCCCAACCCAGCCCCTGTCTTTGACAAGCCTGCTTTGTCCTGCAATCATTTTAGCAAAATGATGAACGATGATGATGATGATTAACAGGAGGTAGAGTGGAGGGTGGGAGTGGGGAAGTTGGTCATTTTAATCTCTTCCTTCCGAATGTATTCTTGGCTGCTTCTATGTTTAAGAATGTGTTGGTGTGTTTGTGTGCGAATGTGTGGGTGGGTGGAGGGGTTGCAATTGTCACCTTTTCCTTCTGATTAAAGTCCATCTTCCTTCCCACAGCTGGACGTGCAAAAGCCTTCCCATCAGCCAGCAGCTGGGCTTGTCAGCCAATCAGGCACCTGCATGATTACCAACAGCTGGAAAAGTAAAACTGCTCAGGGTGGAGGGGGTCAGGGGGAGGGGCAGCAGAGGCTTCGGGTGGCGGTCAGGGAATGGGGCCAAAGGCAGTTGAGGAAGGAAGGAAGGAAGGAAGAGAAGGAGGGAGGCAGCAAAGAGTTCAGGTTTGCATTGAAATAACAGGGAGGGGGAGAGGAGACAAATGAGGAAAACAGAGATATCAAAAAAGAGTTAAGTAGGGAACTGGAGCGCTTTTTGGGGAGAAAAATGTTGTCTTTTACTAATCAATCATTTCCCGTATCCTCAGTGACAACACTTTCTTGGACTTCTGATAGGCCCCTTGGTGGAAACAGGATCCCTTTTTACATCGTGCTTTACAAAACTAACATTGTATCAGTGCAGATGTCCTTCATAATCTTGCTGTGGGATAATTAAGAGAGGTCAAACATTCAAAGGGCAACAAACCCTCAATATGACACGCTTGTCTTTGTATTTTAGGTGCAATTAGTGGTTAAGACTTCTGGAAAACCTAAACCAACAACAGCCGTCTAAATATGTTATATAGAGTCCTGTGTGACGTTATAAGAGACATCTAAAGAGAATTAGAAAGTTATTCCAACTCAAAAACATGTTATTTAAGTATCTGTAAACTTCCCTGATATTGGGTTTGCATACTTTTTCTGAGGGCCTTTGTTAATCTCACTATACCAAATGATACAGAGCTACCATTCACTGCATTCATAGCTTTGAGTACAAAAAGATGCACCTCAGTATGAGTAAGCTAACTAATGCATATAAAGGATTTTAGTGACCATGCAGTGACAATTGACCATTGAATATTTTCCCTTGGCAGGGTTTCAGCTTCCACTTCTGATTATGACTTTGACACCTGAGACTGTTAAGGGCTGCACAACCCTGATTTTCACAGGTCAAAGTTGTGCAGGTCAATAGAGATGTCAATCAAAATGTGATCAGCCACGCCCACATAGTCCTGAGAAATGGTCCCTACAGCTGTATTAGCTTTTTAAAAATCTAGTTTGGTTAAAGTCAAGTCTATTTTCTGTCAGATTTTAGTGGATGCTTCAAAAGACCTTTAACATTAATATCATATACTCCTTCATTTTAACGAGGTACATTTCCCAAAAACTTAAAAATTGCAACAGTTTGCAGTCTTCTCATGGACTTACAGGAAGTCTGTCCGAGTTTGAAACTTTCAGTTTTTCTAATTACATCTGAGTCATGTAGGGCCTTAATGCATGTTAACAGCACAAGGGGTGAACTTCATTTGAAAGGGAGCGCTGCTGGTTCTAAGTCATGGCCTGGGTGAAATGGAAATATAAAACGCCTGAACTCCGAGTAGCCTGAGGAGGCTAATTGCTTCTGCCATCCTCAAATATTTCTCCTCCTGTTCTCTTTAGCTTGAGACCGATGTGAGGCTCAGTGTCCCTGTGACCTCTCACAAATTGTGTTTCCCTTTCAGTGCATTATAAACACAACATGCTTGCTTTGCATTCAAGTCCTTAAGCATAACATAGTACGTGTTTTTAATGACACTGCTTTCAGTTGTCAGACTAAGGGCAGCACTCTCACCTCTCGGTGGCTTTCTGAGCCGCTCTGGTTTGATTGCACTTCCTCTGCTCAGCTCTGAAATCCACTGTGGTTATGAAGACATTCATCACTTTCGCATAAATGGCTTTAAAGTTTTCCAAGCAGAAAAAGAACTCTTACAACCATGGGTAGGTCAAAGAACATTTAAAAGCTTAATTTAAATCAATCTTTATTCCTACTCTTTCCGCCCTCGAGCTTACTAGTAAAGTCAGACAGTTTATTTGGTGTTGCACCTTTTACAGAGTAAGGTCACAAAGTGCAGCAGAGGTTGTTCAAATCCAAAACAGCAGAAAGAAATCCAACATAACCAACTGACTTTAAAGCACACAGCTTTACAAAGTTTACACAGCAGCTGAAAGGTCAGGAAGTTCATGAAGTTTTCTTAATATTGTAGTGTGACCTTTTTTTTTTTTTTTGCAATTTCCTTTTTCTCTCTTTGGGCTAAGGCAAGAAACCACGTAGTTAAGTTCACTGACTGTAAAGATGGATGATGCCGTTCCACTTCCTCTCCTCAAAGAAAAGTAAAGCCAAAATAATATGCCATCTTGTGCTAGTGACGTCACTTTGGGCCAGAGTCAGTAGAGATCAGCTGTCAATCATTAGGTCACACCCCCTTTTATAGCATCAAATAATGTATTGAAACACAACCCAATAGACCAGGGGTCACCAACTTTTTTGAACCTGAGGGCTACTTCATGGGTACTGAGTCATACGAAGGGCACCCAGTTTGATACACTCTTCTGAAATAACAAATTTGCTCTGTTTGCCTTTAGTTATATATTATTATTAATGCTTAATGATACTCATCTATGTGAAGACACTGATCATTTTTACAAAATAATCTTTTACATTTAATGAATACTCTTTTGAATGGAACACCATTTTCCCAATTTAATTTTTTAGGACAGGCCTGCGGGCGCCTCATATGGTCCTTGCGGGCGCCATGGTGCCCGCGGGCACTGTGTTGGTGACCCCTGCAATAGACCATGCTTACACATAAACATGCATACTAATTAAAGAGCTTTAGAACTAAGTCTTAATCCATTATTTAAAGGTTGGGACGTTGTGTAAAACGTAAATAAAAACAGAATGTAATGATGTGAAAACATTTGAAACCCCATATTTCATTGAAAATAGTTAAAGACAACATATCAAATGTTGAAACTCAGAAATTGTATTATTTTTGTATGTTGTGATAAAAGAAAACGCCTGATGAAACAAATGGCAATGAGTGGCACAGATTGGTATCATGATTGGATATATTGAGAGAATCCTAGAGAGGCTGTTAACACCTTTCGTTAACATCCATCCTGGCATGTGGTCTGACATGCATTATTCCAGATTGGTTTGGTAGTCTAAACGCTCGTGAGTCCTGAGCAGCACTAAGGACCACCCCCTTAACTGGGAGAACAATGCTGCCTCTACAGAGTGATGATGACACCCTTCAAAAGGGAAGGCGCTTATTTTTGCATGTGAGGAAGGGAAGTCAATTCTGATCTTCAGAACTCAATGGAGACACATTGTTAATGCAGGGTGTAAAGTGCTGTTCAGTGTTTATCAATCAACCGGGAGGGATTTAAATGAAAGATGTAAACAGCCTCTGAGTCAGTCTGAAGTAAGGTTGAAGAGGGGTTCAACACTCTTTGAAATTTCATTGTCTACAGTTAATGCAGCGGACAGGGCAGAAAACCAATATTGGATGGTCGTGATCTCCGAGCCGTCTGACATCACAAGATTTATTTGAAGTCTTATTCGAAGTCTTAGGACTCAGGCAGGAGAATCAGTGATAATGATTGCGGCAATGGGATTTGTGTCCACCTATCCATCCATCCATCCATCCATCCATCCATATCAGCAAAAATAAACACATCCCTGAAGCATCCCTGAGTTATGTGCGCGCATGCTGCAGGTGTTTGTAACAGTGTTGACAAAAGGAGACCTAGAACATAGACAATAAAACAGTGGCACTTCCTGTCATCATTTCACTAAAGTCAAAGTTCCTGATGGGGGATAAACCTTTCAAGCTGAGCTGTTGTTCTGGGACACCCTGTATGGGGGTGAGATGAAAGCCAGAGTGGGGAAGAACACACAGTGGCAGCACTGCGGCCTGTTTTTGCTGTATAAATCTAATCTGGATGTAAACACAGCTGCTGTTAAGGAACTCATGCATGGCCCATATACCAGCTGGCTGTGTGAAATGAACTCTGACCCAGCAGTGAGCCTTCTTCTGCTGAGAAATCCACTCCTAGCCCCGAAGACTGAATTCCTACAGCCGGGTATAGCATGTCATTCCAAGGGGACAGGCTTTGTCTATGAGGCAATCACTTACGTCGGCTGTGCCTGGTTCTCAGCCCACACATACTCTCATATGACACACAAACGTGTCTGTATATGCACAGTGTCTTCCTCTCTCCCACATATAAGCCATGGAGTGAAATATTCATATACTTTCAGTCCCCCATCAGCCACCTAAATCAGACCATCTGGCCTTGGAGCATATAGCATGCTGCTGAGTGAACAAAGCAAGGCCATTACTGTAGGAGAGGAAAAAGAGAGAGCCAGAGATGGCAGAAAAGATGGGAATAGAGGGGGAAAGTAGGGCTATGCAATTTTAAACACAGTCCTAACACTGCTCAGCGTTTTTTTTTTATCACGGCGTCTGTCACGGGTCAATGAATCAGGTAACTTTTCCACAGCTTTCGAGGATGACATCATCCCCCAGTGAAAGGAATGACTCACAAGCTAAGAGCTAAACACCATCCCAACCCCCAGAAGAGACATGGCATAACATGTACATTTTTCCTCTTATTTCAGGCAGCACATGATGGAGACATGTAAGTAATGGAGATAAAACGGCGATAAAGCAGGAACAAGGAACAAAAGATGGAGCAGGAAATAAAAATAAAAGATAATGGAGATAACGATGAGGTAGTCAGAGGAAGGAAGGGTGGAAAATGTTTCACAAAGGTGTAATAATACGAAGAATAAGGGAGAAAAAAGCCCAGAGAAAAGATGAAAGAAGGTTATTGGGTTTTCCCACGTTGCTTCAACTTATAAAACCTGAGAAAGACAACTGTGTGGTGAACATGAGGGCAGCTCACAGCGAGATCCGGCATATCCAAACACAGCAAGGACAGCCTGACATCCAAAACAAATCCAACACAGAATCCTGCTGCAACATCGGAGAGGAAAGGGGAGACGGAGAGCAGGAGTGGAAGAACACCACCGAAAAGATAAACCCTCAGAAGTTTCATAAATGTTTTCTTTTTCGGGATTGTTGTGTCTCTTTGGCAAGTGCCTCCACTGAATCTGTTGTTTCATATTGTTTGTGTAGGATGACGCTGAGCAAACACCACGTCTAATCTGAAAACACAGATGTTTGACAGGAAATTTCATAATGTGGCCACTTAATGCCTACCTTCCCAGAAATCTGGGTTTATCTTGTGTTGGATTCACAAGAACAAAACTGCACTGGAAGTTGGAACATTATCGTTTTGAATAAATAAATAGCTAATTAGTTTAACTCAGCCTGCATGGAAAATCCCAGATCCCTACAAGGCCCAAACACTCAGTCTAACAACTCTGAGTCCAACTTTGCTTTGATTGATTATGGAAAATAATAATATGCACAATTTTTATGGTTACTGGTGGAAAAGTCCGGTTGTTTTGAGAGCAACACCTGCATCCTCCCATGCTGTTGTAGGGTGAGCGGCCTTGATTGAAGCCCTGTCCTCAGGGTGGATTTGCTGCTGCTGCTTTCAGATAAAGGTTCTTTTGGAAGGAGAGAGAAAACCATCCAAGAATCAACTTTCCATGTCAATAGTTTGACTCGATATCAACCACAACCCTAAAAAGTTGGGCAAGTGCAGCAATTCCTCATCCAAGGAAGACTCTTTGGGCATTCGTAAAGGTACTGAGCTGGTGTTGAGGGAAGCTAAAAAAAAAGAAGGAAATGGACAGATATGGTGCACTCTATTGGAACAGATAAGAATTATTCTTGCCACTTCAAGAAAAGGGAATCAGATATGGTTAGATGATTTAAATCCCTGGATTCGTCTACAACCAACATAATAAAATGTATCTTCTTACAAATGGTATAATTTCTCTTGCTAAGCCCCGCTAGCCAGATTCAGTGACATTCAATTTTTCTCTCATTACAGAAGCCAACAACTGGAGAGAAACCCGAACGTAAAACACAATCATGGGTGAAATTAAATCCCTATAATCCCCACAAAGTCTCCAGTTCATAGTTTGGCACATAATCCTGGGCTCTGCCAAAGAGTGGAAATGGTATCACCAAATGTAATTGATAAACAATCTGAGAGCATTCAGTGTTGTATATGCCAACCATTGTAGTTTTTAAATTAGTCTCCAAATTGTAATATATAGATGAGAAATGTTATAGAAAACTATACATGGACACATGTTGCCCCTTTTCTTTATCAGTAGGTACAAATTGCAAAGCACTGGTTTCGGTTGAAACCACATTTCATGTCTCAAACAAGAAAGACTTGGGCCATTGGTCATTGGTTGGATGATTTGATGATCTTGGACCCAGAAGACTGGGTTTCAAGTGTCCTCAAAACCAAGACTAGAGTTCAATTTGATTTAACTTACACATGTGTTTTGAAGTTTTTTTGATTCATTGATGTGGGTAACCGTATCTTAACCACACCACTATATATTTATCCAGAAAGTTGTTTTTATTGCCTAAAAAATAACCAAACACTTTGCCATTATGTAATGTTATGCTCAAAAAGTACCTGGCCGAGCTTCAGGACAGATTGTACTTTGGGCCTCAACAAAGAGGATTTCTTGAAGATTTCAGGACAGGCTGCTCCTGAAATCTTTCTGACTTCTTGCTCAAATATGCAACTCACAGTAAGGGACTTTCCCCTTCAATGGAACATCCAACGAAGCAACAGAGTTCAGCGCTATGTTGACAATTAGTGCCTTTATATCAATGTTATGTGTGAATGCACATTTTCACAGTATCAACGAACGAAAAAGAACACAAAAGAGTATAATGAAGCAGCTTTACTGGGTGCACTGGTTGGTCTTGTGATGTGAATGGGAAATGGACTTGAGCTTGTATAGCGCCTTTCTAGTCTGACCACTCAAAATGCTTTTACGTCGCAGATCGCACCTACCCATTCATACCCATTCACACACTGATGGTTGGGCTGCTATTTAAGGTGTCCAACAGTATTAACTAATCCAATCCATACACATTTATACATCAACTTTGGGTTAAGTGTCTTGAACAATGGCACACCGGACATGAGGTTGCAGGTGCAGGAGATGGGGATTGAACCCCCGACCTCCAGTTGAGAGACGACTGACTCCTCTAACTGAGCCAACCCAACCCACTCACTGGGAATTTTCTTGAATATTTCCTGCTGCGTTCACACATCGGCTCATCCCGTATCCAATACAGAAATTTGACTGGGAGGCAGGTAAAGCTTGAGAGTTTGTGTTCACACATGAAGATCGCAGAGTTTGGTGTATGTGTGAAAACACCTTAACTTTCACAGAAGGAGCTGTCGCCTGATCGTAAACCCTGAAGGCTGCAGGGGGAGTGTGATCCATGCCACCATCATGCTGACTAACAGGCAAAGGCTGTCTCGTTTTGGGCACAATATTTACTTCTGAATGAAATACAAAAGTATAAAATTGTGCTGACTGACATGAAATAAATAAAATGTCAGTTTTATGAGATGGTTCTACATATATATTTCATGTATGTCAGTATTTCACAAACAGCCTTTAGATTGGGTTACAGGCTGCCCTGCATGCAGAAAGAGGAATGCATAGGCACCATTCAGGTTCTCTCACCCCGGAGGCCCATACTCTGAAACTGACAGGAGCTTTACACTATTTTTGATTTACACAGTTTGAGTTGTGCTGTGCTCAAGAGACACGAGAAGATAGGATCGCTTTACCAAGAAAAAGCAGAAAGGGTGACGAGGAGGGCACGGCCCACCGTAAAATTAACGAGAGAGAAATTCATACGAAGCCACATAGTTTGACCCAAGTGTGACCTCTCAATTCCTGAGGCCTCCCACCACATGAACAGCACTAATTCAGAGCTAGGATTACTCATAGTTAAGAGAGATACCAATCCCAACACCACACACATTGGACTGTGTTGAAAGACAGTATGAATGGATCATTTTATTTTCAGAAAATAAGGGCAATGGGGGCTAGAATGACTAAGCCTCTCTGGAGCTGAGATTAGACCTCTATCTCATCCTTTTCACGGATGAAAATTACTCTGCTCGCACATTAAAGGGTTGGTGAGAGGGGGCATGTGGTCTTGAAAGCAGCCAGCGTGTGCAGCATGTGTTTTGTGGTAAGTCTGAAGGAAAGATTATCTGTTTGTGCCAGCTCCACATTTCTGGATGTAAAGTTTGGGTTTCAGGTTACCAGACAAGGTGAGAAGAGGTTTCGTAACTAAATTCCCGTGGACACACTACACTGATTTGAAGTAACCAATACAGCTCACTTTAAATCCTTCTCAATTGAGTTCCTAATAAACAGGCTCGCCTTGCACCACTTTACGCAATCAAGTTTATTGCTGTGAAGGTCGATGGTGAGGCTAATGAAGTTCGCCTCGAAATCAAACTGAGGTTCTTTCCTTACAGTGATGTCAAAGGTCTTACATTTGAAGTCAAAGCAAGTTTCTGAAAGGATCACAAACAGTGTAAAGATTGCTTAAAACATCGAGTACAAGAAGATATTAAAAAAGAAAAATTTGTTTCACAGGTCTAAATGAATACACACCTTATTTTAATCAAAGGTTCAGACCATATAGACTGTATAAAACATGGATGTAGTCTCAGTGACATCACACATTAGTTTCTGAAAGTGTCTTTTGAAGCCCAATGATGGCGGTCGCCATAGTGGAAATGCTGTCTCACACAGCCTTTCAGTCAACCTTGCAAAAAGCTAAAACGTGTTGCTGAGGTGTGACTTAAGCCTCCCGGAAAACAGCCACAATGTGCCCACTTATAAGTCAACTCAGCCATGCTCCTAATTATGCACAACTGTTGACTCCCTAATCAATACTGATGAGTTTTAAACAAATGTGTGATGATAAAGACACAAGCTATTCAGAGTCCAAGTCTTTTTTTTGTACAAGGCTGTAAACGTGCTAATTTTTGCTTCAATATGGAGTGTTTATGGGATTTCCGGGTCTTTTGGAGCCAGCCACAAGTTGACAATCGAGGAACTGCATTTTTTTGCACTTCTGCATTGAAGTCGTGTTGATGTAAATGCTTCACCGTAACGGATGTGCTTCTTTCCCTGCAAAAGATGTCTTTACTGCATGTGTTACACTTTGTTGTGTCATTGTCTTTTTAATGTAGCTTAGCCAAGATAGATCGTTTGCTGTGGTCTGCCATGATCCTCATCTCACAACTTTATTGACATGAATGACGTAATCTTACGATGCCACAGCACGTTCTGGCAGATAAGTAGTCTACAACCTTTATGGACAGCATCATTCTCACTGAGTTTATTACTGAAAGATTAGCTATCAAAAAGATGAACAGTAAATTTAAAAGAAATTGGTTGTCTTTCTCTGCCACTGTTTTAAGATTCTTTTTCCATTTTTTTGGTTACTCTAAACAATGTTGGTGAAGAGAGATTGGATCATGTTGGATGTTCTGAATATCGAAAATTACAGCGAATCAGAAAATATACCCACACAGTGTGAATACGGACATTGAGACTGGCGTCCACACTTTGAGTTTGAGTTTCATGTTTCAGCTGTAGCTGCAAACCAGCATCAGGCACAGTGTCCTCTGTGGTTTCTATGGGAAGCTAACAAGCTGGCTAACAACACTCGTTTGGGTCTTTGACTCAGCGATGTGTAGTTACATTTAAGGGGAAGATAGTGTGCATGACACTTTTCTTATTGTAATTATTAATTCCTTATTATTTGTTCATTTGAATAAATAAGGGTTTGCTGTTGTTGTACTAACAATACTTCTACAATTCTACAATTCACTTAGGAGACGCTTTTGTCCAAAGCGACGTACATCTGAGAATAAGTACAACACAAGCAAGGATGTAGAGAGGAGGAAACAACGTCAGTAAGTGCAAACAAACAGCTTTAAGTCCGATTGGACACACAGGTGCTGACAGGAAGTGACCAGAGGCAACATTGACGGCTGTTCTTCAGAGCTCTAATCAGTCATTACCATCATCATCATCAATAATATCAAAAACCAGCCTCATCATCATCATTAAGGTCGTAGGTATTCATGACACAATACTTATATCAATAATGTCATTACTGTCGTAGTTATCTTGCTTCATCATTAACTTATCATGCATCTATTTATCCTCTTTTAAGCACATATTTCAGACATGAATCTTTATCCACTTTAAACCGTATAATACTTTTCTTTCTGGTACATGCTCTTTTGTGTTAACCTTTTTTGTACTGTAATCTTTGAGCAACCTGACACCAGAATGTCCTTTGGGATTAATAAAGTTCTATCTTATCTTTCCTTTTCTTTTGTATTCAAATAGGAAATGTAAAAATATTCAAGTTAATATAGTCTAATGATTAAAATAAAAATAAACATACAGTTGTTGGGATTTAAACCAAATACAAATGTCTGTCATTCATCACACACAGAACATGTTGACCATCCACCAGCAGTGAGTAACCTTCCTCAGAGTTCAAGACTTCAGAGCTGCCTTTTTAAAAGAACAAGCCACTCCAAGTGGGTCTGGATGAAATATATAAGAGTGCTAATGCCCATAACCACAATCCATTTCCCAAGTGAAGCCTGCACTTGAGTATGGCTTATACAGTGAAAGTACTAAATTTCTGATTTATTCATCTTGGAACATTTTTCCTTTCGGTGCAGTGTAACAAGAAGAATAAAGCATTTAAATGAGGATTTTGCTTTCTGGCGAGAAGATGATCTTGCAGCTGAAAAAACAATTTAAATCTAGTCGAGTTGAATGATAATGATGCGAAGCAATGGCTGAAAAGGTTAAACTCTATTTTGTCATTCTCCTATAATGATGAGTTGTACCAAAATCCATTACTGACAGCAAGATGTTGATATAGCAGTGAAATTAAGACTCTTTAATTATGCCCTCTGAGGCACCGAGGATTAGCACATTGGTGAAACTGATCCAGTAAACGGTTGATGGATTTTTAAGTAGAAAAATGGGACGAAAACGGCGTGAGTAATAGTTATTCTGGACATTGTCGGCCATTGGATGTGTAATATCTGCCTCCTCTATGGTGACTCTGCGGGAGTGCAAAGTGAGTAACTTTGGTCTTAAAAGTAAAATATACAGCAAAAATTCTATTTACACCCTTTGGCTAAAGTAATAAATCAACTATGATAATATGGTTATTCCTTTCTGGTTTCCATTAACGTAACTTGTTTTTGCAACCAGTGGAGGCGCCCCCTGCAAGCCAGCAGAAATAATGCAGATTTTAGATGCTTTTGCACTGGCTTTTCTTTACAAACTAGAGGCTAGAAGCTTCTCAGATCCAGTCAATGTTGACAAATCAAGAGAACAGAAGTTGTGTAACTTTTAAAGGAACAAAAGGTGACTGCACCTCTTACTGTTAAGCAGAACAAACGGTGTCTGGGTTTTCTTGTGCTCCAGCATCTGCATGAGAGAATATATATATGAGGAAATATGCACAATTTTTTGGAATAATATACCCACTTCTAAAGCAAATTAGCCTCCAATTCACAAGCACCAGCGCCAATAACCAACCTATGAAGAATAAATAAAAGGCTCTGCGGGGAGTAAATGGTATCCATAGAAAATGTATAAAGGGTGTCAAACAATTTTTCCAAAAGAAACGGCTAAAATGTAATTTTGACAACGTTATTATCAGGGGTTAAATCAGTCATGGCTATACTTTACTACTATACTACATCTGCATTGATCTGTTACTCAGTATGGTCAGTGGAGTGTTATTTTATCTGCATGACCTGGTATTTCTGACTCACTTCAGCGAGGAAGCTGTGGTACAGGTGGTGAAGCTGAACCCTCACAACAAACTGGGAAAAGAGATGTCCTTTCCAAACCAAGGTTCTCATCTGTCTGCGAGTGAAGCTAAAATGGTTTGACTCTTGATGCACAGAGTGGTGGCACTGGCTGCTCTACCTAGCAATCAAATGCAGAGCAAGGGCAACTAGCATCAAGCTGCAGTGCTTTATGGTTGTATAAAACAAAAAACATTCTTAAAGCATTATAGATAGCGGTTGCAGATAGTGGTCCCCAGTATTCTTTGTGGATTTGCCCCTCGATTGGTAGAAATTCTCCAGTTGAGCATTTTTTCAGTTCTATTGCCAGCAGATGACACAGCCATGGCCCGCTGACATGCTTCTGACCTCACAGTGGGAGAGGATGTAGATGAGCAAAGGAAGAAGGAACACAGCCACCGCCTACTCTCAGGCTTCCGCTGAGCTGTAGGACTGTTGTCAAACGTCCAGGACTCTGTCATTCAAACTCAGTACAGCTCTGTCTACATGCTGAGCTGTCTGGGTTAAAGGTTAGACTGAGTTCTAAGTATTTTCTGTGCTTCTGTTGAAGCTATTAAGTGAGCATGTAGGCAGATGCACATCTCACGATGATTAAAACAAAATCCCAAACCACAAAACAAAACATATTTACTTGAAGGCCTGATGGCAAACCTTTCCAGCATTTATTATATTTTATTCACCAGACATTCTTTCATACCGCAGATTTACAGCAGATGACAGTCCGCTAATCTAACCCATATATTTGAAAATTAAAACAAAGGTAAACACAGTCATTACCTAAAACTGCTGAATAAATTACCATCATAAATCATAGGAAGGATTCCCGGAACTATGAAAATAAGGTAGTAAAATGAATATATTGAGCAATAACTCCTCTAAAAAAATGTTATGTTTTGGATCTTTTTTAGTTGTTCACTTTGTGCAAAAGAGAACTCAGTCTTAGACCAAACAAGAAAACTTAGCGATGCCAGAAAAGTAGCCGAAGTGCTGCAATGCTACCAATTTAAAAACCTTTAATTGCACGCTTGGGATGTTGAAACAAAGAAACCTTCACTTTGTGTTGCACTCACTCATGAAAAGACCTTGAGAACCTTTCTGCAAACATGACACAGGAGCTGTGTGATGTCTACTGTTGTGGATTAAACATTTGCTGCTTTGTGGTTTTCCCTCCAAAATACACTTGACTCCTCTCCAGGAGATGGTGGAAGACTGTTCCCCGTGGACCTTTGATGGAAATTGATCTTGGCACATGTTTGAAAGCCTTTGCTTCAGAGGTACGTCATTTACACACATGCTCACTTTGTGTCTGTGAGAACATGCTCTGCAGTGTCCATGTGAACGCTGTAATAGGCCTGGGAACATAGAGGCGTCTGCCTGAACTCTGCGTGCTCCTAAGCAACCGTATCAAAGTAAACTGAAACACACTGGCACTTGGTTACCAACTGAGCATGAGAACAATTTATTTTCATCCTCATGTGGTGAAGAAAGTTTTCCTGTTTTCCTGAAACTTGTATCATTAGAAGGACTCACACAAGGTCTGACAACTGGATATACTGCTGGCAGAATAACAGGTTGAGGTTTAATTGCCGCATGTATTTTTTAGTGAACGGTGAATCACGTTACCAGCAGAGACACTCATACACGAGTTGGTTTTTGATGAGACGATCAAGCAGTGTTCATTTTGGCTGGACAAAAATGTTGTTTAGTTTTAGTCACTTTTAGTCTTTTTGCCCCTTTACAGTCTGTCTAGTGCTCTAGTCAATAAACAGTCATAACATTTTGGTCATTACTAGGGCTGTAAAACATCTATTTTTTTAAATCGAGATAAATCACTAAATTTAATTCGCCATTAATCACATTTTAAATGGCATGTTTAAGATTCCATTGTTTTGTATTGAATTTTTGTATGCTTTTATTTTGAATGGTTGTATTGTCTAAGGCTAAGGGTACTTGACTTCCTGTCTTTACATGAAGTGAGGTCAAAGATCTGTAACAGGTGAAAACTCGAGATCCCAGCTGAAGTGTGTGGTTTTTTCATAAAGGGATTTAATATGGTGCAACTATTGTTTTAACATAGTCCAAGTCTTCATCTTAGTTGAGTTGCAAAATAGGCTGTCAGCAGTTTGCGTTTGTACAAATGTGAAAAATCACTTCTTTCATATTCTAAGGAGATGTAAATCTCTCCGTTGGAGCTCTGTAATGTCCATCAACGTCCCGATCCCTGCGTAGAAACAACAGGTGTTGAGTTGTTTGTTGTGCTGTAGAGAAAATGAATAATAGGTGGTTAAGGTGGAGCAAATTTGATTCTTGAAAATTTTCCTTTTGTGTTCTCTGAGGGGGAGGACATTACTCATTCTCTTTTCCCACCCAGGTTTTTCCGAGCTGATTCGGGCCAATACTGTTTTTTGGGGAAAGAATTTGATCTCAGTGGGAGTTCCTCTGTTTTGCTAAGGGCTTAATGGTTTCACAGGTTTAGTTGGGCCTTATTTATGGTGTCAGATTTGACAAATTACTCTCAGGATTTTTTCCAACATCAAATATCAGCCCACTGTTAACTGACATGTCCAGAATGGGCACGCCCCTCACTGTATTCCCCACCCTGTCACTGTGTCATGCTAAATAACTCCGTATTTTCTCAAAGAAATTCACTACTCCAGGTTGATAGGTACTGTAATTTATATGGTTGTTGCTTCTTGATATTACCTCTTCACCTCGGACAGGGAAGCAGCAGCCTCACAAAATCCAGCCAGAAAGTTCAAAGTTGAGGTACGAACAGTTCTGGTCTCCCTGCAGGAGCCGTGATCTCGTCCAGCTGTGCTGCTGTGTTCGAGGGCTGGGAGCGCTGCAAGTGCATCCAACAGAGTGTCAGAGAAAAGAGCACTCCCTTCAAACTTCTCCGGGGGGACGCCGGATGATTTGGGGAGGTGTGTAACCCGTCACACACCCTGCTGACAGGACAGTCGGTTCCAGCTCCAGGGCTCTTCATCAGACAGATGCTGTGTGTGTGTGTGTGACCTTTTAGCTTCTACTTATCAACACACCTCAACTCCATGATTCATATCCAGGACCAGGTTAAAGCACAGAGCAGAGTAGTGTTCTCTGAGCTGAACTGATACCTTTATTGTCTGCTGTATTACGCTCAACAATGTTTCTGAAATTTGACCAATTTAGGCGGACATGAACTTCAATTTTGTTTGTGGTATTTCAAAATTTATTGGACATGTAATTATCTTAAAATGCTCGCTACAGGCTAAGCAGTCGCTGAAACCGAGATGTATGAGGTTGCTGGCTTGAATGAATGAATGATAATGAGAAAGAACTCAGGAAATAAATAAAGAGGCTCTTGAGTGGTGGGCTTGAGCTCTGTCAGGTTATTTACTCTGTAATACAGACAGATCAAGATAAACAGTATGTCGTAATATGTTGCATCGGGTTATGAGTGCATCGAAAGTTGAAGCTGGAAAAAAAATTTGCAAAGTAAGCTTAAACAACAGCGGCAAATCATGCTTATGTTGGAAATGTTACACGTCCCACACTTAAAGAATTTACACCAGTGGGAAATGTGATTGAGCTGTGCTTCTTGCAAACTACACCCAGAATTTTGAGCTCCATTAGGGAAAATAAGAGTGGAGGTCTGTGACCTAATACATTTAGTTTAATCAGTTTATCGGTTCATTGATCTATTATTTGTCATTAGATGCAAAAAGTCAAATCACGCATCACTATCAAGCGGCAACCTCTATTCTTGAAAAATTAAGCCAATGCGGAAGTGCAAAATCCTGCAGTTCACATTCAAATTGTTAAGTTTTCAGAGACAGGGCCTTTCTCCGTAGCTGCACCAAGACTGTGGAACAAACTGCTGTTACATATAAGGTCAACAGATTCTGTCGACTGCTTAAAAAGATACATGAAGACTCATCTTTATTCCCTTTCCGTCTCTTGCCATTGATTATTTAGCTGAATAGCACCTCACTCTGTTTCTTGAAAGCCGTCATCAGTGTGTTTGTGTGTTAGTGTCCATGTATTTTTCATTGCTGTTGCTGCATGCATTCTGATTGAGATAGTTGAGGTTCACTTCTCAGCTATGGCTATGCTGGCCTGTTCTCGCCATTTGATGATCATTTAACGTGTGTTTTATTTGTATATATTCTTAATTTCTGTAAAGCACTTTGGTACAAACCCTGTTTCTTTAAAAGCGCTGCACTCTACGTAAAGTTGACCTTGACCTTAGTTACTCTCAGCCTGTACCACTGCAACGTCCAGATGAGAAATCGAAAACAACATTTTGTGTGTGACTGCTTTTGTCCAAACTCTTGCTTTCCTTGTTATTCATTTTTTAAGTGCACAGTTGAACTATGGCTATAAAGGAGATGTTTATCGTATCAACTTCCCTTTTGTACCCACTTCATCATTGTTAGGTCTTTGTGTGTTGTAATGCATGCAATATTATCCTTGCTCATTTGTCAGGCAAACAAAAGCTCCGCCAACAAAAACAGCGACACAAATTGTGGTGTTCCTTTGCTTTGTTTACAGGCACATATTAGTCAATTCGTATTTACTCCACGATCACTTTTAAGACAAATAAAGTCTCTTTTTACATCAGGGAATGTGTGTTTCCATTGTACAAGCACAGGTTTGCTGGGTCACTGGTTTCACTGGTGTGCAGATGTGCTGAAGGAGCTGACTCAGCAGTGAGGGAAAAGTCCCACAGAAGAAAGAGGAGATAAGTGTTTCGCGGGGTTGAACGTGTTCTGTTTTGTTGGTTTGATAAATTCCCCTTCACCAAGTATGCCTTTCCTAGAAAGAGCCAAACCGCTGCTGAACAGAAGATATTCCAATCAAAACTTCACCACAGCGTCTCCCACTAACTGCACCCTGACACAGTGACACAGCCAAAGAAAGCTGTGTACACTTTGTACAGTATGACAAAGCTAAAATTTAAAGACAAGATTTTTTCCACATTTGGGTTTATAAATCTTTTTGGTGAAATAATGAGGCAGCAGTGGAGAGGAGGGCTCCAGCTCTGTCAGGTTTAACTTATATAGGACTGACTGTTTGGAAGAAAGTACCTCAAATTGAGTCGTTGAGTGCAGCCAAAGTTAAACAATAGTTCCAGCTGAATGAAAAATTGGGTAGACTTTTGCTTATTAGTAACGATTAACCTTCGCTGCATATACTGTAATGTTGACGTACCAGAGGAGAATTTGTGGACCTGCATTATGTCTGCTGTGCTGAAGGGACGGAGGCCAACGGTTTATAGAAAAAAAATCTCCATCTATAAAAGAATATGAAAATCTAGCCCTATCTCACTTGATTTATTATATCACTAATCCTTTTTCTATGGAATGAATTAAGGACGTTTCCAGTCGACTAATGTCCTCGTTGGATATTTAAACAGACTAGTCTAAAGGTAAGAAAATGGTCACAAAACCAAAATTGAGCATAATTCGTTAAAAAAATGGCGAGTGGATAAACAATGTAATTTGGTTTACAGAGTGTGGCTAACGTTAGCAGCGCAAGCAATGCCAACTTGGGTCCCCGCTGCAGGTCGACGTCCACATGCCTGTGCTAAATGAGGTCACACATTGCTCTGATCAGTTTAACCTGACACAGACTACATACAACTTTATCACCTTTTCTAGATCATAATACTGCCTAACAGGGCTGCTCCTAGGAGATGCTATCTGTTCACTGTGCTTGTTTACATCTGGGTAGTAGAGTGTGAAGAGCAGGCCCATTAACCTGAGCTACAGCCAGTCTAGCCTCATCTAGTGGCAGGCAGCTGAATTGCAGTTTAAGCATAACTTTTGACCAGCATCGAAATCCAACTATTAATAATTCCTTCAACAAACTAATAATACTGGTGCCAACTAGTGAGGGTGATGATGTTCAACCGTTTAGTTGACGAAACATGTACATCCCTGAATGTCGTCATTCACTTCAAGTCTTCTCCGTTACAGCCTGTCCAAACAGCATGCGATGCAAGCGAGTGTCAGCGACAAAATCAGCTTGATTCTACTGTTTTCTATTGGAGAATCCTGACTGCACGCGAGCGACGCCGGTAACACTTTACAGGTCCGCAAATTTCGTTGTAATTAGGTGATAATTAGACAATAATTAGACAAACTTCTTTTTTATTTCTTTGAAATTACCCCCGGATTTTATGACAATTGGGTGAAAATTAGCACTTAACTTATTTGAAATAATGCCCGAATTTAATTGTAAGCAATAATGATTACAGCTTTTGGTAATAGATGACTGAGATCAGCTTTATATGATTAACCAAAAAAAAGATTAACAGTGGAACTCCTATAAAACTAAATGAACTCAGCTGTCATTCTAACTCAGACATTTATTAATCAATCCTGAATCACATCAGCTGCTGTTCACAAAGTCATATTGAAGATATTCTATGATTTTCTTCATGAAATTAATTATTTCAAAGAAGTTACGTGCTAATTTTCACCCAATTGTCATGAAATTCGGGGGTAATTTCAAAGAAATAATAAAAAAGTTTGTCTAATTATTGTCTAATTATCACCTAATTACGATGAAATTTGCGGACCTGTAAAGTAAAGTGTTACCGCGACGCCTCGTATCCATTTTCCTCTCTGTCGCTCGCATAGACGGACAAGGAACTTAGAAGGCACTGACCTTTCTCATTCAACAGAGCTTGTAAGCTTGTCTTACAAAGTGCAATGTTGAGCTTTGTCTTGTGTCAAAAACAGAGAAAAACTTTTTTTTTCAGCTCACCGCGAGCCGTTTATTGTCGAGCCTCTGAGTGTTGTGATTAGACTCAACAGCACAGCCTGTCAGTACAAAGCACCACACATCCGTTTGTCCACATTCAAAACAAAAGCACTAGATGTCTACTGCACTGTTTACAAGGGGAAACGGAAATCCACGGAGCAGAAAATGAAATATTTAACGGATGCAGTGTTGGACAGCCAGCGTGCGTTCATGCACGATGTGACTCGATATCTAACACTTGGTTGCTGTAAGGACACGATGTTACAGTATAGAAGATTGTGTAGCCTTTTGTTGAACAATAATGATTAAAAAGCCCTAAGCTTTACTAAATTCTAGATGTTAGAGAAACAATGGATATTGCAAGTTCTTGCTGGCATGATTAGGATTAGGCAGGAAAAACACTTTGGTTTAAAGAGAGATCGTTTTAAGCCTTTTAGGACATTCAAAGCTTCATTAGATTATTGAAGGTTTAACATAGACTTTACAGTAAAAAATGGAGAGAAACTTTGAACAACTTGCCGAGTCTGCAGATTGATTTCAAACTGAATGCTGCAGTACAACCCCCAAAAGGTTAAAGAAAATGATCTAATCTTAAGTATGACATCTAAATAAAATTGAAATATGACAACAGGACACCACAGGAAAAAAAAGCAATGGCAACAATAAGCGTGACAAACTCAATGATGTGTTAAGTAATGCAACATAAACGGCTGCTTTGTGGGACCAGTGTAGAGCCAAATAATGTGTATAGTGGTCAGGCCGAGACCAGTGTTTACTTTGGAGTGGCACAGAAATGTGTGGCTACGAGTTTTTTCTCTCTTTCGGGTCACACTCTAACACTCACTCAGGCAACAGTGACTAACACTTGACAACCTATTATTTCAAACAACAGCCTGCCAGTATTCTTGTGGTGAAGCCTTAAGAGCTCTAAAACGTAAAGTGGATTATCAGCATTATGCTAAGAGTTTTTCCCGGTGGTGTTTTTTAAATGGCATAAATATAAATGTATATGAATCTATCTATAAATCCAGGAATCTGTGTGTGTGTGTGTGTGTGTGTGTGTGTGTGTGTGTGTGTTTGTTAGTCGAGTTTCTACACAACCATTCGTCCGATGGACGTCAGACTTGGCGGGTGTATTGCTGTGGACCGGAGGAAGCACAGTGCTGATTGGGAAGTTTCGATGAGCTCATATTGTCGCCAAACATTTTGAATACGATGCAAACCAAAACCTACTGGAAACACGGGACGAGCGGAAACAACACACGCGGTGCACGCGCAGTAGGAGACCCGCCCAAGGCAATGTTATTTAGGTCGCTGAGTGGACTGGACGGGACACACATTGCAACGTAAGTTTACTGTTTCGTTTTGCTAAATTGAGGCTATCTTTACTACTAAATACGATCCCATTTTCTGTAAACAACACACACGGCGTATGCGCAGAAGGTACACGTTAGCTAACCGTCGTTAACAAAAGTCAGAGGAAACCCCTTGCTTCACAGCTCATTTGGGCACCCTGGCTGACCACAGAAATACACGTTGTCCCTAGCCAATCCTGACCAGCTACAAACAAGCACATTCTGAACGGGCACTGAACCAGTGCCAAGGGTAACGGCCAATTATACAAATACCGGATCCATTATAGGCCGTTTCATTTCACTAATGTATAATTTTGCATTTTTAATTCGATCGACTAGTCTGAAAAAGTAAACTTATCCCAGATCCAAAGAGCAAAGAATAGGAACAAAAATCTACATGAAATGTTATGCACAATATTTAAAACTTAACACAACTTAACTTGTTCCTTATTAGCATGCTAATTAGTAGCATACTGGCTACTTATGAGTCATCATTAAGAGCTAATTAGTACCTTATTCTACATGACCATATAGTCTATAGCTAACAGGTCATTAACTAAGAGTTTGCCCTGCTCATTGATAGCAAGTTAGAAGTTGTTGAACACGAGTTATGATCTTAAGATGCTTTTCTTAAATTGGAGATATTTGAGGCATTACTACGACATGAAGTTTTGTGCTTTGTTTCATCAAAATAGACCAAAGTTAAAGAGAGTTATTAGGGGAGAAGAACAGTTATTGTGGTACTATAACCTTACAAGGGCTGTGCGAAGCAAAAATATTAAGATCACAATTCATGTTTAACAACTGACTTACTATCAAAGAGCAGTAATTGGGAGGGTATTGTGGGCAAACTCTTAGTTAATGACCTGTTAGCTATAGACTATGGTCATGTAGAATAAGGTACTCATAAGCTCTAAATAATGACTTATAAGAAGTCAGTATGCTACTAATTAGCATGCTAATAAGCTAGCTAAACTAGTTAATGGTGAATATTGTGACCTTAATTTTAAGGGTTACTAAACACTGATTTGTTCAGTCCATTATAACATATTCAAAGAAGATACAACAGCAAATATGTCTCCGTATAGAAAAACACTTTCCTGTTACACCCGTTTCTTCAATGTTTCCACAGTTTTGGAACTGAAAACAAGAACAGCCCTGTGTAACACTCAGCACCACACCACTGTTCACGCTCTGTTGTCATGGCATGTTCAAAAACTCCAAATGGAAACCTGCGCTTGCCTTATTAATTACCAGGAATGCACTCTCCGCGCAGCCCTCCAAAACCTGAGTGCTGAAAAGTATGCCATCAAGAAGCCACAAGGCATGTAGGCTGTTTGTTCTCAGGTCCAACCAGTGTGCCCACGCTCCGGTTTCAGGGGAAGAGCCAAAGTATCTGTGCTCCAAAGGAAGAGGATGTGTAAAAACGGGGGGAGAGAGGGTGGAGTTTTCTGTCTTTTCGGGAAATGGTCTTTGAACTTCAGAGCACTGTTACAGTTATAAAAATTACCCTGCCATAGTTCACAGCAGAAGTGGAATTCGGACATAAATGATCACCGGGGCATTTACTGTATGAGGGCATTGAGGGCAGACTCAGTTTCAGTTTATTGTTTAACTCTGAGAAAGAAAAGTCACTAATAGACAGACTCGCTTTGAACATTCACCACAGGAAGAAAAACAAAAACAGGAGGTGTTGTTGGACATTTATCTTTATTACTGTCATGAAGCAACATACAACATTCAATACGTTTACAGGCGTCTAGAAAAAGTCACTTTAATGTTAGTCGGACTGAAACTGGACTCTTAAAATGCAGATAAACACTGTAGTCGGACTGAAATCGTGCTAATTCAAATTTCTCGAAAGGTGTTCTAAATATTGCAGTTTAGATTTGATCCATTATTGCATGTATACACCACAATTGGAACCAAACAGGCCTTAGCGTTTACGTGCATCTTCCCCCGTTCCTGCATTGTGCTTAGTCCCAGAGGTCGTCAATCATAAATGCTTAGCATAGCAGTAGTTGCGTTGTCGTCTGCCTTTGTACATCACCATAAGCTAGCGGGATAGTATGCATAGCATTGTAGATTATGTACACAATATACAGAGCTGTAAAGTTGTCTATGGTTTCACCGTTTTGACATACAACCAGAAAAAGGTGTCATGATTTGGTTTTGTATTTTGTATATTCTGAGTTTCCTGTCGTGGCTCTGTGTTTTTCCTAGTTGCTTCTTGTTTTCCCTTTTTGGTTTGAACAAAGTAAGTTTTTGTTTTAAATAAATAGTTTTCTATTTCTGCATTTGGGTCCAGTTCTCTGTTTTTCATCCATGACAGAATGAACTGACCCCGTGGCTCTGTGTTTTTCCTTGTGGCTCCCTTTGTTTTTGATCCCTGTGTTTTTTTCGTCAGAAATTTTGGATTTGATTTTAAGTAAGTTTTTGTTTTCCTTGTCGCTTGAAATAAATAGTTGTTTTGTTATTCTGCATTTGGGTCCAGTTTCCTGTTTTTCATGGTTCATGACAGAAGGTCAAATAGTGATTAGTTAAAGACGGTATCTCGCCACCTACTGTAGCGGAAGCTGACTTACTTTAATATGTCAGTAAATCAACACTCCCTCCCGGTGCCTATATTCATACACTTGAAGTCACCTGACTGGAGGGCAAAAAAGAGCTTAGGAAACTATAGTGGCCACCTTTCAACCCACTGTGGAGATGCAGCACAGGCTTGGGAATTTTCCATCTCTTCAAAATTAGACGTTAACATCAACTGACAACCGCAGAAAAACTGAGATAGTCACAGTTCTGAATATTTAAACAAAGAAAAAAGACCCAATTGCAGAACTCAAAAAAGGTTTAATGAAACAGAAGGCATATATAAATGTTTTGGACTCCTGATATGTTCTCGAAAAATCTCCAAACAGAAAAACCAGGAAAAAAACACGAAGAGAAGCCACTGGAAAAAAAAACAAAGAAATCACTTCAAGTCTTCTTTGCACAACAGGAGTTCAAAAGTACTTAACACCAGGGATGTTTGACATATGACAAACTGACATGATGAGAACGCACACAGACACTAAATAGACGAGCGGTGATTGGACACAGATGTGACAAACAAGACACAGGTGAAACTGATGAAGGCAATCACAAAGGGAGGGAAACACACAGAGGGAGGAAGTAACACGAGACGTGATGCACAGAGGCAAGAACTACAAAATAAAACAGGAAACACTGAAAACTTAAGCCAATTAAAGCAGCAGACACAAATACTGTCCAGAGCACACTGCTGAACCAAAATTAAAATAATGTGGTGACAGTAGAATACAGTGATTTTTTCTGTTATGCTGTTCGTTGACGGACACAAAAGTGATGGTTCCAGTCTCAGTGGATGTTTGGCTGAGTCAGGCTTTGGGGCCATGCGGGGGTCTTGTTTGGGGCTCGGGCCAAGGCCCAGGTGTGGGCTTTTATTCCCCATCTGGACAACATAACTCAGGTCCTTTGGGGCCCAGCAGGGGGATGGGGCAGACCAGACCAGAACATGCAGTGCCAAGATTACCTTTACGATGTAATATCTTGCCCCCCTTGTGTTGCCATGAAACCACTCATACATCACAAAATTCCTCCAATCACTTCTCATTTTGTTCAGTCCTTCCCCTGAGCTGCTGTGATGTCAGGCTCTGAGGAGTCATTTCAGCTGCTTGAAATGGAGAATTTCACTGATGTCATTTCTGAAATCATCTCCTTTACATTTACTTTGGCTGATATATATGTAGACTTTATTGAAAACAAGTCTACCAGAGGAGAATAGCAACTTCTCAAGATTAATGACTATTATGTGTCTTGTTTCTGTCCAAATGAAACAAACAATCTTTTTGCATTGATGGAGTTAAAACTAAAGTTTTTAAAGTCGCAGCTAATCTGAACAACCTGGTGCTTCCTGGATTAAAATATTCAGCAAACAGTGCAAAGCACGCTGCAGAGTTACACCTCGACATTTTAAAGATGACATTTCATTGAAACCTGTCCTAAAAATAGAGTCAGACAAATTCAAGAAACAGACAGAACTACTTAAACACACTCCAATGACAATCCTCCCTTTTGTTCCGGGTTTTTACAAGGTATGTATACACACTTTTACACCCCCACTATTCAAACTATTCACTATTCAAGGTGCCATTCTGTTAGCACACACACACACACACACACACGCACACACGCACACACGCACACACACACACACACACACACACACACACACACACACACACACACGCACGCACACACACACACACACACGCGCACACACACACACACACACACTGCTTTTCTTGGTGATTACCTTTGGGTTATTACAGCAGTCTAGACAGAAAGAAGACGAGGACTCTTGGGAATGCTCATTGTAGCACAAATTTAGGTGTCAACAGCAGCTTAGCCAGAAGCTCGTAGGGTACATGTATATCAGGAGCCATGTTTTTTTTTTTCGATCGGCAGATTACTCACTGTCATGTACACACACATGTACAACTCACAGGTAATTACTTGGGTTGCACAGGTGGTGATAGTTCTGCATTTAATGTCGACAGTTTGCAGAAATGAGGTCTTGTTCTGCTTTGGTCTGAATTCGGAGTCATGCTAACAACGACAGTCTCTCTGCGGAGATTAATGCAAAGATAACTATGGACATACATTAAAGGAAAATAGTATGTAGAGTTGGCTAACTTTGTTTTAATTCTCAACCGTTACTGTTTCTGTTTAAAGACGCACAACACACACAGTGGTCCAAAGACTTG
This sequence comes from Tautogolabrus adspersus, assembly GCA_020745685.1. NCBI lineage: Eukaryota > Metazoa > Chordata > Actinopteri > Labriformes > Labridae > Tautogolabrus > Tautogolabrus adspersus. The sequence continues at coordinate 24,692,203 of CM036548.1, read as the reverse complement.
TTCCTGCTAGCTTATTGGATGTGCTGTGAATGACTTTGATAAACGAATTTTAACCAAAAGTGACTTCTCGCTAAACCATTTTACTTAAACATAATCTTCAGCCTGTATGCATTACCAACATCACTTTAATGACCTGCTGTCATACTTTTAAACCAAAGACACTGACTACAACATCAGTATGTCTCTCCTTTTCAAATAGCTGATGTTAACATTTGTTTAAAAAATTAGCGTTAGCTCGCCAGCCTCAGAGTAAAAATAAACTCTTACTCATTCGTAATTTAAATGACCAACAGGTTACCCCGTGCACAGTCGACCTTTGTTCTCAGATTCCGTTCGGTTGCAGGAACGTAGAATGAAAAATAAATCAACAATCCCTGGCACACAATAAACACCGACATGCAAATTTGTTTAACCTCATACTTTCCAAGCACACCTCTCGCTGCTGTAAGCGGATCCACACATTTTTCTTCTCCTGACATGTGCTCTTCTAATTAAATCTGTCACTGTGCTGACTTTTAATTAAAGAACAGAATTAAGAAGCATCTGCTACGCAACATAATGACACTGTCATTGCTTGTAAAAACTCTTTGACTGATGCTTTTGAAAAAAAAAGGGAAAGAAGCAGCTTCGTCTCGCTCATTAAAAACGTGCTCCTGTCTGGAACGCTGTTGTTTTACTTAAGCTCTCCTCAGAATAAGACTAAAATAAAAGTCTTTTATGTATGCAACACCTTGTTAAATCCACCAGAATCAGGACTCTTTGAAAAAAGACGCTGTGTTACTCAGCGTCTCATTTATCAGAGCAGAACAGTTTGGACTACAGGCTCCATTAGGACGTGGTCATGTGTTTAATTGACGAGCTCTGAGGCAGAAAACTGAGCGACTAATTGAAGCAGTGGAGCCTACATTTGCAGGTTTTGACCTTGTAAACCTAAAAATAAAAAATACAGTCAAACACATACACAGCCATAATGAAACCATAACAAGTAAAGTTTCACTGACATCTATATTATATGTTGGACTACTGGGCTTGGCATGTCTGCTGATTACTATAAACTGTAGATTTAGCCCCTTTTTGAAAAATTATGCATGTATTCCTTGACAAAGTTATGGCTGCTTTTGAAGCAGTGAAGACTTAAGTGGGTTGTGTAACATTTAAGGTTAAGTAGTGGAAGGAAACAAACACTGCCAAAGCAGTCAGACATTTCTCATGCGAGATGGTTGCCCATGTTATTCCTGCAGCGTTTGTCAGAGATTTAAGGAAAGAAACCTAAAACCTTATGTGACTGGATATGAACTCATAGAGGGTATTTGTAATTACCGCTGAAACCGAAGGGAGTCATCGTAGAAGAAGACGGGATTACACACACACACACACACACACACAAATCTGGGAACTAGTGTGGCCACGCTGCTGTACTGACAGTCTCTGAAAATGCCCTAAAGTGCTGCGCAACGTAACTGCACAGGCACCAGGGAACAAAGAAGTGTTTAGATTCAAGTGTCTGATGAATATTTTGCATCATGGACAGTGACTGCGTTTGGTTGGTCCAAGACAATAAACGATGATTCTTTACACACAATACCTTGAAATATATACAGTGTAGCAGAATCAAAAATATTAGTAAAATCAAATCCATTGGCATTTAGATGATTGAATTTGTAACTTTGACTTGCATTTTGTTTTGCAATTAACCTTTTGCAAACAACCTTAAAACTATCTTTGCTTCTTAAGACGGGAAAGATGAGGAGTTGAAAATAGAGAAAGCTGTTTGATATGATCTTCTAATTTCACAGCATCATTCATTAGCACCCATTCTCAGACCAAAATAAATCTCCCCTCCCCTCGTCCCCCACACCGGCCTCTGTGCTCATACAGCTGTTTGTAGGACTGATCTCCATTCAGATATGCAGCACAGATTTTGTATGTTTTTAAAGTATGTAAGACCAAACAAAAGTTTCTTATGCAAAGTGCAGATGGCCTAGCGGTTAGGTTGCGTCTATGTACAGAAGCTATAGTCCTCCATGTGGGAGTCTGTGGCTACTTTCTCGCATGTCATTCCCCACTCTCTGTCACTAGTTTTCTACTCTGTCCACTGTCCCAACAAAAAGAGGCAAAACGCCCCAGAATAGAAATGTAAAAAAAAAGAAGTTTTTTCTGTTTGGGAAGTTCACTGGTTCTCCATGAAATGTACTCTTGGAGCAAAACTGATGGCAGGGCTTACGGCTGGAGAGGGAGGTGTTCACGTGAAAGAAAACAAATATGAAACAGGTTTAAGCCTCAGAGTTGAACATGAACAAGCTGAAGGAAGTGCCCATCAGGGTTAAACAGACCTGAGAACAACAAACCCAGAGGGAGTTTGACTTCACACTCTTTGTTCAAACGGCCTAATTCAACGATATACGGATATGTTTGATATGTGCTACATTAATGTTTGAAATGTTGCATATTAAACCTTTAAATGTACACTGCTCCACAGTGAGGCTTTATTTACAGGCAGTATATCAAATGTTTTAAATACCCTGTCCGTCAAAAACTATCATTACGATCCAGTCTTGGATTCTGACAGCTGAGTCACAACAACTAGAGGGCCTTTAAGTCAGTTCCTTGCTAAAATTACCATTAGCTTGCATACAGTAATGTTAAATAGGAATGTGTGCATTCCCAGATGTGTTATGTACACTATCAAACTTAGCTAAGGATTGTTAGAAGACTTACATTAGCTGTTCTCTAAAGGTTGCCAATTGCTTTGCGAATTGGCCAATCATCCCTCCAGATTTTCTCTATGGATTCACTTTTCAGTTGCCAACCAATCAGGATACAGTGTCATTTTCAGATACAATTTGTAACATTGAACTCTGCAGTACAAATGTGTAACAGCATTCCCATCCTGAGCATGACTTTAGAGGAACATTTCTCTGAATTTGGTGAAATCCATTTGTTGCTTGTGGGGTTGAGGATGGTGTAAATTAGGTTCATCACTTTGCTACAGTTAAGTAGAAAGGTTGGCTGCATATCTAAAGAGAGATAGAAGCAGGCTGCCTACAAATCCTGGTGTTTTAATCTGACCAAGAGAGAAGATGGAGTCTCAGGAGCACACCTTCTATGCCATTTTATATTCTCTGGCTTTTCTCAAAAACGTTCACACTGCCCCGAAAAACCACACACCATGCCGTACAAGTTTTCTCTGGCAGGATTTTAGCACAGAAAGCTATCTTTAGAACTGAGTTTCTTTAATAAAACACAGCATGTACTTGAGCTGGTTCCTCAGATCTTTTTAACTCCATTTTCTGGTTTCTCATGTTGATTTTAACGGAACATTTTTTGGCGCTTGGTGTGAAGTACGGTACAATATTCCAGTACGGAAGAAGGCAAAGCGTAAACACAAATGTGGATGCCATGAAATGATTCAGATGCTTTTTTGGGTCTATGAATGGAGATAGGAAGTGAGGAAAAGTGAGAGGAATGGGATTGGTTTGGCTCGTCAAAGGCTTCATGGAACACTTGGGCAAGATGGAATATTTTCTGTTTGCAGAAATGAATTAGTGCAATTTACTATAAATACAGCACTCTTGGTGTTTTTGGCAGTCTGCAAGGAAACAAACCATTAGGAAATAGTACCCCGGCTGACCTCTCTTAGACTTATAAGAGTGGTTGTATTCATATTTCTTCACATGGAGAGGCTAGGGGAAGATTTGCATTCAGATTGTCATATTTATTAAACTGCAAATAATGACTGGAAGTCATTTTGAAAATAACCAGAAACTCTCGAGCAGGATGTTCTTTTTTTAACTATTGACCTTGTAAAAAAGCAAAACATATTTTCTTCTGCATGGCCATTAGCTGCACTTGCTTGTACTTCAGTATTTATTGTGTTTTTTTTTCAGGAGAAATATTGAGTCGGAGAGCGATATTTTTATGTCCAGTGTGAATCAAAATAGTGGATGTCGTCATTTTAACCCCTGCAAGGATACTGGTCACAGTCAATGGCTATTCAAAAGCCATTTTCTAAATAAATGGGTTTTGATGGACTCCACATCAGCCACTTCAGAGGACATTAGCATGTCATCCCATTCTCTGCCACCTACTGTACAGTAAGTGTACCAAAAATGTCTTCAAAATCAAGATGGCAAATGGAGAGTCACGAATGCCAATCTCAGAAATGTCTTGCAAATCCTGTTATTCTAGAAGAGTCTTGCAGGTGATAGTTTTTGTAACATCAAGTAACACCTAAGGTACACTATCATTGTTAAAATTTCCAAGTATAGATTGAAGTTTGGAAAAATTCGTGGTCAATCGACTGTCCTCTAAATTGGACTGTTTGGACATTTTTTGACTGTCTATTGTTTTCTCCTGCCAACAAAGGGGTTTCTCTTTTTGTTATTTCTGCAAATTGACCATTTAACCATTTAGAAGTACCAAAATATCAGGGTTTGGAGTGCAAAAAAAGAAGGACGAAGGACAGATGTTTAAAGGCAGATTGTTGAAATTTATTGGGTGTCTGACAGCTTACAGACAGTAACTATGGGAAACGAAAAGGTAGGTTTTGGCATGCAGTCCCAGGATTCAGTCACAAAAGCTTAAGACAAAAACAAAACCAAAACACCAGATGGAAACTAAACAAAAGGGAATAGTCCAAGCTGATTAGAACAGGGATCAGGTCTGTAGATTGAAAGAAGGGGAATGTCCGAGGACATTTGTTGGAGAAGTGGAGAATGACAGGGGACCTTGGGAAATTGGACTGTTGATGAGTAACAGTACTGTGACCCAAAAAGTCAATATACTAACTGTTCATTCATGTACTGTCGATGTGAGCTGGCAAATACACCATGATCAGATCAGCCTCTGAGTGAACTCAGGACTCACCAAAACAACCATTTGATTCTGTCATTTCCCTCCCTTATCTGTAAATCTGTTATATTTGGAAAACCGTTGTGCTATTTAAAGACATTCAAATATAATTTGAGCAGGAACAAGGATGTGTTTGGGAGAACTGACCCCTCAAAATAAACTTGGTTACATCAACAAAAACCACATCAGGGGGAGGTTGGAGTGATGAGAGGGACTGCGGCAGCAAATTCTGTTTCGTGTGACTTATCAGCAGAGTAATGGCTCAGGCAACAGGTCAGAGACATGTGCACGAGTAAGATTAGATGTTAGTCAGCTGGCAGCCAAACAAGAATAATGAGCCAGTGATTGTTAAGCATGAATGAAACAGCTAATGTGCCTATCAACTAACTCAAGCACGAGTGCAGTGCTCTGCCAGAGGAAACCTTCGTTTTTGTCTAAGTGCTCTGACAAAGCCAATGAAGATGGTCTTTATATTTGTGTTTTGACAGGACTTCAGTATTTGGCTTATAGATAAAGTTTGGGCTTAAATATTACTCAAACTGACAGAAACCATGGTCATTCAATTTAGCAGGTCATGTAGGAATTTGATGATGAATAGGAACACATTCATACAAAGAGAAACACATGTCAGAGAAGTCCCCTAACACATACCGAGTAGTTCAAGGAGAAACCACTGTAGCATTCTGAACTTTTTTTACAATTTCACCTTTCACCAAATCAAATCAGACCTTCCTTTAAAGGATTTTTTTTTGGATTGGGACCAATTGTGTCGGAAACAATAGCATAAAAGTTGGGAGTACCTGTGCACATGTGACCCTGTCTGCTCTATTACTGGACCTCGGGGACTCTTCATCTACCAGCAAAGAACTGCATATTGAGTTAGTTTTCTGTCAGTTGAGTTGTGGATGTCTAAATAGGTTAAAACTACAAAAAAAGAAGTTCAGGTTATTTTCTTAAATTGAGTATTTGATGGACTGTTGACGAGAATAAAGGATAAAAACTGTTTTACAATCTTGACTTCGAAAACTTCTTGTACTCCTGCAATGTTTGACATAGTGTTGGAAGTGAAAATCTCCCACATCAAACTGACAGCAATCACACTGAGTTATTGAATTTGAGTGATCCAATGGATTATGTTACACACTTCAATTTTCCAAGCCAATCGATGAACATGTTACACTTTGAGCGAAGAGCTCAGGGCCTTTCCAAACGCTCTAATGGTTTCACCCTTTGCCATTTCACTTTGTTTTGAACTTGTAGCGATGAAACGTCAAATGATACACATCACTACCACATCAGTCTCGTTTCGAAAAATTCAATAAAAAAAAGACTTCCAAGACTGATTCATTCCCTCTGACGTCTGCGAGGAATAAACCTATGAGCACACACACTGGAGGGAAACTGCTCACACGTGTATAGTATGCACTTCATTAGGTCAATGCAGCTATCGTCATTTGATAATGAAAGTCCCAGCCCAGAATAAGGGCTTCCATCTGTGGTGACTAGAGAAAATATTATGATTAATTAATAACAAGATTGATTGAGCCAAATGTTCCCCACGAGCTAAGCTCTTACATCCAGCAAACAGATCCCATGGAACCTTTTCCAAGACAGTACTGTAAAAGACGAGAAGACAGATGCAAGTTGGGGAAAATAGCTGCAGCACAGGCAGCTGTCATGAGGCAACCGAGAGTATTACTTAAATATTTTCGAAACAACTTTCGAAGTCATGCTAAGTAACTGCATCCACACAGGGGGGGGAGCTCAGAAAAATCATGAGAGCTTTGTCTGCAGACGAGAGCAAGGGTAAGCACAAGGTTTTGCAAATGTTCATTTAGCTCTCTTGTGAATTTTAATGCTGTTTTTGTATCTGAAATGAATGCAACAGATGTATTAATACAAACTATGGGGAGTTCTTTCTACTGCGGAAACATTTTGTAGAATATATCAGTTAATATCACAAGGCCCACGTAGCAGGAACAAAGCAAAAAACCATCCAAAGCTGGACTCATTCCCTGGCTTGGCATGATGAAAAATAGAGAGAGAGAGAGAGAGAGAGAGAGAGTGTGTGTGTGTGTGTTCACTCAGCATCTCTGTATATAATGGAAAATCTAGTTAAAATAAACCAAATTCTCAACTTATATACTAGGGGTGTGTCATTAAACTGTTAACTGGGCTCATTGACTCTGGGGTGATGTGATGGAGTCAAAGTATAATAAACAATGTAATGACAAATATAATGAATGTAACCTTATATCTGAGGAGCTGTGCAGAAGTTTGGTTGTGTTATATAGTGTACATGTCCTGTTAAAGGATATAGGCTCCTGTAAACATTTCTTAAACGTACATGTGTTGGATGCACAGAAAGACTGAATGCATTAACAGATGAATGAAGACACCACCTTACTTTTCAGGTAATTAATAACCTCAGTGACTGTTTTCCCTATGAGTTGGTGATGTCAACATCTTTGAAGACTCCCCCAAAGTGAGCCCCATTCTGAACCTCTTCTGATCTGATGTCCACATGGGATGTTTAAGCTGCTCAATATTGTTTTGTGAAATGATCTGGATGACATCCAGGCAACGAAACATTGAAAATAAAACTGCAAATCAACTTCCTGGTACAGATCACAGCCCTTCATTCTTTCTTGTAATTTTCTGGTTATTTGGTAAGATGGAAATATATTATTTCAGATATCATTAAGTACAACTACAATAAACACAGGGTCAGTTTTCATGAAGCACCACATCTTTATAAAGTGGGTTTTACTTGGATACCATAAAGTGACTCTTGGGATCTGAAGGCCTTTGTGCTGTATTTACTTTCATGGACTTTCTTAAGCCAACAGCTAAAGTAATCCTTTGATTTTGCATGATCATGGTTTGTGGCTACCTGGCCAGCACAGTGCTTGAATAAGCGGTATTGTATTTATATATCAGATACTTTTAAAGCAAACACTTGATACTCAAATTCCTTTCAAGACTCCGTTCAAATATACATGGCTTACAAAGGACTTGGCCCGGGATATTGAAAACAAGCTTGTTTGAGTAAAGAGAAGTGGAGTCATTAGTGACAGCACTGAATATTAAACACGCAGGGTTTCCTGGTGCGCAGAAATGACTCATAATGTAGTCTGATGTAGAAATGACCAGCCTCTCAAGACCTTGTTTCACACGCTTTAAATCAGTTTTATCCGTGCCGACTGCAGATATTTCATGAGATGTTTTTCTTCTCCGCAACACAAGACTGATTGTACTAAACACGTAAATTACAGATCTTTAAAGCCCATGGCTCTGAAAGCTATAAACCTGCTTTAGTGCCAATGACATCAGGGGCCAGACATTTAATGTACATCAGACACTGGCCAAGATACTCAAACGCAGCATAAACACAACCGTCTCTGAAGTACACTTCTTAGATCCTATGCTGGCATGTTTTTCTGTCCATCAAACTCAGATGGGTTAACTGGTGGTTAACTGGTGGTTTGCTTTTACTTACACAACAAATTACTGTGTCCTTATATACCATATGCCCAGCAGCCACTCTTCCAAGTACCAGTAAGCTTCTGTGGAGCTACATTTGACCACTAATGTTTGTTGATGTCAAAGTTTTTATCAATTTGGCGTTTCTATTTGTTTTTCAAGGTCTCTTCTCCTCATATAATATATAGCATATGCTCCACTTTGGCCTGAGGTAGTTGGAAAACTTCTATCTGTTCAGCTTCCTGCATCGGTCTGTCCTCTCCACAGCTTTCCATACTAGATTTATAAAGCTGTAAACACAGGTCAAGTCGACTTTGCTGCACATCAAAGCCTCATCATTCTGCTGCCAAGTTGAACTTACATGGCCTTTCCAAGTCTACAAAGGCACCAGCTCCTATCCTGAGAGAGGAAGTAGGGCTGAATATGACTCGATAAATGTAATCACGTCCTTTGGCTTGTTTTCCTGGATAGTTCGACATCGCAGGTGGGTTTGCGTTGCTGTGGGATGGGATTTCCATTCATCAATTTGACCAAACAGATCTTTTGGGGCCATCCAGGCTCCTGTTTCTCTTTCAGGATTGCATTTGGCTGAGTGTTTTTCTATGGGAGAGTTCTTAATAGTGTATAGTGTTTTATTTTATGCAGTTTTATGACAAAAAGAGAAGAGTCATTTTGCCTCATGTTGTATGCACTTTTGACCTTTAGATCATTTGTATGTAGTCGCGTTGGTCCAGCAAAACCTTGAATATTGACCCTTTTAATCAGGTGTTTCATTTGATGTGAAAAATTACCCAGAGATGCAGCGAGCTCGTTCAATTCTACTGTCTTCATCACGGAGTGCGTCAAGATTAAATGTAATGCTACTCAAGCTAATTGAGACTAGCACATAATGAGTTTTTACAACTTGGTAGCAAAGGCTAGTTGAGGTTTTGCTTGGTGTGGCCTAGATTTCTTGGTGGCCTTTGATTTAAGATGTGTTTTATTTTAGCAGAGTTCACATCTCAGCACCAGTGATAACATTTTTACTTTTAATCTCATCACACCTATACTGTAGCACAGGCTGCAGATTTGATCTAACCCTCTTGTCAAAGGTTTTAACCACCTGTGGCCACAGTTCTAGGGATGACACTGTTGATCAATCTACTGCTGTACGTGAAATATAATATTGCAATGAAACTTGACAGGAATCGTTTCCCAGCACTAATGATTGGTTTTCAATCGGTGGATCCTAGAGATGTTGGTATTCCCTTTAATCTAGCACCAACAGCAGATGATCTTAAAATATATACTGGAATAAGTTCTCATCTGAAACATTGGCTCCAAATTTCCAACCTATACCCACAGTTCCTTGACATTTTAAACTCTCAACTTTGGTAATCTTCTGACTTTCCTTTGTTTCTACCATGTGGTTGAATTGCCTTTTGGGTTGGTGCTAATAAGTAAATGTTTGCATGCTACATGCTATAACAAAATTGTGTCCTTTGTTAACATTCAACCAGCTAACTATCAAGAGATTATCAGTATTGTAATTGTAGAAATATTGTCACGTGATGGGAAGTGTTGCAGCTGTTTGTTTTCCTTGTTCAGTTTGTCCCTTTTCCCCTTCTGTTGTCTGTTGCTCTGCTGGTGGTGTTCCCAATCAGATGCTCACAGTTCATCAAAGTGCTGAAAGTCCAGTGCTGACCTCAGTAGATTTTAGATGTTGTCAGGTTTTTGGACTGCTTTTTTGTGCCCTCAGATAAGCATTTTGTGTTGGTGTGCTTTGTAAATTTTGGCCTTAGTCGGTCTTTGTTTAATGATTAAGTTATATATATGTCTGTTTATAAATCCCATTGAATTTGACTGTTTGAAGTAGGGCCTGACCGATATGTGATTTTTGGGGCCAATGTCGATATTGATATTGGGGAGGGAAAAATACTGATATACATACAGTATATCGGCTGATATCCTTTATGGATCTATGTTCGATCTTTAAAAAGTAGATTTAGATACACACATTTGTTGCGTTGATCCATCAAATGCAGTTATCAAACACTTACAAGATATACAGTATAACAAAGACAAGATGGTCACTTAACTGTAAAGTAACTGCGCTTGTTTGTGCATCACCACTTGACACTCTATACAATGAAACTCAAATGAAATGCTAAATTGCTAATAATCTAGTAATATCAGCGCATATCTGGGATAAAATTAGCTGATACCGTTAGTCACTTGTAAATTTGTTTGGACAATTTGTAGGTTGTCCCAAAGGACCACCTCAGGGTGGAGTGTAAAAAATGGGTTTTCCAGAATAGGATTTCTATGAGGTGGAACAAATTGATGTACAACTAAGTATATTGATGCCTTAGTTTTTGGCTGGTTAATTTTTTTTTGTAAGTTTTATCTTTGGCCTTTTGTGCCTTACTTGATAGGAAGGTGGATAAGTCAGAAACAGGGATGAGAGAGTGGGGAATCACATGTGGGAAAGGAGCCGTCCACATGAAAGATGATGGCCTTTTGTTTTTTTTGTTTGTAATTCCAATCGGGGGCATATTTTAAAGTATTGTAGTTGGCTGCCTCTTTGGTCTCCTGTGATGCACTTCAGTGTTTAAAGTTGCCTTGAGCTCAGGCTTTTTCTCAAAACACCATATCTAACCCACAGAGCTTTTAGCATGGCTGTAGACTCTTAGTCAGCTTGAGATATCCTGCTGTTTAAAAAACGAACAAACAAACAAAGAAAAGGAGCAAAGAAAAAGCTTCTTGGCAGAGGTTGTGATACACAGTCTGCTTTTAAGCTGTGGATTCGCCGTTTGATGAAAATCAACACTCTGCATTGAGCGTTGACCTCTTCAGTCGTTAACATTTTGACCCAGAATGTGTTGAGATGCTATGAAGCCAGGCTAAAGTCATAAAGGCTCAGCTCAGCTTGACTCCCAGGAAAGCCAAGTCACAAAGTGTCAAGCAACAGAAAGAACATTCAGGCTTTCTATGTTCCTTCATGTATCTTCATAACTTTGACTTGGTGGAACACCAAACCCCAGTTACAAAGCCTCCGTGCATGACCTGCACAGTTACCCTGCTGCAGAGTTTTGTGGCCTACAAGTATGTCTCTGTGAAGAAAGATGTGGCAAACTAAAACAAAGGATGGAAATGACTTTAAGTCAAAATACTCTCAACCAGAAAGCAGTCCACGCACTGCAAAACATTTGAGATAAAAATCCTTGTATAAGAACTTCTATCAGAGCTGCAGACTTTAAGGTGACCATTACTCTTGGTTAAAGGAAAACATTTCAAACTCAAAGATATGCATGATTGTATTTTTTATGTAAAATATTTCACTGATATTTAAAAATGGTAACAAAAGGTAAAAACCAATGTGTTTTACAAGGATGGGTCCTATTGTGTGGAACTCACACTAAATTACTTACACTGTACTATACAGAGCTACAGGCAAGCAGATAAAAGCGTGCAAAGGAGAATTAGAGTGTTTTCTGTAAAGTTAAGATGTTCTATCAGCAACTAAAACACAACATGAGAAAAAAGAGATTATAATCTTGAAATAAAGCACTTCAGAAATCTCCTTTTTCATCTTTACAATACAATATCAGACCTGAAGCGTGGCCTGTAGTTCTCATCCTTAATGGATTGAGATAATGGCTGGACAAATTGTTCCCAGGCACTGTCTTCACTCTGTCTTGCTGAGTTCAGGGATCCGGGGAGTAAAATAATCCGATTTTTCCTTCCTTTATCTCCCAGACTACAGAGAAGAAGAGAGGGGGCTTTGACATGCCATGTCTACTTGTCACGACCCCTTTTGTGTACCCTCCGCCCATCCGTGGACCCGGCTTTAGACGCCGTCCTTTTTCCAAGGGCTCACTGTCACGGCCTCAAATAAACCTGCTGGAAGTGCCAGCGCTGTTTTCCATTTTCCTGTCGTTCTTTTTTTCCTCTCTCTTTTCTTCCCCTGTGTTTATCAGACTCTGGCCTCTCCCAAAATGAGGAGTCTCTCATGGTTAAGTGGTAGAGTTCATGCTGAGGTTCGTGGAAATTCACCAGGTCTCTTACAAACTGTTGTGGTGAGAAAAAGCTTGAGTCTGATCACCGGGATGTGAGCCACGCCAGGCTCCCCTGTGTCAGGAATGAGTATACAATGCGCAATAAGCACTTCTGCTGCGTGCTAAGTTGGTCCGGTCATGACATCCTTAAGCTGAGGGCCGTGCCAGCTCTCCTGTTACAAAGACAAATTGTGCATGCGGAATTTCCTGGAGAGGCTCCGAAAATGCTCTCCCAGTTCCACAGCCAGGCTCTCTGCGGGGACTTGCTCTTGAGAGATTTAGTTCCGTAATTCAGCCCTGGCCCTTATCTCAGCAAAAGGGAAATCCTATCAAACACTGTCTAAGCCACCTGATTAGCGACAGGTTTCCAGCAGGAATATTCTGGACTGGTGTTGGGACAGCTTTAGGGAATGACGATCACTGCAGGAAAGATAAGATGAGCCCCACCCTGGTAGCCAGGAGTCTAAACAGAGCGAGAAAACTTAAGAAGAATTCTGGTTCTGGCTGCTTTCTCTGCTCTAACAAGCAGCAGGTGAATCCAGAGTAATGAGTTCATGCTGTGTGCACTGCAATGCTGTTTGTCGGGTGATGTTCCATCACAGCAGCAAGATGATGGAAATGTCTAAATGCCTCATTTTAATGGGAACATGCCTCTGCTTATTATACGATTGACTTTCTTGTGAAACACGTACCCTAATTTGTTCTGCATGACACACTTGTGAAGGCTCACAGATGTAAAACACCCGTACGTGGGAAGACAACCTCTAAATATGAAGCAAAAAAGTTTAATTGCATCCATTCTCCTCTTCAAGACACACCTAGAAACATGGATACTTCATCTTTATTTGTGTATTCTAATGACTTGTTTGTTGGGGTTTTTGAAGCATTTAAAATGATCTTAAAATGAACGATATATGAATGTAATAAAGTAACCAATCACAGAGGAGGGAAGAGAAATTGTGTGAAATATGCTGAGAAACTTCTTTTTTCTGAAGTGTAAAATCTCCATCTAATTGTTCCTAAACATGCTTATTATATTGGTTAACAGAATTGTACAAAAGTGTATTTCAATTGTAGCAGTAGTAGGAGTAGTCAGTAGTGTGACGTGTGATGTGATGTATCAGACTACCCAGAAACATCTACATGATACCCTGGTGTTTCAGAAAAGACCATCTAACCATGCAACGTCCAAGACAAGAGTGTGTGGACTTCTCACACTCAAACACAAGTACAAGACTTTCAGAGATTGAAACTGAGTCAAGAAAAAGACTTAGGCAGCTGAGTGAAGATCAGGTCCAACATTAACTGGTTCCGGTCATTTTACCATCACACTGAACCATGAGCTGTGTCAATCGATGTAAACTATTTAAACTTATTATAGCCTCCCATTGAACTACAAGACTACTCTTGCTCTATATTGGTAATGGATATAGCCATTGTGATGTCACACATTGGTTTGTGGGGCACTATTGTGATTGCCTCTAGTTCAGTATTTTAGTTGTGGCCATTTTTAATTTGAGCCACCAGTGACCATAGGGTGGATACGACTCCAGGTCTCCCTGGTTGTGTCTTGTGAACTAAGATAGCCATGGCCTAAAGAATCAGAATCAGAATCAGAATCCTTTTATTGTCATTGCACAGTGTACAACGAATTTGTAGCAGCATCCAGGTTTACACAAAATAAAAATAGAAATATAGTAAAAAAGTACGAAAAATACGAGGCAGTAGTGCAATTGTAAGCATAAAGCATACCCTGCTAGAATTTGTATTTTACTCCCAACTGGACCAAAATGTATTTAAAAAATCAATTTTAAAAGGCCATGGGAGGTGCTGGGTCTTTTTCTAGTATAAACTATCACATCAGGCTTATTTTCTCAACTAGCTGAGTTGCCCCCAGTTGGCGCTTAGAAATGAGGCAGGTTTAAATCACTTTAGCATTTGCTTCACCATCAGAAACCCAAAAGCCATAGCCAATTATTGTGAACATCCTGCTCCATGCTAAATATTTGACTGTCGAAAGACAGGCTCAGAATTAGTGCCTTTCTCAAAGTCCCTTTATGGTGATTCATTTTGCCCGTTCAGGTTCTTCTCATTAAAAAGATTTCAGCTTAACAAACCCTGAAATCATATCCTAATAAAATACTTTTAATGTCAATTATTTGGCTTTCAAACATGATATACAGGGCTTCTCAGTTGGAGTGAAGAAAATTCCCTGAAATTTGACAATCCAAGGACAAATCCTGGCAATGTTGCTCGGAAGGGGTTTCCAAGAGAAATTCAATGACATGCAACATGACGCATCACGCTTAATGCCTCACTGCTTGAACTGTGATGTTTCCCTCTGGTCCCCAAAATGAGCTGACTCATTTTGTAGAGCGGGTGAGTCAGGAGGGAATCAGAGTAAATGACCCGTGAATAAAGAACATCACGTCATCCCTGCAGCTCCGGCCCTCCAATCTTACATTCCAGTGACAGAACTTGTATTTATTCCCCCTGAACTCAACAGATATGACTCATTTGGTAGGTATAATTCCCTTTTTATTTTAAATTGTAACTTGGTCAAATGTTGGCACTATCAACAAGATCCTGTCCAGTAAGCACAAGACTAATCCGATAAATATATATTTCCTTTAGAGGAACTGTAGCTATATAAGTTATTTGACAAACCATTGTGATTGTGAGTCCCCAGCACAAGGCGTGTGCTGTTCACAGAAATTAATGTTCATTCTTTGTCCAGTTCTGCATCACTCATCCCAATTGGCTAAGGTCCCCTGATCAAACAGTGCAGCTCAGATGTTTTCAGGGCGTGATGGACTGGCTGCCTCTTCCACGTGGTGGTATGAGTGATTTTTCCCCCATCTGATACTGCGGGTGGTCCTTATCTCACCAAGACCCTTTGGGATTTCATGTCTTTTACCAGTATAAGATTAACTTTAGCATGAGTATTTTACCCTACTGTTTCCCTGCTCTTAAAGTTTAGTATCCAAAGCAAGCTTCTTATCTTCTTTCTCTGTCCCACTGACTCTTAATCCAGCTGAAAGTTCTCTCCAGTTTCCGTTCATTTGACACTTATCAGCGTCAGCTTTCTGGTTTTCCTAAACAAACCTCCCCTCTTTGGTTGCTCTGCAAATTCAAATATTGTGCAAGGCATTTTTATATTTTTCACCAATATCCCTATTTCCCATTCTTCCGAGTTCTTCTTTTTTTTTTCCCTTTTCTTCCTTTCCCTTCTCTCTCACTCTGACTTCTCCTTTTCCTTTTCTTGGCAGTATCACACTAGCAAACCCATCATCTCCGTCGGCTCTCGCCAATCATGACATGCGATTGGAAATGGATATCCAAACAAAGCACAACCTATCATCTTTACATTGTGGCTAATAGGAGTATTGAAGGCGTGTTTCCAATAACACAGCTCTGAGTATCCACACAAGTTCACTGGAAGGTCGGAGAGACCGCATAGAGAAGGGAGGCAGAGCAGTGGGACAGAGAAACAGAGAGAAAAAGTGGAAGAGAGGGAAGGTTAGAGGAGGGGTACTGTAGATTGAAGGGTGACATTTGACTAATACTGCATCCTTAAAACTGGGAGATAAATACTGTAAGTTCCGGAAGAGGCATCAGGCACGCTGGCTTTTTGAGCTTTCTCTCTTCTATTTACTGAGCAGTTTATTCTGGTTTTCTCAGGATTTCACATCCTTTTATTAAATACAAGTTTATTGCCAAGGAACAAAAAAAGTATTGTGAGGTATTATGCTTTTGTACTGTAAAGGCCGTGACGCAACAAGGAAATCGTCGGCTGTCGGTCCTAGTTGAACCGTCGGTGAGCAGTTGTCACCCTAGTTTTACGGTGTCAGTCGTTACTCGTCCGACCTGTCGGCCTTTTTTTGGCCGATTCTACATGTTTAATCGGTGTAGGCGGTCGGTGAGGGAAATGGGTTAATTTATCTCCAGCTCTCATCACAGGTTCGGAAAAGCCCCTTGAGCCTGCCGCTGTAGTATCCATGCTTTCACCCATTAGTGCGGTTTCTCCTTATTTTTCTCTTATTATTCCCGATTAGTAGGCTACTTATAATACGAGTGGTGCGCGACGGATGTGTGAAAATGGTCTTCTCGTATCATAACAACTGACTACCGCTGCTTGCTGGCATTGAGAGTTATTTCCTCTCACGCATGCGCAGAACGTACGTGGTGGTAGGCTGTCGGATGTAGTCTTTGCGTGTGTTCTAGTGCAACTTTTTGGCCAAGACAAAAGGCGATGTGAGGCGAGGCCACAGGCGGCTTTCATCGCCACTAGTTCTTTGCCGTCTGCTTGGTGTGTCAGGGCCTTAAGTCAACAATGCTTCTTAGCTAGCTTGTGATCAACATAAGCTAACAGGGTTTGTTCAACTGATGAATTTGTACCCTTGACTCCTGTTTCGGAGAGCTGTTTTTACTACGGCAGAAGAAGGTAAAATAAAGACAAATGTTCGAACCAAGAGGCAACTTCCAGTGTTGAAAAATGATGCCAATGTGGAAGTATAAGCTACAGTTGCTCAGGTGAGGCTGGCAGCAAAAGACAAGGAACCAACATTAGGTCTCATATTAAAATTGTCTTTTTTTACAGCAGATCTAGCAGCCTGGTATGAATAGCTCATTTCCTTATTGGAACACATGTTTTAAAAGCTTTTAAATGTGTAATATGTAAGATATCTACTGAATTAAATCATAAAATGACCTTATTATATCATCAGACATTAAAGAAACATGCTCTGTTAAAGTGATGGCTTCTCTGACAACGATGCAGCAGCCAGTATGGCCTCCTCATAAGTTTCACTTCCAGTCTGGAATGGTTTGTATTTCTTTTGACCAGAGAAGGTAGGCAATTTTAAGGCACCTCCAAATGGCTATATGGGTCACTCCTCGGCAAACCAACAGGTGTTGCAGCGATGGAAGCGGATAAGCGAACTAGTTCAGATAGAACTGATTCTACCCAAACTAAAAAGCCTCGTCATTTTCTAATAAGCTCCAAGACCAGAAGCGTGGTAAACTAGGATAAATATGGGTGATGCTTTGAAAAATTAATAGAAGTTAGAATGCAGAAAAGTTTCAAGACTGATGCAGAGCTGGTTATTTGTTAAACAATGAAGCTGTTGAACAGGAGGCTTAAGGCACGCCTGGAAGCGGCTTCTTTCCTGTATCGAGATTGATCAAAAGTTAGGTGGAGGCAGCATTTCCACACGGCGATCGCCATCATTGGGCTTCATAACGCCTCTTCAGAAACCAACGGGTGATGTCACTCAGCTAATGTCCATGTTTACAGTCTTTGGTTCGAACATTGCTGCGATACTTTCCATTTCGGACCCCTTATTGTTCTCGTTGTCCTTAAAGGTCGCCATCTGAATGATTTGTGTGTCACAGCTCACCAAAGCTGAACTTTCAGGGGAAGCTCCACTTTTGAAACCAACAGACCATAGTGATTTAATTGATTAACTTTGCATTGAAAAGCTGCTGCTCATGATGCCGGTATAAAACGGCCCTTACAGAACAGTCATGCAATGAGGGGCCTGCTGCTTGTATGGAGAGGATGAATGATTTCACTTTGGCTGCACACAAATCTGAATATTTCTCAGTCAGCATTTCACTCTGATGCGTTGGATCAGGGGGATTTCTGGCTTTTGTACATTAATGTCTCATGTGCATATGGTTTGCTTCTTATCTATAGATTTATGAGAAGTAGTCCAGTCACAGTTCTATCCACCTGCAGAACAGCTGCATCGCTATCTTGTATCCTATCGTGGTCATGTGTACGACTCACGTTCCAATGTTTTTATTAATTATCTGTGACATGAAATTTTTGTTTTTGACAGAATAGAAGAATGCGACCTGGTCAAAGTCCAGTTCTAAAATCACATCTATGCTGCCTTTATGCTAACATCAATCAAACAGGACAGCTGTCTCGGTAAAACATAGTTTATCCAACATCGCTTTGATCAGCTAACACTAAAGTCGAGATTGTCGGGGCAGATAACTGTTTTAAATTGACGGACAAAATGCAAGTGAAGTCAAAGGTTTAGATGTTACAAAGTGCACTCAAGTTAAAAGAAAAAGAAAAAAAAGAGACTTTGTGATGTTTGAACCCACTGCTGATGGTTTCTATGTCACAGAAGAGATCTGACATATTACATCAGAAGCTATCGAGTTACCTGTGCCTGTTCACCGACAGATTCTCTCTGTCTGTTTCAGTGATGGAGGCTGCCTGTTTGTTTTTTCGAGAGTGCGTCGCCCCTATGGCTGTCTTCCTCCTCATGCAGGTAGCCCCGAGGGGGAGAGAATGGAGCTCTTTGATAGGAGAGAGGAGGGGGGGAGCAGGAGAGAAGGGGGGGTGACATTGCAACCACCATCCACTCCCTGTGCCTGGGCTCATTCTATAATGAAATGGCCTGTGTCATGGAGGCCTTGTCCAAACAATGGGCCTATTCAACCTGGAGAGGAGTCTCTGTCAGGACTGGGCTGAATATGATACCTCTGAATCAGACCTGCAGTGCCTCTTTCTTTGGTTCTTACTATTTTTTACTCCGTCTACTGTAGCTGTTACCGTCCTCCACCTTTTTCTCCCAGTTTCACTCTGTCTCTCTATGTCTTTGCTGCCTATTCTCCCTTTTTTAACCTCTTAGGATATCAGCCACAACAAAAAAAATCTAATAAAGTAACAGTAACTGGCCATTTCCACAGAATCCATGTGTGCAGGGTTCTTTCTCTGCCGTGGTTTTGCGCTGTCCGACCCACTGGGTCCGTTTCTGAAGCCTAAGACAAGCAAAGCTGAGCTGGACTCTTGGGTTCTCAAGATCACAGGAGAACTACAAGATCACGCGGGAATAAAGAGATCAACTTGCAAACAACATGTCTCAGACTACATTTTGATGTAGAATCTGTAAATAGAGATTGATCACTCCAAACTGCTACCGTAGGAAGATAATATTCACCTTAACCTCACCTGACTTCACACACGCCGGACAGCTGAAGTAGTTGCTGCGAGTGTCCAACATTGCTGTTGATGGATCTAAATTGTATCATGATTATGAGGGGTCATATATGAATAACGGTGCAATACTTTCCCCTAGTACAAGTACAAACATTAAATAAGAACAGCCTGACCCTGTGTGCATGTAGACACCTTGAATGGTAATATAAGATACTTCAAACATTGCTCCCTAACAGAACTTGTAGTCCCAAACTCCACAAGTTATGATTCAAATGTTGTCTTATAATTATGACTTATCTCATAAAATGTTCCATATCATTTTAATGGTCATAGGAGGACAGATTATTACTAGATAAGAAGATGAAAGATCAGAAAAAGGTCCAGCAATCAGTGCCAGAATAAATCTTTTCACTAATCCTTGCAAGTTAGACTCTGTTGAAACCCAATGGGATTATACGAGGACATCAAACCTTGTGGGTCATTAAGGATGATAAACACGTAACCTGTTCCACCCTAACAGCTGCTACAAAACTGATTAGATGTTCAGGAAAATGTATATCGAGCAGAGAGAGCCCACGCCCTCACAGTCCTCAGACGGGGATCAGGCAAAGTCAGTAGAACTTGTTTTTGCATTGGGTGTAACATAAGAGGTTGATTTTAGGGAGGCTTGAATGGGCTACGTTAACATTTATGTATGTATTTCTTATTCTGTGGGGGAAGTGTGTGTTTTTTACCTTTTAAATGTAACTGTGAGTCGTAAAGAAATGTTTGTAGCATCTGTTAAGGATCACTGCCACTTCAGCTGCTGCTGTGACTGTCATCAGCTGCCATTCAGCAGCACTCACAGGAGACTATATCCAGCTGCAGTCTGGTGGAGAAGTATGGAATAACAGTGATTTTAACAAAGTGTACATGTGTGTAAAAACCACCATAGACCACTTTGCAAATAATCCAAAAACAGTTACTGTTAAATCTGGGATAAAAGTTGCACCGGTACATTAGATGCAATCTGTTTTCTGGGACTCCAAGAGGGGAAAAAAGGTTTTATCTGTCTTTCTGCATGATGATTTCTATTGTGTTCAGCTAAGTCAGCAAAGGGTCGTTTCTGTGCAGCTGTGTGGCTCTTTCTAGTACCATCTGTTTTCGTCATGTGGAGTTTGTAACGTTGTTAGCTTCAGGTACGGTAGTTGAGCTCTAGGCCTACCGTAATGTTGATATAGTTATGATGATTGACCTACAGCCAGCTACAATTTTAACACTGCCAACCTCTGTTGGTCACTTGTTGACTTTAAATGAGGAGCACTCCACAAGGTTGATTTACTTCACTGCATACCACTGTTTTCTTGAAATCCAGGATTCTGACGTAATAAGTGAGAAAATATGTTATAAAGTAGCGCAGCTAGACTGATCCATCACCGTGTATCCCAGCACGTTTTGTGCAGCGATGCAGTCAAACTATGGAGGTGAAATTTCAATAATGGTTAGACGCAGTGAGTGATGGTGAGCTTGAGAGTTTCGTAAGAGCTCAAAATAGTCACATTCATGACTTAAACTTTTAAAAGAAGCCTTGGCTTACACAATTCCCCAAACAGAGGACGTTGGGAGATTTATTTTCTTCTACAAACATGGTGCAAGAACCTTTGATGAGAAAAACAGAAGCTCGAACACTGCTCTCCAAATTGAATCAGCTGGATGCTCTGTTTTCTGCATTTGCTGCTTTAGATTCTGGCAGAGTATATAAATTGGTGTGTTTGCTTAAATTATATATAGGGTATAGTCTCTCTGATGTCTGTCTCTCTCCCTGTATGTGTGTGTATGTCTAAGAGAGAGAGAGACAGAGAGAGAGAGAGAGCAAGGGCGCAAAGAGAGAAATAATGGGTGCCTTTGCCAAATGGGGCTGCATTCAAAAAACCCTCAATTACACAGTCAGGCTGCTGGAGACACTCCGGCTATTTGTTTAGAGAGTTTTATCAGCATGTCAGACGGCCATGAAATGGACTCCTAATTAAATGGCAGTGCTTGGCAGTTGCCGCACACCACTTTTGTAAACAGTTAAGAATAAACTGCCATAAAATCCCAGAGAGAGACGGGCACTGGAAGCTGTTAATTCGTGGCTGCACAACAACTGGCAGCTCATACTGACATAGTATATATATATATATATATATATATATACGTATACATTTACCTTTTAAAGTGTAAACTGGAAATAATTACTAGAAGAAGAAATACAAAGCTTTACTGTAAGTTTATAATTTGTCTAGAGTGTAAAGATCAAGTCACACAATCATGGTGAACCACACTTTTTTTTGCAGTGCTGCACAGACAGGACTGCATTGTGTCGCGTGAATAAAATTAGCTTGAGGTGAATTGCTAAAAGCACCTCCTAATCTCTGAGTCAAGGATACCATTGTATATCTGCTGCAGTTGGTGTAATGCAAAACCTGGATTGCCATGAACATGATAGAGTCGTTCAACTGGGTTAAACACATAGTGCAAAGATACGGCAAGCTGGAACAGCGCAATCTGATCCCAAATTGTGCAGAGAAAGGTCAACTGTGCACCTGTCATTATGGAGAAGGGTGGTGGTGGTAGTGGTAGTGTGACCAATGCAACCGCAGCCCCCCCCGTCCTTCAAAACCATCTCTCAACAGATATTATCTCAGATGACAAACTGAGGTAACTGGGCTTGACAAAAAATAATGGATAGTCTGACAGTACACAGCACCCTGTGTGTTCCTAGGAGTCATAGCAGTGAGCACTGATAGCTTTAAAGCACATTAACAGGGAGGCCGGCCCTATGGGACTGCCTACAGGAAAGTTACACTCCTCTCACTGTCATATACAATCCGTCTCTGGTGTCTTTTCCTGGAACTGTTTTTCACTGCAGTCGCAATTTGTATCCAATTGCATTCAGGTTTTTTTTAAGGCTACTACACCTGATGCAGGTATTGAACACACTCCCCAGTCCTGTTTCCATAACCCCACACTTGAGTATGGCCAAGTGATAGATGTAACTTTAGGAGAGTGGTAATGGCACAAGAGAACCATGTGACAACAATAAAAGGAAGTTGCATCCTTTGTGTTCATAAAATGCAACAATGAAGTGTTACTGCAAAAACCCTGATATTTAAAGTGCTCTGAAATGACGGAGTAAAAATGTTGTCTTGTTATCACTAACACTGACACCATCTTTGTACTTACATAAAAATGTATTTGGATCTGCTCATATTCTTTTCTGCTCATTTGTCGTGTTTCTCCAAATTTCCGACTGCTCATACAAATGACACTGAAATGATACTGAGCTTTTGTTTGACAAGAACGTTTAAGACTGGATCTGTTACCCTTGTATTGTGTTAAGAAGAGAGATGCAACATTCAGAGCATTATACAAACAGTCTATTTCCCAGGGAACTATTAATTATTTAAAGTAGGAAACATCTCGAGGCTACATGACACAGGTGCAACACTTTTTAAGTTACAGAGAATTATTCAACTAATAGCTGATGTTGCAATGTCTTTACAATCAACTTGTTCTTTATAACAATTAAAGCATGAGAGAATCATTTGTTAACATTTGTTTTAAATATATTCCTGATCAGTGTTTGAGCCTCACACCTCAGTGTCTGCGTATACCGTGGTGAAGGATTCCAGGTGCAAAGACGTTAAGCAACACTGCAGCTGTGCAGCTGAAAAAACAGGTAAAAATAACAACTGGAGCTCTTAGTTGACTATTGTCTCCGTGCTAACCCTCTGTCAGGAAAGTGTAGTGTATGTGGTTTACTGATGCATACTGTGCACACTCAAACATAGTATGAACACTGACGAAGTTTACAGCCTAGAGCCGGTCACAAAATGGATCCAGACAAAATTCTTATGAAGTGTCCGTTAATTGATATTTCGCACATTTATATCCTTTCACTAATGCACTTAAATGAAACTCTTTTGAAGAAATAAAAAATGGAATCACAAAGTGCAATTTCAAACCAGTAGAAAGCATCGTTTGTGACTGGAAATGTGCTGCGTCAACCAACAAAGCAAATTCTACAGGCTTCTTGTAAACCATGCATTATCCCTGCAGGTGTGTATTCAATGTGCTCATCATTTAAGTCCTTGTCAATACAAACTTCAACGCAAAAAAGAATGCTTTGTAAAAAATGTCAAGTTGAGTGTAACAGATGTATTATGAAGTCTTACCCTAACAAACCCTCTGACTCCTGCTTTATAAACTGCTGATTTGCTGATGAAACTCAATAAGAGTTTTATTTTCAAAGTCGGTGAGCGGTCCTCACCGAGTCATCCATGCATGTGAGCTCACACACGTACACCCATGGATGCACATTGACTGAAAACAGACACGCACACACTCAAATTCAAACAAGAGAGCTTAGGGGAGATTTGCGCTCTTGTAAAAACACAGTGAGAGACGAATGGCTCGGACTCGTCGCACTTATCAAACAGCACCTGCAGCATGGGCCTTTCATGTTCTGCAGGCAGCAGAGAAAAGACAGAAAGAGAGAGTGAGTGATTGTCAGTATTACACAGGCATTAACAAGCAAAGTGGGGTGAATTTTACAAGACGCTCTTGGGTAGAGCTTATGCATGTCAAAACACTTGCTCGGGAGGTTTTCTGACTTTTTCTGTAAGAGCCATTTGAGAATGGATTTTGTCAAAGTTATAAATAAGCTTTTTTTATTATCATCCAAAATACCTTTCACTGCATGATTTCATATTTAGAAATGATACAATACAGTAGGTTTCAGACCATTTATTACATTCATAATCATATCATTACTACCATTTGAAACTTAAGTTAAATAGGACATTTTGTCCCTTACACAAATGTTCAGGTCCTTAAATAAAGGATATTAATTGCCAATGTTTACACATTTCTTAATGTTCATTCAAGATTTAGGGGTCTGACAATAGACTGTAAATATTAATGGACAAAGCCTGAGTGATGTCACCCATCTGTTACAGCAGGGGGGTCCGGAGGCTCATTGGCAGCCGCCGCCATGTTGGAAATCCTGTCTCAGCTTAACTTTTAGTCAACCTAACGAAAGACTCAGAGCTGGAGCTGAGGCGGGTTTTAAGCCTCTCGACAAACCGTTACATCGCGCCTACCTGTCAATCATGTCAGCTACGCGCCTAACTATGGATAACACGTATCGTTTCAAAATCAAAACTGAGCTGTTTTTTTAAAAAATTCACCCCCCTGTACAGTGTGTGCCAGTGATGACAATAACTACTCAGACCTATTTAGTTTTTGTACCAGGCTGTAAACATGTTAATTTATGCTTTAAAAACAGCTCTTTCGCCAGTTGTGTGTATGTGACTTCCAGCGCTCCTGCAGCCAGCCTCAAGTGGACACTCCAAAAACTGCAGGATTTTGCACTTCCGCATTGGCTTCATTTTTCAAGACCGGAGGTTTCCGCTTGGGTCTGACTAAGGAACAAACAATATATTTTTTTTTTCTTTGCATTGCCCTTAAAAGAACCAGATTTTGATTATTTGCAGAGCGGCAGGAAACTAATTCTCTGTATAAAAAGTTATACTGGTACCTTTATATAGTAGTATTTTCCAAACACATCCCGTAAAGCTGGTTTGGCACGGACAAAAATCCAGCTATCCCCAGGTGAGGGAGAATACACCAGCTTTAAGCCGCTGTTGGGACAGACGCCAGGAAAACATCCATCTTTATATAGGAGGCCTGGCTGCTGCCTCTTGGCATGCACATTCTCCCCCTGACTGACAGCTCTAACAATATGGATTCAGCCAACTTACTGCCTGAGGCACACTGTAACTATAGCCGTGTAGTGATTTGCACCATACCCCACATACATTAACTCTTCCCTTCTCTTTTCCTACTCGTGTCTCTCTCTCTCTCTAACACACTCACACCAACACGTCTACCTCAAACACATTGACTCTCTATTTTTCAGCTTTCTTTCTAAGTATGTTCAATCTCTCTTGGTTACAGTCCAGCAAGACTGGAGTCCTTGAAAGCATTAAAGCTACATCCTTGAGACTGTGTACCAACAGAGACTTTTAAAAGAAGCTTTTGACGTGATACTGACCACAATGAATTCATTTTTGATAGTGGAATACTTTAATTGTCTATAATACTAGCCATATGTTGGTCTCCCTCCTTAAAGACTTGCAGAAGTGAATCACAAACATTGAAGTCCCATTGATGGCAGTCGCCATGCTGGAAATGCGGTTTTAAGCTTCTATACAAACCGTTACGTCAAGTCCACCTGTCACTCAGGTACGGCCTTATTGGGAAAAACACATCAAAACGGATGAGTTATCAAAAAATTCAAACCCTGTACAGTGTGTGCCGATCGAGACATTGGCTAACCACACCAAAGGCATTTTTTTGTACCAGGCTGTAAACATGTTCATTTCTGCTGTATAAACTGGCTTTTTTGAAAGGGTGTGTATGTGATTTCTCGTGCTTTTGCAGCTAGCTTCAAGCAGACATTCATCAAACTGCAGGATTTTGAACATCCGAATTGGCTTTATTTTTCAAAACGTGAGGTTGCCGCTTAGTTTCATTTTGTATTTTCATTAGGGTTTAAAAGTCTAATGGCCTGGTGAAAAAAGACACTCTTCAGCCTGCTGCTGGTTCCAAATATCTCTTTTTTTTGCCTCAGCTAACAGGAATACAATGTAAGACAAAATACTCAAACTACTAAAACTAACACTCTACAGAACTGATCAAGATAACCGGTAAAGGTTTTGATGTGACCAGTTATAATAACTGACCTGTTTACCTGGGTCCTGGCAGATTTTGACAATTAGTTAATGGAGAAGCTTTTGATTGGCACGTGAGCATGAAATGAAATGGGCCATGTACAGTCTGAAGTGTGTGTACAACTCAGTGTTCAATACATGATGATACAAAGCAGACATCACAGTAGACAACACTATAAATATTAGTGTTAAGGATACACTCTATAAATTATTGTTTGTGATGATTCCCACAGCCTAAACTCCTCACACCGACAGGATAAGTTGTTATTATCGGGTTTGTACAGTCGCTGCGATGCTAAACACAGAGTAACAGCCAAAGAATGCAAATTAGCAACAGTTGTTGATACTTAGCCCCCGAAACATCCATCATCCATCCAGCTAGCATCCAGCCATCTCAGTGATCGTGCCTGTGAAACTTACAGGCCCTGAGGCTGCAGCTGTCATACCTGTGCGCACTCTGTCATTACCTAACATCAATTTGACATGGCAATGTGTCTGCAGGAGGAATTTGAATCATCATCATTTTTCTGCCTTCTTTAAAGAGGTGACATGCAGACAGGGGCGTGCAGCTTCTTCATGGGATTGTATTTGGAAGATTTATGGTACAGTTTAACACGCTCATAAAGGAACATAGTTTATTTACTTGAATCTATTTCTATGAGGATTGAACAGAATCAACAATAGGTTCTGTTTAATGGTCCTCTACCAGTGTACAGTCTTGCATTACCTTGCATTAATTAACTTCAAGTGCAAGAACGGAGTCAGTTTCCACCGTTGATGGCAGCGACATCACTGCTATCTCCAACAGCAACTGCATCCATTTCTGTTGGCCAGCAGGAACCAGTTGGTCCCAGTACCAAGGCTAGATTCCTTATGGAAAGTCAATCAATGAGCCAGCAAGACTGATTTCTGCAGAAATGATGATTACTCCAATCTGTATCTGTTTTTTGTGTGTGGCATTTTGCTTTTCTGCACATCCTGTTTCTTTCTCTTTACGGACAAACTCAGGCTGCTACGATCAGGACTCACCCTCCATGGTACGTGCATGGTGCATACACATGTCTGTATATGCAAACTCTGTGCAATAGGGCTATGTGCCTTCACAGCAAAAAAGGAGCACACTCGACAATAAATAAAGTTTCAGGTGCACGACTGCAACAAGACTAAATGAAAGACAGAAAAGTCAGCACACTGAATGTCCTTCAGGTTTCCTTTATCTGGGTAAGAGCAGCGTACAAAACAACAACAACGGACGCGTTTCAGCACTAGGCCTTCATCAGCGTGTGCAATCACACCAGCACTTTAAAGTTACAGGCTCCACGGCAAATGTGCAATTTACATCAGTACCTCATCATCATGTGCAATACTTCAGCACTTTTTCTCTTTAATACTCCGGCACTTTACCTCCTGTAGCAGCACTTTAACCCTGAAAATTGCACAGCCACCTTTTATGCTTGTATAAATGTGCTTCTGTCAAAAAATGCTCAGTTTAAGTTGTCATTTGGTCATTACACGTTGTTCTGTTTCTGCTTGTCATTGTGGTTTGATGTAAATTAGTACACGTGTGAACCACCAACCTGCCTATGGCCACAATCTGGTATATTTACATGTTTCTGTTCAATAATGTGCACTGTCCCTATTTTAAATAATTAAATACATACATAAATAAATGTCATGGTGGTTGTGTTATTTTTAAACAAGGCCAGTGTTGTACAGGTTTTCATACCCTTTTCACATTCAAACAGTGCCTTTTGTTTGTTTATTTCAAATGCAGAGCGACATTCAACAGGAGGACATTTCCACCAAAGAGAGATTTACTACTAGAAACTAAACATTTTTGATATCAAACTTTGATGTTGTCATACACACTCCTTCACTTGGATTCAGCACTGCATTAACAATGACAGATCAGTCCGTTTGCTCCTTTGTTTCTTTTACCCTGACAACATATCTAATGTTGACGTTGTACGAAACCTAACATGTTAATCGTGATGTCTTTCTATACAAGATGTCTCCTTTACCTGTTTGTTTTAAGTATCAGAAACCAACGTTCTAACAGTGTCATGTGAGGGCTTGTTAACCTCACTGGAACATCCAAACAGAGTCATGTTTGGTTGAGATTGGTTACCTTTGTTGAAGTTTGCATTGAGAGCTGCGTTACTTGACAGTGTCAGACAAATCCATGTCTTGCCTCCAGGTGAACCTCGTGCACTACATTCCCTGAAACGCACGTTAATAGACCAAACAATGACTGACATGTCTCCACTCTTCAACTGCTTTCAGCTGAGAGCGACACCATTGGCGGTTATTAATAGAAATACCTGTGGTTGTTGACTGATGTCCAATCCGCCCACACTTATTCTTCTCTGTCATGCACTACCTCTTCAGTCTGCCAGGGGCGAATAACTGCTGAGGAGACATCGAGGAAACAGTTGTAAACACAGAGGTTGCTCTTGCCCTCCACCTCTCACTCAATTAATTGTCGATACTGTTGTGCAACATGAAACCATTAAACCTGCTTTTTCTTGTTTTAAGTATACCGATCTGAATCCTTTAAAACAAAGGCATACAAGCCCAAAAATAAATCTTAATAGTGATATCAAAGTAATTATTGCAGATCATTCATTTTAAAGTCATATAGAGGCAGAATTGTTTTCTTGATCACTGGAACGTTTGAGGCACAAAAGCAGTGCAATCCTTCAGAGAATCAATGTTATCTTCTGTTACGTCACTGAGGGCACACACATAAATGTTCATTCTCTCAACATTGACTTCAATGAGATACGGCTGACGATATAATCTACTTTTTATGACTAGCAAAAAGCAAGCTCTAAATTTGACTCCGTACTTTCTGACTTCCCCGCCTCGAGCCTTTGGCGTCCTCACGTATATAAATCTTAAAAAGCAGGTAACAAATAAAAAGATTCATTTAATGAAAGAGAAATAAATTGTAATGTTGCAATTTGGCAATGCACTCCCATTTTTAGACTGATGGTGGACAGTTTAAACAATAAGAAAATCTACGAGAATCAGAGATTACTTTTTAATGTTCTTATGGGTCATAGCGTCCTGGCATCCAAATTTTTCTGACAGTATTGCTTTGAAAACACATGAATATGATAATAATGTGTTTGCGGAAATTGTTAAAGGTCACATTTTATGCAAATACACTGAACCATGTTTCTCTAACACTAATATGTGTCCCTAACCCCACAATTATGAGAAAAGTCGCTCCTTTCCGTCTTTTGCCTGCTCCACTTTTCAGAAAATGTGTGCTCAAACAGGCCGTTTGGAGATTTTCCTTTAATGACATCACAAAGGGCAGTAACCCCTCCCCCAGGTGGGTGACACTCCCACAGCTAGGTGTTTATTCTGCACTCTGGGTCTGCCTTCTCACCGTAAACAATTGGGAATGGTGCAAGAAAGCCCAAGCCACCCAAGTCCTTGGGGGGCGTGGTCGAAACAGCTCATTTGAATTTAAAGCTACAGACACAGAAACAGCCTGTTCTGAGCAGGGCTGAAATAGAGGGGATTATAGGCATGATCAAATACAGGATCAGAGTGGATTTAGAACAAGACACTTCACAGACATGTTTTGGGGAGATCTTAGATTTATTTTAACTTGTTGGAAAAGAGAATAATATGTGACCTTTCAAGAATACAAGCTTTGATTAGTAAACACACAGACAATCAGAGGAGTCTGTTGTTCTATGAAAATCAACAAAGTTGATATTGACAGTAGCCCTTTTCAGAGAGCGATTCTGCAACAGCGGAAAAAATGTCCTCTGTCATTAAGTCTTTGAACTTTCATATTTATTCTGCAACGGTGTAATACATGTGTCCCAATATATGTGTCCCAGTTTGTGATTTCACACTGCGTTGCTCAACGCGAGTAGAGAAACAGGAGCTCCACACACACACTTGTGTAAGTCCGAGTGGCTCCACCGATGGCTCCACTGATTCAGTCCCGCCCCTGTTACGCCTCTGTTACTACCTCCAATGGCGGTTCAGAGGTGGGATCACTTTGTTGCCCCATTATGCCTCTGCCACATTATTAATGAAGGAGAGAAATGACAGGGTGTTAATACTGCGCTATGAACGTTGGTCGGAATAGGGCCACTGTGTGTGTATGCATATGTATTATGTCAATCATGACAGATCATATTTGTGGCAGGCTGTATTTATCACGGTGCTCCACTTTCTTCTATCAAATTTAGTCATGTATCTGTATTTTTATATGCTGATTGAAACAGTAAGAAATCCTCTTGAAGCATTGTAAAGCTACACAAATATCTAAAAAATACCTAAAACCTGTCCTGTAGAAGTTATCTTCTTTATGAAGTTAACATGTTTAAGAAAATGAATTATGGCTTTGCTTTCATCTTAAAATTATTGTTCTGAGGCGCCGTGGAAATTGGGGGTTAAAGACTTCTGGCCAATACAACTTATTTGCACTCAGAGCAAGCTGTTTATTGGCTTCAGTAGAACGACCTAACATGAGCTATGCCCGGAGAATCGTCAACCAAAGTTGTTCATACACATACATCACTGCATATTCTAGCTCTCTGATTGGTTACATGGGCACTCAATCTATCTGTTCAATCCCTTGACAACCTCTGCCTATTTTGTAAGAATTTCTTTGAAATGTAACTATTGTTGTAAAAACGTTGAACATAAGTTCAAACCAACTTGCTCAGATTGTTCCCTCAGAACGTTTAGATGACCCTCCAGAAGTATTTCATGTGGATCGTTCACATGGTGGAGATATTATTGGAGCTGCCTTCATGCTGTAAATGATATAATGCTCTTTTCAAACTAAAGCCAATGCCAAGAATTCATTGCAGAAGTAATGCCATTACGTACACTTTCTGAATAATTAAGAAGTCAGGCATGATGTTATGTTTATTTGTAGTGCTATCATTCAAACTTTATAGTAGAGGTAGTGCAGAGTCTCACAGAGTCTCGACCTACATAAGGACATAAAGAGATTTTTTTCCCATCACCAAAGATAGATTTGAAGACATATCTTTTTATTGTACAGTGGACCTTTCCCACAAACCATTTCCATTTCTTTATTTGTTAGCATACACCGGCAGAAAGACTGTTCATACTGGTTCGGGCTTGCAAGTCTTCATCCAAACATGACAGCACTTTCCAGGCTGTTCGTCTTTGTTTGGAATCTGATAAAAGTCTGTAAGTAAAACATAAATGAGATGACGAAATCATCCCCTGTGGGAAAATGGAGCCTCAGAGATGAGAATATAGATAACAGAACAATAAATCGAGATTATTGAGCACATAGAAGCACGGTCCAAATACAACACGATGCAGATAAAGATATAGAAGCTACAACTGTAACAGAGGGCGGCTACCCGGGACCACTGCAGAGCTTAAACTAAAAACAATCAGGCTTTAGTCGAGGCTTTTCGAAAATGTTTCGAGTCCCACTTAACGGCATTCCAGAGAACATTCCACATCATCCACACACCTAATGATAACAAATAGCCTATTATTACAGACGTATAAAGACACTAATGATCTGTCGAGAAGTAGACAGGCATGCAATTAAATATGCTGCCTTGCTTTTTACTGCAGGCACAGCAGACGGTGTGGTCGCAGGCCGGGGTTATGCAGTCTGCTCAGAGGTGCTGCTGTGTTTCCTCTCACTGAACCATGACAGCGGTCGGCCTCTGAATGCCACCTAACAAGAATGAAGCCAACCTGATGCTGATGTCATATTTGGCTAACAAGATTATTATGAAAGATGGTTTGAGGATTGATATGAGGGAGACAGGAGTCTTTAATAATGATAGACAGAGTGTAAGGTAGAGATGCATGGACTTGTTAGAATAATAATGTGACTGTGCAACTTTCAGGTTTGTTGTGAAAATAGTGTTCACTGGAGGTTAACATTTGAGCTTTGGCTCCTTAGTTTAAAGCTGCACACTTAATGCCTTTTATACTACCACTGGGCCAAATGGATATGTTTAATATGAGGGGTCACTTGTAGTTCCACTCATACATAATTAACCCCAGACTCTGCAGCTCTAACTGTAAAGTCTATATTGGAGCAAGTGGGAGGGGTTAATGACATTAATTCTCTACTATCGGTGCACAACCGTAAATTGTGCAAGCGGCTGATAGGATCTCTGTGCAGGTAATTAAACGGCTGCATTATGTTTTCTGTTTTCCAGTATTTTCTTTTCCGCTTTTTGTTAATATTGTGATTCTACTGAACTACATGTAGCATTAATACAAAGGCAAATATTGTCTTTATAGCGTCATATAGCAGACTCTCTGTTCCATGGTTAACAGGTCTGTGAGAGTACTCCCTGTTACTAACACAGTGTGTGTTTCACTGTTAAAACTTGGCTTAAAATGACATAGAAAAACCTACATTACAAAAACTACAATGAATGCAGATTTGTCAACGTCAATGACTGCCTTAGATCTTCTGGCTTTAGACCTGACCCACACTTTACCCCGTGCTGTAGAACCAGACGAGCTGTGATGTGGTCATTGTTCAGTGACTTCTTCGTAACAGTGCCATATAAAAGGTTGGGTGACACAGAAACTGAAGATCTACTGTACTTTCTGACAGCACCAGCCTTTGTTCGGGTGAGAAGAGTTTAAGATCCCAAAGGATGGAGGCTCCTGGCCACAGAGTCTCTCCCTCTGTACGTGACATTCACACAGGGCCAAAAGGCCAGTGGAGACAGAGACTGCTGAGAGAGAGAGAAGAGAGCTGGAACAAGGCAGAGCGATGACAGATTGGGAAATGAGACCATAGAAGAGACGGACTGGAACTGGATTCTTGTAGTCTGAGCCATTGCATGTACTCTCTGTGGCATATAA
The DNA here is from genome assembly GCA_020745685.1 of Tautogolabrus adspersus. Classification (NCBI taxonomy): domain Eukaryota; kingdom Metazoa; phylum Chordata; class Actinopteri; order Labriformes; family Labridae; genus Tautogolabrus; species Tautogolabrus adspersus. Next base: position 24,659,264 of record CM036548.1, on the reverse strand, counting down.
AAAACATCCTCACTCTCCCTGGAACGTATGCAGAATATACACGTACACACACTTACACACACACACCCTTGGCATGGCTTCATTTTGGCTTTTTAACATCTTTCACTCCCATGCCAAGAGACCCTGTCGTGCCCCCAACCAATGCGCACCCACATCTATAATTAGCTCAACAGCACACCTGCTTACCACCCACGTAACAAGAGCAAATGATCCGGCATAATTGCACATTGGACATGTTCAAACAAAGAACTCCAGGTTGAAAGTTCTTCTTTTCTCATGAGGGAGAACATTTCATGTATCCACGGGGGGAAGAGGGTAAAAAGTTACAAAAGGCATGACCAGCGGGACACAGCCTGCTAGAAAGAAAACATACTTTACGTGTACCTGAGGTATCAGACAAAATAATAAAGAGGTGAAAAAGACTAGCTTAAAATTTGGAGAGATTTCAAATCCAGAGGTGATGAAAAGTAGAGGCTAACAGGGGAAGGAATAAAGGAAACTGAAAGCTTTAGCAGGATGAGCTGAGACCACAGAGTAAGTGTTAATCATACAAAAACAAACATTGACTTCTCATATTTAGGACAAAAGGCTCCAGGAGAATTCTTAGTGTAAAGGTACCAGGGCTGGCAAACAGTTATATTTTTAATCGTGATCAATCGCTAAATTTCAATAGTTAATCATGATTAATCCCATTTTTAATTGCATGCTTGAAATTCAATTATTTTGTATTTAAAAAAAAAATGTTAGGCCTTTATTTTGAATGTTTGTACTGTCTTAAGCTGAGAATACTGTACCTGCTGTTTGAATTCAACCCTGCTTTTATTTTGAAATAAAGACCTTCTGGTAGAGCGAAGGTTATGACATGAACTTAGCTGCGGAGAAAGGAACTCGTTACGAATCAAGAGCTAAAGTAAATCAGCTTAAAGGACCAGTAACAAAGGTAAGTGCTTGATGTCATAAGATGGATATTACTTTGGACTCGTCAGCTGAGCCATCAGAGAGTTTTCTAAAGTGAAATGAGACATTCAGAGGAGCAGCAGGATCGTTCTTTTCCATCACTGTGACGACAGGAAGACACTGAGGAGGCTAATATGGCATGCAATGACTCACAAGTGAAAAAATAGAATGCATTAATTTCAGACCTTGATTAATTGTGGTTTATTAGTTAGTGCTGACAGCCCTAATAGGTACGTAGTTATATGGAATCAGTCCAACACAAAGTAGAGAGTACATAAAGTTATAAAGAGTTTCTAATCAACATTTATATGATATATAATGTGAAAGTTATTTCCATTGACATGTGGATGGATTCATTTACACAGAACAAGAACACTTTTATTGTTAACAAAACAAGTGAAATAGAACAAACATGAAGTCCAGTGATAGCAGAAGATATGTGATGTATCTACAGAACTACATTTAAGTAAATGACATTAAAGCCTGTGTACACCCACACTGGTGTTAGTGATTGAGACAATGGTAAGACCTCTTCTCAGGAATATGTGGACACGTTTGTTTGACTGACAGCTCCACTAACCAGTTAATTTTGAAGAAATGACTTTAGAAAGAGGACTTGATGACCTGTTATCATATGTGGTAACTGGTGGGAAAACCGTTGCTAGGCAACGCCGACTTGGACACCAAAAGATTGGTTGTTCTCCTCCCGGCTTTCTATATTAAAATTCTAACATCATTTTTTTGTGTTAAATGCCATGCTGAGGAACAAAAGACAAGACGACGAAGGCAACGATCTGGATCAAAACTTGCCATAACTTCCCGTCAACTGAAAAGCCGACTTTTTTCAAAACGTCATCAAACACGTCACAACTTGTGTCAGCTCTTGAGTGCGAAGCTTTCAGAAAAATTCAACTTACAATGCAGCGAACACGGTAAACATGACCCCATTTGAAGTCACCAATACATTATTGGTGCTTAGAAGTAATTACATAATTAATTTCTCACAGTAGCCAGAATACTTAAAAACACCTGCGTGCTTGTACTTAGCCCCAACACAGACTGCTCACCTAACCTTTAGAATGGAGCTATGAGCTTTGAGGTTAAAATCTTTACCAAGGAAATGTGAATCTACTCATTAAATGAGTACAAAACAGACATGCAAATGAATGTAAATGGGTTTGTACTTATATAGTGTTTTTCCAGTTTTCTGACATTTTACAATACACACCACTTTCACACACTAATGACGATGGTTGCTATGTATAGTGCCAATCAGTATTAACTAATCCCATTCATGCACATTCACATGATGATGTGAATGCCACCAGGAGGGAACCAGGTTTGAGTTTCTTGACCAAGGACACTTTGACATGTGGACTGTGTGAGTTTGGATGAAACCACCTACTCTGATTGAAAGACAAACCAACATCTGAACCACAGAGGTAAACATTAGCTTAGAAAAACTACCTGGTTAGGTTTAAATAAAGAAACACATGCTTAAGTTTAGAAAATCCATCATGAACCAATGGTGTCAATCGTTGTTCAGAATGGAAATTTTTCACACAGGACTTGGGGGTCAGTCCCCTTAGCATTTTATCGTCTCGTTCACAACCCCAAAATTACAGATTGGTGTTTTGTTTCTGTTACCGAAATTGTGAAAATCATAACATGGCACCAACTAAGTGCGGCAATCGGAAGATGTGCTGTTGCAATACCTCTGTTTCTGTCACTTTTTATACCAGGGAACAAACACAGTATGAGATTTTTAATCCTAAGATTACAAAAATTGTGATAACATCTTTTCGCTCTTCCAAAATCAGAGACCAAAATAAGGTTAACTTTGTATTAACTTCCATTGAAAACCATTTTAAAGTGTAATACCACTGAGAGTGAAGATAATAGTCAGGATCATTATTTGCAGGAAGTTGTAACAAACGACATAAGCCCCATGTCACATCATCAGCCTCTCTGCGCTCTCCGTTTGTGCCATCTGTTACTAATGCTGAGCCAGCACATGGGAAACTTTGATGAAACTGAAAGATTTGGATCCATGCAAAGTGAAACAGCCAACCTCTCTAATGGGCTTTTATGATGGGTAAATCTCCTGACAGAAGTTGCGCTGACGTATCGGAAAAATCTCAGTAGTGCCACGATCCACTGTTAGAAGCCTCCAATCTGCATGCTTTGCTTGGATAAAGTTTACATCCATGCTGCTAGAATCTGATTGTGCAATCATATTTGTCATCAGGGGTTCTTGTGCCTGAGAGCCAATGACAACACAGCTAACATATTACAGACTAAACCTTTGGAAATTCTGTGAGTGTAAATGGCAAATGTAGAAAGTCACTGCATGGCGTGCACACTGCACTTCCCTGAAACTGGCTCTGTTGACTGTGGTTGCTCAGTGACAATCTCTCATCTTGAGCAGCATTTTTAAGAGAGGGCAAGTAGATGAAGTCTGCATGTGTGTGACCTGAAGTTCAAGGGTTGACTGCTAGCGGTTCAGTACTCAAGAGCTAAACATTTAAGAAACAGGCTCCAGAAAAAGAGAGGGTCCGTGTCTTGGCCCCAGAGTGCCTATCCTGTTGAAATAACGGACTAAAAGGCAGTAAATATTGACTTTTCTAAGCCAGTGTTTACCTCTGGGGCTCTTGGAGAAACTACAAGGCAATTCATTTTCAATTCAAGCCAATTTTGCTGGTTTTGTAAAATTCAAGAGTGTATAATGGGTTGTTTGTATCAAGAACTCCTACTCACAAAGCTTTAATTTTACCGTCAGGAGTCGGTTTGCACGTGCAAAGAATGAGATGCAGGAAGAGTTTCCATTGTGCATTCTCAGTTTAAACCCAGGGAGACATACACAGTGGCTGACGCCGGACCCCCCCTTTCATATAAACTCACTCCAGAACAGCTATCTAGTGGCCTGCCAACACGCCAGCTCAACATTATTATCCTAATGTCTTCTTGCTGTTTTGTTGCACATGGGCTACAACGACAACATTACATCAGAACCGCTTTGATTTTTTTAATAACTTAAACTCTTAAGGTGGAGCAACAATTTCTTTTGAATCTGAAGGGTAGGACACTTAGAGATGTCACTCAAAGTCACTGTTGTGCACTAAACTAAGAGTACAGAACGTGTTTAGCCTAGCATTATGTAAAGGGAGGTGCCATGGAGAGAAAGAAAGAGAAAACACACATTGAACGTTGGGTTTGTTATTCACCTGTAAGCCTGAACAAATACATACCTGTGCATATGATGTGGAGGTCCAGCACAAAAATAACACTTCAGATGGACTCTTTACATTGTTTGATTGGTTAATTCCATAAGCGCATGAGTAGAGTACACGTGGTTCCCTCATCTTTGTGCCGTTCAAAACATAATCTATCATTATCATTTGTTTGGTTAGTGTACACTGTGTTGTAGTGATATATTAGTCAAATATGAGGAACAACATGTTTTTTCTTGTGCCTATAAACTCTCCTAAAGCAAATGTAGACAACAGGAAGTTCAATGTTTTATTCTGAAGGCCAACATTAGACACTGAATACTTATCCAATAAAAAGGGCTAAAATACAGATTTATCTTTTACCTTTTAAAGTCTCATTGTATCCATTAAATGGATTAAAAGATTCACCAATCATCATGGTTAGCCAAAGCCCAGCACACCATTTTAAGATAAATCTTTTTAGAAAAACAGCCAGCGAGGTAACATTAAATGAGCAATTTATCACTGTAATTACCTTTGATTGCATTACTCTTTATAGTTACAATTGAGCAAGTCACAGGCAAGTACAAAGTTCATATAGGACACTATTGTTTGTACAGTAATAGGTTTCTACATGAGTGTGAAATAATGACCTTAACACCTTTGTATCTTTTATAAACTGGAAACATTAGCCACACAATTGACAAAGGCATGTTGTTACAGAGAGGGAGAGGGGCTCCTGTGGGACATATGACCTCAACAGCTAGATGTACTCCATGTAGAATCACACTCTGTAAAAATCCTGTTACTTCATATGAAATGGTCACTTGTACTGGAAAACTCAAAGCCTTCATACAGACAGAGGCAGCGACAAGCTGGTCAACAGGTTGGTTTTAACAGCTCCATGGTCAGTTATTTCTCTCAAAAGTTCAATTTAAAACAGAGTGAACATTGGGAATTCACTGGACTCCAAATGAATGCTTATGCCGCCCATTAAGCTAATTAATACATTAGCTTAGATAGTAATATATGGCAATAAATAGAGGGCGCCGGGCCGCCGTCCAACCTCTCCCCACAACGAGAATGACAGACCTTCCCTGAATACGATTTTTTAAAATAATTTTAAAATATAGGCTATATATACATGTAGAAGGTTACAAGGGCAAAGTAATATATTATGTAGTTAAATGTCAAATGCAATAAAAATGTAGATTTCAAAAGTTCTACGTGTCTAAAGTTACTGATTGGTGACGTGTTTCGGTTCTAGGGCGCTAAAATCCAGTACTCCGTGCCTCCACTGCAGACCAGCCGCGCATGAGTCAGCAGGTTTTTGAGTGTGTCTCCACAGAGTTTACAAGGCTCATGTTTGATTGCAATAAAGCATGCTCCTTAATGGATAGTCAAAGCTGGCAATGTTTTGTACTTCATGCCTGACAGGAGCCCATGAGAGGTGCTTAGATATAAATTCATTCTTTGTCCTGCTCGGGGTCAAACAAGTATGTTTAGATCTAGAAATATATTGCTGCAGTATATCATATTGAAATGCCATTAACATGAGGCCTGATTTGCTTTGTCAGGGAGGATGTGTCATGGTGTGATGAACGAGTACAAAGACTTCATAAATACCCTGGGAGAAAGGCAGAGCTGCTGGGACAAACGCCCAGGATCCACTTAGAGAAAACGAAAAGATTTATGGTCCAGAAAGGCAGAGGAAACGAAGAAAGCCATGAAGAGAGAGTGTGGGAGGACAAGAAGCAAGAAAGTGACATGTTTTTTTTCTTTAAAGTAAAATGAAAATGAGAGTTTTAATAAGATAAAGGAAATTATCTTTTCTCTGCTCAAACATGGTCATGTCAGATTAAAGACGAATAGGAAGAGTTCAAAGGAACGTTAAGGCTGTGTGAATGACCTCATTGGCTGTCACATCATAGGTAAAAAGTTTCTGTCTCTCTGACAAGACTGAAATTGCAACTTGCAGAGTTCTGTCCACATTTAGTTCAGCGTGAAAGTTTCAGCCTTACCTTAGAAACAGTAATCCAACCAAACATCAATCATATGCAATATTAAGAACTTCACAGGTGCAAATTAGTAATGGGAAAGAGAGAAAGATACAAATCAAGCACGGTCGGTAAACACCCACACATCACCAAGTAGAGGTTGAATGAGGCAACATAATTATAATCACTTGTGTGGGTGAGCCTTTGGTGTGCAGCGTCTTGAACAAGCAATTATCATCAACGGCTGCGCAGTCACTGAAAAAACCCCAAACACGTCATGTATACATTCACCTCACTTCACCGATCAGGTCGTGTGGCTTTCATGGCCACATGGCAGGACTCGGTTGGTGGGATTAGTTTATGATTAGCATTTGGGTGGAAGTCAGCAGGAAAGGCAGAAGAAGAAAATATGATATCACACTGCAAATGATTATCCCAATATTTATTTATTTATTATTGTATTATTATGGGTCAAGTTTAAGACAGAATTCAGAAAACCTTTTATCAGTCATAATTACAAAAATCTCACCAGCTGTCTAGTTGATTTGTTTGGTAGGATTCTGGAGGAAGCAGTCCTATTGGTTGTTTCCAATATTCATGTCACTGAGCTTAACTTAAAGCATATACACCATGGACAAAAAACTTTGGATAAGAGTGAACATGTTAGAGAACATTGGAAAGTTACCCCTAATTTCAACATACTCTGTGCGCCCTGCAGTCCGTCAGCGCCGCGCACTACGCTGTAGTTCGCTGCAACTCTAGTCAATGATTTTGTTTCCACAGCGAGCGTCGCGATCCGTCTCTGGAGCGTGCCAGCAGCGCCACTATGCTCTGCTCCGTTTCCAATACGCTGAGAGTCTATTTTCGATACAGTACGCTGCAGACACGCGTCAAGATGGACAGAATATATCACCCCAGACAGGAAGTCTGACAAGAAAACGCACAGAGCGTCCGGTCTATTTCAAAATAAAACACAATATACGGACTCATGATCGTATTTTTCATCACTTTATCAACATATTGACAAAACAGGCACCGAATGAACAACAAATCATCCCCAGAAAGACAAAGCAACATGTCGTTTGCACGTTTTTCTCTTTATTCCTGGGTGATCTGGTAGTTCTCCTGTGATGTGTGTACAGCTGCTCATGGCTGCGCTCACGTTCCAGAAATGGATCCAGTGGGGCAGGGCACGCGCCGTCCAACGTAGCAAAACAGTGGCACTGACGGAACGCGGCGCTCACCGAGTATGTGGGGATTGGGGGTCAGAAAGAGACCGACTTAAAACAGCCTGATCTGAGATTAATTTATCTTTTTACATCCATTTACCAGAAAAAACTTTCATGATATCTATTGCAACATGCAAAAAACTGTGAGAGTAAAATTACTTCAAAAGTCTCTTGGGGTAAGGCTGACATTAAGTTCTGGTGATGTGTGAGGCTGGGTGATTTTATTAGGTAGAATTAAGATCCCTGTAAGATGTGATTTGAAGCTGCTCAACTTCAACTGGAATTATTGACATCAGTCCCAGTTCCCATTTCATTGTCATTATATAGTTGTGTGTTAATATGAGGCTGAACAGTGGATATGATTCTGTTAGTCTCTTTCTATCTCTTCTTCAGTAAGACCAGCACAGTCTCAGCAGATGGCTGTTCAGCGTCTGCTGCTGAGACTAAGAGTCTCGTTGTGCTCGAGGTTTCTGCCTCTTCAAAGGAAGTTGTTCCTTTCCAGATACTTTGCAAGCTTTTGCTAAGGGCTTTGCTCATGCTGGGTCGATGTTGGGTCTCTATAAATAACACAACAAAGATACTAATCATATTTAATACGAGATAATATGACAGTGACACTACAGGCAGGGTCGGGTTCTGCTCGAGGTTTCTGCCTGTTAAAACCAAGCTTCTCCTTACCACTGCTGACAAAGTGCTAAAATGTTGGGTCATTATCAGTCTACATTGTATAGAGTAGAATGTAGAAGGTATGCTTTATAAGTCAAGTTGGATTAGAAAGGATCAGTGAAAGGATTCACTTAGACATTTAGCGTCTTATATGATAATGTATGGCTTTGTCCCCAGGGGTAGCCAATCTCGACACAAATTAAAAAGTCCTCACAGGAGCTCTAATTAGAGGAGTTTGTCTCATGAAAAAAAAGCAGAATACACCTGTTCTTTCATTCATAGTAAAATAAAAACTTGATATAACCCATTACAGGTATCAGCAGTCAATTGGTTGACCAGCCGTACCCAGACAGCATGTTAATGAATCAATTGGTTTTCCCAGGACTGTCTTCAGTCACTATTTTTCTCTCCTGTACAAATCAGCACGTTTTAAGTGTAGAGAGAGGATAGGGGAAAGAGTGACAGCATCAACCGAGTTGCAGAGTGTAAATCGGTTTCACATTGACGTTCTTAAACTGAGTCATAGCTCATTAGACAAACGGTATCAAGTGTTCTTTTTTTTTCTTGGAGGTGAAACAGAGAGCTGTACGGTAACACTGAGAAGTCTCATGGCCAAATGGTTGTGTGTGTTAGAGGACATTTCCAGGAATCAGATCGTATGATTCAGTGTGGGAATGTTGAATACCTTTTTATTGCTCTTCTAGAAAAATTATTTAGCTTCTTAATGGCTTTTGATGCCTTTGGTTTTCTGTTCCCTGTTTTTTCTCTCACTTTTCCTGTGTCCACAAACTCTTCTGTAAATCTGACTTCACCTTTCCTGGAATGCCCACACCCTTCCTTCTGTCACTGTTGTCTGTCTTTCAGCTTTATACTGGGAGGGATTCTCACACCTGACCTCACATGGCTTCATTTTAGGCACGTCGGCATGCTCTTTCCTAAGTCGCTCTTTGGCCTTAGCTCCCCTTTGCTCTTGGCTTTTTGTCTGTCCATGAATGATGGAGAATAATGGAAGAGCTTCACCAGCAGGTTAGAACACATTATAAAGTACTTAGAAATAATCTGAGTGATAAGGAGCTCAGATATGGGTAACTCTAGAAGCCAAACACTCACCTAAACCTGACGTGCAACTCAAACCAACATCCAATTACATAGTCGGATTACTTTTAATATGAAACACAACTCCAAGATATTTTGCTGATAATAGAGACAGAGAAAGAAGAAAACAAAAGTGCACTTGAAACAGGAGAAGAGTAAAAATGGAGGGTAACAGAGCGACTGCTGAGAAACTTTTGGAGAGAGTTCAATGAGTTGGCAATTTATATGTTTTTCCTCGGGCAAAACTTTCGGGGAAATCTCTGATGCCTTCCAATTCCTTTTCTGTGTGTGTGTTTGATGGAGTCACGCCACAAACATGTTGCCACTACAGATATCACCAATGAATATTTTGCATGGGCCGTCAAGACATCCCACATGTGGCCGAGTGTAATCAAACAAACGTGGCACGTCTTGAAGCCAATTACAGTTGAATTTATGAGCGTGGGATCATATCCACTAATCTCCCTCAGGCCTGTGGGACATGTCGGGTGTACTTCTGTGAATTGTGTGGCTCTGGGCTTGATGACTCTTTAAGCAACTCCAGCTATGCTTCAGTGATAATGCACACATGCAATGGATCATAAGTTTGCTACACGCCACAAATTTTGATTGAATCTCATTGTTTTGTCAGTTAAGCTGAATCTGACCTGCTTAATGGAAAATAAAGCCAACAAAAAGAACAGCTGTGGTTGTGAAAACACAGCTTGGAGTCTTTGGTGAACATACACATTAGCCTGATAATATTGCTCTAACATTTTTGCAGTGGAAAGAAGTAGTAAAATACACTGTTAAAGATTGTCTTTCGGGCTCCCAGGGCTTTGTTTATGTAGTTGGCATATTTCATAGGGCCTCTGTGTGTTGTCGGGTTGCATTTTACATGCTCCATTTATTTTTACTCAAGGTGGTGTTCTGAGGAAATGTGTCTATAATTGAATTTGTGTTTATTTACATGGGAACATGGATGCAATGTTCAAGATCCCATATTACCCTTATTTTCACTTCTCATGTCAGCAGTCTGTGAAACCTTAACAGTAGCTTTAAATGATTTGCAGCAAAAATAACAAAACCTTTTATATGATATACTGGTGTCAGTAAAAAACCTTATTTCAACCTCTGCCTGAAGTAACAGACTCCTAGAGGAAGGTCTTGTGTTTGTCCCATCAAAAGCCTCACACAACTACAAAAGGATCTTCATACCAAGATAACTTTCTTTTTTTTAAAGGGTTTATTTTGGGCTTGTATGCCTTTATTGAGAGATAGGACAGTGGACAGAGTCAGAATTCATGGAGAGAGAGAGAGAGAAAGAGAGTGGGGAAGTGACAAGCGGGAAAGGAGCCACAGGTAAGATTTGAACCCAGGCCGCCAGTTTAGAGGACTCTAGCCTCCCTACATGGGGTACACACACTAACCACTAGGCTACCAGCGCCCTCTGAAGGTAACTGATTCAAAACGACAAATCAAATCTGATAAGCTCCAGACATGATGCGAGAGGGGGCTACCTGCAGCATCATATTGTGTCTTGCAGGGCCAATGACCAAGCTTTAGCGTTTGAATACTTAGAAGTCGAGAGCAGGCTGGAGAGAAACATGCAGCAACAAGTTACATGTCATGAACCAAGAGACCATACTGTAGTAGTATCTGTGCAGGTCATAGATGTTCAACATACAGTATGACCAAACAAACAGAACTGAAGGTTACCAAGAATACACTTTGTTGTCTTGCATGAACAGTACCTCCATCTTTTGTTACTCGTGTGAAAGATCAGACTCCCCCCCCTTTAGTCACCTAAACTTGATCCAAATTGATAGAAATCATGATCCTGCAATTACTGGAGACTTTCACATGGAAGATTAACAAGACTCACTGCGATCGTTACAAAATGATATTCAAATTTAATGATATTAAATGGCAATGTGTCAAACCCAACATCCAAACATTGGATTTCTGAGAAGTGAGAAATCGGCATGACTCTAAGCAAACACATAACATCAAACAGCAATGTGTTGGCAGACTTCTTATATGTGAACAGGGAAAGCCCCATCAAGATCGAGCAGCCAGGCCAGCAGCCATCTGCCTCTGATTACAGCTTGGGAACAATACTAAAACAATGGCCACTTGGGCATGGCAAAAAAGTAGGGGAGAGCCCAACAATGATCGCACATAACAATTACTGGGGAACCAATTTCCCCAATTCGTCTGTTTGTACAAGTGAAACCCAGAGATTTGGCAGACCCCTCATTGTGATGTATCCAACACGCAACTTCAGCCAGAGAGAACACTTGTGATCAGATCAGCTCCATGTGCGGTGTCACCCTAAGCCCTCATCAAAGCCATGCATATGCATACAGTATATTATGTATAGGTTGTGTCATTTATGTACGTAACCCATTGTCATTTTTCCATTTCTTGAAGATCTTTCCAAAAATAAAACACTTGCAGACAAAGCTCTGATTACTGTTCCAACTGGGCTGTTCTTTTTTTAGAGCTTTATTGGTATTCATGAAAATGACTTTGGGGACTCTGAAAAAAACACACGTCCCTGTGGCAAAAGTGCTCTTACGTTTGCACCATTTGCTTTATAAAGATGACTTTTAGAGGTTGAGTGCTGTTATTAGCTTCATATTTACAGTGGACACAACTTTTCAACATCAGTTTGCATGAAGAACAGGTTTTCTATATGACAGTATGCATGACTTGATTTAAACGCAGGACATAAAACTTTACACAGCGTTCTAGTTGATGGATTATCGTTCACCTCTGCCCTCATTTTATTCTTCAGGAAGTTGAGGTTGGTGGATATGCCTCAACATTTAAAAAACAACTTTGTGACTGGAGTGGCTGTTTTGGTTGCTGTTTTTTTAATTGGATTATGACTCAGGGTGTTTATTGGTTGAGGCTTGACACTTGGCAAAATGTTGATACAATCTGCAACATTAACTTAGAAAAACCAATAGGTGATGTCATTGAGACTACTGCTATGTCCCAATACAGGGGCTGCAGCCTTTGGAGAGTGCATTGGAAGGCTGATTACGTCACAGCGGTGCAGCGAAGGCTGTCCCATTTGGAAGGCTCCTTCAAATGAGGCCGACAAATGCATCCTTCCTGTGGCCAACCAATAATCTATCCTGTGAATGTTTTGTGGCCAAACCTATCCCAAGATGTATTGCGTGCCATAACATTTTTTTTCTGTAAACCTTTATTTATAATCAAAGTCTAACATTACAATTATGAATGGGCATAAAGCACACACTTACATACTAACCATGAGTTAATTAAAGAAACACAACAGAATTAAATGATGAAATAAAATAAGAGTCAGAGGTCTAATCAGGAATGAAGATGTATATAGCTTTATCAATCACTAAGGTTTGTTTAGTCTGAACACATTTCAGTGTTTGCTTGAAGTTTGCAAGCTCATTCATAAAGATTAAGAACAGTGGTCTGGTTTTCAAGAATCTACATTTGTGGAAGAATTGTTTGGCGATAACAATCATGGTATACCTTACATCAGTTCATGTTCGGTGCCACTGAAGAGGTTGCGACAGGGGCGGCTCTAAGAAACGACAGGGTAAAGGGCAGGGAAAGCTGGTAATGCAAACGGGAAATCCTCCGTAGACCAGACGGTCTCATTTCAGCTCAGCCTGAGCGATCTACACAGGCTAAGGATGCTAAGTGAGCGACAGCTTCTGTCCTCTCATGACTGCAGTGATGTAGAAGTGTACTCCATGGTGTGGTAGTTATACTGAAACCCTGATTTTTACTCAGCCCCTGCTGTTTGGGTTTGGAAATGTTTTATTATTTTCAGGTAACTTATCACAAGTACTTAAATAAAGCCAAAGGGAAATCCGGTTGGATTCTTTTCATGTCATAAATCACAAACTCTCCATCATACAGCAGCTGACAGGCTTTGTGAGATCAAGTAGAGATTTCAAGTTGACTAAAACATCACATGAAGTGCCAGAGAGTGAGGAAGCCAACCTGATTGAAGAGACCTTAAGGCAATAAAATCATAAAATTGTGCTCACTACTGTCCTCAGTTTCAGACAAAAATGTAATTAATCTTCATTATTCCCATTAAAATGATACTTTTCCTTATGCCAGAGTCTGTCCAGCTGTGAGGCCTTAGGGCATTATGAGGACAGTATGTCAAGCCACATGCATGTTTCCTGTGTGGGAATGTTTATGTTTGCATGCATGTGTGCTCAAAAAAAAGAAAAAAGTTGACGTCCCTTTCAGCAACAAAACAGAAGCTACTAACTCAGTAAGAGTAACAAATAGTCTGAGACCATCACTGCATACGTTCCTCTGTTTCTGCTCAACCATCGTGCGTTAAGAGTGGTTTGGCATACGGCTGTACCCATCTGAATGGGTAGACAGGATTAAATGCCCTGGTGCTCTGGTATGTCTGTATAAGCACACACACACACCCCAATATAGCCAAAGAGGGACTTCCCCACAAATCCTGGAAGTGCAGCGTTCTCATACTTTAAATAAATGTGTACACATCATGCTGTCATGGGAAAAAAAGACAAACTCTGTCGGCCAAAGTCCTGCATTGAAGTCCGTGCGAAATCCAGAGAAAAGGTGAACACTGTTTATATCCACAGTGTGAGACAAAATAATCAAGAAATATAGCATACATAACCCCACAAATATGAATACTGTAATTCTTCATTTTATGTGCCAGGATGTAAACAAGTTCTTCAGTGTATTAAAAGAGTTTTTGCCAAGCAGGTCTTCTCTGGGATGTATTTAATGAGCGCTGTAGGAGATCTGACTTAGGCAACATCTCCACACCTGCCTCAATATGTGATTTCACCCTCAGTGGGGAAGTTAAGTTTTACGACAAAGCATCTTCACATTCTAACTGCAATATCTATGAGACTCCAAGCAACCCAATAACAGCATGCACATCTGCGGCTTATTTTACGACCACATAGTCACCTTCAAACATTACATATGTGGCTTTGTTGGTCAAAAAATTGTCATGTACAACAAAGAAGATGACATGAACGAGCTTGTCAGGCTGCTAACATTTGCATCACTTTGAATGGCGATAGGTAAAAGAAAATGTTGCTACAATATTTTAAACTTGCATCATATACCTCAGATACACCAACATAACATCACTTTTGGTGGTTAGGTGTCTTTGATGACAATTGCACTAAAGTTAAAGGAAAAAAAATCATGTTAAAAATATTTCAGTCAGACACATTTGTTTGAAATATTTTAACATACTTTATTTATCCCTGAGGGAAGTTCTGGTTTTAAACTCTGGTACTGAATTTCCCTCAGGGATTAATAAAGTATTTAAAATGCATTTTAGCAGCAGAACATAGTTTGTGTTTGGCGTCTAGGCTCCGACCTCATCACTCCTCACAGTTTTAATTTACATGCAAAAATTTGCGGATTGATGGGATGATATCTTAACCCCCCCCCCCAATTGGAGCCTAAAGGTGGATGCTGGGGTAGTGGTGGGGCTGAGAAAGAGTGCAGTACTGCTGCAGGTCAGAGCTGGCAATGATAGAGCAGATGGAGAGACCAGATATCTTGCAGCTTAAATAGATCGCTAATTGGAAGGAGGTGTTGTCAGGAGATGGTTGATAGTGACGCATGTCAAGTGTGAAATCAGTGCAGCTTGACTAGCTAGCTTGCAGGCATTGCCTCATTAATTCTACATCACTTATGGGGCAATATTTAAAGAAATGGCCCCTTCTGACCCCCACAACTCAACTGTGTAGCCTGATGGGAAGCCAGAGCCAGGATATTATCGGGGTTATCATGTGGGAACCTCCCTACACCGGCGTTTTATCCAATTAGTCCCACAACACCGGGGGAAGGCGGGACAGTAAGCCCTGGCGTCCCAGAGCCGCCCACCTCCATGGCTCCCACAGCCCACCATACCAACACGCAGAACAAAAAAGTATCTCATTTAAGTCTTATTTAATTGTTTCCATCCTCTGTCTTTGAAAAAATACATTTCTAAGTGTTTATTATAACACTAACCTATAATAATGTTTATCAAGTTTGATTGAGCGCTACAGATCGTGTGGTTGTGATACATCTCGTAATCTTAAATGACATCTTCTCTTCCTGTGATAGTTTTTCTCCCATTGATGGTACATAGGGCTAGTTTGACATTATTTGACATTTCCCTGATGCTTGTGAAATGCTTCATGTCAGAAAAAGCTGAGGGTACCTACCTGAGCTGGACTCGCGCTGACACACACCTTGGCAGTGCAGAACAAGAGTCCATTCTCTTTCTCTGCCGACCATGAAGTAAATACACGAGCGGTGAAACAGAAACGCTTCACATGATGAATTGCTGCTGGTTCATCGGTTAGACTTCAGGTGTGAGTGAGTGACATTTCCTAAGAGCTGAGCTTTTCAACTCGTCCTCTGCTTTTTGCAAAGTCCACCCACAAAGGCCACTTGAAACTTAAGCCAACAGTTACTATCAAACAACGAGTCAGGCGAACACACTGTTGACCCATCTCATGTATCAAGGAAGCAATGGTGTTGCTGAACTGTAAAAATGGGATGTGTGACGAATCATGATGTAATCCTCCATGCCGCCCCCCCTATCAGGTAGCATCTTTTTCCTTTTTGTTTGATCAATTAAACATGGACGTAGTGTCAGTGACATCGCCCATTAGTTTCTGAAGAGGTGTCTTGGAGCCCAAAAATGGCAGACACCGTATTGGAAATATCTCAACCTAACTTTTGATCAATCTAGTAACAGCCAACTCTGTCATGCCCCTCAGCTCCACCTCTTTGTCTGCCAGGTGGACGTGTTGTAGCCGTTTGTCAGGAGGCCCATCTAATAATGCAAATATATGCATAACTCTTAGCCTAGATATCACCAAAACAAATGCATTATGAAAAGATGACTCCCTGTACGGTTATTCAGACCCAAACTGTTTTTGTAACACGCTGTAAACATGTTGTTTCTGTTCTAAAAAAGTCATTTTTAATGAGACCTAACGGGAACGCCTTGGCTTTTGCAGTCGGCCTCAAGTAGACACTTTGCACTCACATATTGACTTCAAAGTTATTGCTTGGTTTTATCTCACATATTTAAAGCTTGTCAAAATTGTAAAACAGTACACAAAGTCTAGTGGGAGCAGCTGATCACCTCAGCTTGATCCAACTTCTTAATTTTCTAGCGAGGCTCTTCTCTTTGACTGATCACGGAGTAAATAAGTCATTCTAAACTCCCTCCTCCGCCCTTTTTTCACATTAGCTGCTTATTTTTTGAGGAAGATTTGAAAGAAGTGTCCTTGGACGTGTTGATGGATAAGAGCATATTAGTCTGTTTGACTCAAGTAGCAGAATTTAAAAAGAAAATAAGAGTGGGCAATTAAGCCGTGGCGCTCCACTTGTGGCCTTGGCTACAAATCTCTGCAGGCTCTTACATTCAAAAGTGGTGAAACTCAATCCTCACTGTAAGGCAGCTCAGCATGTGTTTGTGCGTACATGTACTGGTTTGTGTGCATGCATACATGTTCAGACAGCTTGAATCTAAAGTACCATAGTTCATGTCAGCAAAGCAGCTAGGTGTTTATGGCTGTAAAGGAACACAGAGGCTCATATTTTTCAGTGGGAAGTACGGCTGGAGCAGGCTGGTCTCATTCGTGACACTTCTATATCAACACATTTCTGTAAGAATTACTTTCCTCTTGATTAAGAGAGATGTAGTCATTTAAAAGTCAAACATCTGAGAAGAGTTTTCAGAGGTTTTCTAACGATGCTGACAGAAACTGAAATCTACTTCTCATTCAGTAGACAGAAATATTTCACAGTTGCAGTCTAACTCAGAGTGACAGATATCCCGACTCTTACAGACTATGACCTCATCACAGGATGAATTATGAATAGGTAAGACAGAGGCAGACACAGCAGTGAAGAAACATGGTAGTGGTGGGAGACGGGTTTTGTGAACACTTTCTCCCATTCATAGGAGAGTTAGTCTTCTGCAAAGTAAACAACATGGCAGAGAAAAAAATCATCTTTTAGTTCATAACTGGAAAAATTGAACAAAGTAAAACATTAAAGCGACAGCATGATTAAACAACAATGCATTGTTTAAGTGTCTCTAGTGTTCCAGTGAGTTACCTCACCGTACTGTGATAGATTTTGAAAATGTGCCCGTTGATGATTTTCCAGATTTTAATCAAAGATGTTTGAACCTGTGACGGTGAACTGTAACCGCCCAATAGTTCAATCTATTTCAATATCACAGCCGCTTTGTAAGTCTCGCCTGAAACTGTTATTCAAAGCATTGCACAATCAGAATCAGAAGGGAAGCACTGAGCCGCTGCGTCCATGTGCCGTCATCTTGGATCATACATGACATGCAGTGCGTTTACAATTAAAAAATAAACAACTATCTTTGTTTGCAGTTACTCTCAGTTTTAGAAAATCAATCTGCTTGTTTTATTCTCTAACTTTAGAGTATAAAGTCTTTGTTGTCACTATACAACTGAATTAGAAAAGCTTCACCTTAAAGCCACCGACTTTCAGGCATCCACAGCTACAAACAAGGTGCATTCAAGAGAGGGACAATGTATATCTAGAAAAAATTACAGCAGATAATGTATATTGCCACAGGTAAAGAATACAAATATGCATTGCACAGTCCGAACGTTAATATTGCAAAAATATGTCTTTAGATGGTTTGGATTTCGAAAATCTCTTTTCAATATGTGAAGCTTGTCCCCGGCGGATATTTGTTTTACATCAAAAAGTTTCAAATGTATGTTTAACTTACTGTATGCCACTGACCCAGCACCAGGGACAAACAAACTAAGATTGGTTTACCAGCCGTAACTAAGCTCAGCCATCATCACATCTTTGTACATTGCTATCTATTCTTCGACGGTGTAATATTGGTGTCCTAGTCTGTGAATACACATTGTGTTACAGAAGTACGGCACAGCGGGAGATCCACATAGACACACAGTCAGACATGCACACACACGCAGTGCTGTGCTTCTCCGCTGAAACATCTCACCGCTGTTACGTCTCACTTACTACCTACGAAGAAGGTACAGATAGGGGATCCCTTCGTTCCCTCATTACGCCTCGGGGACATTCAGATTGAAGGCGAAACATCACAGGGGTGTAAATATCGTGGCTTGAAACGACAGTCTGAATATGGCTTACTGCTACTCAATGAGCTCCTAATGTAGATAGAGGTTTTCTAGTAGAGCCCCCTCATTCTTATGTCCACCTTTGGTTCACAATAAAACAACAAACAGAAGACAAACAAAAAAGGCAGTGAAATACCAATGCTGGATATAAGGGAGGCTAAATCAACACCTCTTCAAATGGAGAAAAACACGACTCTAAATCAAGCTTATTTTTCTCTGCTTGAAGTGTTAATGTAATCTTTTTAAAAGGTGAAAATGAATAGGTGTCTTAAAAAACTCTATCTTGCAGAACTTGTAAAACCTGATCGGGACAAAAAGGTCTTTTTTGCCTATATCCTGATATCAGTTATTTTACTAGAATAAAGAGCATTTCCTTGTGATTGTATTTTTTTAAGAGTCATGCACACAAAGTGTCAGACCTTCACGGGTTAACAAGACACCAGAAATAAAGTAGCAGTGGTCCAACATGACATTACAATTCATTACTAAGTTGCATGTTTCTTTTCTATCTCGGACCTGAACATTGTTTTTCTGTCTTTTCTCCCTGGCCTTGCAGACATACGCAAAAAATCAAACAAAGGCAGACACAATCACAATTACAGCTTTGCATAAACAAATGCATTGAGAAAGGCTCAATGTAACCTTTTTACTCCAAAGAAACCATGTTAAACATTAGCTGTTGAACCTTTTTAAACAGCTCTAAATACTATAAATTCAGCTACTCACCTTTATAAATTATTCATTTTACCGTTTTTTATCCATGCAGAACAATGTTGCATTGTAAATAATGTTGTTTCCAGAATAACATACAGAAGGATTTTCCCCCTACATCAGTGACAAGTTATTACACTCAAATGTCACGATCATCTTTCCCCAGCACGTTCCTGGGTTTAAAATCACACAAGCCTGGTTTTGTGAGTAGCAACAGGGAGGTTCTGGAAAGGAGAACCAGAGAAGGCATGTGCAAAGAAAAGAATAGCACTATTGTGTGCGGCTGGTTGCAGAGAGCAGAATCTTGTTAACCTTTGAAATCTGGCAGAGGACCAGATTGGCAGGAACACAAGGGTTGGCACCTGCCTTTGATATGCCATGACAAGGAGGAACGTGGACAACCTTTTGTCTCATGCACTTGTCTTAAAACAAGTGCAAACAGACACACACACACACACACACACACACACATACAATGTTAGTATTGTCTGTGTTTTATGTACTTGAAATGGCATGACATGCATTAGCAAAAATAGGGGCAAGAGACTGAAAGACAAAAATCTGCTACAATCTCTCTGCATCACATCAAATTCATGCTCTGTAATGAAACGATGTTAAAACTGCTCCATGCCTAACAAACCCAGTTCATCATTTTACTCCTTAAATGTCAATTCTGACACCAACTCAAGCCAGTGTGTGCATCTCTGCATTGTTTTAAGTTTTTAGTGGTCCTCTATTATGAACAAAGTTTGTTCTGTCTGTATTCGGTTATATATATTTTTCCTGTCTGGAGTACCATTTCATGGTCTAGTGAGTTAAAAGCAGTACTGAGGCCCCAGGGTGACTGTTTTGTCTGTCAGGCACAAGTGTTGAGGCTGGCTCATTTTATCATTTACTGACCTGAGACAACCCTGCACTGGTATAATTGGTTACCAAACTAAAAATGGGACCAATTCTTTACACCGTAGTTGCTCCAGTCTTACTTTTGTTGAATTTGCCTTGATATTGTGCCAGTTCCCTTTTATAAAACTTCCTTTGGCTCCATGCCGAACCCTCTCAAAATGGCCTGAAATGGCCCCTGGCAGAGTCTTGTACTGGCTCATCTGAGAGCTGCAGGTGTTCCCACTGGTTGTGGCCATGACCTCGCCCCCTTCTGCCCTGAAATGGGCTCCTGCCAGAGGATTCACACACCCAGGGGGTCTGCATCAGAATGATTGCACCCGGGCCAGGAATTGGACTCTGGGAGGGGGCTGCTTTATTTTGAGGCCAAAAGCACAGCACTGCAGCATTGTGGCCCTCATCCGGTAACAATGACACAGCAGAACCAATCGACATCAGTAGACACAGCTGCAGCTACAAGCCCACAATGACACAGCATGGCACTGCTGAGGGGACATGATGTGACTCACTCAGAGGTTTGTTCTGAACAACTTGTGCTGCAAGTACACTGCATACGTTGACTTGAATATTGGTTGGCATTAATAACATGAAGGGTCTAGGTTCAAGAGGTTCTATCTTTTCATGCCTCCACATTAATTATACAGTAAAATAGTTTTAATGTAAAACTGTTGATCTAGAAGCCCTGGAGCCTTAAAAAAAGGTACAGAAATCTAAATCTCCACAAATGCAGTCTCCAATTATTTTGTGAGGAATAATTCTACAAGAAACAAAGGTCTGCAGTAGTGTATACACACAGAGGAAATGAAACTGGTGACAGCTGTCCTATAATTCAATATATTAACCCATTCTCTCACCAGACTGGCAGCTTGGTCAGGAGTACCCAGCGTCATATAACTAAAGGTAACTCTCTAATGTCAGTTTTACAAACAGACACACATCTGTTAGACTTTCAACAAGGCGATTCAAGTACAATAATATTATTCTATTATTCAGTCATGAAGGTGAGAAGGAAAGAGAAGCAGGATGCATTTGTGGACCTGGAGGCAGGGGCGTGTCCAAAAGGAAGGCCAGGGGTGGTATGAGCCCCCCCCCCCCCCCGAAATGTGATTGGCCAGACGCCACCCCAAATGTCCTACATTGTGATTAGCTACTTGCCCTGTCAGAGGCGGGATTTATGTTAAAACCAACAATTAGGTATTTTTTTGAAAAGGCTGCTAATAGTTTTCTCAATGTATCTTATTTTCTTTTGTTTGTACTTTAAATTTTAGATAAAAACTTTGTACATTCATTTCAGTAGACAGTTTCATAGGAAAGTAATGCACACTGTCTTAACTTGCAATGAACTAACTGTCAATGTGTTGGGACCAAAACATTGCAATTTAGACTGTGACTTTGAACATGCACTTTTTTGTGCTATTAAAAAATTAAGCTAATGTAGCCTTTATCCAGTGTCATAAAAGTAGATCTGACTGGTGAAGTTAGAAAGGGTAAATAATTGATATTATTTGTGTGAAGATCACAGCACAAAGGCCACCCCTGCATAAATCAGTGCCCCAGTTAGGTACGCCCCTGCCGGGTGGGTATCTAAAAGTTACCGGACACTAAATAATGCTTAGATAAGAGGAAACTAGCCCACTGTTACTGATCAGCCGACTGGAAACCAAACTCTCAGGGAGACCAAGGAAACACTCCTCAACCAGAACCCGAGGCAAACAGGCCCGCTTTAAAGAGGAAGACAAAAAGGCCGAGTTAGAAAAGACTTTCCAAGTACCAAAACGCTGAGAAACTAGGAACGGTGAGAGTATCACACAGACAGGTTCTTGTGATGCTTCTGCTGATTCACACACCCCCTACACAACAAGAGGAAACACTGAATGACCTCTCACTACCTCTGATGGTGAGATAATGAGTCAGCACAGAGCGCTGGATCCCAGGGGTGTCAAAAGACTTTACACACATGGGCTTAATCAGAGACAATTCAACACTCACACACACACCTGACCCCACGGTGAGATGATTCTCATACATCGACAGTGTGACTGTCCATCATATCATGTTGCATCTTTCTTTTCCCCTTATCCATGTAGACTACATGCTGAGGCTCAGAAGCTCATCAAGCTAATACAAACGCTGGAGCATTTCATTATGAACAACTCCAATGAGGTGTTTGAAAAGATGACTGCAAAGTGACAGGGATATAATATGTTGCGGTTTCTAAATACGGCATCATACAGTGATGTTTATTTTTTATTATAGATATAACAGTAAGCCGAGTATGACAGAAAAGGGTGCAAAATCATGTATAAAAAAAATAATAAATATTGTATAAGGACTGGTCTTTGTTTTGGAATCAAATATCTCGTCCCATGAAGAGACCTGGTATTCTCTGAACATCTCATGCTCGTATTATTGGCTTTCATCTTTTATTTTTTCAAGTCAATAAGCTTGTCAAGAACCAACATCTTCCTCCTGGAACGCAATATAACAGGCACTGATTGCAAAGACTTAGTTCCAGAGGCTTTCAGCACATCTTTGTTTTGTGTGTGTAAAAACACGTGAACTTTACACACGTGCTCATTACTACTTGAATGAAGAATGAACATATGCTTCCAACACTTCCTCAGCATGCCAAGCGACAGCTGGCAAAGAACAACTTCTGTAAAGGTTGATGTACCATCATGACATTAAAAGGAGACCACCCCCCCATCCCCCCAACCCCCCTACAATAACAGTCTTACTGATGTGCCGACTGGCAGGCTCATGCTGGACCTCAGTGTGCTGTTGATCATCATTCCTCTGATTTTCATCCAGTTTTCTCTGTGTCTCCCTCATAAAGCAGTACGATGCACTCCAACAAGGACACACTGATGGTTCGCTGTTATTGTAGAACGACAGCCACACATAACAGGACTTTCAAAGGGCAATATTAAACTGTTATGGAAGGGCTGTAATGCAGGATTGTGTGGAAGGCCTTAAAACGTTTACAAGTGGCTTTATTTAAAAGATAGAGTCGAAGCATTTTTCTAAAAGATAAAATATAGACTTTTACAAAAGTAATACGGCTACTGTGTGGTGGTGACTGTGTCTGCAGAGACCCTGTCCTCTGCCTGGATTTGAATGTTTTGGTTGACTAGGGACGTTTCTGGACGGGGGTGGATGTGTTTCCCCCAGCCAATGACAGCGTGCAGGTGAGTTTGGGAGTGGATTAAACTCAATGTCTGGAAGCCAATCAAACCGGCAAATATGGCAGATGCGGAATTTGTGGCAAAGAAGATAAACTATAATCATAGTGATGTGAAATGCCATGTGGATTAAGGTTGTTCCAAGACAAGGAGGAACCTTGGGTTAGTTTGGGATGAAGACGCAGAGTTGGCTTGCTTTCTGTTGCACAGGCAGGTGCCAGACACTGGCGGTTAGCTTGTGCTAGCGTGCTTAATCATCGCCTTTTCCATTGCAACAAATGTAATGTTCTCAGGTAGCTGAATTGACTGGCAGGTGGACACAATGTAGCTGTGTTCCACGAGGCTTAAGGCCCACCTCAGCTCTCATTCTTTTTCTACCCCCGGTTTCTAGAATTACTAATTTATTTATTTAAAACTTTTGGGCCTTTTTCTTTATTCGATAGGACAGTGGATAGAGTAAGAAACCGGTGAATGAGAGTGAGAAATGACATGCGGGAAAGGAGCCACAGGTGAATGTTGTGTTTACAAGCTGCAACGAACATTGCTCCTTACTCTTTGTTTAAGGAGTTACGTTTTCAAGGCTGCACAAAACCAAAATAACTCCTTTAAAGGGCTTTATTGTCAAATTTCAATAATCTGAAGATTTATTGATTAATTCACACAATCCAATGACTCTTGAAATGTAAGATTTAATGATTGTCCTGTGATAACTTTGTTCTTCCTGTTGTCTCAGATATGAAGGGAGCAGAGTTATATTTACTGACACTGGTATTAAAGAGAAGGGAGCATTGAAGCCCAGTGTTTGAGCTTCAGCCCCAAATGCAGAGGCTACAGTCCTAGCCAGACCAGACCCTGTCCTACGAATATTCACCAACTTTCTTCAGCTGTTTAAGAAATATTGGAAAAATACAGGTGACCACCTCAATATGAGATAAAGGCTTCAAGAGTCAGGTAATAATCGGTCTCGGGGAAACTCGAAAGTGCTTAAGAAGTCTTTCAATTTCAATCCTTAAACCTGCACGAATCCTGGTAAAATGCAATGCAGCTTGACAGTGGCGTAAAGTTTCACTCAGAACTGTATGTATCACTTGTTTTGAGTTAAAAAAGTATTTTCCCAGTCCCGTCTACCATGACCCTGATTACATCATTGGTATGGAGCTTCATATTAGGACTTAAATGGATCTTTCTGTGCCCCTTCAAGTAACAACATGGGCTTCTGAAACAGATGTGTACATATACAGATCATTTTGTACCAATAGGAAAATGTTTCACATGCATGTGTTGTGTGAAAAATGCATTAGGGTGCTGTAAAACTGCGCCTATACTCTGGAGATCAAAAAGTACCGACGCACCCAGGTCCTGGTGGAATCTTTTTTAAATGGTAGAGAAGAACAGAACACATCACTTTAACTGGGCTAAACATCCTCAGGCTGAGGGAAATGCAAATGGTCAGAACAATAGGTGCAAAAAGGTGAATAAAAACTATATGCAAACGTTTCAGTCCTTGACTATCATCAGTGTTACTGACATGAATGTTTCACAGAGCAGATAAAGACTGAGAGACAAAGGCAGATACCTGACCAGGTGTGATTCATTAACCAGCTGGTGCTGCTAATTAATTGACTCCCTCCTTGAGCCAACAGCAAATCTTACCGTGTCTATCAAATACCGTCGTACAAAACCATGGGGAGCAAGAAAATGGGAAAAATTAAATCCGGATAAATGGATATATGTACAAAGCACATACAGGCACCACATGAAAAGATCCATGATGGTGCATGCAGATTATAAAAAACAACAGAATGACTGTAAAAAACCAAGCAGGTGAAGTGTTTCATTCAGGCCTAGAGACTTTTTGGTGAGAAAATCCATTCGTTTCGCACTGAAGAAGATGCTTTTTGAGGCCTTTTAGCCCAGGCTGATTGTTTATTGCAAATTAAGAATATGTGTTGAAATATTACAACGTGTCTTTGACTTAATTAAGGTAACTATTGATAGAAATGACAGTCAACCCTTGTATCTGATGTACATTTTACAAACACTGAATGTTAAATAAATAAAGTTTCAATAATATAATGTATGTAATGTGATAAATATGTTGGAGAAGTCTTTTAGAATATGCTGCATTACCTGACAAGTGATGATATATCAGTTTTGGCTTTGTCAGGGAAAAGAGATGGGAGGACCACATGTGAGAAGAGATATTATTTTCTGGTATGTCATCTTTTCATACTGTTAGTCCAAGTGGAGATCTGGACAGTATCTACAGTCCACATAATGACCCTTGCTGCTCCCCTGACAGTGATGCAAAACAGAGCCTTGTTACAGTCACATCCCCGAGAGTTACAGCATCAGCCTGACCTCCCAAGAACACAAACTCTGAGATCTCCAGGAGGGAAATGTGAGGCGGCTAAATGTTGTCCTTTTAACCTGTAATTACCTGATTTTGTTTGCACAGTCCCACACAGAGATGCACAAACACAGCAAATGAGAGGAACCATAATTTCACATTTGAATTACTTCAATAAACTGCATGTGGTGAAATGGTACCTCTGTACTGAGGAGCATCACATCATGACTGCACAACATAACACAGGTCATAGCACAATGACAGAGGTACCAATCAACATCTGTAGTCAGAGTAACAAAACTGCTGAGGTGTAACATACAAGTGCACTTAAGAGTGTGAGAAAAGAAAAAAAAACAATATTAAGTATGACAAATGTTTTAGGACATTTTGAACTCTTTCTGTTGCAGCACAATGACCTAACCAAATACTTAATGTGAAGCTTCTGACCATGTCTTTGATTATGATTGGAGCGGGCGTCTGTAGGAAACTTACAGTGAACATGGACTGTGAAGGCAAGAAGTGCACATTAGTCCTATTGTTGCAGGGGGACCCCCACTGGGCGTTATCATGTTTGGTCAAGTTCAGCTATTAGTACTTCACAGACACAGATTTGGTTCAACAATACAAAGTCTTTTTTTTTCTTTTCTTACATGCAATGCTTTTTAACTCTATAAATAACTCTTCTAGGTCACATGTGAGGAGACTAAAATAACATCCAAGCTTTGCTTTGTGGGCGATGACACTTCTGGCCAACAGTATGTCTTAAATTAGATTTCACAAGGGATAACCTCAAAAAAGACAGTTTATTTGACATGCTAAGCTTGACTAGCAATGTCCTGTCCGGTCAGGGGATGAAAGAGTCTCTGAATTGTAGTTTCAGGGTGCTTGAAGAGAAAATAAAGCAAAGTGTGCCTCAGTTGATTCATTATTGGCAGGTGGAGATGCGGAAATAAATTGAGAACATTAGATGAACAATTTCTGTGGTTTATCTGATCATTACATACTGCTAAATGTGTGACATGTTCTAATGTTGATCTGGAAAAATGACTCACTTGGCTGTATTGTTGAAGTACCCTGCTGTGCTGTCGCCTAATATAGAATGATGAGCGTGAGGAATTCTGCATTTCAGCTATGTTTTCCATTGCATGAGCACATCCACACTTTTCCTCTTGGACAAAGACAAAGGGAACCAGTTTTTCTTCCCTCTTCTGCACAAATCTAAACGTTTGCAAGAGCCAGGCACGAATAATGGAGTGTTGCGTCAACATTTTGGTAAGAAAACATTAATACAGCCCTCGCAATGCCAGCTCAACCAAACAAAATCTACATCTTTTTTCGTTTGTGATACACTTTGTTCAGTATACAAGCTAGCAAACATTAGGCTGTGCTGGAAAAAAAAAAAAAAGAAGTCTTATCGAGCCAGAGAAGCAGCATGTAAACAGTATGACAAGGTCCTGCACTCCCAAAGAAAGACTGTTGTTCCAGTGTGGACAGGTTCTTGGCTCACTCCCTTTGAATGACTGATTGGATTCTAGTCAAGACTCTTTTTCTGGCATGGCTTGCAGAAAATAGAACAATATTGGGCGCTGTCAATTTGTTGGGGTATTCCATTACGTTACAATGGTGCAGATCAGACGCAAATATGAGCTGAGTCATTGCAGTTTGCCAAACAAATATTGTAGTGTCTTGCACAAAGTCAAATCTGATGGATACATCTTTATGTCAAGATGTTATTTAAAGCCTTGTGTCGCTGCTTGCAATACGTGCTGTATTCACTTAGCTGGATCGTCCCTGATGTTCGGATAAAGGCCTGATTCCTTAACTGACCCTAAGACATCCAGGGACCTCGATATCACACACTATGATCTAATGTTGAGGAGTGTTCTGTGCTGAAATCTAATTCTAACGCCTTTGTTATTTTAGCTTGTATTGTGCTCACAGGGAATTCATTCTTTAATAAAGTTTAAGGTTTGATTTATCCTGGCCACAGCTGTGACTACTGTAGGCAATCTGGTATCCAAAGTTTTGGAAAGTGAATAATGGAGAACTTCTGTATTTTTCAAACTTAGCACGATTGTTTTGACATATTTTGGGGTCTAATTGACTAAGAGGAACAAAATGTTGGGAAATCTCTCAAAAAGAAAAAGAAAAAAAAAACATTCAAAAGTCTGAAATGGCTGCTTGTTTTTTTTTGCTTTTTCATTTGCATTGAATCAAAGTAAATCCACAAAAAGTGCTCTTTTTTTTTGCAGCTGAGCGTCAGAACATATGTTCGTAATCAAAGTGTTTGATGATTTAACAGAAATGATCCCTACAGAACAAGGTCAGATCCCTTTAACCAGGAAATGCACATGGTGACATCACCTTCTTACCATCTCTCGGCAACCCCAAAGTTCTGCAAGGTAAATAACTTTTTGTCAACAAAGTCTTGTTGATCTAAAGGGTGCAATGAAGCAATGATGTTTGATTTAAAAAGAAACTTACCTCACGCTTTTCTAAACACGTTTATCAGACTGCGCGCTGACAGATGACATTTCAGCCCATCTTACACCGGCCATAACAAGTGATATACTTGAGCTATATTAAATATTGTTGACATCACTCCTTCATTATACACTGAAATATGCAAAACCTGGAACAAAATTAATCAATAATCCGTGGCACACTGAAAATGACTGCGCGCGCCCCATGTGCGGATGCTGTAGTCCTCCAAGCGGGCGGCCTGGGTACGAATCTTACCTGTGGCTCCTTTCCTGCGTGTCTTTCCATACTCTCTCTCTCCATGATTTCCGGCTCGGTCAGCTGTCCTATCTCTACATTAAAGGAACAAAAAAGCCCAAATATAATTCTTTACAAATAAAAGAAAAGAAAATTACTTTACTGTCGCTTAGTGAAACTCACCGGTTTAATAATTGCACAGATTAAAAATGAATGCAGTATTTAACATGAACAGCTCTTACTCTGTATTACATGATCAACAAAGAAAACATTCTGGACTTTACCAGGGCTGCTTTCACCTTAAAAATGGCAATATGCTTCATTTTGCTCCCATAAGTATAAATCCAGAGTTTAATGAAACCTCAGCAGTGTATAAATCTGTCAAAACTACAAATACTTGTAAATCATCCATGCCAACTGCTAGCCCTTCTAGCAATGTGGTTGCTAACCTGACTGCCAAAACACTTGAAGAAAACATCCATCACAACACCTTTCCAAGACTGAGATATATTGAGTCTGTTACACTCGCGCACTGCACACTCACTCATCATCCTGTCACTACCCACTCTCATGCCACCTCCGCCCTGTGTTGACTAGTTTAAACTGGTTATTTGGTTCAATACGGTTTGTGGGTGCTGAAGTCAACACATTACCAGTTACACACGTTGGTTTCCATTGTTACCAAATGGTGAGAAACATGATGGTCAGGCTCTTTGTGACATCTTTGATCAGGGGTGTTGGTAGTAATGGAGAGCAGTGAAGACAGAGCAGGGACACAGGTGTGTGGAAACATTAGGCTGTGTCCGAAATCACTCACTCATTCCCTACTCCCTACTCACTATATAGTGATTTTAATGCAGTGGACTATATCGTGCACTCACTCAGAAAAAACAACAACATTTCGGACACTACTCGCTCACTCGCCGGCCGCTGACAGTGACGTCATTGTTGTCACGCAACCAACACGTGCAGCTTAACAACGGCCGAGGATCAATAATAACGGTAAATAACGGCATGAATTTCAACTTCTATTATACTGAATGGACTTTCACGAAACATTTACAAATAATAAATACATATAAAATATTGAATTTTACATATAATGAAACATATTTTTGGACCAAAACTCATTTATTTATGTTCACAGACCCTCCTCTCGTGTCTGTCATCATCATGAGGACAAACTACCGTCACTAACGTTAACGATATTTACTCTTTATTTAAACAGATCAAAGATTTCAGTCAAAACGCTCCAAATATGAACTTTATTGTGTTTCTGTGTTCTCACTGGTCGCTCCTCTCGTCCGTCTGAGAGCAGCCGAGTGAAACGCCACTCTCCGCTCGTAAAACCGCAATGCATGATGGTATATATTGCTCGGATAGTGACCATTGCTTGTCCACTACTTTTCAAAATGCATTGTGTCATACATTGAGTGGACTATATAGGGTATGACCATGCTCACTCAGAATTTGGACAGCACTACAAAATGTCCACTATATAGTGCACTATATAGTGAATAGGGAGGGATTTCGGACACAGCCTTAGACAACAGATCCCCTCATCATCAACATGCAGGGCTAAATCAGATTGGCCTTACTTACTTAACATATATTCCAGCAAAGGTGTAAATAATACCATGAATGACTGCTTGATTCGGATTTGTTAATGCCTTCCATCACATTGCAGAGTAAGCCAATGTGTTCCCTGATTTTACGTGTTATCAGAACTATTTTCTGCTTCATTCATTTCAATATAAACCTCTCTACTGACTGATACTTTGCAGAGATGACGTGACAGATGTCGTAGAGTAAAGAGCAACACCGGCTGTGTCTGGAGGAGGCAATGGGTGGAAGGGTTGGTCGAACAAACACTGGACTTTTGAGAGATTGGTGACCTGATTGGTAAAATAGAAGTCAGTGTTGGCTTATTTTCTTCAAGAATGATACATCATGTAATTGCCATTTGCTATTTAAATGATGTAACTGGCGTACCTTTTTTAAACCAGACCATGCCCTAAATCTTACCAACAAGATATCATACCTGAACCTAAGAAGCATCTTATTGTTACCCAACATTAACCATGTATTCACGAGTGTTACAATGAACATGAATGTTGCTGCACTTCATTATCTCTTGTACATCAAATATTCATGAACTCCAATGGTGTTAAAATGACACCGGATGCAAAATGCTAACCATGACTCTTCCTATAAGATCCTTTTGCACTGTGGCTTACTGGGTCACTTGAATTTAATGTTTTTTTTCCTTCTATCACAAGACAGAACGTCTGCCGTGAAAGGCCTTACTTTTATAGAGACCTAGTTGAGCTCTATCTCAACTAGGTCTGGGTACCTGAGTGCTAACAAATGTTATAAATGCATTTTCTTCCAGCCTGTCTATTTGGTTGATTGATATTTTGGAGTAATAAAACTTTATTGACTGTCAAACTAATAAGTGTTTGGCCTTCTTCAGTCTTTAACAACATCATCAAGAACCTTTTCTAAGCCTGGAGGATCATTGAGGTTTCCCTCATTTACTGTACGATGATGTCGAAATACAAAAAGTGAAAACAATTGCACACTGAGGTCTGAGTCGTATACACTCTAAATACTGCACACAGCTATATTAGGTGACATTCATTTATTTTAATAAAGCCGTTAATTGCACATTTCTGTCTTTGTAATTTTGCTCAAAGTTTCTTGTTCCCTCCAATAATGAAAAACTTTCGAAAAAGATTCTTTCTTGTTATATGCAAAGTTCATCTCTTACAGGTTTCTTCAGCGATCACTCTAAGTCCATTGTTTTCATTGTGTTTTATGTTCCTTTTGTTGCTATGATATGTTTTTGGTTGTGCAATAAGGATGACTAACAATGACATAATAAACTGTCATGACTGTCAAGACTATAGTATATGGTTCTGTGAGGTATTACAGTCACAGAGCCAAGAGTGGTGCTGCACTTTGGAAAAGCTCCAGGGAGTTTAGAGGTGAGAGTCAAATCACTGTTATTCATTGTAGGCCCAATCAACACCAACTGACAAGAGAGCCGAGAAGGGCGGCTGTGACTAAGACTACACACTAGAAGACTTTTAAATCTTAACAGATTTTGAAAACGTTGGAGACCTCCAATATAAGAACGGTTTCAATCAATTTCTAACATGCTAATCCTCTGAACTCACACACTAGATGATTTGGCCAGACTGTGAGACCACACAGCTGCCGTTTTTAGTAAAGATTTCACAGTGGAGATACCACAGACACAAGATCTCACAGGAACTCTCGTGATCAAACGTGACTTCAGAAGAAAAACAAATATGGAGGACAATCAAGGTTGTCAGCTGGCTGTCCTGCCCCATTGTGGTAAGTCTCACATGAGACATTTTAAAGGCACTAGTGCTGGCCTTCTTTTTCAATATTCCACTTGGCTCAGGACACAGTTGTGTTTGTGTTTGCTGCAATGTTTGTGAGCTGAAAAAGTTCGCAATATCTGGTTGGGTGACTCTTCCCAGTCTGCTTACACTCATTGGCTATTGCAGGTATTCCGTTGGAGGCAGTCCGATTTGGAAACCTAAATATCAAACATGTTTAATAAGCCTTTGATGTTATATAAGCCTCCATGTAACATCCAGTTTGAAAAGTGTTTTAAATAGTCAGAAGACTAAGTGCTTTAAAAGCTCAAGTCTACCATTTACACTCATCTTAAGATTATGAATTTCTCTGACAAAATCTAATTAAATGTACAACAAAAGTATATTTAAAAAAGCTATAACCCGTACACCCAGCTCTTTTTTTATAGTGAATAATGTGGGTTATACTCACGTGTCACCATAAAACATTTCACTGTGTGATAAGAGAGTAAAAAAGGTAAAAAGGTGAAGCTACCCCTATACATCTGTCCTTTTAAACTGAAGAAAAAGCTCATCCTACCTCCATGAACTTCACCTGTCACCTATTATTTGTCTCCTCAACCTGACGTTTATGGTCCATCCTGACGTTTATGGTCCATTCCCGTTTACTTTGAAAGTAAAGATGGACACTGAAGGCATCCATCTGGATCTGATTTCTCTGCTGCCTGGAACCCTTTGTCTCACTACGAGACTCTGATCCCTCGTGTATTATGAACATGCAAACATAAACACACAAGGCGTGTTAAGGCAAATCATTGAAAAATGTCTTCAAAACACCGTTCTTGACAGCAAAGTGTCCAAACTGACTCTTAAAAATGATCGCCAAGAAACCTATTACAAAGAGTTGACATAAAAGTTGCTAAGAAATAAGTCAAGCCACAGCCATAGCTCTCAAACTGGGTGAGAGAAGCAGGGGAGGAAAATACAGTAAAGTAACGTCCCGCTTTGGGTAAACAGTGCAGCCAAGCTATTTTTATTAGTCAGCTCAATCTCTATGGAGACTCGGGGTGGGGATGGAACCTCCTTTATCGAAACCTGGCAAGTCCTGATCAGAAACCTGTGGGGATTTCTCTGTCTAAAAGGGAGAGCTCCCTTAATGACGGCAGGCATCTCTGACGCATGAGGTCATCAGCTAAGGCAAAAATGTCCTATTGATTTCATTTCATGCACAGACGTTAAAGGATAGTAATTGAAGGTAACATTGTGTTTCTGACATTGTTAGCGATATGTATATTATGGTACATGCGTCAGATGTTTATGATTGAGTTGTTTCCATTGCTGTAAGGTACCTGAAACTAAAGGCAGGGCTCTCCCACTTAAACCTTAAGCCTTAGAAGAACAATAGTACAGCTGAGTAAAGCCGGGACCGCCCTCCATCACTGGTGGGTCCATAGCTCCACAACCAGGCATAACAAAGTGCCTATAAGGAGCAAAACAAACATGTTTCAGCACAAAGAGATAGCAACAGCAGGCCAGTAAGATTATGAGTCAAAAGTTTACTTAAAGAATATGCAGGAATGATTGATGAGAAAGCTGTCACACGCGGGGCCCCGGGATCACGGCCCCTCACATCAAACTCAAACGCTGTCTGACATCCAGGGCAAGCTGTCTCTCAAACTTCACCACACAGGAATTTTGGAGAGCATCCCCTCTTATGCTATTAAAACTTATTCCACTGTGGTCCAAATGTGGGAGGAAAATGTGATGCATTTAGAGTGCACATAAGGTTAAGCATATGATGTAGGGCCGGGCCGTGAACTGGAAGGACCCAGGTGAACTTTTCAGCACTGGGCATTAAGCATGCTTGTGTTTCTAAAATTATGTTCTTTTCTGTGCCAGGGAACTTTTTTAAATGACACAACTTAAGTACATAAATGTGGATTTTCCAAAATACACATGTTAATCTAGGTCTTTGAGCCTACTGTCAACTCGTCTGAGAGCCTAAAGAAGCTGCTTTAAATAGAAACCAAGGGGAAAAAAACCTTCAGGGTAAAGTTGATTCCATTACCTCTAAACAAACACAGTTGTGTAAGAAGGTTTACTCAAAAAACTAAAAGGCTAACTTAAATAACCCCCAAAATGTCCATGATATAGACCAATAAGTATCTTACTCTTGTTTGATATCATACCGTGCAATGACTCAATTTGTGTAAGTAAATGACATAATTAAAGAAAAGACTGGGTAATCTTGTTCTGTAAACTACAAAAGCACTGCTGAACCCATAAGCTGCACTTTCTTGGTTTGATAGGAAAAGAATGAATATTTTTCGAGAAATATACTTATGTGATTTCTTGCCTGGCGTTAAATAAGAAGATAACAACCATTTTCATGTCTGTTTAACTTAGCGTAGCATGAGGACTGGTTTGTTTATTGACTGCTTAAATCATGGACATAGTCTAGGTTACGTCACCCATTGGTTTCTGAAGTGGACTTTTGAAGCCACAAAACAGACATCAGCTTATTGGAAATACTGTCTCCAACAAACTGTTGGTCAACCGAGTAACAGGCAAAGAGGTGGAGCTGAGGCGGGTATTTAGCCTCCTTACAAACAGCTACAACTAGCCCACCTGTCAGTCAACTCAGCTAACCCCCTAATTATGCACAACTCTAAGCCTTCATATAATCAATACGGATGTGGTATCCAAAAAATCCAACAAATGTACAGTGTGTGCCAAAAAAGTAATTAGCTATTTAGACCAAAATAATTATTGGCACCAGGCTGTGAACATGTTTATTTCTGCTGTAATTTAACATGGGTGTGTATGTGTCTTTCGAGCCTTTTGGAAACAACCTCAAGTGGACACCCACAGAACTGCCGTCTTTTTGCGTGCGGCTGTGGCTCAGTCGGTTTAGTCATCGTCTCTCAACTGGAAGGTGGAGGGTTCGATTCCCCAGATCCTTGGGCAAGACACTTTTCCCCGAATTGCTCCTGCTGGTCTGTCGGTGGCGTATGAATGCGTATGAATGGGATTAGTTACTTCTGATGGTCTCACTACATAGCAGCCTCTGCCATCAGGGTGTGACATGCCGTGTAAAAGCGCTTTGAGTAGTCAGAAGACTAGAAGAGCGCTGTACAAGCTCAAGTCCATTTACCATTTAGCACTTCAGTATTGGCTTCATTCTTCAACATTGGACGTTGCCGCTTAGTTAGTTGTAACGCACCAATGTGTAAGGATGGGGTTTGGCTGCCTACCAGTAACCATGAAGCTAGGGACATTTGTTGCATCTCTTTCTTCCTTGAGGACTGGCATTTCTCTAAAGACATGGAATTCCCTCAAAAGTTCATAGGAAAACTATTGTAAAATGACAGCTGTGTTGCAGGTTATATCTTCTCTCTCAGCAGTTGCTACGCAGTCCACAAAACTCCAAGAAGCTTCCAACCCAAGCTAAGAAGAACTCACATAAGCTGGTAAACAGATCTTGTTCCTTTTGGAGCTAGAGCTAGGACGGCTGTTTCCCCCTGTTGTTAAGCTTTATGCTAAGCTTAGCTAACTGGATGACAGTAAAAGCCTTATGTTTGTTACACGCATATGAGTGTTATCAATCTACCTGTTTGAGTCTAATAAGCATTTTTACCCAAGTGCCCAACACAGAATACATTCCAAGATCAAATCAAGAAATTTGGGATAAATGAGAGGTTGTTAAGTTCGCTTCTTGACTTTTGCACTCAAGATGAGGTTACAAAGAAACCAGCAGAGACTCTGAGGGCACCATACTTATCAACAGGTATGGTAATAATCTTCTCCCCAAGGTCTTGAAGGCAGCAAATAAGCACATTTTTCAGAATATTAAAGAATTCCTCCATTGTTTCCTCTTGAAATTGAGGTAAAGTATCCCAATCCTTCGGTTTCCTTAACCACAACTGTCTCAGCAGGGCTCAAGAGAAATATATGTATGCCCATCTCGGGCAGCAGCATGCCTGGAAATAAATGTTTACCAGCTCTGGTTGCAGCTCCACAGGCATCCCCTCGTGTCCCGTTACCTTCCCATGTCAGTAGAATGCTAATATGCTCGTATGGCTTCATTGGACATGCAGGGAATGCCGGGGACACCAGCCTGAGCATGAGCAGGGTCCCCTCGTGGAATGTTTTCCTAGGTGTCATTTTCTCATTCCTTCCAGTGTCTTTGAGTGCACAAGTTTAAGGCAGCTCAAGTACACTGAAATACTATATTACTCACTAAACAGTATGATGCTTTTGGCCTGAACCCAATTAACTTGGGATAGTACAACTGCCCCAGAGCTTCAGCAATAAGTAAACGTGTAAACTAAGTGTTGTTTGTTTTTGACCAGGGTGGTTTCTTTTTCCGAGATGGGTAAAACTGCACTGACCTATTTAAATATATAGACTATATAGAAGTTTTTCAT
Source organism: Tautogolabrus adspersus (assembly GCA_020745685.1). Lineage (NCBI taxonomy): Eukaryota > Metazoa > Chordata > Actinopteri > Labriformes > Labridae > Tautogolabrus > Tautogolabrus adspersus. Next base: position 24,623,324 of record CM036548.1, on the reverse strand, counting down.
ATGAACATATATTATACAAAAAGTCTTTACCATCTGTTGGAGGGCAGGGTGCCAACGTTTGACACGCTACATCACTGTTCCGCAACCTTACAAAATTCACGCTGAATTTCTTTAGAACAACAGAACCACGAGTTGCTATATGCTTTGTGCAATGTGGTTGATAGAATCATGCAGCCCGTCATCTCTAATTTGTAGTGTTGGATGGAAATTTGGGACCATTTGCAGTTTCGTTGTGATTTAACAAGCTTCTGGCACAAGCCCATGAACCAATGACCAGAACAGATCATGCTAGTTTCCATGCTCATGTCATGACAAAAATATGTTTTCCAAATGTTTGACAGTGCAATAAAAACATTTGCAATGTGCAGTGAGGCTCTAGACTCAAACTAAAGCAGCAAGGATAAACAGAGTATACAGGTAGGATTTAAACCTTATATAGAGTTGGAAACCGCGGTTGACACATAAGGTTAAAGCTTTCTATCATATCACAATATAAGCAGATTGGGTTTGCACTGCTGTCATAAGATTATGGACAGTTTGTGAGCATTTTAGGACGTTCTGTCAATGTTGGCATGATGGTTGATATTAACAGCGAAGTAGAGGTTTGACAACATCTCACCACAATGTCAACCAGCGTACTGTTAGCTAACAACATTGCAAACTCCACATGGTGAGAACAGATGGTTCTAAAAGAGCTACACAGCTGCACAGAATCTGCACATTGTGGACTTTGGTGAATGTGATGGAAAACGTTGTGCATACTGCATCTTACATTCTGGATTTTACGGTATATTCATTGAAACCTGGGAAACGCAAAGCCTTTCATCATATTAATATTAAATGATATAGGAAATGATAAGTTTTATTACAGCTTATATTAAATGGTACTTCTTCATTCAGGATTTTTAAAGCTGAAATTACTTTTTATACAAAGATATCTTCACCAGGCTCATCAGAGCAGAGAAGAGTCCAGAGCTACAAGAAAACAAAAAGGCCAGAGTGTAAACTTCTGTGCACACGTGTGTGTGCAAAGAATGCAGTGTATTTCATAATGTTCAACAATGTTTTAATTATGAAGAAGCATACTATTTAAAAAATTCCTTCTTCTACCAGGATCCTTTCATCTATCAAATGTCAGATACATTTATATCTTGAAAACGACCAAACTCCGCTATTGTCTGAAAAACTGCTGACCAGATTGGTCAGTATTACTCAACAAGCCACTGAACACAGACATTGTTCTATGTCCTGAAACATCATAATTAAAGCAAAGCAACCTTTTCAATTTTTTAAGGCAGGTCCACTTTTGGTCAATTTAAGTGTAAACAGGAAAAGTGCATGCTTGGGAATTTCCAAACTTTCCTGTTCCCTTGACAGCAAAGGGTGCAAATTCCACCACTGATGGGAAGCAATGTGGCCCTTGCTTTACAAAATCCAATTCAATTTTTGTACCCCACACTTTGAATATTGGTTGTGGATTTTTTTTCTTGCCTAAAGGTCCATGAACCACTTATCTCTTCACTCCCCTGCCCCATAAACAAGAAAGAGATCTAAGCTCATAAATGTTGAAACAGGCAATTTGAGTCATCATGGTGCTTTCAAAGCATCTTCCCAACCTTAAATGTGATGGCTGCTGATGCTGCATGCAGTGTTACAGAGGGGAGAAAAATAATGGAAGTTAATTTAAAGGCAGGATTGGTCATTTTTGCAAACTAGCATGATTTTGAAAGCCTTCCCTCAGTGCTCCGTCTACACCCATGTACGAGCGCCGTTGCTCCAGAAGCGAACCTCAGCTCTTCGCTTGCATTGTGTTGAAACTACGCCGTTTCATGTCTCATTCAGCGGTAAGTAAACACTAAACTTTATCATAATACATGTTTAAAAAAAAACGTGACTATTTTACTACTCACAACGGCCAACGACAAACGCACAATATAAACTCTGTCATCGGTGACCTGCTTTGAGTGTGGGCTCGTGCATGCAAGGGGTAGAGAACGAGCAGGGAGACAGGGAGGCGTGATTGGTTCATCAAATTGGTACCTTGTGGCAGACATTGGTCAAAGTTTTCACATGCTGTAATGGGAATTCTCCCACCTTGTCCTCCTCATAATCATGACATCATAAGAACAAACTTGTCTCTCATATTGTACTGTGCCTTGTGACTGACACTATGTGTTCATTACAATACTATGTGATTAATCTTTTGTTGTTGCCTTTGTCCTATCAGGAAACAAAGTGTTACTAGGTCAAGATAATGCACTGTATTTATTCTGACTCTGAGCCTCCTTCTTTTGGACATCTCATGCTGGAGAGAGCGGAGGTCCGTTTGCAAACGCCTGGATTAAACTATCAGAAAGGCAGCTGTTGGCTTGGTGTTGTACTGCACAAATTTCCAGAACAATGCTTACCACTGCTACAGATGACAGATTTTCTTCATTCCTTTTTCAGAGCACATGAGTTATTAATTTCTGTCAGGACCTAAAGACAATTTCAACCAAAATCTTAAAAAGTGTATCTGGAGAAAGTGACCAACCCTGCCTTTAAGTTGTCTAATAATTGGTAATCAGTAATAGTGCTGATTAATGCTTATGACTGTATATAGATGAGATGGTCAATACTTTTTTAAAGCAATACAAATGGTGGTACAAGCATCTTTCTTCACAAAACACCAGATCAGTGGAAATGCATCTCTGTGTCCAAAGACATCTGGGAAATAGGGCACCACATATGTTTTCCGGCCTGTAAAGACAAACCTTAATAGCTCCGGTTTTAATATCAACAACTCAACTATCTGGTGCAGTGCAGAGACAGAAACCACAACATCTGGAAACTCTAATCAAAACAAACACATGAACCATGTCAGTAAATGCTTACATGCCGGCTGCCAAGATCCATATTTAATCCACTTCACATGTCAATTACAACAAATGATTACCAAAGTTTATCATGCAACACGGTATTTAGAATATTGAATGCATCAACTATCATGCCAAATGAAGAGGCAAAATGAGATGTGCTTGTATGAACTCTTTTTCAATAACCCCAATTATCAAAGCTGTAATGTAAGCAAGACCGTGTCCTCGAGGCGAAATGGCGCTCGGATTAAGTGTGAAGCGGTCTGAAAAGAAAACTTTAGTGGATTATGGAGACTAAACCTCATTAGTGCTTTTTTTTGTATCCAGGCAGTCTGTAACATCTTGCCAAACCTGACAAACCAGCATATTGTGGAAAAAGCCAGTGTCCCCAGCTTGCCAGGGTATCTGCAGATCTTTGGAAGTCATAAAAAGCATTGCATTCCCTAAAGCCTAAATTAAATCTACAAATTTTCTGAGTATTTTTTCATGCCTGCTGTAAAAGGTTACATTAGTTATAGCTTTTTAATGTGGTTTCAAGATGTCAGGACACGTTTTTCTTAAGCTGTAAGCGAGACTGGTGCAAGCGGATTCTGCATATGGAAGCAGCTCCATCAGACCTCGTGCTTCTTCTGCAAGCTGCATAAGCAAGAAAATCCATTGCCTCACTAGAGGAAAGTATTAATTACAGTAAACAGTATAATGCTAAATCACAGAACCTCAAATGTCCAAGAACATCTGTAACATCTCGGTGTGAGCTCTACATTTTGGTCATTGATTCCTGTCCTATATGAAGAATTGCTAGTACTGCCAATCCCACTGGGAATCAACACCCTGTTTGCAGATATCAACCCCATCTAACACAATGATGTCATCCCACCAACATGAAACCAAGGCACCCTCTGCTTACACACATATCACTGATAATATCAGACAAGGTAAACACATGGCTTGTGAAAAAATGTCAAGCACAGAGGGAGGCAGATATTTGAGAGAGTCAGCAGTGATTACATGGCCTTGTTTGACAGTTTATGAGAAAGAGATATCATTGGACGCCCATTCTGCTACGTGGCTTTTGGAGGTATATGTCTGCATTTAAAAAAAGGTGGACCTAAGATGACAGGATAACACTTTGGATCAAATCTAAAATAGACTGTTCTGTATAAGGACTAAATCCTTGTGATGTCAATCCATCCAATCTCCTACCACTTATCCCTCTCGGGGTTTGGGGAGGCTGGATCCGATCCCAGCTGTCAATGGGAATGGGACAGGATACATCCTGGACTGGTCACCAGTGTAACATAGCTCTGGCCTATAGAGACAAACAACCAGTCACACTAACACCTATGGGTTATTGAGAATAAACAATTAAGCTGACAAGCATGTCGTGGGTTTGTGAGGTAGCTGGAGTACCCGGAGGTAACTCACATTTGCATTCACACATGCAGACTCCAACCAGAAAGGCCCTTGTATGATGGGGATTTGAACCAGGAACCTTCCTCCTGTGAGGCAACATCGCAAACCACAATTGTCATGTGACAAAGCAAAATAAAAAAAGGAAAATAAGAAGACCCGAAACATAAGAGTACAAAGGGGGAAGAGGTGAAGGGCAGCGCTCACATGTGCCACTTATTGCTAAATAAATAACTAGCAGTAAAAAAAACAAAGGAGAGAAGATTATTTAAAATTGGCATACTTGTTTATTCCTGTTGTCATTATCAGCCCTGACTATAATGTTTTAAGCTTTACAATGAAAACAGGCTGACAGTGGAAACACTGTTTATTTAATGTATGATGATTTGCTAGCTACCTAACTGTGATCTCTTCTGACGACTTTAGCCTTTCCACATTACGAACATGAATCACCAACCATTTGGGTTTATTACAGCGTAAAGGAGTGTAAAAGAGCTACGCTAGCCATCTTATCATTTTAGGGTTAAATTCAGGCAAAATATTGAATATAGTATCATACATTTTGTTATTCAGTTTAATGGATTTAATCTGTTTTTGACATCCCTCTTTACATGAAACGTGTTTAATAACCACTGGAACACACTTAATGAGTGCTGGGAGTATCCAACCACACCTGCTGAGTGTTAAAGGGTTGCAAAAAAAGACGGTTAAAGGGATGGGTAAACTTGAATATCATGTGGTGAATAATAATTTGCTTTTTAGCCAGGCACATAAATCATTTTGCACTTTTAAAACAGCTTTGAATATATGTTTCAGTACAACTTATTTGGAGGAACAAGAAACAGACAAGCACTGAAAGAAAGTGCACAGAGCCCTAACTAATCCTCAAATGAAACTAAGCTTGACCTGCTTCATTTTAACATCTCTTTATTGTACTATTGCTACCTTCCTTGTGCTGTGAATTTCCTTCCCTCCCTCCCACCCACTTACCTTCCCTTCCTTCCTTCCTTTCTTCCTCCCTTACCCTCCCAATTAGATGTATTTACTTCCCAAATCCTAATCTCTCCAACATCAGTGCAGGCTTTAGCCTCGGCTCCCCTGAGGCAGCGCTGCTCCTCCCAGCCTCTCTCTCTCTCTTCTGCTTCACTTTGCTTTTGTTCTGCGTGATGAGGTCATGTTCCAACCATTTTCTCTTTGGGACGCCGTGTGATACAAGCCCAAACAGAGGGGAGCCAAACCTCTGTTCACACATGAGATCAAGATAGACGGGGACATGTTTCCACAGATTGCCCCCGGGTCTGCGCCTGTGTAGGTGTGTCTGCGCGTGTGAGAGACAAATACACTCACGAGACCCGATCATTAGCTTGATATTATAATGAAGATAATGATAATGGAAATGTAATAACTCTTAAATGAGGTGCTCTTTTGAAAACCCGATCATGTCATGAGAAAGGAATCCTAAACATACTGTAAGGAGCTTAATTAAAGAAGTACAGTTTATGATTATGTGGGATTCCATGTGGGGGATGCAGGACACCACATCCTACAGCTCCGTAATAGCTACTTGTTAATTTGTTTCTGTTGATTGCTTTATTTTCTCACAATGTTGTGAGGTGTTGCACATTCTTTATGATTCATCTGGTGGTTTGGTAAGTACCAGGAGTTATTTCAGGTGTCTGGAAAATGCGTATCGACATAGATCAGAGACTCACCTTCCCGCCAGAGATCACTACGGCTAATCTCAGGCTGAAACCGAACAACGCGGCTGGCGTACCCAGGTGATTCCAGTTGAGGTTGGGTGTAGAGGGTTGGTGGTCACTTCAACAACCAGGCTGCTGATAAAAAGGGGGGTTCAGGACAAGCCCTCCGACAACCCATGAAATCAATTTTAGAAGCTGCTGAGCGAAGCAGCAACTGGCTCGCTCTGGAGGAAGAGGAATATGTCTCCACTTCAGTTGCAAGATGGTCAGGAAGATGGGTCGGGGGGGGGGCACTTGGGACACCAAGTGTTGCCGTTGAGCCAAGGAAGGAGAGCTTCCACCTGATGACCCCAATGAAGTAATGACCCCCTCCCAACTCATACGTTCTCATAATTCTATACATATTCCTTCAAAGAAATATAGGTTCAGCTGATTAAAACAAATACCGAAAGGTTGAGTCAGATAATTTCCAGTTATGATTATCAGTTACCTGCTGTTGTCATTAAAGGAAAACACCAACACTACTCAAGGAACGTCTACAAAGTTAAATCTTTTGGTTTATTTCATTAAGAGCTGTGAGGTTGAATGTTCCATTTGAAGCTGTTCACCAGACCCATTCACAGAAAGAGCAAACTAAAATCCATCAAAGGAAACCAGATGTCTCGGAATGATTTGATGACATGCTTTTGCAGCATGCTGTAAGGATCATGTTCTATCTTTTAACAGGACCAAATCAAATGCCTTTATAGTGCTAACAGTGTGTGTACATCAATGCCTTGTCCCCTGCAAAATGCGAGGCGCACTACATTGTCTCCTTGTACAGATTTTAAAAAGAAGAAGAGTGCAGTGCTTCATACAAAGTCACCATCATGCAGCCCCTCATCTGTTCAATTCAAATGTCAATAAATTCAGACTTTGCTTATCAATTTCCAATGTGCTTTATCCAACACTGCCATGGGGGCAATTGCTAAATTACCAGAGGTTCCAAGATTATAATAATCCCATGTGAATAGGGATTTTCACTGCTAAAATGGGAAATCTGCTCACATTTATGCAGTCCACTTGAATATAATGCTTTATTTTTTGGGGGTAATAGTATGAACAGGCCTGCAGACTGCTTTAAAGAAGAAACTCACAATGTTTGCCATTTTACAAGTTTAAAAGTCTTCAGGGTCACTTTGATGCCCAAAGAGTAATCACTGTTCTGCCAGTTCCCTTTTCAATGTGACACACTGTCCAGTCTTAGACTTATAACTTGTCCGTCTCTCCCAGCACACACCTATTAAAGCAGACCGCTCCCTTTTGTTGTGCCCCGCTCCCACGTCCCACCAGGCCGCTCGCTGGGACCTATAAACACTTGGTAACACATGTAGTTGTTGAATGAAGTGCAAAGTCACTGTGTCTGAGTAATAGGTGTTTTTTCTCTCTCTGTGGCTGCCTATAACATTTCGTCAAGTCTTTACTGTGGTTTATTTGCTGAGACTTTTTTTTTCTCCAACAGAAGGAATGAGGAGGAAAGGGTTGGCCATCTTTACATTTGTCTTTCTCTGAAAAGACTACTGCTCAGCTGGTAGACAAATTAATAGAATAATCCAACTGACTGTATTTTCTTCTGTTGACATTTCTGGCAAGTTGTAGCATGTAGTGAAGCTGTACAATAATGTGTAGGCGTACTTCTCTTTTATCCGTCCATTTTGGAGCAGCTTATCCTGTTTAGGGTTGCGTTGGCAACAGGCTGACAGAGCAACAGTAAATATTTACGTATATGTTATTCAGAGTCTGTGATTGGTGGGGCAATGTCAGCAGCACCGACTTCTGATTTATATTATTTTACACGTGAAACCATGGAAACTGCAGTTTTGTACCATCAGCCTCAACACGTGTTGCTGGTTTTGTTTTGGTTTCCACTCCGAGCAAATGAAACCCATCTCAACAGCTGAGGGCCTCGCTGCAGAAAGAATGAAGAGGCGAGGATGAGTGAGTAAAGTGCTTAACAGAAACCTCTACTTACCTTGAATTCCACATTTTGACAGATAAAATGAGTTAAGCAGTCTGTGTGCTGTCTGCACGCTGACACCAGCTTCCAAGCAGCTAGAGGCTTTGCCATGTGGCCCCTGGTTGTTCTGCTTTATTATTTTACTTTTTGAAAGAGATGTTGAAGTCTTGGAAGCTGTGCAGATTAAAAATGCATGCCCCCGCCTGTCTCATTTAAGAGCAAATACATGTTAGCAGTGCATCTTTATTTCACTTCAGGCGATCACCATTTTCATATCACTGACACTTAACACATTAATAAGATGTTGGAAGCTTTCAGGCGATGCGGATGACTGCATGGGTGTTACACCTCCCCTCGAGTCCCTGATGTGGTGCTTGGCGGAGGGTTGAGACAGCGCCTGAAACGTCATGTTGAAAGTCTGGGTGTCTGCGGGTGGTCGACCACCGTGTACAGATCAGCGCAGATCTGGACTGTCATCTCTCTGTTGACATCCACTCCCGAAGACTCAACTGGGTTACTAAGTTTTGACACGGCATGGCCTAAAAAACCCAGACTTGCAATGAGGTAATAGTGAAATAATGTCTCGACCATCCAAAGTTAAAGAAGTTAAGTGAAAGGTGGAGTTAAATATTCACAAAAGTTAAATATTCACTAGACAGACATACACTCATCTCTTATTAACCCACTTAAATCCACAGAGGACAACTTTCGTCATGTGTTAATTCTGTGACCCTGTGAATAAAGCTGTTCATCTTTCCTATTTGCTGATATTGTTGTGTAGGAGCATGTGTAGTTATCTCTAACAGGACAAAAATACCCCTGGTGGCTCAGAAGTGTTAAACGTATCACTCACTGCGACTCCTTCTGTGGAAAATGAAAAAAAAATATTTCACTGTGTGCTGAAAATCCTTTCGTCTGACACTGACCAGTTTTGACATGCATTAAAAACAAAGAAAGAATCAATCTTCTGGCTGATTGTCTCAGGTTATAAAGAGTGATTAGTATTAATGACAGTCTGGTTAAAAACAGCTCACAGTATGTTTCAGGAAAACGTATCAGGAAATATGGCAAACAGACTACTTAATTTATAACACAGACAGAGACAATGAGAGAAAGTCAGATTGGACAGATATTTGTTGAACCAGCTTGATAGAAATATTCTACACAGATGTTGGAAAGGTGTAAATGTCATGTCAGAGTGTCCTTGGGCAACATACTAAACCACAAATTCCTCCTGAAGCTGAGACTTTTATTGTGTCAATGAGCGTTTGAATGTGTGTGCACCCAGTTATCTCTCCCTACTTGTCAAATACAAAGACATTTCTCTGGATTGTGTGTTCTGGTTATTACATTATATCTTTAGACGCACATGAACACATTGTCAGTACACCTTGGCTCAGGCGACCCAGCCGTAGTTGAGCGGTATGCAAATTGTGTCATGTGGTGCTCACTTATCCCCATGAGCCTCCTCTATAGAACCGGTGCCAAATTCAGTCTTCCTCGGCTGCTTCCGTGACGTTCTGATGGCAAAACATCTAGTTGTCCAGCGTACAACAATCAGTGACCAGATGTTGTTCTTTTCATGAGCCTCCTCCATGTGGTCCATGGCACTGTCAGCTCCATGATGATGATGATGTTCTTGTTATTCTCTGACACCAGGAGGATGTCTGGCCTCAGGGCAGTGCTGACTATGTGCTGGGGGAATCTGAGCTTTTTCTCAAGGTCCACTGAACGCTGCCAGTACTCTGCAGTTACAAAGATCCCTTTATTGATTTTCTGTCCTGCCTGTGGTTGCTCTCCTGCCCTGACTAGCTTATTCTTCGGATTTAGTTTTGAGGTCAGGTGAGAAATTATCAAATGCACAAACGTTTGCTTTGCAGTCAGGAACAATTGTTGAGTCGAAAAACAAGCTCCTATTCTTAGTCCTTACCATTTAACTGTACCATAAAGTTTTGACCATGTTGTTTTGGGGACTGTTATAACAGAACTGCACACAATTCATATTACCATCATGTGCTTTCTGCACATCCAAAACTCATACACTTTAAAGTGTTTCTAGAGCTGCAGGCTTGTGCAATAGTGTCACTTCTTTGTTTCCACGTAGATTGCTCTTTGCTTTTATTGTTTTTTTTAAATTATTAACAATACTGACGAGGCAGCTAAATGCGTGTAGCACTTGAACTCCAAGATAAATTTCAATAAACAATAAAGCCTATCGTATCATCGTATCATATCATGGTATCGTATCATATCATCGTATCCTATCATCGTATCGTATCATCGTATCGTATCATCGTATCGTATCATTGTATCATATCATTGTATCATATCTTCGTATCGTATCATGGTATCGTATCATTGTATCGTATCGTATCATTGTATCGTATCGTATCATCGTATCGTATCATTGTATCGTATCATTGTATCGTATCGTATCATTGTATCGTATCGGATCGTATCATCGGATCGTATCGTTGTATTGTATCATCGTATTGTATCATCGTATCATATCATTGTATCATATCATTGTATCGTATCATTATATCGTATCGTATCATTGTATCGTATCGTATCATTGGATCGTATCATCGTATCATATCATTGTATCGTATCATCGTATCATATCATTGTATCGTATCATTGTATCGTATCCTATCATCTAGATTTTCATAATTTAAAGTGTAGGGCCAATGATCAAGCTGGTAGTGTGTTAATGTGTAAAATGGGTGAATTGGATGTTAGTTTGTCATAACCCGGCTCGTGGGTCATGGCAAAAGACGGGAGGAGTCAGAAGTTTATCAAAGAAAATGAATAATTAATTACAAAACTAGTTAAATGAATCAATAACACGAGTAATGAGGTGTGTTTCATCTGTATCATCAGTGGGGAACGTGTGGATGTGTGTGAAAGCATCATGTGGTGTGAGGTGTTGAAGTGTGCACTAACATGAAGAACTAAAGAAACAAATGTGCAAATGTTGGTCCGGCTGAGGGAGAGTCGGACGACAGAGAGCCAGAGTGTCAGAGAGTCAGAGCGTCAGAGTGAATGAGGGAAACCAGCAGGTCTTTGTAAACAAGTGTGCACCAGGCCCAGCTGATCCTGCCGATGAGCCTCCAGCCAGTACACACCTCCTGCAGCAATCACACAGACAGACAACAGCAGTAGCAAGCTTCACAAGTTGGTTTGAAAACCAGTGAGGATCAGTTTAAAAGTCCAGTGCATTTGGCATCTGTCTCTTTGTAAAGCTACTATTAACTCATCCAAATGTTAACAGTCAGTAAGCACTTTCTGGAAACTGACACTCATAGGGTCTTTCCCCTGTGTTAATTGCAGCCAAAATTGCACTCGAGTTACTTTGTTCTCCTATATCAACACATATGATCATGCAGAAGTCACAAAGCTGTTGTGGCATTATCTGATCCTGACCTAAGTGGGTGTGAGAATACTGACACGTACGGTTCAGGGAGGGTATTGAGAGGAGAGACAATTCAACTATGTTACACTTGTAGTTAATAAATACGATTCATCCATGTTTTTTTATTGTTAGCTATCGAATTCACAAGTATTGCACAGGTTTTTCTTAATTGTTAATGTTTAGAGGTCATCAACAGCTTTAGGTGACATATCAACAACCTCTGAAGTGAAATGGACTGATGAAATTAGGCATCTAAGCAGTAGCTTAGTCTGTAGGTCGGTAGTCTGGAAATTGGTCTAGGAGCTGGAGAGGTGCCTTCCTGAGCACTGCCGAGGCACCGAATACCCCCAACCACCTCAGGAGTGCTCGCTGTGGGCAGCCCCCTTACTCTGACATCTCTCCATTAGTGTATGTTCATAGGATCATGTTTGTGCATGTGTGTGTATTTCAGCCTATGTGTGTAGCATGTTCATTAACAGAGTGTAAAATGCAGGATTGTTAAAAAAACAAATGAGTTGTTTTTTTTGTGGCTCAGAATAAATGAAAATGTCTTAAATCTCACCTTCGTTTTATCCATTTAAAGACATTTCACAGGATTTTAGAAGTGTAAAAGAGGCTATAGAGACATGGCTGAAAAGGGCTGGGTGAAGGATTCTGTTTTTTGTGTGCAGCATTACATCAAAGGGTGCAATAAAAAATACATTTGGACATGAGGACTGAGCCGTGCATTACAACAGCTGAGAAAGAGACTCAGTCTTGGTTTACTAAAGCAGGGAGGGTTGAAGTATTTGTCAGGTTGGCACTTCAGCGCAGACAGCACATATCTTCGTGTCAGCAGTGGCAGTGTTTGTTTTGGATACTCTCCGTATTAAATAGACGTGTCCAGCAGCCAGCGATTCTTGACAATTAGTGACATGTAAGAATTTTCTTTGGCACAACGTCAGCTGGTTTGTTTTTGTAGCCTCGGATAAAAAAGTGGCTGCTATTCATTTTCAATCCCCCCAAAAAAGGATTGGGTCGGGGTGATAACAGTTGCAAAGCAGTACAAAGTTTCATCTTTTGTGTGAGCTAATCCCTATTCTAGCACAGTTTCTCCGTTTCCCTGCTACATCAGTTGTAACTCAACACACCCAATAAAACAGGGCTCTGCTAATGTTTAAAGGCGCTGTCTGGAGACAATGGTAATATAATACCAGCCGTAACATGGGTGCTGGCATTGCTGGCAGCAGTGCCAGCGTGGATAAACTGCCTCATAACCACTGGGAAGAGTCATTCAATTCAAGGACTGGCAAAAGGATGTTGCTTTTGACCATAGGGCGGAGGGTGGAAACCATGCAGGAATTTAAGTCAGTAAACTGGCAAGTTGGACGGCAGTACACTATTTAATGGCATTGCCCCTGAGGAATCCAAGGGTGATGGTCAAGAGAAGAATGCAGAGGTTGTGCCAAGGAGCCTCGGTGGCGGCAAGGTTTCCACACCGCAAAGCTCCCCAGGCATGTACACAGATATGCCTCTTGGGGGTGAGCGTGACCTCTTATCCTTTTGCTTGATCACAGATTAAAATGATCCTCCAAAGCCAAAGACTAACATGTCCGTCATGAGCTGCTTCAAACATTAATGACTCTGTCAGTTTCTGGGATTATGATTACACCAGCAGTGTAATTGTATCACAGTGTGTACCCAGACTTATCCAGAGTAATGCATGCAAAGACAGACACTCACACTCACATACACACTCCTCTACACAAGTGTTTTCATGCTTTTTTTTTTCTTTCAGTGGGAGGGGAAAGACTCCAGGGTTATGCTGGCATCACATACAGTTTGTGTTACTGTCAAGTGTCAAAATCTTTCCCTCAAACTAACTATGACTTATATATTAAATATAAAGAGAGATCAAATTACAATGTGAAAATAAATTGACAGTGTGACAAAGGGATCAATCCTGGTAATCAACCTGCAAGAACTTTTTTTGCTCCTACTTCTGTAACACTCTCAGCTTTACAGAACTTCAGTGTGATTTTCTGCTCATTGCCAAGCTGTTTGGCCCTCGACTTTACAGACAATTACTCGAGAATTTCAGCAGGAGTGCCCCTGAAATCCTCATGATTCATACATGCACCTCACATCGGGGGGCTAGCCCTATCGGACAGGAGGGAGGGGGGAAGTTGTGTGCAAGTGTGAACAAGGCTATAGACAAACATTTCCCTCAGGAGTTGTGGAGGCTACAAACAGATGTAAAACGTCAATGCAGGAATTGTATACATGAGCACCGCTAATGCTAACAGGTTTGTCATATAGACCAGAACTCTGCTCCAGCTTGCCAAAATATCTGTATCAGAACAAATTAGTTTTTACTTTTCTTACCATAAAAAGTCTCGGGAATGCATCATGGTACATTTCAGCACTGCTGGCACAGCTCCACAAACAGGGGAACATTGCTGTTTTAGTAAGTAAAGCATGCTCGAATTGCTTAAATTTACCATCAACAGAGACTGGACATCCTGATAAAATGAAGAGACGCATCACTGACTTTAACTGAAATGTAAAGAGAGTAAAGCGACCTGTGTGATTTTTGCAGTAGGTCAGCAGATTAGATCCTGAACTCGACAGGACTTGAGTCATCAGGAACAGGAATAATATCATTTTTCTGTCATCCTGTCTCCATAGAGACCTTTTCATAAAATACGTCACAGGATGGGTTGAGTGAGTGTATCCAAACACACATCGGCTAACAGCGGACATCCCTGGTTGACCTCTGAGGCTTATCAAAATAAGTCAAACGATGAGTTGTTCTATTGCTAATGACATCATTGTTTTTAAAAGCTTTAATATGGGTTTGAACATTTTAGCACTTGAAGGAAGCTCCTGGATTAACCCTGTAATTGCATGAGAGCTGATGACTGCCCCTGAAATATCACTGGCCAAAAAAGTGTTTCTCTTTCTGTTACGATAAAGTGCAAGCACTTTCTCAGTGTCCTTTAACCAAATATTACAAAGGTCAAAGTGAACACAATTGTTAAGATGTATAAACTGATTCCTGAGAAAAGATGTAGTTTAATTTCAGTTTCACAAAGATTCCTACCGAGCTACAATCGTCACTCTGTGTTTAATGTAATCAGCAGGATTGTTAGTAGCAGAGAAACCAATCACATCGAAGCATTTGTTCTGGCACTCATGTAGCTCCCTCCAACACTGTGGCCTTAACTTGCAGTTGCAAAATGGCATATTGCATTACTAAACATCCTCAGAAGGTATAATTACAACATAATTATATTGCATTACATCAAGAGTGTGTAATGAAGTCGAACCAGAGTACGAACAGCTAAACAAGCTTTCCAATCCTTATCACAACAGTAATCCTCCAATTAGATTGACTGTAACCCAATACTGTGTGCTATTTTCTTTTCATCTTTTACAGTGCTGCATATCCTTTGAGTGCCCCTCACCCCTGCACACACACACACACACACACACACACACGCACACACGCAGCCACGCACATACACACACACACACACACTCACATGCGCACACCCACACACACACCCGCACACATGCGCGCACACACACACACACACACACACACAGACCTATCCTGCTCATGAGGGGCTTGTGCACCTCAACTTGAAAGGTTATATTAACAAACTTTTAGTAATGTAAACATCCCGTCCGTACCATCACTTCCTGCTCCTGTCCTATGACTACATTAACTGGAGATTTGACTTTGTGATTTCAGCAGTTTTCCAGTGTGGGTGGCAAAAAGACGCCCCTATCAACATTATGAGCAGTTTGACTTTATTGAAGAAAGCTGTCTTTCCTTCTGTGGGCCGTACTTTAATGTACTGTCTCTGGTTATGCTTGCAATATTTCAAAAAATTAAAACTGTAAGGAATAATTGAATCACTGTCCAATAAGACTCCTACTGTGTTGAACACACGGATGAGACGACTTATACAGAAACAGAGCGTCTGTAGCATGTATGAAAATGACACTATGACACCCTATTCTATTTTAATATGCATTGTCTAACCATAAGAGTACAAGCAGGGGTATGCTATTAGATCATCAACTAAAAGAGATATATTTGTGTGGTTTATATATTGGGCTGAACTGAAAATGTAGTAAAATGAGCAAGTTAAATCATTGTTAGTTGACATTGTGTGTCCTTGGGCAAGACACTTAACCCCAAGTTTCTCCCGCTGCTTCGTCGGCGGAGTACAAATGTGTATGAATAGAATGAGTTAATATACTGATGTACACTTTACATAGCAACCTCTACCATCAGGGTGCTTTGAGTAGAAAAGTGCTATACAAGCTCAAGTCCATTTATCATAACATAAGGAGGAAAAAACCCAGAAACAGTAACAGGACTGTATGACGTAGATCAAATATACATTATATCTAAATTAGACAGAAATATAACAGAAAAATGATTAACAGAAACAGATTGCAAACATGAAGAATAGAGATTTGGGGAAATGCCTCAAAATACTGATAACAAGAATGCAGGTATCTGCAAAAGTTTAATGAACGATTCAATCTGACAGAAAAGAGTTCAATACTGAGGGTAAAACTCCAAGAAAGTCGACAATTGTTGGCTTGAGGACTACAACAAGATGGCTCTTGTTATTAAATATACATTTAAAAAAAAATGTGAGGTCCGCCAAAAATCAAAATCTGTAAAAGGTTGAATGTATATGTTGTCTCAACTTAAACTCAAGGTTATACATTCACACACACCACCCGTCACATTAAACCACACAAGACTTAGGTCATGGTAAGGAATGGCATTTCTTTGGATGTTGATGCACAAAATCTTTGGCAATTTTCCAGATAATTGTCGGAATTTATTAATGAAATTCTCCCTCCTGCTTCTAGTGGTTGAAGGCCAACCTGTCCGTTACAGCTCTTTAGTGTACCGTTGTGTTCAGTGCACCATTTCAGAGTTTTCAAGAATTAAATCAAATATGAATGTAACTTTTTTTGGAACCAGCCACAAACTGGGTTTGTCAGAAATGAATATTAACAGCTGGACTTTCTCTGCTGTCTAATGTCAAACTATTAGATGAAATGTAGTTGCAGACCAGTGTTTGGAAAGACATTTTATCCCTGTTCTTCTGAATGTTATTGCAAGACAGTTACAATTGCTTATACATTTTGTTGCAAAAATAGCAAAGTCCCCTCCACATCAAAGTGCATGGCAATGTATGGCTCAGAAACCCCCCCCCCCCCCCCCCCCATCAAATTAATGATTGTGCTGCACCTTCCCTTAAGTTTCAAGAAAGAGGGTAAAGTGTGTTCAATGGATGCATTTGTGCACAAACACACAGTGAGCACATAAGTACACTGATGATGTAACTTTGGGGTTTTGGTAGTAATGTCAAGCACAACAAAAGCATTTTCCCATTGCTCCCATCGACAGATGAGCGGATGAGTGTGGGAGAGTGCGTCTAACCTGCAGGAGGAACAACATCTCACACA
Organism: Tautogolabrus adspersus; assembly: GCA_020745685.1. Taxonomy (NCBI): domain Eukaryota; kingdom Metazoa; phylum Chordata; class Actinopteri; order Labriformes; family Labridae; genus Tautogolabrus; species Tautogolabrus adspersus. The sequence goes on along the minus strand of CM036548.1, from coordinate 24,606,467 downwards.
CAGGGACAGAGTGTTGGAGACGCAGAGACAGTGAGAGAAAATGATGGGTGAGTGGGGATGGTAGAAGAAGAAAGGTTTTGGTCTGGGAACCCCAGCCTCCCTGTGGACGATGAGTTTGGCCGCTACGCTCCAGATGACTTCACATAACGCACCTGAATACACACATTTACACACAAGGCTGGCCCGAGCTTCTGAGCCGGAATATTCGACACACTGCCTGCTGACATCACTACAGCTGGTGTGAATTTAGCAGCCGAGGGCCGCCTCTCAGCCATCCCCCTTCCCCTCCATACACACACACACACACACGCACACACACACACACACACACACACACGCACACACACACAAAATCACCTACACACACACCAAACCCTCAGTATGGGTCCCACCTCTCTCTCACACTCTTTTTCGCCCTTTCTCTTTCTTGACCCTCGAAAGTTGAGCCGATTAGAAGAGCTCCCAGCAGCTTAGTGTGCAGGCTGATCTACTGATCTATTTGATGTGAGAAAGGACTCAGTGATCATTCATCCCAGTGATGTCAAACAACACACCTCACTGCCTGCAGGCAAAAGGTTGTGTGTTATATCTATAACTGCTCCTTTGAGATGCTTCGCCGCCTTTAATCTTTGCTGGGATTTCAAGATGTAACTAGGTGCAGAAGTAACTCCGTTAATCCATTCATTCTTTAACAGAAGTTAAAATGTATGTAAACCAATCTTTACAGTCATCATTCAGAGCAAAATGAATCCCAAAATCTTCTCCTCTCCAAAACAAGCTCAACAAGTAGAGCTGCAACGATGCATCGATTCATTGACAAATCGATCAGAAGAAAAATTCATCACCAAATATTTTGACAATTTGCAAATCTGTACTGATTGGGTAGGGACGGCCTGCTGCTATGTACCCCCGGCCCCTACCCTTTGTTTGTCCCTATCCTTCTTCCTGCATCCTATCCCATCTCCACCTATCCCATTTTCTTTTATATCATAACAGTGAGTATGAATTGCTGTGCTGCTGAACTTAAAAGGACGATGTTTAGTTAAAGTCCATGCTTTAAACATCAAAATCTGATTGGCGACATTCTTTGTCAGATACAGTTTGCTTAATATTACGAAAAAGAAACACCTCTTACTAAACCCTCTCTCTTGTTGTGACGAACACTATCGTGCACTTATCACTACTTGGACAGTAAGATATAGAAATCATTCACAACCAAACATTGGCAGCGGACATGTGCCTCGTTTATAAACAAACTTTATATTCCCTCCTTCTGTCAGACATTTTCCACTGCAGGGATGGATGGTTATAATGAGAGTTCCAGCGTCCAGCTATTTTTAAGGTTTGGACACAGGCTGTTATTGCGCTGGAGGTAGCGAGGCCTTTGGGGTGGTGGATTATTCCACAGACCTGCACTTCAGACTTTATGGGTCTGAAAATAACTGTCCTACCTAGCCTTCCCAGTCATCCCCCCCTGGTAATCACAAAGTGCAGCCATCCATAAATGAATGTGGTATCTGCTTTAACTGTCATCTCACCGATATTAGGTGAACCCAAGTTCAAGAATATCTACGTCAAGAAGTGGGAAAACAGATCAGATGTCTGAAAGCGTGATGCCTTTCTGAGAATCTGTGGATTGGATTTGTTCATTCATGCCTCACTGATATGTGCTTACAACAGAAACAAGATGTCAAGCATCAATTTTCCAAGTGTGCACGCTTGGCTCTTGACCAGGGAAGCAGTCCGCCAGGATGCTTTCCCCATTTTCTCCCTCTGCCAGGAAGTTAACTTTTCTTGACTTTTCACAGCAGGGTAGCAGTACAGGTGACAATGAGCTGCTAGCATGCACAGGACTCTTAGCTATGTTTAAACAGACTCACGCCTAACCCTATTTGAAACAATAATGCCCAAATGAGCATGTTTGCACAGTTCAAGAAGAAATCTGTCCATTCTCACAATGAATCCCATTTAATTTAAAAGATCTCTCTGCTTATACAAGACTGCGTCAATGTGTTGTCAAAAAAGAAACATTTACAGGAGATAACTAGAGTTCAGGTTGTTTCTGTCAGTGTAGGTTTTTTTTTTTTTTTTTAACTTTATTCATCCCTGAGAGAATTCTGGTTTTACACTGTTATTTAGAGACATGCTTCTTCCACACAAAGGCCCGAATCACACACGTGCACAAACAAGACCTGTAGACACACACCAGAGTGGTTGAGGGTTTGGTGCCTTGCTCAAGGGTACTTCGGCAGTACCTCGGCACCTCTCCAGCTACCAGACCACCTTCCTTATTATGGTCCACATCGGGACTTGAACGGTTCCCAACCCAAGTTCCCTACGGACTGAGCTACTGACGCCACACCTACTCATAACATTAACCAGGCTGTGTTTCTTTCTTTCATTCACTTTAAATAGAGCTTGGAAGGGTTTCAGACATGCATTCAAGGGGTTGGAACCACAGGGTAACTCACCATACAATATGATATAGCACTTTACACGATCTGATCTGATAACATATGAAACGATACAATTTGAAATATATGGCCCACGATAACGATATTACCACGATTCTGCGATAAATGATAAATTGTGAGACAATCATACAATGATACATCACCATATCTGATTTACTGAAGAGTACAAATGCCCCCTTAAAAAGGTAACAGGCAGGGTTATTGTATTTATGAACCTCAGTGTGACCTCTCTTTATCAAGCTTCATTCTTTTACTTCTTTACACCGTCATCTTCCAGCTGTCTTCTTTTTTTTATCCTGCCGTCTGTTCACGTTACTTTCATTTGTATCTTAAACGCCACTGAAGGAGTCATGAAGTGTCGACCCAGTGAGTCAGGGAAATCTGTTTACAGGGTCTACTTTTTGAATTTTAAAAATCGCAATTTCGAATCAGTGATTCGATACATTTTTCACACATTTAAATAGTCAGGACGACAATATATTGCTGAGTAGAAGTTTTGTCCTACTCCTTACTCATTCAATTAGAGCTAAATCCATACAACTTTTATTCCACCTTCCACCACGCACCAGTTTTGTACCATTTCAGAAAGGCAGCTACAGTACAGTATCGTCTGTACAGTCTGGCTCTGTCCGAACAACCACAATAGATGACGGGAGAACACGAAACCAGCAGGGCTCTGATTCAGCTGCTTTGAAATCTTTCCAGCTGCCTTGTTGTGCCGATGGCCATCAGACGGGTGCAACAAAGGCCTTGCTTCTGTGTTTCCTTGCAGGAAATAGCACCTGCTGTTTCTCATTTCAGATACCATACACTGGTCAGATTGAGAACCGAACCCTCCACATTACTTCAGTTCATCTTGGGAATGCCTCAGGAATTTGACCTTGATACACTTTGGTTTGGATTTAAGTGTTTGGCCTTCTTGTTCAGCTGAAGGAAAACGTCCTGAAGCTCCTGAAACCTTGAACATTTTTTCCTAAACAAGGGAGAATATCAGCCAAATAAACCTGTTATCTGTAGTACACGACCTGAAGGTCACGCTTATGACAGCTTCACATGATTCAGAGGGTTTTTAAAAAGTGATGCAGGTGAAAAATAACCAACCTTCTCTTCATTTTAGTGTTGAACTCTCCTTGACTGCTTTCCAACAGAAACAGGTGTTTCACATGTTGAAAATGGACGTAATGTGCAGCTGTACACAAGTAATCAAGCAAGATAAAATGTTGAAAATGGAAGAGGTGGCAGACTGATTTAGAAAATTCTTTCCTACATCCTGTTCTTAATCACATCATGCCTACAGAGCTTCCTTAAGTTTGTTTAAATCATTGTATAAACAACACAACTTTGGAATTACACGTCCGGCTTTTAACCTTGAAAGCGAATCAACAGGCTGGACTTTCTGCCATCCATGAAGGGTGAAGGATTGTCTCTGTTTGTTTGTGGAAGTGGAAATTTAAACAAACAGCGATTGGACAAACAGCATCTGGCATTGAGATGTGTTTAGCTTTTGAAATTACTCTGAGAAATATCTTCCACCCGCAAAACTGGCACAGTGTAAAAACAGCTAAAGACTGCGCTGCAAAAAACAATGTTTAAGATTTGTAGTTTCTAAATACAAGTACAGCTGGTAAACGAAACTTCTCAGGAAAAATCGTAATGTTTTTTCATGTTACTTTGGATAATCAAAAATAAATTAAGATAAGTAATTGCAATTTACAAAACTGTGAACAACTCTTACTTTACAACTAGACCAAGAGCTGGGAAAAAAGTACGACAATGAAGTCACAATTTTAAGCAAAATGTCGTGATATCGTAACATTAAAATGCAGTATACTGTAATGTATAACACAAAGAGACACTTGTATCAGAAGAAATAAAGATTTTTGGGGCACCGATAGCCTAGTGGCTACTTCGCGCGCCCGAAGCATAGAGGCTTTAGTCCTCGTCGCAGTGGACGTGCATTTAAATCTGACCTCCGCCCTTTGCTGCATGTCGTCCCACACGTTCTCCTCCAAACATTTCCTGTCTCTCTTCAGCTGTCCTATCCATGAAGGTATAAAGGCCAAAGAAATAACTTCAATAAAGTTTTTTATTCTGTCTTATTAATAAAAAAAGCGAAGGTTAATAACTGAAGTAACTGGTTTCCACCAAAGTCAAAACTCTCTCTCTCTATACACATTTCCTGTCTGTTTTCAGCTGTGCTGTCCAAATAAAGACGAAAGGCACAAAAAACTCCGCTGGGCAAGGCAGATGGCCATCCACCTAGATTCTGGTTTAATAACTAAATCAAAGCGTATAGTGCAAAATCCCAACAAGTTATCCTTCAATGCTTTACATATAGAGCAGCTCTCTTTGCAAAATGTATCCCAGAGAGCAAACACGAGAACAAGCACTCTGCAACAGTTGCAAGGTAAAGAAAAGAAAAGACTTAAAAACAGGCAGATACCTGGAGCAGAAACAGACATATTGGTGAGCGATGAGTGTAACCGGATGGGCAGAGAATGAGGGAGCATGCAGGAAGTGATTTCCCTTAAGAGATTAAAACAAATATAATTAAAAATCATATCAGGCCTTATTGTTGCCGTTGATACAGGGAGAGAAGACGGCCTTTAAATATGGCCTAGCACACATTGTGTTCGTGTTGCCAGAGAAGGTGGACACATGGGTTCAAGACCACCTCAGAATGTGGCCCGAGTGATCAGATCTCAATGCATCCTCATCTCATACTGAACGTGTTGAAACTTCAGGGTGCATGCTTATACCAGCAGTAAAGTGGGCCTTAGTTACACTTTTTACTCGTTTCACTGAGTGAAATAAATAAATCTCAAGAACTGAAATCTTTAAACATTTAATCATTTCACATGTCTTTCAGTTTCACTTATGTTCAATTTAATTCAGGTTTCCTCTTTGGTTTCCTTGTTTCACCCTCTTCTATATTTTTGTTTATTGCAACACAGTTTGCGCCCTATAAAAAAGGAACACTGTGCATAGATGTTCTATGTTTGCCTGCAGTGATGTGGTTGTTTGCAATGATGTGTACTCTGGATACAAATGTGTGCTTTTTATGAAGTTTGACACCTTAAATAGACAATCAGTCATTTACTAAACAGAATGTTCTTGCGTATTCTCAGGTCGACATGTGCTACACATTCAGAGCTCAGGCTGCATATGTTCAGCAGATCTCTTGTCCTATTTGGGCAGGAAGCTGGAAGGCAATTTGACATGCAGAGGAGAGGAAGAGATGCTTGCATCACTGGAAAATGAGCGGTGTGAAGCTGTTTAACAATTTCATAATTTCATAAACAGACAAGATAATCCTTCACAGCACAAGGTAATCAGCTCACTGCGCTGAAGGAATGTCAGACAAACACAGGTGGTTTCCATTCCAACTTTCCAGCTGAGCAGAGGAACTGAATTATTTCTGTTTTTTTTTCAGCAGCCAAACAGCTAGAGACACACATGTAGTAAAGATTGTGACATATGATTTAATTAAAGAAGAACATTCGAATGAAGAGTGATTCTTAACACATGATGGTATTTGTAGTGTACAACAGTTCAGTGTTTCTTTTGCAAAAGTGACCCTTAGTTCATGTTTTTAATTACTAATGCAGATGGGGTAGTTAAGTTACCGCTTCACAATTCTCCTGGCATTCAAAGTGTTGCTTTAAAACATTTCGTGCAGGGCACACGAGGCCTCTCGATTAAAATAGGAAACACAACAATGGAGCTCTGAAACAAGAGATAGCTTTGCTTACTGGTTGCTGTGGAAGCAGAGGAAGTAGCCTCCGCTAGGAAGGAGACCTCAGTGGCATAAAACGCCCGTAAAAAAACAAAACACACTGGCTGTTTGTGCTGATAATTGGTTACCTAATCAGAACAAGGTAATAGTCTGGAAATGCAATATGTATTTCCTTTTGCACTACGTATTTTCAGGGGGTTGCTGGGGAGAGCTGCCGCATGTTGCCTCTGAATGACTTTTGCAGAAGTCGAGATGTCCTGACAACAACCTGTTTCCTTCCCGTTAAAACATAAAATGAATAAGTCTCCACTGAGTCACATAGCAATTGGTTTGACTTTTCTCTGGCAGGTGAACGTAGCAGAATACGGAGTGGAACATTGGTTGATTAAAGCCTTATCCAGCACTCTCGTGGTGATGAAGTGAGCAGCTGGGTGTTAATACCATTAAAATGAATCTTTTTGATGGACTGGACCTCAGCATGTACATCATAAGTGTTTTCTCAGATATGCAATTTCAGTGACACCCAAGAAAAACTTTCAAAACAAATTCCACAGTTTACTGTAGCAGTTGAGCAGGGACATTAAATGTATGTGCACTAGCCTGTATTCATTTAGGTACTGATCTTTTCCCAACCTAAATACTAAGTCGGTCCTCTCTCAACCTTTAAGTTTGGGTGTTCGACATGTGCCCAACTCCTGCAGGCACATGTTGATTTGTCCTTGGTCAAGACACTATACAAGCTATACCAGCTCGGCCATTTACCATTAACCATTTACAAAAGACAACAGTGATCGAAAGTAGTCAACAGGTTTGTCTTAAAGGTACAGTATGTAGAATTGCATGCTAATGTTTACATAAAAATATCTAACTTAAATTAAAAATGGACTAAACCCATGTTATATATATTTTTTAGTTCAGTACTTACATCACCTCAAATATTTCCAAAAGTTATCAAAGCCAGAGAAATCCGTAATTTTATAGTTGTAATAGGACGTGTCTTGTAGGCGGCCGCCATGATGACCCGCCATGACAGACACGAAATGTTGATCGTTGTCAAGGAAACACCGGATGTTACATCAAAGACCGCTGCATAGGCTAGCGCTAGCTGCTACTGAAAGCTGCCGTTCTGTCGCTGTATGTACTGCTGTGATAAAAACGTCATGTAAATTATACTTGGATACATCGTCAGTACACATATTGTCTTTCTCAGGTCGGTCTCGCCCGTTCGTATTGATTCAACACGGAGTTTGTTCGTTTTTACTCCCATGATACACCGCGAGACTCGACGTCATCTCTTGTTATTGTTTTGATTGAGAGCCCCCTAGCGGCGGATTTTACATACTGTACGTTTAATAAGGTGAGTGTTTTGTTTCTAATGCTGATTCAGTTTTGATGGCATCATGCTTTCATGTGCCAGCACTTCAGTGCACACAATACACAATTCACGGTTTCAATTTAACGTTCTTTTATTTATGTATCTGCCATTACCTAAGGAAAATAAAGCACAATCTCAATATGTCTGATGTCTCGTTCTGCACTCAAGGACATTCATATTTTTTGGCAAATTAAAAGCTTTGTCGAGGTAATGATCCAATCAAATTCATGCCCCTCCCTTCTGTGTTGTAGTTCTATTCCGTTTTAGTTGGAAATACGTCACGACACAGCAGTTAGATACTCTCCAAGTTCTGTTTCATGGATGAATAAACAACCCAACTACACATATTCTGTAAAATAAATCACAACTTTTTTTCCCTTGCTATGATCCTCAACTCACTAAGAATCACTTTGAGACCCACTTTTGGGTCCCAGTTGAGAACCACGGCTCTAAAGGTACTGCATACATTAGTCACAGTATAATAATACAATTAATTCCTCCTATTTAACCTAATAACGTAATCTCATTTCAAACAAAATGATCGACAGTCATGACAAACTGGAATGTTGAATCAAGCTGCAGTCAGATATGACTCCTGAGGCCTGATGGTACCTCTGCTGGTACTGTGAAGGTTTAGTGTGTTTCTATTCACCGTCGAAGGCACAGTTTGTTTATCTTTTTATTTCTCATTCAATTTAAATTTGCTTTACATTTGATTGATGACAATTTTTCTATTTTTGCAGAAAATAACGTCTTTGCACCAACAATGTAATGTGTGACATAAAAGCCAATCAGATATTTACTCCATCCCTTCGCCTGATCATTCTCCCTCTCTCTCTCTCTCTCTCTCTCTCTCTCTCTCTCTGTCTGTCTTCTCTTTTCTTCCTTTACATTCTCCTTTCTTCAAAACCCTTCCTGTTTTTCTACGAGAATACAAAGTTGAGACAGGAACATTTCTTGCACTGCTTGTGTTCTACCAGCTCATCCAAAGTCATTCAGAGAGGCACAACTCTCCCTATTTAAAGCAATGAAGACTTTGAAATTTGAGCTGTCATTTGAAGGTGCAACAGCTGCATAGTTTTATTCCAAAGGCACACATCATTGACTGTAAATATGTTTTATTATTATTATGATTTTATGATTTACATACCAACAAAAAAATAGATCCTTGTTTGGACTTTTTAACGAGACAGGCCAACGTTGGGACTTTTAAGTACTTTAGTATGAGTAAGTATCACATTTTCACAAATAGACCTAATTAGACCCTCTCGAGCTAAAACGATAAGATCTATTGTTATACTCTGCGGCTACAATAAAGCAACTGGCTGTGTTTCACAGCCGTTTAGTTACATAAACCTCTGTTCCTGCTCCAGCTTAATTAAAGAGAGTCAGAATTTTCTGATTAAAACAAAGCCTGCGCCAGGATCGCTGCTCTTACATCATGAAAAGTATAAATCAGCAGGGACGTCTCGAGAGGGATTCTGATGGATTCAAAGTGTGATACATTAGCTGAGTTTCAAATCAGTGGTAAAAAAAAACAAGGATCATTACGGTGTATTTCTTTATCTTAAGTTACTGTCAAAATCCATCTGTTTTTATTCCAATCAAATTTGCTTCTGCAATCACAAATCACATAGAAAAATATGTCTTACATAGCCACTAATGTGCCAAAGCATGATTAGCTATATAAATAAATAAACAAGCTGTATTTATCTGTAATGATCTAAAAAAAGGCAAGAAGGGGGCTGCTCTCTACTTAAAGTCAAGAAAGACATTGTGATAAAATAAAATGACAGTCAGTCTACATCCAGTGACAGAAAATGAAGACAGACTGCTGAAAGCTACATCCAGGGTCATGCATACAAATCCTTTAGGTTAATTCTCAGTGTCTATGATTGTGCCACACAAACTGTAGCTGCATTGCATTTGTTTTATATACAGCTGGTCCCATATTAGCATTTCCCATCATGCCTTACACAAGCATCCTTTCAGTGACAATAACAACAAGAAATAGCTCAAACAGAAAGCAGCCAAGTGAGACTAATACAGCAAAACAATAGCAGCATCAACAGAAACAACTTTATAAAAGGGAGCGCTGTGATTGGCTGCACTACATAGTAAACCTTGTTCTCCCATTTGATCATCAGAAATCCCCTGCTGAGCATGACAACAACACGTTCCACTGAAAAAACAAAACAAAGCGAAATAAAAGAATAAAAACGCCAGAAAAAAAAACCCGGTCACAATTAGAGTCATTTTTTGGATGTGTTCCCAAAAACTGTTATCAGGCTCCCAGTTTTCACACACTTAAGCCTCAGCCAGCCAGGCCCCGTCACTCGCCATCTTTTCCTGAGTGCTGAGAGTCCCGTGCTTCTGGTTTCCAAAATAAGTCATCAACAGGAGCCTCTCTGTGGGACCAGACAAAAGGGGGCTGATAGGAGCCCAGAGCTCTCACATTATGGCCCCCAAACAGCTGAAGACAACCGCGACAGGCTGAAGCCCGGCTGGACTGTAGCACTTGAATAGGGATATTGGAGTCTTAAAGCACTTCTAACCATGAAAAAGCCTTTAAATTCTCTGCATCAGGCCAGAACAAGTACAGTACATTTTGTTCCCAAAATTTCACCCAGTCTCCCCCGACAACACGCACGCACCATTATCCTCCTACTCAAGCCATTGGATGTGACGTAAACTGGTGTCACTGGTGTCCCTAATTTAACTACCAAAGTTTTTTTCTTTTTGAACAGACTGTATATTGGTAAAGCAGTAAAGCTGGGTACAGTTAATGCTGTAAATAGTTTAGTATTTTGTCAGACTGGAAAATATCACCACATGTAACTTGTTTATCATGTCGATAGTTCAAAATGATTACAGTGTACAGACATATGTGGCTATGCCATCTCAACTTACAGTGATCATCACTATAATAATTCATAAAAAGTTACAACACGAGTCATCTGATATTCACTATCTACTACATAACGCTTTTCCTGCAGGGACACATCAAGTCTCAAATTCTTCTCATTACAGCCAGGTATCAAAGTACATGAAACGGATAAACATGATCAACAGGGAAATCTAACTCGATCAGCTGCAGCCATATCAAAGTCCCAGAGATGACCTCAATTCAGACCACATGTTAGATAATAAAACGATCACATTTCACAGCCTGTTCAGAGATTTGCTGTCAGGAACCACAAACACCAGTATTCCACTATTGTGGGTGATATCAAGACATTTGTTTGTGATGAAACCAAACCAGGAAATGTTTTTTTTACTGACACAACTATGGTTATTCATGCCAGGTTATGTTAGAGCCTTTAGTCCCAATCAGACATCATTTTGTTTAGGAGAAGAAAGCAACCTTTTGTAAATGTTTCCATCTTTTGAATGCAGAAGGAGTAGATGAGTTGGTGGCATTAGAGAACCCTGACTAGTGGCGACAGAAACAAAATCAGGATTCTTCTACCTCGCTGCAAGGGCTGACTGGCACAAGCAACACCCAATGTTTCCAATGGAAACATTTGTTGAAGATGCTAGCTGCTACTTTTGATCAGAGTTGTCTTGGTTAACCACACATGCTTTTGCCAGACCAGCTAAATAAGCAACCTTTTCTCTCATAAGACCCACATCAGATAATTCATACATTTTAACCCTTTTGTGTTACTTGTCTAAGTTTTACATTTACGAATTTGTTTCCACAGAAGACAATCTCACGTTGGTAGCGCCCATTTTCAATACAACACCACTGTAGTTAAGTGTTTTCAGCGCTACGCGTCCTTAGCACTAAAAGGCCCTCAGTGTCAGCTGTTTTCTGTCGCTACGCCGTCAGTGCTCAGTTGAAAACAGTTCAGCTTTTGGAACAGCGCTGCTCTTGTCAATGTCGCTTCTCTTGCAATGGCCAATCAAAATCAAGAAGGGACGGGACATCTGATTTCCGCTTTGTCAACAACAATGGTGGAAAGAAACTTATCTGACTTGGCTTTTCGAGCGTACAATTTCCAGGTCTAGAGCTGCTGCTTTTCCAAGGACACAATACCTTTATATAACTTTCATGTTTTCTTAAATTAAAGCAAATATTAAGCACACAGAGCTATTTAAAACAGACTTATCTGTCATTACCGAGGGAAGCTGAGGTTAACTTTTGTAACCTAGCAACAATTAGTACTAGTAAGAAGTGCTCTGAAACTGTTGGGGGCACTGCCAGTGCAAATTACAGCGTGGACACAGGCCTTAAGTTTGGAATATTCACTACAGCTGTAACTTATTACTGGCAGTCGTGTACCATTGGCTATTTTTCGACATCATGTGACAAAAAAAAGTGTTTTTTTTTTTTGTCACAGTCATTGAAACAAGACACTTCTTTCTCTCCTTTCAGAATATTTTTTGATTTCATAAAATAAAAAAAAGGTCAAAAGATGAGGGCCAACTGGTTGGTTTGGCAAATGTTGACCTACAACCGTATGAACACAGCTGTTTCGCCAATCTTTTTTACAGGAACTGTCCGAGATTGTTTCCCCTGAGAGTGTCCCAAACAGAGCTAGAAGAACTGGGTGAGTTTTTCCAAACTTCAACTTCAAGAGGTTATCAACGAATTGGAAAGCATGTTCTAATGACATTTGAACTGTGATTCAAACCAATTGACAAAATAACTTGATTTCTTCCTCGGTCAGAGCATTTCTTTTGGCAGCACTTCTTCTAAAGACAAACAAAGAGGAAGGAGCAGTCAAGAAACGCAGAGTAAAGGCACCTCAGAGAGGAAGCTAGATGCAGCCAGATAGAAAAGGAGGAATCGGATAGATGGTGCAGAGTGAAGAAAGAGACGAGGAGGAATGGCAAACACCGAAGAACTCACAGGACGGCTGCTTGGAGAAGAGAGCTGCTCCTCTCACCGAGCACCTATTTGCTGCGGCACAAATCACTGCTAGGCCCGGCAGGCCCAGAGGGGAGAGCACTTTTCTTCACCTCATCGTCAGGCCTCGGAATCCTGTTCCACTTTTCCAGATGGCTTCAGCAGCAGCAGCATACTGAGCTGGTCCTGCTTCCGTTGACCCGCCCAGTTATCCCATCAGTCCAACCCAGGCAACAGTCACTACTGACTGCATCCGTGCAGGACTGGGAACTTAATCCCAGTGAGTCGCTTGAGACCAATTTGTGAGATGGTTGACGGAAATCCCTACCCCCGTCTCTGGCACCGGTTCTCTTGTACCCAGCAAATAGACTAATTGATTTATGGTTAACCAATGAAGAGGGCCAAAATGTCCTCTTCTCTCCTCTCTGATGGCTTGAATGTTGGATGCTAAGCACACTTATCCCCAGCAGACAGACAAAGTACTCTAGTCTAAACACAGAGACCTAAGTGGATCTATAGATACCGGTTGGTCTAAGAAGACAAAAGACCCCCCAGGACGTAAACAAAACATAGTGAGACATTTATGTCAAAAAATAAACAGTGTGGCTGACTAGATAGACTGATATTTTTGAGTTAAGAAACGTGTATTTTTTTTACACAGAGCCTTGCTCCCTACCCCTGAGGTCTCTCTCATATTCAACTGAAACTTCATCATTAAAAAAGTTAGAAACAAATCATCCGTCAAAAGAAGCCAAGAGTCCACCTTGTACAATTTGTTATTGTTATTTGAAATAACCATTTATTGTTCATCATTCACAAGAGTTTTACTGAGAGTCTTTATTATCAGCACCTTCAAGTCAAACAGAGCAATGTGTATGGAAAAGATAAAGACAATGATTTAGCCGTTCCAAGTTAAAAAACGAATGTCTCTCTGATGTTTTTTGACAAATGATGTTGAGAAAGTCTGCTAGCTGAGCTGTCGCTAACATAAGCTAACGTTTAGGATAGGATTCCTCTGACGGTAATAGTTCAATGTTTTACTGCGAGCTGATTAATGCACAGAGGTGCCATCCATCCCAAAAATGTACTGAACAAACAATAAAGGTTTTGATCTTAGCAAAATACTTGTTTTTTAATTCTTAAATGGCCCAATCATATGTATATTGCCCAATCGTGAATTATGGTCTTTTTTTTTTGGTACTTCGTCTTGTCTAAAGTAATAACTTCCACAGTGACACACTACATGAGGCAACTAGTGTGTCACAAATGCTTAATTGAGACGTCCCCCATTCTGCTGCCGGGACATTTGAGACTATTTATTGAGGCTAGTGGGGCTCTTGGAGCCCTCTCAGTTTCCACCAGCTGAAAAAGACTTTCCAGCTTAGATAGGAGCAGGCTGGAAGGCAGAGCCAAGTAAGCGCTAGGTTTTGGACTCCAGGCCAAAATTTTCCCCAGCTGCTTCAACCAAGCAATATGCAGACCCAGGTGTTCAGGCAAGATTTGAAATCCAAGCCCCCACAGTTTAACTGTTCCGCAACCCCCAATCCCATATCTTCTCTGTGTTTACCCCTGCACAGTGCTCTTTAGCCCATATCTTTCTCTGGCTGGCACACTCAAAGCAGTCATTAGTCTGCATGGATTTGTTGCACATGTAAATAGAGTGTACCCTCATCATGCTTTGCACTTTAAAAACAACTTTTGTGATTTATTCTATGATGTTTTGTTCTTGCTTCTGTCCTTTTTTAAGCTAGTTTCTTACTACTGGGTACCCTTTGTAGTGGTTTAAAGGTGGCAAAGATACACATGTTTTTATTTAATAAAGATGGTTCTCATAGAGTATACAAATGCTGTTGTAAGTATAGTTTCTGATTCAACAGAAGTAAAAGTGAAAGAAAAAACAAGCTCTGAAATGTACTGGCATTATAAAAGACAAAAGAATCCCCCTGAGGGATTTTTGTTTTGTTTACTGCTGTTTCCCTTGAAAGCTCCCTTCCTGTCAGATTTGGGAGACAGTGTTAAACTTAAATCATTGGAAAAAAAAATAATGAAATGAAATAAAAATAAAGATTTACAATGATCTAATGTGAAAAACTATTTGACAGGGAGGCTCTTTCTGCCCTCAAACTGCTCAGATATCATCACCATGTTCTCACATCAGACTTACTGGACACTTCTTCTCTGCAGTTGTTTTGACCTCTTTTTACTTTATGACACATCTTTTGTATCTTTGTCACCAGCATGCTTCATATGCACTGATGGGTACGTCTGAGGAATACTCATTTCTGCACATTTCATCCAGTTGAAATCAGTCTTGATGCAGTGACGAGGTTTGTAATGATGCAATATAAAAATGTCTTAAAGCAAAATAATTGACTCAGATATGACCTTTTTAAATTCTCAAGTCAAGGTATAGATACCTAAAAAGTATTTCTTCTTGTTCCTTTATTTGTTCAAGCGACTGACACCATATATTTTCAACCTTGTAGTTCTACAGTATGAAAGGTTATAGAAATCTCTTACATTTGGAAGCAAATGTAAGTTATGTTAAAGGATTTAACATAATAAATCTGAACCTAAAATCAAAATAAGGGTTTGTATAGTGCGAAAACAACATTAAGTGCAGCTTTTCTCCCATTGTAAAGAAATCAAGGACTGAATTAGACGATGAAATGATATTCATGAGGAGATTCATTCATTTATTTTGATATATTCATACTTAAACACTGTGCTCCTCCCAGCTGATTTATGCAAAGGAATAAATTAATCATTCATACAGACGAATTAAGTAATTCCAGTTCATGAATGACTCATTCATATATAATACATTCCATGAGGAATAAGCTGCATGTCATGTGTTGGACAAGGGAGGTAGTAAAATGTATGTGTGTGTGAGTGCGTGCGTGCACGTGTGTATTAAGGGGGATTTAGGTTAATGAGAAAAGTTCACAGAAAGTCCACCCTCCCTGATTCCATCTTCAGCTTGTAACACAAAGGCAGGCAGAGTCCACATGCAGTTGCAGGGAAGAAAGACGAGGTGACAGGTTCAAAAGTTCAGCCACTGCTTTAGACTCACTTCGCATGCCACTACCATTCGGCACACCCTGATACTTTGGAGATGTCAGGGGGAACCTCATTTAGTGTTCTGTACCCAGCTCTGGGTGGCAAGACTCTCCACAGGGGAATACCAAAGTAGGAGTAAAAGAAGAGGGGGAAGGTTAGGGGCTGTTTTGAAAAAGAACCCTGTCCCTCCAACGTCCTCCTTGATGAATTTGTAAAACAGATCTATGATGTCTCACTGGAGACAAGTTGTGCCATGGCCCCCTTTTCAGATGCGCTAATCTCTGAATGGTTGTTACCATCACATGAGATACCATAAAATCAATTCCTTCACCTGTGAACTCTGAATGCTATGGGATGTTAAAGTGACACACGGTAAATAAAATAATACATACAACTCTCAGAACAGAGCTCATTCTCTATACAACACTTTACACATACAGTACTGTAGTATAAGACAGAGTTTTATTGAACTCCTTGGCTGAATAAAATCAAAGGGCCCTGGCTAAAACTTGGCAGTTCCTTCCTCTGGCTTCATGCATATTATTTAATTCTGAAGTTGGCAAAAATACGTGTTCTGCTCTGTTCATTTCTATCCAGTGGTAGTTTTGTTGACATGATCTTAAAAGTAATGTAGCATTTTAGTTTTGGAGCTTGAATAGATTTAAATGCTTTTTTAATAGACAGCTTGTGACCTCCAAAATTAATGACAAAGGCCAAAGATAGCTGCTGCCTAAACACACAGAGTCCTACCTCCCATAATGCAAATGGAAATGCATCTTTTTTGTCACTCTAAAATAAATTACTGGGGTGACTTCTCAGAAAGAGAACGGGAGGCTCCGAGCAGAGACACCCATCAGACATAATACAACTGCTTTTACTGGCTCAGTAGCAGAAGTCCTCACAGGTTCAAAATGACAAACGTTTCCAACTGGACCGACAGTTATTTTTTTACCCAGGGCTTTCTTTGCCAAAAATATAACAGACTCCATATGTCCGAGAGGAAGGAGACGTGAGATTCGTGACTGTTGAGTCCATTAAACAGACCCAATCATTGAATGTGTTCCTTAAAATGCCATTCCACTGTTAAAACCATTCATCACATATGAATCATCACAGTGTTCTTATCAATTTTCCGGTGTTTAATAATGTTCCAGATCATCAGATGTCTTATTTCATGTATTTTCAGCAGTTTGCGTAAGGAGGCAAACTGCTGAAAATACGTGTACGCTGCGGTCCGTCGGAGCCACGCACTACGCCGTAGTTTGCAGCCACTCTAGTCAATCACGCCGCGGTCCTTCTCCGGAGCGTGTAACCAGTGCCACTACGCTCTGCTCCGTTTCAAATATACTGCAAGTCTATTTTTGACAGAGTACGCTGCAGGCACCCGTCCAGCTTGACAGAATACGGCAACCCGGACAGGAAGTCAGACAAGAAACGCACAGAGCGTCCAGTCAATTTCAAAATAAAACACAATATACGGACTCACCATCTTAATTTTCATCACTTTATGAACATAACGTCAAAACAGGCACCAAACGAACAACAACTCATCCTCAGAAAGACAAAGCAACATGTCGTTTGCACGTTTTTCTCTTTATTCCCCTCGTGATCTTGTAGTTCTCCTGCGCTCACGTTCCAGAAATTATCCTGTGGGGCAGGGCGCGCGCCATGCAACGGAGCAAAACCGTTGTGCTGATGGACCGCGGCGTGCACAGAGTATATGGGGATTGGGTGTTAGAAACTGCAGTAATAAAATGAAACCTGACCCAGACCTGATTGATCACATAGACCCAAACCTGTACAAGTCTGGGGTCAGGTCTCACATCTGGATATATTCCTGAAGACCTTTCCTCAGGAGCATGTGCTAACTTTCATGTTAAATACATATGCATTGCATGATACAGACCCTTTAAGTCCAGCCAAGACAACATGCGCAATAATGGGGTCAAGAATGGTGCACTGTTGGAACCACTTCCAATGATTGAACAATGAGGGATTTGTTAAGAAACATGCTTTCTGATTGCTATGCTTTTGCACGTATCAACACACCTGTGTTGTGTTTACAATATGGTGTCCATCCCAAGAAAAAAACTAAATGCACACGTTCAACTTGACACAGAATATTTATTCTTTCCATTGTTTGACATTAACCTGGTTGTTTTTTTGTATCTAATTATTTGGCTGACCCTATTTGTCCAAACTAGGTTCAGCCAAAGGAGATCATGGAGACATTTTCCAGAAGAAGGATTCTTATCAAAAAGTGCGGCAATGCACACCACTGTTAACTAGATCTGCTGAAAATAAAGGTATTTAAGCTTTTAATTTCTTAGAAAAGCTTTTTTATTTTTTTATTTTATATACTTTATTAATCCCAGAGGGGAAATTCTGGTTCGCACTCTGTTATACACACACACACAGGCCTCAATCACACACATGCACAAACAGGACCTGTGGACATGCATTAATGGAGAGATGTCAGAGTGCGGTGGCAGCCCACAGGAGGCGCCCCCTGAGCTGATGGGGGTTTGGTGCCTTGCTCAAGGGCACCTCGGCAGTGCTCGAGAAGTGGTCTGGCACCTCTCCAGCTACCAGACCAACTTCCACATTTTTGGTCCGCAACTTGAACCGGCGACCCTCCGATTCCCAACCCAAGTCCCTACGGACTGAGCTACTGCCGCCCTATAAACAGATATGTAGAAACAATATGCATCAGAATGGATAAGCAGAATCCAAAAAGAACAAATTGAAATCTTACCAAATCCTACACTTCAATTAATTCTTCATTTTGTTCAACTTTTCAACACTTTATCTCTCCGACTGAATGCCTGAAGTCAATACGTTTTCACATGAGAGAAGATATGTAATTGATTCAAAGTGTGGACATTTGTTAACCTTTACATTTGTCTTTGTCTGGATCTATATGTGAGAAAGCATTAGATGGAGAGATAGAGAGCGAGGAAGGAAAGGGAAGAGACCTGCCTGATGTTTCCATCACTGTGCATCTCTTAGCACGGACGAGGCCTTGCCACGTCACTGAGCTGTTGCTGCGTGGCCGACCTCCAGCCTCCTGACGGGCCTGTCTCTGATCCTGCAGTGGCTCGCCGCCCACCAGTTCACTTTGAATCATCTCCTTAGTCAAACGCACAGTGAGGAAGTCCAGGAGTGCAGGATCAAAACCTTCTGGAGGTTTTATTCCTTAAAACCTTTCCTTTGGTCACCTTGCAGAGTGGGGGACATTCTGTTCTGCATAGTGTTCAGGATCATTTGCAAACATTTTATCCTCCTTTAAAAAAAAAAAAGGTGCATTAGTTTTAAAGTTTCCATTTTGCAGATTGCAATGCAAGATTGTCTCAGCTCCCTCGAGTTGGATGGACATTATGTCTCACTTAAAGAAGAATGTTGGATTATAGCTGTGTTTTGATTTACAAGGTGATATGTGAGTTGACATTTTTACCACACTGCTACTGTCAGGGCGCCATGGTCATTAAACAACAAATTCGGCTCAGTCAGACAGGCTTGTGACACTCCTCTATATCTGTCTACTATCAAACTATGTCAAACATCAACTCCATGTGTTGTGCTTTATGCAACTTTGTAGAATCTGTGATTAAAAACATCTTTTATCATGGCAAACAAGTCTGACCTTGGACAGTGTTAGGCAGATTCCTTAATGTGGGAGACATTTAATGTTGTCTTTTGTGTCTTCAATATCAGTAACAAATTAAGTACTTTGAAACTGGATTGTTTCTCTATGAAGAAATGCCTCTTGGGCAATGTTTTTATCATTTCTGCTGAACTGACTGACAGCATGAAAACACGAGAAATGAATGTGAGTGAATCCACAAGGCCGAGTGTTGACTCAGGATTAAGGCATATTACTTAATGAGTCATCGATACTTCACTGTGCTATTAGAAGATACTTCTTTCCACATACTCTTTGACAAAACATACATGCAAACAACTCTTAAGCAATTAGGTTAAAGCGAGTCTGAACATGCACCTGGTAATACCAAGTTCATAGGAGGAGAAAAAACAGTACCAACGTATAAAGCAGAGGGCTGTTTGTCATTGTTAGAACATGCTGCACATTTAGTGAAAATCACATTATTAATAACTCCTCATATTGTTTTGTTGACAGCAAAGAGCCCTGAGAAGGGAACACTATTTTAAGTGCTTTGGTATGCGGTCGGAAGGCCAATTGGACTGCATGTGTCGTACGCTGAAATGAAGCAGCTGCAAAATTACAGTAGCGTGCCCTCACCGCAACCGACTGGAGCTGTGCAATTAATCAGAGGTTTAACCCAACAACGCCACAAAACTTGTGCACAATCTCTAATTTACGTACCTTCTGTCTTTACATGCACCAACACACACACACACACACACACACACGCACACACACACACACACACACACACACACACACACACACACACACACACACACACACACACACAGATTCTCAAATGTAGACATAGCCTGGAAATTCTCCCAGAAGAATGTGGGTAAACATGTCCTATGAGTAGATGTCATATGTTCTATAAGTAGACCACAGTACACCAAGCTATCTAATAAAAATGTTTTGGGATATGTCATGCAGAAAATAATAACTTTAGGGAAGTGAGCTGTTGTTTTCATACATCCATACCTCAAATTAACGAAAAAATATTATTGTCAAAGAGCTTCGGTCCAGCCACGCACTCACAGACGGGATGCAGAATTCTCCTCCTTAAGTTTTCTGCATGTGAGTTTGCTCTTCACACAAGCATCCCAGCATTCCTCACTCTTAATAGCTTTGTTATCTTAGTCTCACCTTCCTGTATTCTTGGTCCTTTCTCTGTAAGTTAAGACACTGGCTGGACAATAGACCCTGTCTGCATACAAAGCATCTGAAATAAACATTAACACGTGTCAAGTGAGCTCTGAGGACAGAGTGGAGTAAATGCTTTGTGCTCCTGTTCAGATCAGGGTCACAGACTGCACTGAGTGTTTATCAGATAAGGTGATTTAATGACCCATAGAGAGAAACAAGGTTTTAATTCTTCAACACACAAATCCAGATGTGTCCGTTCAAATTAAGATGTGCTGTTGCTTTCATACTGTAGCAATGATGACAGAACCTGTTAAGTTGTGATAAGGTCGTCTCAGGTTACCGTAACGTGAATAATTTATACCTCTGTAACAATGATAATTAGGTGCAGCACAACACATCAATTATCATCACACATGAGGAAACTTGCCAACAAGCAGCGCTAGGTTTTAGAGAGAATGGCAGAAATGTAGAACTGTAGAGGCCATCAGTTCATCAGGTTGAGTAATTACTACAACAGTAGCCAGGCGACGTATTCTTTGGAGAAATAAAGGCAGTGTTGGTCGAGGTTTTACAGTGATGGATGGGTCAAGTGAATATATAGTGACTGCAGTTTGAGTCCCAGGTTAAATGAAAAGTTAACAGGACTTTTTTAAAATCATGTGCTTAATTTCCCTCAAAGTAACGGACGCTAAATTTGTGGTTTGAATTAAAATAAGCACAATTTACACTTAATCAACAATTGACTGAACCAAGAAAGTTCCTAATCCTAACTAAACTGTGACTGTTTCAAAATGTTTGACCATATGTTCCAAGGGTTTGTCCACTGTAAGCATGTACTCCTGTGATCAGTGCTAACCTCTGTGAATATCCTGTGCTTCGTTGTGGAGGGTGGGACGAAACCAACTACGAGGACTTTACGGTTTTAGAGAAGTTTTAGAGTGGTACAGTAAGTTTGGCTGAAAGTTAAAATATTTTAGTTATAGAACAATTGGCTACTGGCTTTTAGAGATGGACTACTGGGGAAAAAAAGCAGGTCAGTATCCAGGTAGAGTTGGTTGTCTCTCAATCAGAAGGTCAGGGGTTTGAATCCCCAGCTCCTACAGTCACATGACTGATGGACACTTTACACACTTTACCTAGCAGCCTCTGCCATCAGTGTGTGAATATGGTGGTAATGTGTGAATGTCACATACGATGTCAAAAGCGCTCTAAGAAGTCAGAAGACTAGAAAAGCACTATAGACCTATTAGATCAAGTCCTTTTACCATTTCACCAATAAGGCTGTTAAAGAGGTAAACATAACTTTATTAAAACAATAATGCAAACAGAGCCAGACGTGAACTCAACTAACAGACCTAACAGAATGACAACTTGGGGCGATATTTAAACCAGTCAAAAAGTAAACACAGGGTAGGACTACATACAAAATAACTAAAACCTAACACACAATAACCCTCATTATTGAGCTCATGACGAAACAGCCATCTATCGAAACTGCGCCAGATTAACAATTCACAGTAGGCAATTACAAAATAATATCTATTCAATGTGTCCTATAAACAAAGGTCAAACCGAACATATGGACCATGATACATAACGTTAGGTGACTCCTTGAATTTGGAGGCCTCCAACCTTTTATTATGTGGCTGTCACCATCACAGTCGTAAGCACCAATGAGAATCTTGACCTGCTGATTGTGCTATAGGAAAAGACATTTCACCATAGTTATTACAAATATCCTGGAGTGTATGAAGCAAGACTTACTGTGTAAAAAGGCTCTGTTCCAAGGTTAGACGATTGGTTATTAGTGTAGCTACAAATGTCAGTGGGATTTAACCGAGGCTTTCTTATTTCTGGAATGTAGCCTGCAAGTTTAGGTTTCAATTTGGCTCTCCATTAATGTCCAATATGTCATTGTTATCCCTCCAACAGTTGTTGACATATTTCAGCCTGCACGGAGCGAGCAGTCATCTGATGATGCTATTCATGGGGCCACTAGGCAAAAACTCAAGAGACACATCTTTGCTTTTAAGACCTACTATAGAAATCACTTCAGAAAGCTGTCACAATCATTGATGTCCCTTAATTTGAACTTTTGACTGCAACGTCGTGGGTGGTGGCGATGTTACAATGAATGTGTTAACATGGACTTGAGTATCCCAGTTATGAGCCTTGTCCTAGTTGTAATCATATTTTGGATATAATGTTTTCATGCACAAAGAAATCTGGTTTATTCATGTCCCTGTATACCTTCGGTCCTTCGGTCATGTCCCGCATCACATACAACCCCCCCGAGTTCCTTTCTGACCTCCTCCAGCCCTACACTCCAACCTGGAACTTCCGATCCTCGGAAACTGGTTTGCTCTCCATTCCCCACACCAACCTGTGGTAGTTGGCAGCTGTCAGTAAATGGGGTAAGGCTTGTACACATGTTGCAGTATCAAGATTTCTTTTGGTGTTCTCCAGGTAGCAAAATCCTGGATCTCAAAATCGGGATAAGGGCTTAGCCTGGTTTCTGAAAGCGGGATATAATGTTTACATGCACAAAAACAAAATGGGCTACTTAAACCCAATCAAATAGGGATACTCAAGTCCATGTAAGCGCACTCATTGACACATCACTTACATACATTAGCCTGTTCCACAGCAGAAATCCAGCCTCTTGAGCCCCTACTGTAATGCTTAACTTAATGATCCAATGTTTTCATCCACATTCTTTGTATTAGTTGACTTTACCCCACATTAAATATTGCTGCTGGTTGTAGTTCAAAGCAGAGAAGAGGATGCGACTGCTTTGTGAGCAATTATCTTATATTGTTAAACGAAACTTTGGTTGAAATGGCTCAGTGTTTGGCTCTTTGTATGCAGTCCTTACTTGTCCTTGGAAGTACCCTTAAGGGGTTCTTAACGCAGTTCGTTGCTGTTCCATGCTGTTCAGAAGAAAATCTTAATCTCTTTTTCTTAAAGCTGGTTTCATTGATGGCCCTTGTTCGTTTTTTATTCTGTTACAAAAGAAGGAGGAGGGGGAGATCCTTCAACATCCTGGTCATGGATTAGGTTCTTAGTGGATGACATCACTTTCTGGGGCTTTGCCCTGCTATGTCGCATTGTGCTGGCCTTCGATAAGGGGTAGCTCTGGCAAGGATACACCAAGTCCACAAACAATATCAGTCTGGAAGAGAGAATGCTACCTCTCAGATTTTCCTTTGGGCCCACGATTTAGGGGGACTGGTCAGCAGGTTGTAAAAGTATATTAATTTATTTTCCCCATATGATTTTTTGTTGGTGAAACCTAAGGAGTTTCCTGATGTGTCCTTCTCTATATCGTAATTTAAGGGAATGACAATGTGGATATCTGGATTTCTCTTTACCATGGGATTAGTAGGATACAAATCTTTTTAAATCCAAAAACAGCCATTACATCAGTCTTTTTAAAGTCACAGGACCCCACTGAAAAAGTTGTTTTACCCTTCAGAACAGTGGAGTTGCAGGGCTGCCACCTGATAGTTTGTTTGCACTGTTTTGTGACTTGATGGCAGTTTTCACAGGATCCGTGTGTGCAGAGTTCTGTCTCCGCTGTAGTTTTGCTTTGTCCTGTCGATCTGCTCTGTTCAGCTTGAGCCCTGCTTGCAAGGGGCTTCGTTGACTCTGCGCTATTTGAAGCGGACCAGAGCTGTGTGGCACTGCTGGCCTGCCAGTAAGTGTTTAAAAGGGTAGAAAGTCAACTCTTGTGTTTCACAAGATTAACTAACAGTTTAGTCAATAGAGCTTTACAGCAAACATCCTTTTCTGATTAAATAGGTTCCTGTCTTTGACATAAAAAGCTTTTCTGTAATGATTCTTTATCAATGATGTCAGTAATGTAACTATCTGAACATGCAAGTGTCAAGAGGACTGGTGTGTGTGCCTGGTTGCAGAAATGACTGCCCATTGTGGCTGCTAGCAAGAGCGATCTACTGAAGGGCCAATTACCAATGAATCACTTTGCACTCAAGTGTAAAAAGGCTCAGGGTTTTAAAAAGCAGTTTGAATACCCTTAAATTAACTTCTAAAAAGGGACAAGTATTGCTGGTTGCATAGCACAAAGAAATATCTCCCATCTTACACTCATAAATCTGAGCTGCCTTTTACAAATATTTAATTTTTTTTTACAGCCAAAACACACAGAGATCTTCTGACTTCTGTGTTCCCACTTCAGGGAGCTCAAGAAAATTACCAAAGGAAGAGAAAATCAGGCGATCTACAATTGCAGGATTAGTTTTAAGCTGTTGGTGGAATCCAGTTGTGCAAAGCTTTGTGTGTTTCACTGTTAGTGTAGCAAGAAGTAGCTAATGAGATAACACTCCTTTGAGAAATGAACTTCCAACCCTCAGATGGTATTGAGTCAAGAATCTGACTTGGGCAGATGACATCATTTCAGAGTTACAGCATTACTTTGAGAAGTTACTAAGTTTTGAGTGGGGATTTTAAAGTGACAAAGGAAGAGAGGAAGAGTAAAGGCTAGGTTAAAATGCAAAATTGGTCAAATCAAAAAGGCTATCAGAAACTCTAGGAAAGCATGCTGGAACGCTGACACAAGGTAAAAGATGAACTGGCACAGAAGAAGGCGAACACAGAGAATATATACTCAAGGGGTGTAGAGACAGGTGAAACACATTAGGTAATCACAAACACTGGAGACACAGGGGGAGGGGCAGGAATGATTACACCGGAAAGAGAGACAGTGTAAGTAACCAAAGTAAAACAGGAAGCACAAGACATGAAACACAAGGGTAACAAAACCAAAGCACTGAACTAGAAACTGGCGCTGTGACAGAAATGTAGATAAAAGCTTATTCCCTGAATGAAGTGATCTCAGATTTTTTAGAAATGGATGTACAAAGGTGTGTTCATAAACTGATGATAAGAAACAAGATTTATGCAGGTCACAGCGGGGAATAGCTCCAGTCTCCTGCAACCCGAACAGAATAAGCAGTAAAGTAAATGAGTTCATGGATTATGCAGGTTCCAATTTCTTAAGAAGTTGTGCAAATTAACTTACTATCGAAAGGATAAACCAAACTTTAGGAAATTAGGGTTTAATGTCAGATACCCCACTGGCCCCTAATTAGAGCCTGCTTACCAAGAAGTGCAATATATGAAGGAGCCAAGTGAAACCACAGCACTTGTGGTTAAAACATCTGCATTTGTTTGCATAGGGGTTCTATTTATAACAGTTTATTTGATAGGCTGCTGTATATTTAAGGATTTATATTTTGTTAATTCAGGATAAATCGGTGTTGTGGAAAACACACTGTGGCTCTGAACTCCGTCCAAACAAGGGAAGGGAGTTCTGGAATTGTAATTGCATGTATGCTGTTCCTGACCAAACTCCATGAGAACTCCCATAAATTCAGAATTGAAGCTTAACACATGGCAGATGATGAACCTCACTTCCAAATCTAACTTCATTAACAAATGATCATCATGTATAATTCAAGGCTGGAACTTGACTTTCACGCTGTTGCGTTTGGAAAATGGCTCTTTAGCTCAAACATAGCCCTTGAGACTCGTATGTAACAGGTTCAACTTGAAACCGCAGAATGGTAGGGTGGGGGGAGGGAAGGCCAGGTTTTGTGGCAAAAGAGAGAAGTGTGCATGTGCATGTGGGTTCATGTCTGTAAGACAGACTCGGCAAAGCACAGAAATAAGTGTGTCTGCATGATTGTTCATGTTTGTGATGTGTGTGTATGTGTGGTTGAGATGGAGATAGAGGGAGCAGACAGCGTTCACTGAAACAGAAGGGGTCACAGATGTGAGAGAAAGTGCACATTCAGCATTTTCCAGTGAGGGGGGTGATTTGTTAGACAGTTGGAGAGTAAGAGAGTTAGAAGATGCAGGTGGTGACGCTGAACGTGCCGGGAAGCAGCAAACCTGACAAGTCTAATCAGGTCTTATCTGGCTCTCCTACAATTTCATGGCTGTTTGAACCAAGTGGGCCATGTTTCTCAGATCTTTGGTGCAGGATTTTATCTAGGCATTGTACTGCTATGTGGAGCTACGTGGAGTAGTGTTTGCGAGAGATGGCATTTCTAAAAGTTATGACTCAAGTCACAATGACCCTGCAACACTGTGTGAAAAAACATACTATTCAAAAATAAAAAGTGATATAAAATGACATCACCAGGGTACATACTGTACAGTTTTTGCTTTGGTAAAATGCCACTTCAATATTACAAAGGGTAAAAAATGTAAAACCTTTTCTAAAATAAACATACAAGTATTTGAAATACAATCTCAATGTTATTTAATAGCTTTACCCTAATTGGAACAACAACTGTGTCACATCCAGCACCTACTCAGCCTGGGATATTATTACGGTAAGATGTTTAATTATTTTTGCTTCATCTCAGCCAGAGGGAGCATGTAGATCTAGAACAGACAAGGCCCAAGAATGGAGCCTTGGGGAACTCCTCATGTAATTTTTTTTTTTTTTTTACACATTTGCCTAATCTTAATAATTTCTCCATTTTTTTTCAGAAATTATGCAAATAAGGACAAAACCGATCACATAATTTATATTTTGTGAGTAGAAGGAGGTTCATTTATTGCACGACTTGTTGGAAAGACGGTAAAAGGGGACTGGCCAATGGAAGAAGAGTACAAAATAGTTCATTTCTTAATTAAAGATGTCAGTTGTCTCTTAGTAGATACCATAATGAAAATGGATACATGTTTGTTTTGCTAGCAATGACCAGAGCTCATGGACCTCATCTAAAATATAGCTACCCATGGATGCAAATCCCAAAAAACTCCAGAAAAAGAAACTTAGCCATTACCACCATCTGTAGTTGTTGTCTGCAGCTGAAACCCCCTTAAATACCACTGACAAAATATCACTTTGGGCTGTTCAATCTAATTCTGTTGCTTACCACTGCAAGAAAAGTGGCATTTTGTTGTATTTGTTGTTCAAGCCAAATTGAACCTTCAAATTACAACTTCTTGAAGAAAATCTTTGTCTGTCCACATTCAAAAGGTCTCATTCCTGGTAAAGGAGAGTCCCTTAAGGGCCATTGTATAACCCAAGCAATCATCTTCATTGTGTGCTTGACTGGGCTTGAAAAAGACCTGAATGATTCTGCATGTTAGCCTTCCTTAACTTGATTTGACCGCTTTGGATTATTGCTGCGGTTTGCACGGTCATTCGTCAAGTGGAGCATGCACATAAACTGACCTAGACCACTTGAACTGGTTGACTCCGACTGTTCAAGGGCCTTTTGTTTTGTCTGACAAACCACATTAATATCTGGAGGTCAGCTCAATAAATATTACAAACATTCAGATACTCCCAGAACTGCAAAACACAGACATGGATTAATTGTCTGCTTGTGCAACACCAGCCTTGCAATGAAGTATTCTGTGTCTCTGATGAGTGCACAAGTCTTCTTCTCATGTGTTTGCACTAAAATTTCATGACCTTGCCTCCCCCGTGAAATCTTCTGACAACCTTCTGACATCCTCGACAAAAAGTTCATGCGGGAATGCATGGACGTGTACTCCAAGGCCTATTTTCATTGCCGTCTGCTCGAAGTGGGAATCATAACCGCACCCAAATCTATAATGCTGTTAATACTGCATTCCTGGAAACCAAGTGAAATAGAGGTGCAAGCAACAGGTTCTTCTCAAGCACAGCACTGGGCTCCTTCTTGGAAAAATATTTGAGCAATCTTGCAATATTTCACGACATGTCAAATCATGGTGTGCATACAGTGTAGCTAAGAGCTCGCAAGAGGATCATACAAAAGGTGCACTGTGTTCTTGGCAAAAATCTGATTTCAAAATCAAATACCTTTCTCCCTTTGCATATCCAGCCAAAGAAAGGTTGACTGTAGTATCTCAAATTTGGCTTTGAGGAATAACTCTGACAATTTTAGAACTGGCAATCACAGAGACTTTAATTCAATACTGGCAACTCAGTAAATTCATAATGAAAACTGGAATTTTGAATAAGGATGAGTTTTCACCAAAGAAAAACATGCAGAGGAAAGATATCTTAGAGAAGTACTTTATCTTTGAGTTTGAACCTGAGAATAAGGAGTGTTTCTATATTTTGGAGACGTTTTGTTCTGGCCTTACACTAAACAATTTTTAAAGTGATTTCAAAGACTCAGGCAAATTTCCAAAGTCGTAAGACATCATGTGAGTTTGGCTCAAGTTTGGGCCAACTACTGTAATCTTGGTTGTTTGGTGTAAGGTGGTCATAAAACTCACTCCAATCACGTGACCATTGTCAACAACCAGTAGGAGTGGTCTCGCCAGCACCAAACAGAAATAAAACTAGTGGACAAGGCCAGGAGGCAGAGGAACTCACATCCTCATGCATAACTGCTCCAAACCACTCCACAGATGTGGATGAAGTGTTGAGTCGTTGACAGGCCTGGGATGATTTGAGCCCTGATTATATAAATAATTGTAATGTCAAAGTTATATTTACAGGCTTTACACGGCTCATTTATCTTAAAGTCATACAGGGGCTGAATTGTTTTCCTGATCACTGGACAGTTTGCGTGTGACATCTCTTATAAATACTGCATCACAGTAACTACATGCTTGGTGCAACGTGCCGTCCTTTTGTGTTCATTTGGGTCAGCTGAAAGAGAAAAAACAGAGAGAAGGAGATTTTGCACTGATTTAATACATGTGTCTCAATGGCGTTAAATAGCACCACTGTAACTACCTGTGGTAATTAGCACTGGTCTTTGTGAATGAGATGATATTTGCAACGAGGCTTATTTGCACACAACTTTTGAATATTCCCTTTTTTACAAACATGCAACCGCACCCAGGATGATATCAGCCTGGAAGTGCACTCTGCATGCTTTTTCACCATTTGTGCATGCTTTGTGGATTCCATGGTATATTTATCTTTCCTTTGCACAGGTTCAGCGCCCACACCGCGATGCAATCCTTTTATTAATCTAGCCCATTGTCTTCAGATGTGAGAGGGTGTCATATGCTAGACTTTTAAAAGAATTTTAAAAGTGCATTAAAGGCATTACCTGTAGCTGCATTTAGTGAAGTACCTGCATTACCTTTTCCATGAGGCATTCGTGTTGTAATTTTAGGATAAAAACATTATATAATAAGCTGTGTTGGAGGTCTCCTTTATATAAAAGTTTGTGTGATCTCTGCCTTCTCAAACCACCAACACTCAACACTGTTTATGGAGATGACATCATTACAGAACAAGCTAAAGGAAGCAACTCATTAATGCCAGCCAAACCTCATGATATTCCAAAAAGGAAAGGACAAGTTTTACAAGGCAGTGAAGGGAGGGCTGCAAAGCCCATTAAAATGTGACTCGTCCAGATAAGTAATTGCTGCTGATTTTGCCAGATACATAGCATCACAAAAGCAGCATCCATTTCAAACTGACTTGGCACAGACAATCACATGTGCACACACTCCCTCCCTAATGTGAACAAGATGAGAAAGCCAAAACTGGGTTTGTAGGACTTTAATTTATACACCAGGTGGTCTCTTTAAATGAGAGTCAGGGTAATAAATAGAGGTGTGCAGCGTATGACACACAAAGGAAGCAAAATCATGCACATTTCATTTGGGGGGGGCTGTTACTAAAGGTGCATTCAATAGCTGTATACAATCCTCTCGTCTGAATATTTGTGAAAATACAGCAAACAGCCAGTTAGTTTAGCATAAAATCTGGAAACTTGTCCAAACTGTCTGAAAGCCGCTCAAAACTAAAGCATTGAGATCTAAAGATGCTGGTAGATTGACCTTACAGAATCAGGATGCTTCCAGTCATTATGCTAAGCTATTTAAAGATACTGCAGTAGTTGCATTGATTAATCGTCTTGTTTATCTTTCAACAATAAGTTTCTAAAATGTCAAACAAGTGATTTGAATCTGTCATCCCCATATTGGAAATGTTGACTCTATCAAACTGTTAGTCTACCTAACAACAGGCAGCTGAGGCGGGCTTTAGGCCTCCTACAAGACGGCTGCTCGCAACCAGATCTCTCACACCCTAATTATCCATAACTATCCTTCATAAAAACAAAATGGGTGAGTTATTTTTGCACCAGGCTGTAAACTTGTTTATTTCTGCTGTAAAATGGGCATTTTAACATGTGTGTGTATAGGAGTCTTTTGGAGCCAGCCTCAAGTGGACAATCGAGGAACTGCAGTTCATTGCTTTTTCTCATTGGCTTTATTTTTCAACACTGAACACTGCTGCTTGTGTTAGGGCCCCTTCCCACCTCTGCCAAATAACACCACACACATACTAATTTTCTTCTGTAGCTAGAGGAACAATACCAGTTCTGACTTGAGCAACTTTGGCTTAGATAAGTGAGTTGTAACATAGCAATTAGAGTAAATACAAATAGTTACATAAAGTACAATTGATCATTATGGTCCTCAAACTGTGAGCTGAAGACTGTCATACACTTGGCCTGGAGCACAGGTTGTATAATTTGTTTCTATTTGTATTTTTTGTAGCCCTGACTTCATGCTGCACTTAGAGAGACGGATGGGATTTAGTTTAAGAAGTTTAAATTTGTACTGTGACTCCGAAAAAAGAACATCTCCACATATTTAATGTAGTTTGCAGCTGCTCAGACCGGGATGTTCTCATGATACTGGTTAGATATTTCTGCACTTAACAGAGTAGTGCTTCAAGCAGATAATGTGCCTAATGGGGCAATACATTTACATTGCAGTTCCTGTGAAGATAAATCATATTGAAAGAGATAGATTTACTGTCTCATTTACTTTGATTTACTTTCATTTCTCAACTTTATGACATAAGCTTTTACAGACCAAAACTCATTTTTATAATCTGCTGCCAATAATCTGTCAGCTGCTCTCTCTGTGATCTGTCAGCATCAGCAGACTCGTCTGAAGAATACGATGACGGATGGGAGCCGACAGCAGAAATGGACAAAATGGCCTCATGCAGTCTGGTGCTGCGAGAAAGTTTTATGAGCGCGTCCTTTCCATAACTGATAATATGTCAAGGGATTCAACAAACAATACCAGAAATCAATCAAGTGACACCTCAGGGAAGGAAATGGCCTAAAATACAAAGCTGCAGGTTGAGGTTGACAAGTATGCAAAAAAAAGAAAGGGGGAGGGGGTAACAGGGGAGACTGACAATCATGCAGATGGGATTTAGAAAAATACTAAGAAAAAAACTGAACCACATTTTCATTTTTATGACAGAGTTGCGTTACATGAAAATTTGGTGCTAAAAGGAAAACAAACCAAAGCTACCACAACCACACTCCAGAAATGAAAAGAAATTTCCAAGAAAAAACGTCAGCTTTTGGAAAATTCACCCAAATTCTGTATAAATGTGGTGACTTGACCTCAACAAACAAAAAATTCAAAAGGAAAACCAAGCCTTTTTTAGCTTAGCTATCACCACTCCTTTTAAAATAATTCATTCTGGTTGAAGATTTCTTAAGAATTATGTAGTTTTGGTGGCGCTGACTGCTTTCTTCTTGGTTTGTACAAAACGCAAATGCCTCATTGAAGGAATTCAAGGAACCTTTCCTGCTTTCCTTGAGCTGGCAGTGTTCAAAAGTGTGTCCAAGTGAGTGAGAAGCTTTATATTAACACACCAGGGTGGATCAGAAGGCCTCCATAGCTGTGCTCAAACCACACAGCAACTCAGACACAAAGCATAACATCAATGTTTCACTGAAGTCAAGCAGGGGGAAAAGCCTTCAAGAGTCCAGTGAGTCTTAAAGTGTTCCCTAGTTAACGGTGGTCAACGACATGAAGGGTATTTGACTTTGTCACTCCCCTGCTGTCCCCGAGCTTTGTCTCCTCTGACTCCTCCCTCCGTAAGCGCTTGTTAATTCTTGCATGCTGGTTCCACATTGCCACACCATCAGTCTTACACAAAAAACAGAAAAGCATTGTTCAGTCTTAGGGACATTTTGGAAGTCTGTGTGTGGGCCAGTTAGCTAGTGCTGTCTTGTACAATCACTTTTTTTTCAACATTTACAGACAATCAGCAAGTTTTTACAACCTGACCTCATGTGTTCATTAGTCTCTTTGTGTGTCAGGTTTAACAGTTGATGCTATGACGTGGCTTTAATGGGTAAACTGTTGCCATGGTGTTTGCCAGGTGCTTTGTCAGGCTTCATAGCCACATTGTGGTCAGCATAAATTTAAAACAATAGCTCTCTTTTGAGTCACAACCCCAGAACTTTAAACCTCTGAATCACTCTGTTTTTTTCTTCTTCGTTTGGTTACAAGGAAGTGAGGCCTTGGCAGCACATTTTTCTAACAAAAGCTGACACTTCAGATGAGGTCTGCGTTAACATTTGTGCTCATCACAATGCTCTCCTCCCAACGACCAACCAACCTCCGTCATTGCTTGATAATGGAGATCTTGTCTCCACCTGTTTATCTTTGCACCATCACTTGATTTGCCCTCAGTCTGGTTACACAATGAATCATTGTGCCCACAGAGCGCCAGGCAAGCAGACCACAGCCGAGATGAATTTACACTCTCAGCTCTAAATCTGATTTACTGCCTGTTTTTGTAATGAAACATGATCTTGCCTTTTTGGCTTCTTTTTAAGGAAGAGCAGAATGTTGTTCAAACGTGTCGTATATACACTTTACAACAATATATAACTTCTCCACTTTAAAATAGTAGTTTTAAAGGTCCATTTAATAACACAATGACTTTCAACAGGGACAATGGCGTCACTCCCATGTCCACTGCAGGGCCTGTTTACTCTTATATGTAACTTTGGCAGCGGGCCGCGGTCATCTCACGAGCAGTGCATATAGCTTTACAGCACTAATTCACACACAAGCCTTTAGTTTTCAAAATAACCCGGTTAGTTCTTGTACTGTTTGATACAATGGCAGAGAATAAAAGCCGAGCAAGAAGCAGAGTGTACATCCCTGCAGATATACAGCCATGAAGTATTCATGGTATAACCCAATGTATTTGCCCCAAAGCCTCATTGTTTTCCAAACACCCTTACATTTTAAATAATTTAAAACAGCAAGGAATTGCGACTTGTATTTTTTTTTAGATATTATTTAGGCCCTTTTTGCGTTCACTGGATAGGACAGCTGAAGAGAGACAGGAAATGTGGGGAGGAGAGAGAGGAAGGAGCCGCAGTCAGATTCAAACTCAAGAATATGGCCAAAGATGGGGCCGCGGATGGTCGCCACGGTACTGCACTGTGTTGTACTTACATATATGCAATGAGGACTACAGCCTCCATACATGGGAAGCACAAATAACATTGGGAGCCCAACAGGCTATCTGGCGCCCCCGAACTAAGACACATTTTCACAGTGTCTCACTTGGACTTCTATTCATATTCACAAGGACCCCATCTGTGTGTTACAGCGTAAAAATGTGCCCTTCTTACACCAGTTCTACTAAAATGACTAAAAACTGCAGTGGCCTTTTGTTTCAGGAAATGACTGAACTTTTTTTTAATCACTTATATATCTGAAGTTTTTCATCTTCAGAAGGAACCAAAGAGTTCTTGGCTGAGTGCAACAGAGTTAGTCAAGCACATGTGTGCCTCACATGTTTGGCTCAAGTGATACTCTATCTTAGCAAAAATACACTGACAAGATTACAGATAACTCCACAGAAGCTATCCTTCACACTGAATGGAATTGTGGTTAACCAAAATGTCTAGAAAATAGGTTTGAGACCAGATGTTTGCCACAACGATTATCCAGAGCTGTGATCAAAGTGAGCTCGAGCAGGGCTGCAATAGGAGAACATCAGGGACAACGCAGGGAGCCACAAGGAGACAGAAGTTGTTGGTGAAAAACTATTTTTTTATTTTCTCCAAAAAGGACACAAAACCTGCAAATCAAGATTCTTATGAAAAGCTGACAAAGAGGATGTACAAAAGATACCTCTACATGATGAAAACAATGTGACTACTAAACAAACTGACCAAAATCGATGACATAAAAGGGGAACATATCTGAAGAGGTCTGGCTGAACCAAATAATACCATAAGGGGTGACAAAAGGGAGAATAAGTACCTCACTACCAAACTAAACTCACATCATGTTGGAACACTTCCACATAAAATAGTCCCTCAGCATTTAGCCGCATCTTTTAGCTGACCAGGAAGTGATCATCACCAATAACTGCCAGAACTCAAACGAAATAAGAAATGATTAAAATAAATGTGCATAATCCTAAAATGTTAAAAGTATCTACATAATTAAAACTACGTTCTTTTCAATTTTCAAGAAAGACTAGGCCAATTTGTTTTTAAATCTTAGACGTTGAAAAATTGAGACCCCACACTTAATGACAAATGATTTTAGATGAAACAGTTTTGTTCTAACTGTATAGTGGAGGGCAACGATGTGACCAAAACACCACACCACACCAAACACTAATAGATTCATTCACAAACAATCATACTCCTGACTGCAAACTGGAAATCTTAAATCATCAACAAACGGAATTTGATTTTGATTTGCCCAAAATTGTCGTAAATATGGATTCCAGATTAGGCCGCCTCCAATGGAACTTGCAATAGCCGTTGAAAGCGAGCAGATGGAGAAACTTCACCAACCAGATGTAACATACTTTTACAGCTCACAAACATCGCAGTGAACAGAAATACAACTGTGCCGGGAGCCAAGTGGAAAATTGAAAAAGGAGCGAGCTTTTGGAATGATGGCAACAACATGAGTGCCTTTATAGACTGACGCCCAGCCACCACCATCGGACTGTGTCGTCCCTTAACCACCGCCGTTCTCAATCATGCACGGCCTGCTCCGACCTCCACCTCAGCAGCAAGCAAGTGTGGACAACAGGAGCGCGAGGAGTACAAAAGGAGAAATCCTTCCTGCATATTATCCTATATATGCTGTTTTGTAAAGCGTCTCCAGATAACACTTGTTATGAATTGGCGCTAAACAAATAATGATTGATTAATAATGTCTCATGCAAGACATCCACTGTTGATTGTCCTCCATATGTGTCTCTCTCTCTTGTGTCTGTGGACTCTCCACTGTGAAATCATCACTACAAACAGCAGGTGTGTGGTCTACTGCGTTTGCAGGATTACAATGTTAAAACAAACTGTTGAAACTGTCCTAATGCCTGTGGTATCCCAACTTTTTCAAATCGGTTAAGATGTGAAAATGGTCTTGTGTCTTGCCAGCCTAAGTGGAGTTTGTCCCTTTGTGGCTGAGGCCTTCAGGGACTCAAGGTTTGTCTCCCACCATGTTGTTGCCTATAACCACAATACGCAAAATGCAGAAAGCTTTTTTTAATGTGAATCTTCGTCTGTGATTTTCATCAAATCCACTCACAAATGTTCACAATCACACTTGGCCTCAGCTTGCTCTGCAGTGGTTGAAACATTGATCTACGCAGGCAATAACTATTTCATGTGCCTGCCAGCTTTCGAGTGAAGTAATGGCTAAAATGACATGGTATGACAGGTCTTCTCTTCTTTATTACAAAGATGTATTCATCTCACGGTGATGTATACATGCTGCCTTTTTATGTGCTATTTCTGCAGAATGAAGTAAAACACATTTGATATATACCAAAGGGAAAACAATGGGCCTTGGCCGTATTTCCTTCAGACAGTTTCCCCAAGAGGGGCGATGTGAGAATGCCCAAACATGACTTCAAGGAAAGGCAACATGGTTTCTCTCCTCGCTTCAGAGAGATGCAGACGCGTGCTCTCCTAAAACAATACAGAGGAGCGGTCAGCTTCATTTAGCGTGATAAAGAAAACACAGACTTTTCTCTAAAGTTTGGTGGCTGAGTACTCTTCAGAGATTGTTGTAGTGCATATTTCCACTCAGTGTTTCCATTACTACTTCTGATGACTAACAGTGATGCACAAATATCCTTCCTTGGCTGCTAAGATCTTTTGTTTCTCACTCAGATGATCTGATGTTTCGTGTTAGCCCCCTCTCCGTCTCCTGTACAAGGCCTGTGCTTGTCATCGCACCCACAGGGAGTATCAGGCTTCTAACCTCATTGAGGTGTAACTTCTCCCCTGTACCAAGAGGATCCTGCTTCCGTCAGTAGGAAACAAAAGTGTTAGGGTCATAAACAAAAGAGCCATTAGGAGAGCTGTTGACGCAAAGTGAGTAAGCCACTGAATCACATTATTCTAATGTGTCACGGCCTCTATTTTCTCTGCATTCCTATGACCAGGAGCCCAGAAGTTGTAACCATCCTCAGAGATTTGAAATGTATTTGATTCAGAAACCTCTCGTCTGTCACTTACGAGTAAGAGTTTCATAATTCATGTTTGCTTTGGTTAAAAAAACTCTCCTACCTTATTTAAAAAAAAGCAGCCAATGGAAACAGAATACTCAGAAAGCCAAATTCAGGGAACCATATTAGCTGACAAAAAATGTTTCTGTTGCAAAAGCAGCTTCATCTTAAATTACAACAAGAGGCCTCATTCACCAACCGTTCTTAGGAACACATTTCTTAAGAAGATTTTGGGATTCACTCATGCTACCAGGATGTGTGTCTGCAGGGCCCTGCACTCATGCCCTTTTATGGGCATTAGTGGGAGGTTACCTATGCTAATCGGGAACAACAGGCTTTCAACTTACGACCACAAGGAGATAAGAACAGAGCTGTGAACATTCAGTCTTTTCAGAACACGTCGGTGAATCTGACGGAGAGTTTTCTTAGAAATCTTGTTAAGAACGACTTAAGGAAAATCACATGAAAATATTATGAATATAAGATCCAATCCAACTTTATTTGTTAAGCACTTTAAAACAACCACAGTTGACCAAAGTGCTGTACAGAAGAATAAATAAAATACACAACAGCTCACATGAGATAAAAAACTACATATGAAATACAAAAATAGATGAATAATATATTGGTAAATGAGTCCCAATGTATATTGTCTTGTGTTGAAAGACCACCAAGACTTATAGAGCTTATGACACTGAGAATTGTTCTTCAACTGTATTAGAAAGTTGCCCTTCTATTTAAAACTCCAAACATACGGCCCTGCTGTCATGCTCTTAAAGCGCCAAATATTTACTCCTCCACTGAAAATAGTCCCCCCCCCCATACAGAATTAAACTGTTTATGTTATTTTCAGTAAACCCCCCCCAAAGGACTAATGTCTAACGGCACCAATGTTCTCGAGGAGTGCCTCAGACAGTTGTTTTTGAGTTCTCATAACATGGTCCTTCCCTGAGATGTGTTGACAATAACAAAAGCCTTGAATAGCGCCAGTCCTATCTCCTGTCTCTAGGTTAGTGGGACAGCAAGGCCATGGACCATGATGTTGTATTTTTCTACTTTGTAACTTACAGCGTGTTACAGCACAATGTGTCCCCGAGCAAAGTTATACAAAGAAATACAAAAATAAAAACAGGACCAGAAAGTCCACAATACTACGTGACAGAATTCAGAATTTCAAATTGTCAAGAGGTTTAATTAAAAAAAAACATCCTATTTTCTTACCTCTCTGAATCAATAATGAAACCACACTATTCCCAGTCCAGCTCTGTAGACTTGTAGTATAGGCTCAATGTAAATGTTTGTATTATTTGGGGAGGGGGCGGTTTGTGTGTGCTAATTCAGTGATTCCACGTGCATGAATCATTCTAGGGGACGTCTCTCAATGATATCCCATTATTATTGAGAACATGTTAGAAAGCTTCTTTATATCTACTGTTGTTTGTAAAATAATGATAAATGAATTGTTTAAACATATGTTTAACCTGGGTGCAAACCAGGCCTCGAGTGTTGAAGACAAAAGACAATGTGGAAGTAAAAAAAAGTGCAGTTCCTCAGGTGTCCACTGGAGGCTGGCTCCAATAGGTAAGTCCCCTTTACCTCATATTTATATGAACATACTGACAGCCTGGTACAGGAACAGTTTTGGTCTGAATAGCTATAATTTGGTTTTTTTAATAAAAACTGTATAGAGGTGAACTTTAAGAACTCATCCGTTTTGTTTACATTTTTAGCTAAACTTTATGCATACATTTGCATAATTAGGGGCGTGGTTCATTTGACTGACAGGTGGGCCTGTGGTAGCCGCTCGACAAGAGGCTTACGGCCCGCCATAACTCCATCTCAGCTTGTTTCTAGATTTTGTCATGACCGCCTCAAAGGCCATGGCAAATAAAGGGAGAGAAAAGAACACATATAAAGGAGATTTAATTACAAAAACATAAAAAAAAGAGATGAGGTTAGGATGTCGGTAGAGTCAGTATTGTAAGTGAGTGGATGTGTGAAAAATGTATTGTGCATGTGATGGATGGAAAAGACGATAAAGTAGCCAAACAAGGCGCATGTAGGAAGTCTCTCTGAGCAGACTGTAAGGTGGCAGCTTTTATAGTGACTGTGAGCTTGTGCCCAGGTGTTCTCAGTCAGGCTGATTGAACAGCCACATCTACTCGTTACATGTACCTGCAACAATGAAGAGAAGGCACAACCTAACAGGCCATAGGGCCGTCACAATTGATCAGAACTTTCTTTGGACAATAAAAAAAAGGAAATAGCGGCTGCTATATACTGTTAGGACCTACTGTTCAGTAGACTCGTACAGTAGACTGATATTTGTTCCTACTTCGTCTCATTCATTCAGTATGGAAGTGGTGTCATTAGCCCGCCGCGTGTTATTGACACTCCAACTCAGATGTGATATGCACGATGGCTCAGTAAATAATACAAAACTCCACATTGCATGTAAACAAATTAACAACTTAACATTTGAAAGGCGTGTTACCCGAACCGGCCGCATCCATCCTCGTTTTTGTTTTTTTTCATCCTCCTTCGTTTTGATTTGGAGGCGAACACGAAGTGACCTCTTACATTTAATTTTGCACAGCATTGTGGGTGTTAAAATACAATTCTTTTCCTGAAAGGATGCATCCAAACCATACTGCACAAAACCCGGAAGTTAGCATCCATGCTGAAATGTTCTACTGAAAAAAAGGCCTGTTGAATGACCACAAGTGTTCAGTCTACTGAAACCCCCCTCTGAAAAGTCTGCACTGCATACTGAACTGTGGCTTTTCAGAAAGGGCCAGCATCTTTAATATGACTGCCGTTTGATGAGATCAAAAAAGGCCCTTTTAGGAACCAATGGATGACGTCGTCACTGAGACTACCTTCAAGTTTTATACAGTCTATGGCACAAAATTATTAACATAAACAAAAATAATTTAACATAGTTTATGATATAAATATGTGTTTCTCTTCATTAAATGTCTCAGTAGGAGTTCAGGATGCACAGCGCTGCTCTGAATGTGTTTTCTGACTGTTTGTGACGTTTATTATATCAAGGACAACATTTAATGAGGGAAAAACTGGAAGGAAAAGAAACCTTTGTCTTACATTTTAAACTCTGTTGTTCCACTTTCTGAAAACAATGTGTATCAGGTTTTCTTTTTTTATCTCCACACAATGCCACATTGGTTTGCACAGACATTTGTTCCCTTCAGATGGAGAAACACAGTGAACGTCTGACCTGCTGATAGAAAACAAAGAACACACAAAGAACTGAGAGCTCTGCTGTAAATAAAAACATTTTGTTTGTCTTTTATTTTGTCTTTCAAAACCTGCAGACCCTTTGCCCATTTGTCATTAAACATGATTTCCTATCCATGACGTGTTTATGTATAACTTCTGTTTTTCTGTATTTCAGAGAGACATACGATGTGAGGGACAGCATCGAAACCTAGATATGGAAAAAGGGAGTGGTAGTAGTCTGTGGCATCATGTTTTACCTTTCCATGCTCAGTTGCATAGCACATGAACATTATCAGATTGAGATTACCATCCACCCCCAGCTGTTCTCTTTCACACTGGCCCCCATAGCCCCCCTCTATCAACCATCCCATTCCTTTCTGTGCTTTCACCTTTAAACTGAAACGCATAGGAGCAAGAAGGGCCAATGATTTTTGCAACGTGTCGGCTTATCTTCATGGCTCACTGGCTGTATCCCATCAACATGGTGAAAAAAAACGTTTCCAAAGCGTGTTTTAGCCTGCTTATGACTCCAAATGATGGAAGAATTTTAGTTGACTGTCCATCTCGTTAAAAGTGCTTTTCAGTATTATCATTCATGGTTATTTGTTTACATTTTTCCAAAACCTTATATCTACATCTGGATTCCTGATGTCAATCAAAGACAACACAGAACGTGTGCTTTGTTTGTTTGGTTCCTAAGATAAAGTCCTTATTGTACTCATAAGCCACCACGATATATAATACAGTCTGTTGTCCATGTACAAATAACAACAGTGTTAATGCACCTCTGCCTTTTTCAGATGATGTAATCCTGCTCGCTTGGTAATCCCTAAAACTGGTCTCGTGGTATATTTTGCAATTATTATGCAAATTATGATCACCATCATGTACAAGGACTCAAAGCCATTTTGTTTTTGTCAAAAAAGAGAGGGGGCACAAAGTAAAGACTGTCGGAGCAGAGTAGGGTTTTCTGGCGAAAATTCACCAACTACCGATGAAAGGCCAAACCCTTAACGATGCGTTTCGGCTTGTGGCCTTCATCAGGACCCTGGTGAAGGACACAAGCCCAACCGCATCGGTCTAATAAAGTTAATAGAGTTGATCTCTAAACTACAAGTGTTCCTTTTTGACCTCTAAAAGTCAAAAACACTAAGATAACAGTTTGCTGCTGGGGAGTAACACTTACAGGCCGCTGCTTGTTGAGGGTCCACTAACACTCGTTTGAGACGTTTGGTCATTTCTTGCTTTCAGTTTGATCTAACGGGTGTCACTGTTTCAAACTCTGGAAAAGGTTTGTGGTGTTGCCCGTTTTGGCTGCACTTGTCTTCGACACAGTTTACAGAGCAGGCTGCTCTGTTTTTTTGTCGGACTCTAAATATATCCAAAATATCTCCAAACTCCTGAAGTTGAGTGGCCTTTCTTGTTGATGATATTTTCTCCTGCTTTGAGCTGGTATAGGCTCAGCATTCTTCAGTGTCGCCATCGCTCATTTTGGCTGTGTTTCCATTCCCCTCCAAACGTCTGAAAGTCTGTCGACCCATATCCCTGATATCATTGGCTGTTGGTCGTCTTTTACTTCTTCTCTTTAATGTCATGTGGTAACTACTGTTTAAGGCGCATTAGCGCCCCCCATTCCCAGTGTTTGGTTGGTGTAACTACAGGTTTAAATCTATCAAACATCTGTTATATTTCTATTGTGAAAATTGACATCACATTAGTTATCATTTTATCGCCCAGGCCTATGGTTAGGTCTAGAACAACCCCTTTGTTTTAGGAGAAAACATCCTGATCAAGAGGCTTCTTCTGTCAGGTTCATTCATTGATTTTTACTTTGGGAAACTTCTGCTCTTATTTAATTCCTTCAATGCCCCAAACTTCCCAAAAGCAGACTTTCTGGCTCTATTTGCCAATTCACAGACTTTCCTCCAGACATTCATGTTGCAGTTAAATAACATTATTCAATTTACGTTTGTTTGAAATTTTACTGACGTGGGAAAAATAGCAGAATTTGTGTTGAGGTGCATGTTTCTATACTGTATTTATTTTAACGATTATTGAAATGCCATGTGATCTGGTTGAAGCTTGCATGCATGTTATTTTTTAATTTACAGACTTTTTTTTGACTAAATATCTAATTTATCATGTGGGACAATTCAGGCTTGCAACAACGTAGTTTATTACCATAGCTTTTATATGGATTTGTTTTTCCCAAAACCTTGTCATAATTCTAGCAGGTTGAATAATGGTGATGGCTTTTCCTCCATTTCTTTCAAGTAGAATACGTAATGGAAGGAGGAAACTTTTGTGCTCTGAATGTCCGTCTCTGGGTCGTCGCTCCTGTGAGTCAAAGGAGGATTGCATAAATCTTTGTCAGTATCTGCAGGCTGCACTGTACGCTAACTTGTCTAAGTCTTGAATGACAGAAGAAGTTCAAGGATGTTCAAGTTCGATTCACAATGAATGGCCGCCTGCTACACTCAGAGTCTGAGCACACATTTGGGTTTCGTTGAGCTTGATGGTGCAATTAGAAATGTTACAGCAGCCAATTCGGACACCAGAAAACAAAGATTTCCTCTTCAATGTTTGGTGGGAAGTTATTGCTCAAAGTGACAAGATGCAGAAACAAGCAGAACTTGTCTCCTTGGAAGGGTATCCCAGTGCATATCCTCGAGACCGGAGTAAGAGGAGCTTGGACATACGGTAGAACTTCGTAGATGCTCCTTTGCACTGAATGGAGCCAGTTGAGGTGGTTCGGATTTCAGATTAGGAGGCCCCCTGGATGCTTCTTTGTGGAAATATTTCAGGCATGTCAAACTGTAAGGAGACCCTGGGGTAGGCCCAGAACATGCTAGAGGGATTATCCATCTGGCCCTGGAACATCTTGGGTTCCAGGAAGAAGAAGCTGGAGGAATAGGGTGAGGAGCGTGGATGTTAATTTTTCTCAGCTTGCTACCACCAGCTTGTCCCTGATAAAAAGCTGTAAATCAATGGAGAGATGGACGTTGTAAAGGATCCAAGGATAGCAAAACGTGTTGAATCAGTTTATTATAGAGGTAACATACAGGTACAACATTTACATTCATTTTTACTTAACAACATCAGTAGTCTGAAACATTTTTAACAGTCCATCAACCACAGCTACAAGAGAGAGAAAGCTAAATGATTCACAGATTGGTGACGGCTGATGCAGCAGCGACCTAAGGTCGAGCCCCATGCAGAGGCTCTAGTCCTTGAAGCCGGCAGCCCGAACACCGCTCCTTTCCTGCATGTAATCCCCAACTCTCTCCCGATTACCTACTGTATATCTGTCCTATCTAAACAAAGGCAAATAGCCAAGAAAAAAATCGATAAAAAAAACAATTCTCAGAATGGTGCAATAACTTATTGATTGAGTTGAGTTTCTGGCAATAAACTATGGATTCACTTTTCTGAAAGTATGCTGTTTTT
This sequence comes from Tautogolabrus adspersus, assembly GCA_020745685.1. Lineage (NCBI taxonomy): Eukaryota > Metazoa > Chordata > Actinopteri > Labriformes > Labridae > Tautogolabrus > Tautogolabrus adspersus. The sequence goes on along the minus strand of CM036548.1, from coordinate 24,563,212 downwards.
AACCTTGAAAAACCCCTCACAAAAAAGTGATTGCATCAGTTTCCATCAGAGGAGAATCTTTCAGGCCTGGTATATTCAGTTCATGTTTATGAAGCCTCAAACCACATGGAGGCAACAATACAGAAGTTTTGAATAAAAATTGTGTTGACCACATACGTATAATAGCAGTGAAATAAGGGGATAACACACTCCCTCTGGTGAGGATTGTTGACAGGCCTTTAACCTCCAGATGTAGCATGTAAGCTTTGCAACTGCCCAGTATTAAGTGTTTGAGGTTTTACAGCGTGACTCCCAGGTGTGAATGCATATAATCGTATCAATGTGAATCAAACAGGATGTTGTTGGAAAGCACCATGCATGCTCAGCAAGCCCTCTGTGTATATATTCAGATAGTTTTTCTTTTAATAAATTAAGTCAGGAGAATTTGGATCAGCCCTGTAAAACTTTTACTGCGTGCATGACGTCACCCAAGCACAACCCTGTAGGAATGTGGAGCATATCCAGAAAACCATGAAGGCTTTTGTTACTGTGAAAAGTAAAAGAGAAATAAACCAAACACCCCTCCCTCCTCACGCATTTTGGAGTTATTGTTTATCAAAACTCGATCTCAGTCAGAAGGGAAACCAATCCGATTATTCATGAGGCAATCCCTGCAAGTATCATTTGCACATCATCGCGATACGTCGTCCCCTTTGGGTGATTATTAGGGCTAATCAGATTAGCATCAATGTGTCATTACCTCACGCTACCTATGCTTCATTTCACTTGATAAAATGCTCAACAACCGTCCAAACACATGGAACATCTTAACATACAGATGCTTAAAGCAAAGACAGCAGAATATGCATAAACTTAGCAGGAGTGAAACACTGGTCTTACCTCATGCTGGCTTTCTCACACATAAACAAAACACACTTTACAAATGCACAGTTTATCACGCAGACATGGTTTTCTGTAGGCTTGCACAACTTCATAGTGTGTAAATATTTGTCTTCGGCTTTGAGTCATCTTTATTTCGACCAGTGATTTACCATTGGTTTGGGTTGTTTTATTTATTGCATTGCCGTTAACAGCGGCCTATCAAAAAAGGACTTTATAAAACTGATGGAAATAAACATAAATATGAAGTTTATGAAGTTTGACGGGAAACTCAGTGCTTAAAATCATTTGTGACATTTGATTAGACTCCATGTGGCTTAATTTGCCATGGTCCTCGATGCACGGAAGGCGGTAAACCAAAACCGGTTGAAGTTTGTCTTGTTATTTCTACTATAATTGCTGGAGAGAAATGCATATATTCCTATTATTCATGTCCTTTGCATCAGTCAAGCCGCCAACTTCTTCACAATCACTGGATCGATTTAAAAAGAAGAAATCTTTCCAAAAGAAATGCAGCAGCCGCAGAGTTATGACTGTTTAAGGAATCCTCAAAACACAACAAAGACAGCTTTTGGAATAAGGTCTTTTTCATCCTGACTGACGACGGCAGAGAGAAGTAAGTGTGTCAGCACTTCTCAGGCTCATCACATCTTGTTGTGTCTTGCCAACATTGCAGCGCCTGAGGTGCTGTTAGGCTGTCACGAGAGGAGCAGATAGTGGCGCACATGTGTAACTGGATCTGCATGGCACAGAGTCTGAAAGTATGCTGCTGCTGCTGGGTTAAACACATGCATCTGCAACGGCATGTTTGTAAAAAAAAACGCCTTTTTTGCTCACTGATTGACATTTTTATGGAAATTAATTTCAGCAGGAGACCTACAACCATAAATTACCGACCTATTAATTATAATAAATGTAGAATTAATTTTAGCCTGAACATGTGGTTGCATGTGTGAATGATCTATACTGGGTGGATACTGCTGTGCTTCTCTGGATTACCAACTAAGTGTATGTCAATACCTGCTAAGTATGTTAAGAACACTTGAGATTTGCAGACAGTAGCTCTGTATTTACTTCAACACATCACTCAGAAACATCTGGTTCATATAGAGCCTCATGTGCTCATTATAAGGCGGTGTAAAGCTTACATCGACTCCAAATTCATCAAGTAATTTCTTCAATAACTGCACAGCAACGAAAAATAAAACACCACCTTCACTCAGCCATGCAGGGTGAGGGAAGCAGCAACATACGCACCTTTGCAGGACATGGCTGCTGTATATCTTTCGTCCCTCTGTTCCCCAAAACGGTGCTTTAACGGTGTGTTTCCGGCAGTCCTCTCTCCGTCTCATAAAGTTGGGAAAACATCATGCTGCAAAGTATAGCAGGTGTTTGCATAGGTGGTCATCGGTCACTGGTAAATACATCACATTAACTGGGCCAATTAAAATGCCACTATAGGAGATAAATAATGAGACAGAGGCTGCACCAGGAGGCTGGACATCCTGTAAATCACTAAATAGCCACATTGTCACTAACATGAAAAACTGACAGCTGTCTGTCAAATTCTGGTATGACAAACTTTTCTTGGGTTACCTCTGGTATTCAACACAGCTGTTTTGGGCACACTCAACCTAGGCTGTGATCTGATTTCTTAAGCGGACAAGGACGTCCTTCATGCACCATCTATCAAAATGCATTCTGTTCATCTGTCTGCATGGCCAATTGAGGACAATAATGTCATTTAAAATCTGTATTTTTTTCCAACAGTGTTTTTATGCACAACAATGTGGCCCTTTTTGTTTTCTAATTGTAGTATACCTTAACCTGTTACTGCCACCAGTTAATGAGTGCACTAGTGTTAATCTATCTGTAGGAGAACCGGATAGTTCTGACACTCCCACCCATACATTTCAAAAGTTTATGATATGTATAATTATAGAGGGAGCATAGTCTATAGTTACATAGCATAGTTTTTAGTTAAATGTAACCAGTCAGCAAGTTAGCTAAACTAGGTAGCAAACTAATTCATGCACTCATGTAAGAAGATTTGTACTCTTTTTCCCTATTTGGGGATTTCTATCTAAAAAAAATCATCTTATAGAGTCCAAGCACCAAAAACATTCTGTCAAGACAGTTTTCCAGCACGGGGCTCTCTGACAGCTAGTTTAGTAGAAGCATGTTGTTCTCTCTGACAGCTAGTTTAGTAGAAGCATGTTGTTTAGCTCTCTGACAGCTAGTTTAGTAGAAGCATGTTTTTCTCTCTGACAGCTAGTTTAGTAGAAGCATGATGTTCTCTCTGACAGCTAGTTTAGTAGAAGCATGTTGTTCTCTCTGACGGCTAGTTTAGTAGAAGCATGTTGTTTAGCTCTCTGACAGCTAGTTTAGTAGAAGCATGTTGTTCTCTCTGACAGCTAGTTTAGTAGAAGCATGTTGTTCTCTCTGACAGCTAGTTTAGTAGAAGCATGTTGTTCTCTCTGACAGCTAGTTTAGTAGAAGCATGTTGTTTATCTCTCTTAAAGCTAGTTTAGTAGAAGCATGTTGTTCTCTCTGACAGCTAGTTTAGTAGAAGCATGTTGTTTATCTCTCTTAAAGCTAGTTTAGTAGAAGCATGTTGTTCTCTCTGACAGCTAGTTTAGTAGAAGCATGTTGTTTATCTCTCTTAAAGCTAGTTTAGTAGAAGCATGTTGTTTAGCTCTCTGAAAGCTAGTTTAGTAGAAGCATGTTGTTCTCTCTGACAGCTAGTTTAGTAGAAGCATGTTGTTTATCTCTCTGTCAGCTAGTTTAGTAGAAGCATGCTGTTTAGCTCTCTGTCAGCTAGTTTAGTAGAAGCATGTTGTTGTTTAGCTCTCTGACAGCTAGTTTAGTAGAAGCATGTTGTTCTCTCTGTCAGCTAGTTTAGTAGAAGCATGTTGTTGTTTAGCTCTCTGACAGCTAGTTTAGTAGAAGCATGTTGTTCTCTCTGTCAGCTAGTTTAGTAGAAACATGTTGTTTAGCTCTCTGACAGCTAGTTTAGTAGAAACATGTTGTTTAGCTCTCTGACAGCTAGTTTAGTAGAAGCATGTTGTTCTCTCTGACAGCTAGTTTAGTAGAAGCATGTTGTTTAGCTCTCTGTCAGCTAGTTTAGTATAAGAGTGTTGTTGTTTAGCTCTGTGCTTCGTTCTTGTAAACAAGTTTTCTCTTCTGCACATAGACTACAACTTACTGAGACCACGACTTACTTGTCGTTTAACTCGAGCAGGGAAAATAATGTTGGTATTTCCGAGACAGAAGCCTGCCTGTGTTTGTTTGAAGCGGGCACAACCTTCTTTCTTGCTACTGTGCTGACGTTAGTGTGACCTCGTCCGCTTCTTGTCGTCTGTTTCACTTAATGTAAGGAGTAACGAGCACTTTTAAATGTCAGTAATTGTAAAGGCGTTATTGAATCTGGAAAGTCACTATTTTTTACTAGTCTCTGCAAATAGTAGTGGCGTTACAGTAACATCCCAACACAGCACATGACTAATGATTGACATAATTTTAAGGTTTTACTTCTTACTTTTAAAGCACTTCATGGTCTGGCCCCAGAATATATTTCTGAACTGCTGTCCCCTTACCAGCCCGTGCGCAGCCTGAAATCCTCAGGCAGGAACCTCCTAACTGTTGTCACCTCAAATTTAAAAACCAAAGGAGACACCACACCACAGTTGTGGAACGACCTGCCTGAGGATCTCAGACTAACTACATCAGTATCTTCTTTTAAAAACACATTTTTATCGTAAGGCCTTCTTATAATCCTTTTTTTTTTTAATTTGTTTTACTGTTAATTTTTAGCCAATCTTTGTCTCAGTTGTTTCTCTTGGATGATTGATGCATTGTTGTTTTATTTGTATGCCTTTTAATACGATTCTATTGTTGTGTATTTGACTGTGGGATTTTTTAACTCTGTAAAGCACTTTGTGACGTTGGTTTTGATAAGTGCTTTATAAATAAACTTTATTATATTATTATTATAACGATGAATTGCTGAAGGAGAAAAAAAGATTTTTGTTTGGCATCCTAACAAGAAAATTGTAAGCTCGTAAAGTTTCAAAAGTTACAGATACATTTTCTTTATACAGTTTTTCTCTAGGATGAAACAACTTGACAGTTTTTTCTCAAATGTTAACTCTAAAACTCTCTAGACTTTGAGCCCTTAAAGTGAGGGTAAATGTTTCTGATAAAGCAGCACCTCTAACCTCCTCTCCCTCCTTAACAGTTGATCTATGGTCTGCTCCAGACCACAGAAACAGATGTTCTACAGGTTGCCTCGCTCTGAATGGGACCTATTGTCGGGGAATGAAATGGAGCAAGTGTCCGCAGCAGGTCGAGGGTCGGGTTGGGCAAAAGGCACCAGGTTCCACGAGTCTTGACCTTTTAAATGACTGCAATGTGATACAATGCATGGGTCAGCAGTCACATGCTGAAAGCAGGCCCACATGTTGATGCCTTAACCCAGCCCCCCTGCCACAACCATGACGTGTGGCTGCTGGGACTCTCCTGGGATAACAACCCCCTAAGGCTTCTGGGTAATTAAGGGAACCAATTAAGAAAGCCTGGGTCCAACCTGGAATGAGGATTGTGAGGAGGCTTTTCAACAAGGAGGTTTTATTTCTCTTGGATTTGATTTGCAACGGAAATTAAATATGCTTCAGTTTTTCTTTTAATAATAATAGAAGATACTAATCCAGAACCAAAATGGATCCATATCGCTGTTTATTGGCGTAATTTTACAACAAATGAGATCAGGGAACAGTTGATCTCTACATCCACGATCAGAGAAACTTGGATTTGTGCACATTTTAAGCAGGACCTGGGCTGGTTCCTGACAATACCTAATAATTGTTTTAAGAGACTTCTACTTGGCTTCCAACTTATTACTATTGCTAAACAGCTTGAACTAGATTATTGGCTCCCATCGCTGTTCCTTTGGTTATTTGGCGTATAAACTCAAATGCACATATGCATTCATTGGAATCATATTCACCACTAATTGGGGACTCCGAGATGACGTATGGCGAAAGTTTGGTGTCTTGTGACAAATCTATTGGGTAAGTTTAAAGCTGAAGCAGAGCAGATGCACGGTAGAGAGTCCAAAATAGCCCCACCACACTGGAGGCTTTACTGACTTAATAATGTCAACACCAGAGTCCTCACAAAACCAGATGGAGCCACTTTATTTGTTGGACTGATTGCACCTACTCAAGTTTATCTCCAGCCGTACACATGGCAGAGAGCGCTCAAAGGGAGAGATGCCTGATCCAGTCAATGTTGTAATTTATGAAGTGCTTTCAAAGCCAGGGTTGCCACAAAGCTCTGTGTAACAAAGCACATAAATGCATGGTAACAACATCAGAGAACAGTGCATAAATTTCAAACATATGGGTCTACTTTTATTTATTTCTTCTCTCCTTTTCTTTCTGAGTCGAAACATGTGAAAGAATAAATATTAAGGTACACAAAGATCAGGGAGGGACTGATATAAATCATCAAGAAAGGGGCGCCGGTAGCTTTTGGTAAGTGCGTGCAGCCCATGTACAGAGGTTATATTCCTCCAAGGGGAAGGGCCTGGGTTCGAATCCGACCTGTGGCTCCTTTCCTGCATGTCATTCACCACTCTCCCTGTACAATTTCTGACTTTATCCACTGTCTTATCTCTAAATAAAGGCATAAAAAAACCCAAAACTGACTGAAGAATGAAAGTTAGAAAATAGACATGATGAGTATTTGGGTCACAGCAGAGCAGAGTTGCACTTCTGGCACACGAGAGAGACCGCGGCGTGTGCAGTGGAAACACAAGCGTTGACTTAGGGCGCGATCAGCTTCGTAATGAGTAGTGCACACGGATGCAGTGAAATCTGGAGGTATCTGTATGTAAAGAGGGAAATAAAAGCTCTACCTTCACTAGCTAAGACAACTCCTGATGCTATGATGCATTAATCCTAGCAGAGTTATTGTACGTTGATTTTCTTCTACCCTTGACAATGTTAGTGCTGATTTGCAGATGATACTTTTGGAGCTTTAGTGAAGGCTGGCTCCTTTTCCAACACCGAATACAACCACACACAGGTGTGTATCTCACACATTTTCTGAGACATGTGGCCCATGTCAGAGAAAGATTAATCCAAGCTGACCCAGATAATGAAGTCAGGATGAATTTCAGAGCAATGTTTTTCATTTGAAAGAGTATTGAGTGCCTGCAACACAAAGCCTTTATAAAGGCAGAGCGGCACGCTCATGCACACGGAGCTGAAACATGTCCATAAAGAGATGACGAGCTAGGAAAGGAATGGGAAACTGTTTCAGGGTTCATTTTGATGCGTGACTTGAATTTTTTTTATATGAGATTCACCATTTAAAACAAAGCTTCCTCCCTGACCTGAACATCTGATCTGATACGGTGTGCTGCCTACGTAAGAATAGTGCATACTGTGTAAACGTGGGGCAGCAGTAGCTCAGTCTGAAGGGACTTGGGTTGGGAACTTGAGGATTGCTGGTGCAAGTCCCTGTGCTGGCCAAAGTTTGGAATAGGTCTGGTTGCCCGAGTACTTCCGAGGAGCTTTTGAACTCCCAACAGCTCTGGTGCACTCCCTGTGTAGCAGTGTGTAGCAGTCCCACTCTGACATCTCTCCATTATGCATGTCCATAGGTCCTGATTGTTCATGTGTGTATTTCAGGAGAAGCATGTCTCTCAATAACAGAGTGTGAAACAACAATTTCTCCTCAGGGATTAATAAAGTAAAATAAATTACAGGGCTGTTGTGCTGTTCAAAACACGGTCCCAATGAAAAAGGGCTGTCTACCTTTCAAGGTGTAGCGGTAAAAATATAGAATACACTTAAACTGAAAGTTTTTTTTATCATTGTAGATTTTTTTTTAGTGGCTTCTTATAATAATAATAAAACAAAAACAAGAGATATTAGACATTGGTGATACATTAAATGGAGCAGCAGAGGTCACATCAGGGGCAGAATTTATAAATCTAATCTAATTAGAGGCAATAACTTTGTGAGGTAGAAGATGTTCAAATGGAGGGGAATTCTGAACTCTTTTGTGCTTAAGTCTTTCAGAAAACAGGATCCAACTGATACTCGCTGCCTGTACAAACACAGTGGTTGGATCTGCTTACACAGAATCCAAATCATGGCCAATCCCATCAGAGTCACGTAATATATCTCCCTCTTCCTCTCGCTCTCTTTCTGTCATCACTGAGCTTCTGCTGTCACTTTTATGGTGTGCATCATGCTGCATGAGGACCGAATTTACACCAACATTTTGACTTCTCAAGCCAATACAGTACGAGGCTCGCTGTTCCCTTCTGCAAAACTTCCTCCTTCTTTACAAAAACAATAAACCACATCCAGGTACGTGGTTCCAGCATACGTCGACGACTCTGTTTTTTTTTGTTTTCAAACAGTATGGCTCTGCACTGCCAGAGGCTTCCTTGTAAGCTGGTTTTGAAAATGAATGCCTTTATGTTTTGGTTTGGACCCACTGAATAATTTACTATGTAATTACATACTCTGCAAAAGCCTCTGTGTCCACTCGGGCCCATTTGGGATTCTCTGTTGCATTGCAGTCACAACCAGAGCCTTGACCAAATCAAAACTCAAACCCACTCTCTAATCAAAAGAATGGAAAACGCACATCCACAGGCAAAGTTTTATGTCTGCAGTTTGCTAAATACCCTTGCACCAACAATTGGGTTGTAATTTCTGATTTGCAGCTTTGCCAAGACGCTGCAGCCTTTGCAGAGCTTTAGCAAAACAAGTCCCATCATTCACCTTGGCAAGGGGTTTGCTGAGAGAAATTACAATACGCTGCAGCAAAGTTATCACTGCTGTTGATGCTAGGCAACCACTTTCTATTAATGCTCCCAACCATATGCTCATATAGTCACAGAGTCCAGGGAGCATCAATATAAAATGATAATTGGTCAGGGGACAGCGAACATCACTCCAAGTCTAATTCTCCTTCTGCAAAAAAGAATTAGGAGCATTTTCGTGTATTTCAGTGTTAGACTGAGTCCTAAACACAACTGGAACAACTTTCGAAGTTTCATGCATTCTGCATCCATTGTGTGCCATGCACAGATCTGCAATACCTCGTAAAACGCAGGCCGTTTTAAATCATACCATCTCTACTGCACATGTAATGTGGAGCACAAAAACACCAGCGTTACTGTTGTTGATTAACACATGTGGGCAGTGATTTTATACGCAACAGATTGTGGGGTTATCTGGGCCTCATTCGTTGGGGGTTTTATTTGAACAAAAAAAGAAAAAAAAAACATTATAGCTTTTTCAACAACAGTGCACCTGTGTGAATTCACCCAGGTTTAAAATACAGAGAATAATAAAAATGAGTACCCAATGTTTATTAAATGACGCATTAAGAAACCTATTTATCATGTTTTACGCTCATAAACATTTTCACAGCTCGTAAAAGGAAACGGATTTAGTTCACATTTGTGGATTTTTCCTACCTTCCTTTTTTGGGAATTTTAACCCTGGTACTACTCTGTATACATTTAAAAGTATTGCCCACACCATTATGATCACTTCTGTACTGGTATTACATTTTTTTTGCACCTTCTTTTTCTCTTCCTATTCCTGCCTAAATGTACTTTAATTCAACTCAATGCGTTACAATCTGATGAAGAAAAGAGGAACAGCCAAATACTCGTTTGTTTGTTACGAAGCTCCTAGCAAACGTGCATCCTGTCTCCAACCACAGACTGTACAAACATAGATGTAGTCTCAGTGACATCACCCATCAGTTATTGGATCAGACTTTTGAAGCCCAACGATGGCTGTCTCCAATTTGAAAATGCTGTCTCAAACTAACTTTCAGTCAGCCTAGCTACAGGGGAAGAGATGGAGCTGAGGCGGGCCTTCAGCCTCCTGACAAACAATTACAACAAGCCCGTCTGTCAGTCTGATCAGCCATACCCCTTAATATGAATAACTCCTATCCTTCATAAAATCTAAATGCACAAGTTGTGTGTGTGCCCATTAAGCACATGAACTATTAAGACCAGAATCTGTTTTTGTACCAGGCTGTAAACATGTTTATTTCTGCTATAAAAATAGACATTTTAATTTGGTGTGTGTATGTGACTTCTGGGTCTTTTTTTTAATAGCTTGCCTCAAGTGGACACTCGAGGAACTGCAGTTTTTTGCACTTCCACATTGGCTTCCTTTTGACACACTGGATGTTGCTGATAACAAGTCTTTACCAGTTGTTTTCTCGAGATCTAAACTTATTTATCTATTTATCACGATGACATATCTGGTTATTCTATCATAACTGATCAATTTATCTCATTATTTTGAGAGAACAAAGCTTGTTTCATTTGATAACTGGTTAAATGTCTGGCAATCTAACAACAAAACACAAAGCTGGTCACTGTCACACATCGGACCACCACATGGCATGCTGCCTTTGCTCACATTAATGATTTAAGTTAAGCCTATTTCTGCTTTTGCAACCCTGGGAATACGAGATAAATAAGTCCAGATCTTGAGAGAAAACATTCTCTCCCCTTATCACAGAGTACATAAAATGTATTGATGCATGTCCACTTAGCGTTTCTGTAAGTTAGCACAACAAGAGGGTTGTCATTTAGTAGTAAAACACGTCTTCACTACTGACCCTCTTCACCCTTCAGTCCAAGCAAAGCTCTGAGCAACTGTAACCCAGCGTCCTGGTCTTATTCCTCCTTCCAAAGGCCAAAAATAGTCAATGTGGAAATAATAAACCAAAGTGTTGCTTTTTGCGTAGCTATTTTCTGATTATACTGACTGATTTGACTAACTGTCTGACAGATGCATGATTTCCAGCACACAGAGTTACAGGGCATACAGGACCATACGGTTATATATTCACCAAAAGTTCTCCAGCAGATAGGTGGTCTAGATAAAACTTGGCAGCTGTAACCTCTTAAACCCCACTGACCTGCTGGTGTGTCAATGATTACAAGCTCATGCTGAGCAGTAAAACTGTGTTTGAACCCGCAAAGCCTTATTTTAAGCTCTGGTGAATATCCCATGTTTCCATAGATATGGGAAAATGTAAATAAACCAATGCAGATTACATCTCAAATCTTTCCATTTGACAGAATGCTGCAGCCATAAAACAAACTGACTGTCTCGGGTTGAAAGCTTCCATTCAATGAAAGAGATGGACCAAGTTAATACAGCAATTATACGATTCCCTTAGACACAATGTGATGATTTAAAAGCCATAGCTAAATACCTAAGGAGAATAGGAAAAACTAGCTCAAAACATGTCGGAGATCTTAGTTGACTGCCCAGCTGACTCCTGATGTCCTCATATCTCATCTTTTATGTTGGCAGCTAAAATGATTTGGTAATGGCCATGTATGAATTCAAAGCATGAAGAAATATCCTTCAAACAGAGCAAAAATAAGTAATACTGCTAAACAAAACAATTGCTGCTCCCTTAACAAAACTGGAAATCAGCCGATACATTTCAAGTCTGCAGATTGTTTGCAGCTTTGTATGAAGTCAAATCCACATTTGGTTGTCATTTAAAAAGCTGTTGTTTAAGTGACACACAACGCGATTTAACAGGAGTGAATGAGCTCAGTGATTACGATATCTTTCTTTCTGTCTAGCATGTAATCGTTCTCACCTTCAAAATGTAGATGTGAATCATGGTTCACCCCATTATAAGTGTCAACGGAGAATGAAGGTTTTTGAGCATTTCATTTTCCACACATTGCTAGGCTAACATTAGGATTTAGAATTGCTAACATAGCCGCAGACTTATAACGTTTTGTTTGAGCGGTTAATGTTAAAGTTGGTTTGCTAATTGTCTGCTACATTGTTTTCCTGTGATGGCTTTAAATCACTAACAAGCTGAAGCCGTGGACACGCATGTTCTCCTGAACATTTTTAGAAAAATAGGTGAGGGCTGCCCCTGAAATCTTCCTGAGTCACTTGTTCACACATGCACCTCACAGCAGGAGACTGTCCCTGTCAGGTGGGAGAGGGGGGCAGGACATGACAGAGGAGAGGAGATCAGACTTGCAGAGTCCCTCGTTTTATTTCTCTACTCAAGACATTCTTTTACATAAAAGCTTTCACAGCAGGAGAAAGTCAAAGTCGGATGGGGGGGTGTCTGCTGAGGCATGGCATTACGTAAGAAGACGTGGCAGTGGTGGACGAAGCAGCAGAGTCCACTATACGACGCTATAATGAGAATATTAGCACAATGCTATGCTATGTGAAGCTCGGCAGAATCACAATATCAACAAAACAGCGGAGAGGAACGTACTGACGAACAGGAAACCTTATGAAGCAGCTTCATTATGTGCAAGGAGAACATACAGATCACGAACATACAATCTATGATCGTGCACTGATCAGTATAAACCTCACCACGTTCTCACGTCATCTCACTCAGACCTTCTGCAGAAAACATTCTAGGGTAATGGTAGAAGAAACTTCAGATACAGTCCTAGGGAAAAATGTGGTTTGGTTTGCTTTCACACATGCAACTCACCTCAAAGTTTCAGGAGTTTTGTGCAAGTGTAAAGCTCTATACTGTATGATGATAATTCTTGCCTTTACATGAATGCAACGTGCAGTTTGACTTATCACAGTATCAATGGGAGAGCAGTTAAGGACACACTAGTGAGCAGAAAACATAATGAAGTAGTTTTATTCCGTGCACAGTATTGCACCGTTCGCACGCCTGTTGCAGAATACAAATGTAATCACCCCTGCCTCTCGTCTGCAGTGAATTTTCCTGAATGACCGGTTGTGTTCTCACATGGCTCACCATTTGAGTTCACAGATGCAAGTCTCTCTGAAAATTTGGGGAAATGTTCAGGAGTTTTTTTTGTATGTGAGAAAGGACTATTGTACAATCCTTCATTACACACAGTGGACTACAAGTAGAACAAAAACAAAGAGGGTACCCTAAAATACTGTGTGACTGTCTGTAGGTGTTGTTACGACTAATAAATGTTTCTTTATTACGTGGCCAGCAAGGGGAACTCCATCTGGCTTTGAGGTCCCCTGAAGGTGATCCTGCAATGACGCTAATGTCCAGTGTTGAACTGGTTAGCAAATGTGTTCACACATACATACTGACACACACACTCACACAGAGTCTGGCATATCATGCTTGTATGTTAATATGTTTGATCTGCTCTCCTGCAGAGTCCTGGTACTGAGGTCTCCTCTGCCAGCCTGTCATTCATACCCAGAGGTTGGCACATACCTGAGCTGCCTGGTATCAAAGTCTTTTGCTCCGGACTGTTAGCGTACCATGCAGCAGCTGGCACGGACAAGGGCATGCTGGCAAACCCCAGACTGAAGTAGTGCAATCCAGCTTTAGCTTGAAAATGGAATGACAGGAACCTAGTTTTCTTTTCCCTTGAACTATTAATTTGATTCAATTTACTGGACTGACATTTTTATGTAAATGGTAAATCCATTTGACTGATGAATTCAAGTTCAACCCTGACATTAGCTGCAGAAACTGAAGAAATCAAGTATGGTCTTTGGTGTTTTTTAATATTTCTTTGTTTATCTCTTAATTTTAGTTGATCGCTGCTGATCTACTGATGATCAATCACAGTTTGAAGCGGGCTTACAATCTAAGGTTTCCAGAAATGTCGCCAGTTTTGGGCTTTTGTGTAATGTGTGTAATCTACAGCAAAGGAATTAAAACGTTAGTGTGACACATTGTGGAGGAGAGCATTATCTTACTACCTTAAAGGTTCAATATGTAGAATTTTATTAGCAACCGGCGCTCCCTTTGTTATTGTTTTGATTGAGAGCCCCCTGGTGGCGGAATTTACATACTGTGCGTTTAAATGACAAATTAAGACTTCATTTGGATGTTTAAAAAAAACAAAAAACGAACAAGTAGATGATTAAGAAATTAAAATTGTTGTTGTGATTTGTCCCTTTTGACCTGGCCTGCAGACTCAGGGGAAACACAATATGCACATTGAACAATTTGACAACAATTATTTTGTAAGGTTGATTGCATAAACCTTGCATAAGGAGGCAAAAAGAAATGTCGCCTTGCGTTAATCATCTTTGGGGTTGAAGGAGTGAAACAGCGAGAGGAGAAACCTCAAATACATCACCTTTTAACAAAGCCCAGCGTTAGCCATTCAAAGCTAAAAGTTTGGCCAGAAACTAGGCCACAAAGCAAAACCATCCCCCTGGTGCTCACAGACTCTCCATCTCCAGCTCCTTTTTATATGCACATGTCTGAATGGACTTTGTTTTGGAAATGCTTTAGGCCAACCATACATTAATAGACTATAAAAAGACTACCACTCGTGTCAGGTTTTACACTTAACAGCCAGCTTATCTCGATCTGCAGAGTTTCCATCACAGCGCTCAGATAAGCCTTCGCACCGGCTCACGTTACCAGATCATGCAGGTCTTCTCATGGTCACATTGAGGTGATTCGACGCTAATGGAAACCCGCAGGGTGCCCATCACCACAAAGTTCACCGTGCTGTTGACAATGCCACTATAGCAACAATATCAACTGTCGGGGGATGCAATCCAAGCAGGAGCAAGCTGAATATTTCTCACTATGTAGTGAATTAAAAGCTTTGTGCACACTTCCAAATAGCCTGAAGATTAATTTTTTACCTCTGAGAAATGACTGAGGATTACTTTCTTTGAGTCAAGGCACATGTGCAGCTAAAACTTTTCTTCCCAGTCAATTATGAAACAGTTTTTTCTAGTCATGAAGATTTGAATGTTTCAGAGGTGATACTGATATCAGGGTTTTTGTATCGGAGCTTAATACAGTTCAATCACATTTTACCAGAGAGGACCCTGTTATCAATTACATCTTATAAAGATTGCAAAAAGGCACGCAACCTATGGGTAATTTTCTTTAAGATTTATTTTTGGCCTTTATTTGATAGGAGAGTGGATAGAGTAGGACACCAGGGAGAGAGTCGGGGAAAGGAGCCGCACGACGGATTTGAACCATGCAGGGCCGCCCTCTCAGAGTATGTAAGCCTCAATACATGGAGCGTGACCCAACCTCTAGGCCATTGGAACCCCTCCTTTGGGGTCATTTTTAATGTAATGCTGTCCGGAATCACTCAACTGAGGCATTTAAAGGGGCTATATGTAACTTCCAAAAATACTGCCTTTGTAGCGATACCGCATGGCCATCAGGCGAACTGCCTAACAGCCTAATGATTTATATATAGCTACAAGTTACATATATATGTAACTTTTTATATGTATAAATCGTTTTTTATCGGCCACTAATAAGCGAACGTTTAACTAATGTGAAAAAGTAGATGTTCACTGTCTATCTGTGTTGCCTGTATAAAATGTTCCCCAGGTCGTATTTTCCGCGAAAGCTCCAGGCAGTGTCATTTTATTTGCGTTCTCAACGTCCTCCTCACTCCGCTCCTCTTACAGAAATCAACAGTACAAACTACAAACTCATCACACACTCCCGGTCTTCACCTGCACAGACAGGCCACCTTCCACACACTTATATCCGTCCTAGGAGCTCTGACAGGCCGACAAACTCATCACACACTCCTGCTCTCAGGCAGTGCCTGCCGAGACTGTCGTTTGTAGGATGGAGAATGAGACACACAGACTCCTTCACAGACTCTCACATGTGTATGACCACTTACCTCCTCTGTAAACATTTTGCCGGTAAATATCGAGTGTTTCACAGGCGATGTTGATGCTCGTTTGTGTACGTACGAGTAGTATGACGAGCACGCGAGAGACAGCGAGCAACAGGTTACTGGTGCAGTTCGCCTGACGGCCATGCGGTATCGCTACAAACGCAGTATTTTTGAAAGTTACATATAGCCCCTTTAACCCAAATCCGGTCACTTCTTTCTCCTAGTGACTTAGAAAAGGTCATCCTACATTTACTTCTTCCAGACTCGCTTATTGTAATACTCTCTATTCTAGCATCAGCAAGCGTAACATCCAAAGACTGCAGTTAGCAGGCTTTTAAACCATCACAAGAGAAGTGACCACATCACACTAGTCCGTGCTTTCCTTCACTGTCTACCTGGCCCTTTCTGAAAGCCACAGTTCAGTATGCAGTGCATACTTTTCAGTAGGGGGTTTCAGTAGACTGAACCCTCGTGGTCATTCAGGGGGCATTGTTTGGGTCCACCTCAGTAGACTGAACATTTCAGCATGGATGCTGACTTCCGGGTTTTGTGCAGTATAGTTTGGATGCATCCTTTCAGGAAATGTAGTTCTATTTGAACACACACAATGCTGTGTGAAATCAAATGTAAAACGTCACTTCACGCGCGCCTCCAAATCAAAACAAAACAAACGAGGATGGGGGGGGGGAAATGGATGCAGCCGGTTCGGGTGACGCGTTTTTCAAATGTTAAGTTGTTAAATTGTTTACATGCAATGTGGAGTTTTGTATTATTTATTTAGCCATCGTGCATATCACATCTGAGTTGGAGTGTCAATAACATGAGGCAGGCTAATGACACCACTTCCACACTGATTGAATCAGACGAAGTAGGAACAAATATCAGTCTACTGTGCGCGTCTACTGAACAGTAGGTCCTAACAGTATACAGCACGGAGAGAAGGGACTGTCTACTGTCAGATTGTGTAGGCACTTTGCAATTCGGAAGCACCCAGAGACTAAATAGACAGGGTAATCAAAACAGGTGAGACCAACGAGACACAGGTGAGGAAAATGATGGCAATCAAAACTGAAGGGAAACACACAGAGAAAGGATGTAAGACATGATACATCAGGATAATAAATAACAAAATAAACAGGAAACACTAAAGGCTTAACTAGGAAACATTCAAATAAAGAAACACACAAGGGAAACATGCAACACCAGGGAAGAATGAGACACAATGAAACAAGAAAATCTCAGCTCTGAAAATATACAAAATACAAAACTAAACAAGACCAAATCATGACAACCTGTGAGTTTTAGAATGTATTTGTAAATACTATGGAATGTATATATAGCGTGTAATGGCCAGACCCCACCCTATATCTGTGATCTGCTAACTCAGCGATGCTCCTGATAGCTTGCTGAGATCATCCAACAGGGCCCTACCAGTCGTTCTTAGACGATGACCAAGCCTTTGCAGTTCAGGCCCAACAGCTGTAGAACTCCCTGCCTGGCCAAACTCAGACTTACCCCCAATTCACACGTACTCCGTGTGCGCCACGGTCCGTCAGCGTGACAGAGTACGCTGCAAGCACGCATCAAGCTGGACAGAATATGACAACCCGGACAGGAAGTCAGACAAGGAAATGCACAGAGCTTTCGGTCAATTTCAAAATAAAACACAATATACGGACTCGCGATCGTATTTTTCATCAATTTATGAACATAACGTCAAAACAGGCACCGAATGAACAACAAATCATCCTCAGAAAGAGAAAGCAACATGTTGTTTGAATGAACAACAAATCATCCTCAGAAAGAGAAAGCAACATGTTGTTTGCACGTTTTTCTCTTTCCCATGTGATCTTGTAGTTCTTCTGTGATGTTTGTACAGCTGCTCATGGGTGCGCTCCGCTGTGCTGAAGTTACAGAAACGGATCCAGTGTGAATGGGCACGCGCCCTCCGACGGAGCAAAACCGTTGCGCTGATGGACCGTGGCGAGCACGGAGTATGTGTGAATTGGGGGTTAGTCCACACGTAGGTGGGTATTTTTTAAAAACTAAGGTTTTTCTGTGCATTTTGGCCTTTCGTACAGATGCAAATGGATTTTTAGGTCACTGAAAACGCACCTTTTGGAAAACTCCTTCCAGGGTGAAGATTTTCAGAAACTCTGTTTAAGGTCTTCATTTGTAGACAGGGGAATGTTTTGGGCTTGTAACGTTACACTGTGCGCCGGTTTCTCCTCCGTTTGACGTCGTTGTGCGACGCTGTCACTTTAGTTTACATGAGATTAGTGCGATGACAGACGTCACCAAACTAGTGCTGGTGTTAACGTTGCTATCTGGACTTTTTACATGCTCACATATATACACAGTTGTTCTCCCACTATGTTGACAGGCAGAAGTGCCTGAATGGACAACTTTGTAAATGAATGGTCATTGAAGAGGAATGGCAGGGTCATTTTACAATGTCACGGACATCGTTGTTGACTTGGCACGCTCATGACAGACGTAACTGTGCGTTTTGCATTTTCAAGAGGACAAAGACATTTTTGAGAACTGAGCGTGTGTGGACAGGATTATTTTTTGAAACTTTATTTCTTGAAACACTCACATTGACACAGCCTCGTCTCTCTTTGATGCACATGATCGACTGCACAGTAGACAAAGGTTTATTCCACATTTGAAGTGACAGAATGCAGACTGCCAACAGGTTCATTCCTGGAGCCGTGTTGTCTGCTCTCAGCTTCTATACAAAACAACACCTTTCTGTCTACGTCCTTGGAAATGGGACTGTTTGTGTGCCCGAGAGTGTTTGTGTATCACGCATTCCTTTTGTGTGTATGTAAAGAGACGACTTGATGAAGTGGAACATGACAAATTACAAGCTGCATTCTCTGCTGATGCTTATTTTCCATTTATGGAGAATACAAGGACGTAAAACACAAAAACGTCTGCCCACATGAAAAACCCCACACAAGTACACACAAACTCCTATGTTACTGAAAATTAACTATCGAGCTACATGGACCAAGTGAAGACCTGAACTCTGTATGTGGGAACTTAGGGGGAAAAAAATACTGACGAGTATGTACCCATTCTTTCACCTAACTGTGAAGATTTTCTTTTTTATTTAAAGGAGGATCATTTTTCTATAATGTAATCAATATACAAACATTTCTTAAAGGGCCCGATCGCACAGAGACACGTCACCCTAGGCGCGACCGCTCCAGAAACTTCTGAGCATATCAGGGGAGAACAACAGCTGGGAGGGCCTGTGGAGCACGGACGTGTGCACAAACAGGTTCAAATAAAATAATTGGGAAAAAAGGATTTTTTTTAGCAAACGTAGAGCTCTCGCTGTTGCTATGCTCCTAGACGAAGAAGGGGGAAAATGTCATACAGATTAAATGTATTGGCTGCTTTGGCTTAAAGTGACATTGATGAGAGCTGCAGCTTCGTGTGTTGAGCTGAAAAGATGAACATTTCAAATTTTTATGCTCGCCCAAAAACATGTATTGCAGCAGAGAAGAGCACCTGGCAACTGTGCTATACCATACCACAACAATGGTTCTGCTGGCGACACTAAGTGACGTGTCTCTGTGAGATCGGGCCCTAACGCAATAGTTACAAAGAATGGGGTTGATTTAGTTGAAAAAGATTTGCAAAATAAGGTAACATGGCTGTTTGATGTCATATAAAGAGCTGCATTATTAGCAATAAAAGCAAAATATATTTAATTGAATTAACTTTTTTTAAGCTACAAGTACAAACCATCACACATACAGTAACATTTTCTGTTAATATGATTGTATCTCTGTTACATCCACAGCATTTACACACCCACATAAAGTCACACATATGAACACAGCTAGTTTGGCACATCATTCATGAACACGCTTTTGTTCCAGCGGCACAGTTAAGAATTTAGCATGCTTGGAGATTATTGTTTGTGTTCAGAAGATATTAATGTCCTATAGTATAATGTGTTATAATGTTCAACTGTAACTAATTAAATAAAAACAGGAAGTGGCTCAAACACCGGCTGTGTGACTACCATAAAGGACTGTTTTTTTAACCTGCTTAACTTCTTTCTTTACTATAATGGGTGAGGCTCTGAGCCTGGACTAGCATGTCAATGTTTTGTTTTTTTTGCTCCTCATTTATTATTTAAGGAATATTACCAAACGTAAGCCCGTTGTGTCTACAGCTGAACCCGAGATGCTTTTCATTGCTTTTGTTTCGTCCCTGCTTGACCATTGCATCTCTCTGTCTTAGCAAAACTAAATCTTCAAGAAGGTTTCATGTAAAAACCATCCTCATGTTTGTGCATTGGTTTTAAATTCAAATCAGAATTCAATATAAGATTTTTTTAAGATTCTGGTCTTTAGAGTGTTTCATGGTCATTACAACACAAAACCACAGCTGATAGGACTCTTGAACACAGTCTTGGTAAGGAGGTAAACAGTCAACACTTGTAACAAGGAAAACCAAACAGACCCAAAAAGGGAACAGGAGAGCTGTAGAAAATACACCACAGAAGAGGTCGATACCAAAAAAGTAATTCACTAGAAACAAAGGCTCGTACGCTTGACACAGGGGACAAAGATGAACTGGCACAGAAGGAAGGTAAGACACATACTAAACACTGAGGTGAGGAGGAGACAATGAGACACAGCTGGAAACAATCAGGGCGGGGCAGACGATCACACATGAGGGCAGGAAGTGGAGGATCCAAAACAAGAGGAGAGGTGAGTAACTCAGAATGAAACAGGAAATAATACAAAGAGAAATTAAACCATAAGACACAAAGCTGGACATGACAGTTCAAGCATCTGCTTGTATCAAAGAGCTGCTGAAGCCGATCAGAGAGACTAATGCGTGCTTTTATAACTAACAGGCTTCACTGTAACCCTCTCCTTTCTGGTCTTTGTAAAAATACAATAAATCAGCTGCAGTTAATACAACATTTTGATACTTGAGGGCTGTCGAAGACTAAAAGGAGAGCACACATTAAGGCCAATTTTCAAGCCTTAACTCAGTTAGGTTCCGTGTTGATTTTAAAATGATTCTATTGGTTTATAAAGCTACATGGCCTTGGCTCCAGACTACCTTTCAGATAGGATTTTATGAACCAGGACGGCCCCTCAGATCCTCTGCGTCTTCTCTTTTAGCTGATCCACAGAGCACAACAACCCGTAACTGATCTTCTTAAAAATGTCTTTATTGTATTTTTACTAGTTTTTTATGCTTTGTTCTGAACAGGATGTACATTTTGTTTTCTAAAATGACTGTTATGTAGTTTATGTACTTTGTGCTGTCAGTTTTTGATCTATATTTACTTCAGTGTCCTTTGTTGAGTGGGGTCGGTCTTGCGTCTCTTTTATGTGTGACTTCAGATGGAAGTTAACGACTCGATAAATCTGGAGCAACCGTCTCTTGGACTACAGCTACATCATAGATAATGTAATAATGAGCTCTCAGTGTCTTATGATGAAGAGTTTGTACTTTGGCATCAAACTACATTATTGTTCCTTAAAGTCAGAATGATTCATGGGTGGAAGGAGATCGAGACAAAAGGAGAAGTAGGTGGACCGATGCATCTCGGGGAATGGGTCTTTGGGGAATTAGTTTTCACATTTAGTAAATGAATGAGCACAGAGGAAAAAGAAGAAGAACAGTGTGTCCCCTCAGTGATGATTACATGTATAATACGTACATTTTTAACTGAAGCTTGAACCAGGAGGATGTTCTCCTTGTAACATGTCAGCCTCTCTCTTCATCCATCGTGCCCGTGCCCAGCAAGAGATTTGCTGGATGCTGCATTAATCCACTCTGCTTTACTGTCTTAATCCTGTTCATTATCGCTGCTCCGGATTTGGCCAAAGTAGCTCAGATTTATGTCTCACTCACTCTGCTCTTGCTGGCTTTTGCTGGTCCTGTTGGTTTTGGAGGGAACACTGACTCACCACAGTCCTCTGAACTCTGGAGCCGGATGGTGAGAAGTGTAACCAGCACGGTTTACTCTGAGCAGTTTCTGCGGCTGCTGGGTTAATTTGTCACTCTACAAGTCATCTCCTTTTTTCTTTTTTTTTGTTAAGGACTTGTTCCTTTTTTTCTGATGTCAGACTTTAAATGTAAAGAGAGGGAGTGATGGCATGAATGGAAGCACAAGTAAAACATGAAAGAAAAACAGTCAAGATATCAAAACAGTGGGAAAGAAGAGAAATCATTTTACACCCTTTGTATACCAAATATAATACACCTATGGATGAATTCCAGTTAAGAAAAAAACTATATGTGCCTTAATACTTCTGAAAAAGTCACATGTCTGAGAGGTATACCAAAGAATATTATACATTCTCTTTCAAATCTGTAGGTGAGATTATGTAATAATCCAGTCACTCAAATCTTGGGGGAATTGTTTGCTATAGAACAAATGCAACCAGCAGCACTTTGCAATACAATACATCCAAAAGATACAACAGAGACTCTAGCACTGTATTGTCCTTACATCAGTGATAGTTTATTAATCAGTCAGTGTGGTCATTTCTGTGATTTCTATACAGAAAACATGCCTTCTCTATGGAGTTTATCATTGTTAACAGTGCCTTCTAGTGGTCATCTGCTAAACTAACACTTGTAAATCACTTCTCTATGGATCTCCTGCCTGTGTATGCATGGGTAGGTAAAATGACTGCCACGTTAAAGAAAAGACAGTGGCCGTTTATCAACCAGTGAGTGGATATGAGACAGACAGCAGATATAGCTTCCTGACACTATATGCTATTACTTAAGGAAGACAAATCTGCCCTAAAAACTGCAAAGATGGGAATAACAGTCCCTGCCGGGCTGATTTAGAGTGCATATGTGGTGCAAGCAGAGCACACGCTGAAGCAATCAGGCATTATTCTGCACACAGGCTATAAAATAATAGAGCCCA
Organism: Tautogolabrus adspersus; assembly: GCA_020745685.1. Taxonomy (NCBI): domain Eukaryota; kingdom Metazoa; phylum Chordata; class Actinopteri; order Labriformes; family Labridae; genus Tautogolabrus; species Tautogolabrus adspersus. The sequence continues at coordinate 24,540,725 of CM036548.1, read as the reverse complement.
GTTGCACTCAAGTTGTCAGGATGTTGCCTCAAGTCTCAGGGTGCGTGACAGCCACCCCTTCTGTTCTCTATGTTTCTCTTTTTCTTCTGTGCACATGACTCTACCTCTGTGTGTGTGTGTGTCTCTGTGATTGTGTGACACAGAAAAAGGGGGCATGTCGTTGGATTTCCCTTCCTGCTCCATTTGTGACACAAATGGTATCCAGTTGAAGCAACAGGTGCAGGATTTATAGGTGACTTTAAGACCAGAGCAGGTACCCCTGTCAGAGTGACCAAAATAAAAAGTCTGGGAAAGCTGTGAATTGGACTTTACAAGAATAATAATTGAACATCCACTCTCCTGTTCCAGCACTTATATAAGTAAATTATTCAATAATGAACACACATATGGTCATTCCTGTGTGGTGAAGAGTGAAACACGCTTTTTTTCTGCTCCAGCCATGAATGCAAAGGAGCAAATACAGCCCCGTCCGTCCTACTTTTCCTTAATAAGTATATTCCATTGAAGCCATGACAATGAGGCACTTATGACTCAAGTAGGGGGTTACCAATGATTTATTTCTTTTACACAGCGGAGGAAGAATTGTGATGTAAGAAATGTTTTTTTCCTTCAGGTTTGAGTAAAAGTTCTGATGTTTTCAAATCCACTAATCTGAAATGTATATCATATTTTGCATTCGATTTCACACAGGGATCCAGGGAACTGAAGTGGGAGACATTGTTCAAGATTTTTGTGTGTGAATAAAGTGGAAAGACGCTTTCTAATCCTGGACAATTTTGTTTCCATGAATCTCCAGGAGAATTCTTTAACACACTGTAAAAACAGCATGACACACGAGTGAAATTTAACTGCCGTGCATAAATGACTTGTTGGGAAGGTCTTTTTTTTTGCAGTGTGGGGCACTTTAAAGATCTTTTGGGGAGAATTTGAAGCTACAGATGTGCAGACATTGACAGCCTGCAGGGTTTTTTTTTCTTGAGGATTTGTCTGCTGAAATGTTTTGATGAGGGCTGCGTTGCTCTCCTGCACCTCGGCATCAGTTCAGCCTTCAGGGTGAAAGAGCGATCCTCCTGCTGCTGAAAAAAAAATGTTTGGCCGCCTGCCAAGCCGTGGAACAAGTGCGCCTCCCTTCCCTGGTGTTTAGCGTATTCATAGTTAGGGGTTTGGGCTCGGCTGTTTTTAAAAAGGCAAGGCAGCTCTCAAGTTGATCAGTCTGCTCAGGAAACTTCTGCTGGAGAAAGTATTGGAGTCCTAACTGAAGGGGAGAGAAGTTGAGATTTTGTGCAAAGACTTGCCTTGCTCCTTGAAGACATAATCTCCGGAAAAATAGCGCATATATATTTTAAATTGTACATTTGAGCAGTTTTTGCGCGGTGCACGGCGCAAAGTCTGTAATTAATGTTATTTTATTTTTTTTAAAGATAGCAACACTCCTGGATAAAGACTCTTGGCTTTAGCTTTAAAAATCGGATTATCTGACTGAGGCATTGTGCTCATTAGACCAGTCTACTTTTCCCCCCCCTCTTCTTCGCATTTGAGGTTTATACCATACTAACTGAAGAGAACACCAACAATGTTTCTGAGTTTTTGCCTCTTGGTGACATTTATCTTGGGGCTGTCCGGGTGCTTGGGCTCATACGTGCCGTGCGAGCCTTGTGACCAGAAGGCGCTGTCCATGTGCCCTCCGGTCCCGGTCGCCTGCCAGCTGGTCAAGGAGCCGGGCTGCGGCTGCTGCCTAACATGCGCCCTGTCCGAAGGACAGGCGTGCGGCGTTTACACCGGGACGTGCGTCCAGGGCCTCCGCTGCCTGCCAAGGAGCGGGGAGGAGAAACCTCTGCATGCCCTTCTCCACGGCAGGGGAGTGTGCACCAACGAGAAAGGATACAAACCTGCTCACCCACCCATAGGTAAGACGCGCATCGGCTCCCTGACTAACTAACTGACTCAATGCATGCATGGAACCAAAATGTGACTCCAAAAAAAATGTGCGGCTGCAGTTATCAGAGCTACAGGAGAGAAGGGTCTTCACTGTCCCCTGTGTCTGATCAGGTCTTGTCCCATGCGGGGATGTGCTTATGTGTTGTGGTTTTTAACTAAACGGACGTATCAAACATTAGTCTATTGTTATTTGTGTATATAATAAAACAGTCTTTTCTGTTAAATGTTTTTATAATTTCGATTGTTTTCATCCTTTTCGCCTCCTCGCAGGGAGCCCAGGTGGTTTCCTCTCCTCAAACTCCTTCGGAGCATAAAAAGCCGCCACCACTGCTTTCTGACAGACCGTTTGTTTGACAGATGGTATGAGGTGCCATCTCATTAACTTTTATCCACTGCCTTGATTAAACTGGCTGCAGGAGCTTATTCTCCTTCTCAACACAGGTCTTTATGTTGGGACAGATACGCACCTTGATTGTCTTGTGTTCAGCATCCAGCTGTAATGACACTGTTGCGTTGTGCTACATCATTAAGATTCTCAAAACCAATATAATATAAGGTGAACCAGCGATACTTTGTGGTTGTGCGCCCCTGTCCCTGTTAAGCTGTTGCGGGCTGGCTGGACGCTCCGCTGCGGTTACGTACATGCCATTTCCCGGCTGATTTGAGCGTCTAGTGCGGGGCTGTCAAACTGCGGTCCAGGCAGAGCCAGAAGGGGCTGACAAGGATCTAGAGAGTCTATGTTTTCACATGTACATTTTGAAGGTAGCGCCAGTTATTTAATGCATTTCGCTTAATGGTTTGAACTTCTCTGGTCTTATCTTTACGCATAAAAAACACAAACGGTGAAACACTCCAAACTTTGGTTGAAAAATGTATGGAGGGAAAACGTGGGAACCCCTTTCAGTGGATCTTATTCTGCAAATTACTGCCTTTAACATCGACTCCTGTAACAAGTGTCTGTCATACCCACTATTTTCCATCCTCATGGCAGAGCGCAAACATTTTATTTTCTCTGTTACGCATTCTAATGTCTTTAAATCTAGGAGAAAAATGCAAAGATGTGCCACTTTGCAAACTTTGAGTCCTGATAGATCAGAATTGAGACAGATTTAGGTCTGCAGGCTCACCCTAGCTCTGTGTTCAGAGTCGGATTACCACTAAATCTGCAGCCTATGCGTGAGAGAGACGCAGAGAAAAGAGAGAAAGACACGGAGACAGGCAGACACAGAGAGAAAGAGAGTGGAGCCAGCAGCCCTGAATGATTTAAGACATTTCTTAGTGTTGCAGAGAGCAGTCCGCTGTCACTCAGGAGTTTTAGCAGCTTGTCAACAACTAGATAAGTAGGTGGGAACCACAGAGGTTTTGGCTACAAGCCTCATTCTATAAAGCAGGGCTACCACTGGGCTCATTTAGGCTGTTGACAGAGTCATTAGGGTGTTTGAACACAGAGAGCAGCCCTCACCTCTGCTTTTAATGATATTATAGGAGAATGTGGTTTCCGTTGAGTGTTTTTGTACTAAAAATATCCAACATACTCTGTGTTCTGCGAAGAGAAGTGAACAAAGTAAAGGTAGGGTCTGTGTATGTGTGTGTGAGCATGTGTGTTTGCTTGGGCGGGGCTGTGTGGGTGTCTGGGTGTGCATTGTGTGTGATTGTTGTGAGTGATGACACCTCGGGCAGTTTTGTCTCACTTGGGGCTTAACACACACACAAACACACACACACAGAACCCGACTTCTTTGTTGGCCCACAGAGGTAATCAGAGCATCTTTTCCTGCCTCTGGCGCTGCATTCATTGCATGGGCGCTCAGTCACAAGGCCGTGATTCAGCAGAATGCCTCCGGCTTTCTCTCTCACTCCCTATGTGTGTGTCTCTCTCTCCACCCCTCTGAAGGGCCTTGTGTCAAACAGCTCTGTGGATGGGTGTACTGGTGAGGTGAGCCTCTGGTTTCCTGCGGTGTGGGGTTGCAGCTGTCTGTGTGCTGTACCAGCTGAGCAAGGCAAACACACAGGAGGAGGAGGAGCTCAAGTGTCTGCAACACTCAAGAGGCCATGAGAGCTGCAGCTCTACTAAATATTGACTGGGGCAGCCAAACAATGGGGAAGAGGAATCTTTGCTATCCTACAGTCACTCCCACCCACCCCACACCCCCGTCCCTCTCCTCCCTCCCTTCCACTCCCTTCACTGCTCATGTTCCTGGCCATCCTAGCTCTGCATCCTGGTCCCAGCGGTGCATTAATTCACATTTTGCTCCTGCGCTGTGATCCCAGTAGTAGCTCGAATTGTAAGCCACAGGAGGTGCTGTGTGCTTTGGGGGCACTCAGACTTTGTTGCCCCCCCTCTCGTGCAGTGAATCAGAGCCTGGAAAGCTTGCCAACAGATATGACTTCATGGCAGCAGGCCCCTCGTCCTTCAAGCTCCTGAAAGGGCCTTATGTTTTAGCAGATTGCTCTTTGCCAAGAAACAAAAGATGATTGGGGAGTGGTTCCAAAAACCAGAATACTCCTCACACACAAGGACAGAAATACTATGCCCCTTATTAGCATAGCAACAGAAAACCTGGTGCCTTTACTGACATCTTTAATAGATTCATGTTGGCTCTTTGCACGAGTGTAGATGCAGAGTTATTTGAGCCACAGCAGTTATTTGAAGAGTTGGTGATTTCTCACACGTCACATGTCTCTGTCATTGATGACAGTCATGAGTAAGTCAAGCAACTGCAGGCCTCTGATGCTTAATGTTTGCCAGAGAACTCCGCATATGTACGGTCACACTGTTGCATTTCTAAGCACCGTACAGAATCGCTTGTCATCACATACTTTTAGAGAACCACTCAACTTGGAGAACCGCCATCTTCTGCTTTCCAGCTTCACTGACACAGCTGGTTATCGGGTCAAAGCTGAGAAACTGCTGCAAAACGCTGATTCCCATCCACTCAGGCTAATGACAAAACAGCTAACATACACTGTCTTCTTTGGATGTTTCATGCTCATACAGACATGCCACGTTAGATATAGCTCCGGTCACGTGTGCCCGCGCCAGCTGCTTGACAGCTTCATGACGGGCTCATGCGAAAGGAAAGACTGTATGTGGTTTTCCATCCGTCTCACCTTGAACATCTGAGACAGTGCAATGAAAGCTTAGCATGCTGCAACTGATCTGTTGCAGGTGCTAGGGAGGGAGAATTATTAGAAAGGTCATTTAGTTAAGATACTGCATGAGGTTTGAGAGAAAAAGCGTGCAAATCATGGAAAGTCTGATGTAGAGCTAGATTTTTTCGATGCCACTTCGATACGGATTGATGTTGATTTGACTTCACATAGCGTTTTGGAGCTTTAGTATGATCACAGGGACAGTCCCAGTACTGAGGCTGTCACTGGGAAGCACATAACCTCTTTGGCACACTTGCCTGATTTCTCCCTATAAAACTTTACAGTGGTATTTGTACAGCTTATTGGTCACTGACACCTAGCCTGCTGGTGGCGACAGCTGTGAAAGAAATCAGCACTCACTGTAGTCTTTCTAAGCTCTGAGCGTGGGATTCAAAAAAACAGGGCAGCGATGGCCACATGCTGGAAAATGATGTCACATGTGTTGACACTTGACCTGTGAACTGTAAGCTCTCCTCAAACACCTGGTTACATGTTAGCATGGTGCCGGAAAGAAGCAGAATCATCTCTTTGTGCGTACAAATAACTTTTTTTTTTTTCATTCGCAAGCTTGTAAAATAATAAAGGTTTCTTAGAAATTTGAGAACAATAGAAGCTTCAGTGACTTCTCTGAAATGTTGGTGTTTATGAGAATGTGAGACACGTGAACCTTTTATTGTTCCCTGTCCAATTACATTAAACCGTCTTTGGCAATTAAAAATGGTTCTTCTTAAATACTTACTTGATGACTCGTAGTTTTGATCACTCAGAAGCACAAAAAAAAAAGTTTTGTTGTAAAATTTATGCTGAACCAAACAGCTCATGCATTGAGTTACAAAGACATCCCATTTGTCCCATCCCATGTGTTCAAACCACAATAATGCTGAAGTTCAACCACGGTGATGTTTCTTTTTATGCTGCTTGAAGATCAGCTTTAACACTACATCGAGGGACGACTCGCCAAAATAACTGCTGCCTCTGGGGAGCTAGAACATCGTCACACCCAGCAATTGTGTTGTGGTGATGATGACCCAAAGAGAGGTTGCGTCCGTCCATGTGGCTTGTTGCAAACTCACACCCAGATGTAGGATTGGACCTCAGACCAGAACTAGGAATGTACAGTAGAAGCGCTTAATCTGCTAATGTCCTTTTTCATGTCCGGTTTCAGTGTGAATTGAGAATTTATTTATACTGCGGAAGCTGTAAACAGTTCAGACGGTTTGCTTACCTACGGCAGCATTTCCCTCTTGGATGGATATTGCATCCTCTCATAAGTCTCTGTTTTGTGATTTACAATCCTTGAATTGTTCTTGTTGCTATTTATACCATGCATTCAGAAAAGCAGGAAACTTTTTGATTGCATTGAACATATTCTGTGTGCACAATACCATGGGAAGAGTGGTTTCCTGCATTTTTAGAACAACAAATTCCAGCCCAACAACGGGACATTGGGGTCAAAACATAAATCCCTTACACTTGGGGGTGCTCAAACCAACTCATGGACACGTTCATATTTTCTTCCTTCTCTAAACTGCCTTTGAAGGGAGCATTATTCAGTCACCAGTCTCAGTCTTCTCATGTAACCAGGCTTTGTGCACTGCCAAGTCATGTGCAAAGCTTGTGTCTCCACTGATACCTTGTACCTTTTATCTGCAAATTCTCTCAAAACCCAAAAATCCTCAGAGTGCTGCAAGTTAGAAAAGTGTTTTTTTTTAACCAATATTTAAGTGTTCATTTAGAACTATTGTTTGTGTTGCTGCACACATTTACCCAGTGCTTGCACGACTCTGCAGGTTAGTTCACACCTCTTTTTCTGCTCCAGAAACTGCAGGGTTATCAGGCCATGGCCTTGCTTTCAAATATTAAGTAGCAGAGGCAGCCTGAGGCTGACGGATGGTTTACTTATGTCGTGCTTTATATGACACAGTCCCTCAGGCCCAGTGATCCCTACATTATCTTGTCCTACCCCCCGTTGAGATTAAACAGCACCTCTATTCACCACTCTCTTACATTTTGTAAAGGTGTAATTTCAGACTTAGTCGAAGGCAGGACATAACATATGTGGTAATAATGCTGGGAAATCAAATGAAAGGTGCGGGGGATCTATTGTGCTGCCTTTTTTGCAGTCTAAACGCTATTATTATAGTCTTAAAGATGCAGAGGAGGGAAGAAATCTGAAGAGGTAGCTTATCTTTCATGCTTGGACTGTTGCCTGTAAGAAACTTGGGATATTCATGAAGCATAATTGTGTGCAGATGTTAATTTTTAAACAGAGAAGTATCAGGTGCACCTCCGTTGGCTACTCCACTCCTCTCGTCCTAATGAAATCTTAAACTCGAGCAGAAAGAGAGGGAGAGAAAGAGAGAGAAGGAGAGAGATGGCAGCAGAGCTTTGGGCTCGAGTGAATGGAAGAGCTGCACATGACTTGGCTCACTTGGCTCGTGGCCAACGTCTTGGCTACGTTTCAGGAGTTAAACACAGACCCTCTAAGCCTCCTTTACAAGCTGGATACCCTGAGCATGGAAAAACTGAGTATTGTGGCTGCACCGAAGAGCCCACTTCAGAAAAGATGAATCTGGTGATTTTGTGACTGGAGGAGAAAAGAAGCTGTCTCAATAAAAGCTACAATGCTGAATAACCTTTTCTATCCCATGTTTCTCCTCAAAATACTCTGAAGAGACATATTTTGCAAAGTGACTGACTTTTAAGGAGAATATAATTGTCTCATGGTTTCGACCTATCTTAATCTGGCCATTTATATGCTCAAATGAGATTACACATGAAACAAGAATGCACGTTAAAAAACATAGTCCTTATTTTCGAGTGCATATTTCATTGCCAAATATGTGGCATTTTAATCAAGTGCCCTGAGAAACTATTGGTCTGTACAGCAGAAATAAAGAGTTTTTCCACAGTGGTCACATGCATGGTGTACATAGGAATGCTTGTTTGACATATTTATTTATAGCGAGTCATAGCCTCGTAGTCTGAGCGGGGGAGACACAAGGACATATCTAAACACAAACCAAGGCCTGCCAAGTCATGAGTTGTGAGATTAATTTCAAAGAGACGGTAGTGCAGCGCAGAAGCCAAAGACCCAATTCTGGTAATCACCCTCCCCCTCCCCTTCACCCTTCCGCCTTCCCCTCCCAGAGACTCCAGACGCTCATGCTGTGTCAGGCTCTTTGAACATCAGTTTCTCAGAGCTTGTGTCCTTGTAACGTCTCACTGCCTTTCTCTGCGGTGGCTGTGTACTAACAGGCCAGTCGAGGAAGTTATGGCGACTTGTTAAAAATCATATTTTCCAACTTATTCTCTCATGCCGCTTTACAAGTAAGGAAGTTGATTTGACTTTCAGCAGCAGTTGGCCTGCAGTCAGGAGCCAACATTCCTCTCTGGTTCAGTGAGTCTGGCCGTGAGCACCATGGCGGGTTTCCTTGTCAGATAAATATAACCAGGGTCATCCACTGGCACCGTCGCTCCGGCCAGTTGGGGCCTGGCAAAGTCCCCACAATAACTCTGTACTTATGGTACTGCTAAGCCAAGGGGGGAGCTGAGGGCTTCTTTCTGTGGCCTCAAAGAACCTCTGGCTGGGGGTCCGGGCTTAAGAGGCTGAGCCCCAAAGATAGGAGGGGACCAGGGGTGGGAGGAGGGGGCTAGGTTAAGGATAAAAGACCTCAACCTGTGAACTTCCTATCTTGTGGGGACTTTCAGGTCTCTGAGACTGCAGTGCCCCCTGGGGGAGCTGGAACTGTGTTGATAAGTGCATAAGATGTGACAGATATGTACAAGCATTTATACGAGCCCGCAGAGCAACTGGATTTTCCTCAGTCTGACATTTGAATCAGTTTAATGTGGGACACGTCGCAGTAAAGTTAACAACACTCGGAGGCCTTCAGTCCCTGTTGAAGTTTAGTAGTCCAGATAACGTGTTAGCAAATTTTCCAGGCACGGTGAAGGCAACATGTGATGCAGTTTTCCCAAGTTGTAGAGCTCTGAGAGCTCAGAAATATGTGCTTCCTGGTGTTTGTGTCACGCCTTTCATTAAGGACATTAAAAGACACTGGAGGAGTTTGTCGTAGACTGTCAAACTTGTCTTGCATTACTGGATGTTAAGTTATTGCATTACTCTGTTACATGTAGAGAAGACGTGAGTGGAATGTTTGGCTGTGTGGGAAAAGCTTTGTTTAAACTCCTGTGTTGGTGCTAAGAGTTCATCAGCTGTCATCAGATCTCATCTATAAACAAATGGAAAGCAACAGTTGTCGGCACAAGCCCGGGGAAAAGCACCTGCTATTGTACTTTAGTGAGAAAACAACAAAAACAACAACAAGCTGTAGAACTTGATTAATGTAGAACGTGAATATTTCATTAAGTATTGTAATAAAGACACTGTTTACCCTTTTACAGAGACATTTTACATTCTTGACTTCACGTCCAAATAAAGTTTCACAACTGGTCGCATTATGAAATAACTGAATATTGAATCAACAAACCCTGTAAAAAGACTTGAAACGAGCAATGCAAAAGAGAACTTAAGTCACTGTTTCCACCAATAAACAATATTTTAAAGCCTCTAAAATGTAGCTTAGTTTGATGTTAATAATTCAATTTGTAACCAATGGTCAAAACAAAAATACTACATGATCTTAGTTTGTAAAATTTTGATCCACAACGTATCAACATTTCTCATTCTCAGCTTTATTTGAGCATCTTTGCCCTTCTTGTTTTTGGTTTTACTCTGTTTGGTTTCAGTCAAACAAAACTCTCATCAATCTTGCTTCAAGCTGTGGCCGCCAGCTGGTTATAGCAAACATTTTCTTTTCTGCTGCATACCACCTGCTTAGCATTAAACTGCTATCAAACAAATAAGAAATAATGGAGATGCCAACTTGACGCCTAACCCTAACCCTAACGCTAACGCTATGGTTTCAGAGGCGCTGGGACACTGGAGGAGTTTAATGAACAATAGAGCTGTGTCTGTCTCCCCTGCACAGTGGGCTGGTTTCCCTTCATTTTGTCAACATTATAATATAGCTTTAGAGGGCTTTTATAAACATATTTTTTTCTTTTTTAAAGAAGTTTTAAGTATTTTTTGAATACCCATTGTCCGCCGAGTGCCCGTGCCCCTCGTAGCGTTCTTTCCAGAACTATGCCTTCCCCTTACAGAACCACAAATCCCTAACCCCTAACCGCCTTCACATATCCTTACCCCTAAAGCAGCATCAGAGGTGGATGTTTCTCTCAGGAGATAGTGGAGACAAAAAAGAGTTAAAATGACTTAACATTTACTGCATTGAAAGAATCACAACTCAAAGAAATTCAAATGTTTCTTAGGTTTGTCAAAAGGTATTTTTGCTACTGTATGTGGTGAAAATATGTCAACAGCTTGTTATAAAGTCAGAACTTCAAATGAAAGAATCTACTCACACTTCCCTTGGTTTCCAGTAGAGGGCAGGGACAACTTGCCATCCAGTGCCAAAAGATATTTTCTATTAGTCTATTGTAAACAATCTGTCAATAATTAACTATACACAACTAGTGGATAAAGCATTGATAGAAGGCAGGTGCTGGATTATTGGTTCCAAATTTGACATTAACAAACTGTGTTTTATTTTCCCCGCTGCAGATCATGAGTCTCGAGAACATGAGGACACCATAACCACAGAGATTACAGAGGAGCTGCAGCCGGCCAAAGTGCCACTCCTTCCCAAAGACATTGTGAACAGTAAAAAAGTCCACGCCCTTCGCAAGGAGATGAAGAGGAAGCTGGGCAAGCAGCGCTCCATGGGATCCCCCATGGACTATTCCCCCCTGCCCATCGACAAGCATGAGCCTGAGTTTGTAAGTACATGCTGTTCGTATGAAGCCATTTTTTAGGCCAGTGTGTGGAGAATCTTTGATCTTGGTGACTCCAAGTGGTAGTGTACAAAAAACACAACTGCAAGTCAGTCCTTTGTAGCAAATGTTTTCACAGTTACACCTTCATAGACTTTTCATTAAATGTTAGAACACAACACATGATGACCTCTAATGACCTGATGCTGGATCGTGACCCTGTGCTGTCTTTCCCTATAGGGACCATGCAGGAGGAAACTGGATGGGATCATTCAGGGAATGAAGGATACTTCTCGTGTCATGGCTCTGTCTTTGTACCTTCCCAACTGTGACAGGAAAGGATTCTTCAAGCGCAAGCAGGTGAGATAGATTCAAAAGGCCAAAATGACCCAGCATTTCTCAAATGGTTACTGTAAGGTTCTGTCACCCAAGTATTTGAAGAGAGAAATGTTTGTGGCAAAATCTCTCAATTTCAATTGAACTGACAAGACTAGTGGATTTATTTAATGTGGAAAATTAAAACTGTTAGCATACTTGTGGACTCTGACATGTAAATGTGTATCATTGGCCCATAGCCGCTTGTATCACTGTTGACTATGATGCAAGTAGCAACCTCCATTGCTAATAAATGAAACCATTACAGTAATGCAAAAACAAGCATGTTTACAGCCTGCTTCAAAACATTGAATTTGGTCTGTGTAGCTAATTTCTCTATTGGTACACATTTACAAAGGAAGGTTTTTTATGTAATTCATCCATTTTGACTTTATTAAGCCCAAGAGTTATTTATACATTAGTTTTATAAGGGGCGTGGCTGAGTTGACTGACAGGTAGTCATGTTGAAGCTGTTTGCCAGGAGGCTTAGGGCCTGGCTAAGCTCCACCTTTGTCTGTTACTAGGTTGAGTCGAAAGTGAGTTAGAGTCAGCATTTCTAATATGGTTGGGCTTAATAACACCTCTTAGGAAACTAAAGGGAGACATCACTCAGACTACGTCCATGTCTTATACAGTCTATGCAGTGATGGCCTTTGATGAAAAAGTGACCCGAAATCCAAAGTCCAGAAAACTCGTTCTCTCCTCTGAGTATTAACATCTTCGTAAACCGGGGAAAAAAATCAACTGGAGATCGAGGTCAATGATAGAAAAAAGTATATTAACTGACCTTAAGCTAACTTGTTAAATCTCAAGCTAGCCATTTAGCTAGCTAGCTAGCTGGCTCTTCAAATTAGCTAACTCAATTGCTGTCACAACTGTGACCAACTTATGCTAGCATGTTTCTTCTTTATGTATTAGACTAAAGCTTGCCAGTTACTACATTTCAACAACTTCCCGCTTAAATGGTCGCTGTGGTCATGAAAGCTAAAATCTTGGTTTCTTGCCCACAGTGCAAGCCATCCCGCGGACGCAAACGAGGCATCTGCTGGTGTGTGGACAAGTATGGCGTTCAGCTCCCTGGCACGGACTACAGCGGAGGGGACATTCAGTGTAAAGACCTTGAGAGCAGCAGCAACAACAACGAGTGAACGGGGGAGGACCACCCTCGACCCCTACCCCCCCCACCCCAAATCACCACGTGACCCAGGGCCCACGCCCCCTCTCTGAACCACACCTGAATGCTCCGCCCTCTGTACACTTCAAGAGTTTTGTTTTTTCAAATTGAAAAAAGGACGAAAAAAATACGAACGAAAGGACAGGCTGAAAAAAAGACACCTGTAACTTTTTTTTCCTTTTCTTTTCTGTTGTTGACCAAGCACTCATCTCAGAATGAGGGTAAAAGTCCCAGAAGATTTTGCTAGATCCCTTGACTGTCGCTCATGGGACCCCTTGTATGAGGCGGGACCGCTGGCTGCAGATCCATGAAAATATATGCACACAATGGATATATTTTTATAGAAGCTGGGGGTTTCAACACAACACTTTGTATGATGTCAGATTAACTAAAAAAAGTCATTGTGAGGAAACAAAAAGAATCAGGCACATTGGTTGAAAACAGATCAGAACATAATGCCACTGTGGAACTGACGATTGGCAGAGTAATTTGGTTTTTTGTCTGTTTTCCAAAAGAAAAAAAAAGAAACAATCGATAGGGAAATGCTGTAACAGTTGACTCTATCTGGATATGTGGTTCTGTCAGAGCACTTATGAATAGGGGATCCTGTTTAGAAATGTGTATCTTCACAAAATGACGCGTGCATGAATGTGTGTATGTATACAGTTTGTGTGTGTTATGTATCAGCCGGTGTTGGTGTATGACGGAGTGAGCCTATTACAAAAAGAATGTCCTTTTTTTTTCTTTCTCTTTTGTTTGATTTTGTCACAACAAGTATTGCCAGCGCTTGAAGTGGTCTTGGGGCTGGCCTTCTCTATAACCGATGTAAAGTATGTCTCGGGACACAGAGTGTTTGGAAACAAAAGAGTAAGCAGATCGTCACAGATGAACCTATGTAAGTGGCTCTTCGACAAAGAAGCTAGCCTGATATGCCAACTGTGCCTATTTAAACAGACACTGCCATGCAGGGCGACACAGAGCTTAGAGAGCGCTGACTCTACCGGTGAAATAAAGTGTTTTCAGCTTAACTGACGGGACTCAAGTTGGACTTCGATCTTTTTCGAGTTGAGTGCATAATCAAAACTTGCCAGTCAGGCCAGTTGCTTCTCTGATTCAGTTGTGTGAAGTGTAGTTTTGTATGGTTTTGTTTGTGCTGTTTTCTTTGCCTTCAGTGAAGTAAAGACCGCCCACTTTTGAGCCATGTTCCTTGATCAAGTGGTTTCCCCTCAGTACTGCTACTACAGTGTAACCATGGTGTATTACATTACTTTTAAATATAGTTATTGAATGTTGTTTTCCTGTAGAAACATAGTATGACAACAATGTAATTGTGCTTGGAACATAAAAAAAGAAGATTTTAGCCTGTAAAGAATTTGAATAGGTCCTTGTAGCCTGTCGGGAGAATGAACCCGAGTCATTTGATGACAGGGCAGTCAAAGAAGCTAACCCTCTGAACCCTTCTTGCTTCATGCCCTCATGCAAAGGTTATCTTACTACATCTAAAGGGGGGCATGATCAAAACAAAAAGGTTACAGGTTATAACAGGGTCATTTAACTTGAGTTGTTCTCTCTGTGTGCAAGTCACAGTGCCTTCCTACATGCAAATACATTTTAATAGTGACGTGAAAGTGACATGGATATCCTATGGGGCGATTTCCTTTCTCAGACAGCCCTTTGCTGGAGCTGATACTTGATACATTGATCAAGGGGAGTAGGTTTAGTTCTTATTGAAAGAAGAACACTGAATGTGGTAGATCCTGTAAAAGGTATCAGCAACAAATTGCAAAAGCATTTATTATCTCTGCCTGTACCTCGGGGCAATTCTGGACAAGAATGATGTGTGAGGGACTCCCTCTTTTTTTCTTTGACAACCAATAAGCTAATACTCTTGCTTTTTTCATGTGAATGCCAATGTATATGATTGCCAGAGAGGGGAGGCCTAACGATGGTTGGAGGTTTATCAAGCATTTCCTTCGCTGCAACAAAAGAGAAATCACATCCTAAATGGCCTCTAGTTGTGAATATATTATCAATTCTCCTTGCCCCACTTCCAACACCGAAATCCCCACTACCACTTTCGAAAAAAAAAAAAAAAGCAGCTTGCACTTATTTCAGTTACTCACTTTTGATATTGACACACAACGACGTCCTACGATGTGGTATCATGAAGTTAGTGGAAAAAAAAAGATTTATAAAAAAAAAAAAAAAACAGCCACAAAAGCTAAATGTTGTGTTATCTTGTGCTTACCATTCAAAGGTGGTGCTTTGAGGTAATATTTGTCGACAGGGGCTTTGCAGCCCATGCCTGGGACCTCCATTACACCAACATCTTTTAGGGAAAAAATAGATCAAAAGTAACACAGCTAGAGATGTTCTTATGGCCAATTGCACAGAGATGAGAGTTAAGGTAGTAAGGGGAAAAAATGGATAGAGGAAAAGAGTAAACGCAAGCGCCATGGGCAGTGGTCATAATCAGGGCCTAGCCACTTCCCCTCAACGGGGTCACCAATTGCATGACATTAGTTACAGTTAGCAAGACAGTTACCAGGAGTCATGGAAATCTGGGGAATATAACACTAGTACCAGCAGCAGAGTATCAAGTTTCACTCTGATGTGATACTCTTTTGAGCCAAAAAGCAATGAAACATGGAATATCCGGAACCATTCATACATAGTATATGTGAATACTTCACTGTTCCAGGTATTTGTTTCTTTTGTTTGGATAACAGGTTGAGGTTCAGGCTCTAACAAAGTCATTTCAGTGACTTTCTGTTCCCCACACCTACTTAAAGGTAGTGTCTTCCTCAGGTTTCACATCTCCTACTTGGTTAAAAACTCATATTCACATTACATAATAGAGTAGCACAGTTACGACAGTACAGCTATCTTTCTGAGTACATAACACTTTCTGGATGTAATGAGACAATACAATTGGTTTGCATAATTTGGTGTTCACTGGCTTGTGAAATAGACCCATCGGTGGCAGGAGGATAGTGGGAAACAAAATGGTCAGTATTTGGAACTACATAAAACAAATAAGAAAAAAGACAAAAAATCTCAAATTATTAAAGTGAATATCACTGTGTAATATTTATTCAACTTGTAATTTATGTACTCTTTTAACCTTTGTCTTTTTTTTTTGTTATGACAAAGCATTTATTTAAATAAAGTTATGTATTCATTTAAGCTCTCTGGTAAGGTATTCATTTCTGGCATGGCATTTTGAAAAGGAGGTGAGTAGCCACCGAATTGGCTTGAAAAGAACAGTTTGAAGCGGAATCATCCTGATAGTAAGCGCTGACTAATCTCCGAGGCACGAGCTGATAAACCTCTTAGACATAAGTCTGAGACACCCAGGCTAGCCCACAAGGATCTCATGCAGCATGCAGGATGTGACTTTATAAAGCCTCGCCCGAGGGCAAGTCACCTGGTTTTCAACACCATAGTCAAAAAAGATTGCACAGGAACAAGGAAGTCATTTACCATGAGTTTGAACTTCAAGGGGGGATAACATCTAGCAGGACCAGCTCACTATTCAAATGACTGGGAAGAAGAGATTTATAGCCTGGAGGAGGCTTCATCATGTTATGGAAACCCTACCTTTATTAGCACTTAAAGGCAGAATGGACTCGCCTGACACACGGCCTATCACAGAGACGTACACAGGCTGCTAATTCTAAGTGCATACACTGCAAAAACGTGAATCTTTTGTCTAATGTATAGTAAAAAATATCTGAACACTAATTATATGCCATATACATCTGACAAGTCCAAACAAACATCTTTAATCAAAGATAAGATGAAAGAGCCAAAAATGAGGCCTAAATTGTTTGTAATTAGCAAATAAATCTGCCAATCGGACGAGAACGTTTTACTTGTTGAGTGTCTTGAAATACGATATATGAGGATTTTTGTTGTTGTTTATTACAAGAAATGTAGGCCTTATATTTTGCTTTATATATCTGGCTCATAAAAAGTGTATTGACATTTTTTTTACAAGCAATAAGACAAAAACTCTTGCTAATGTTTGAGTTTTTTAGTGTACAGAGACACAAGCTGTGGCGAAATTGAGCTACGATTGGTTTACATTGTATAGTCAATGTAGCAACGACTTGCTATTAATGCTACAGCGAGAAGAGATGTTTTTATGTTACCATTAACAATTTGTATTCCCAGGTGTGAGTATTTCCAATACAGACAACCCATCTGATACCGCTGCATGTTATATTTCAATAGCTGTATTCTACAGATCCTATATACATTTGATTTCTAGCATTTTTGCAGTTTAAGTACAATGAAAAAAAGTTAGCTTATGTAGTTTTTAAGTTGCTTGGCTTGTTTTTAAGGCCAATTTTAGCAGCAGTTCAGCTAGTGACCTCTCTGACGTCTTGTTTCTGCCTAAGAGCAGTTTTCAACAAGAAACGATCTTACATAATTTCATTTTTTAAAAGGTTTAAATAAAAAAATAACATGTTTGACAGGAAAATGCTTTGTGACAGTTTTCTAGCTGTTTTTAAAGTTACAGACTCAGGCTAGTATTAGCTGCTGTTGTTTGCTATCACATGAACATTTCCCTGAAATCAGTTTTTAATTGCCACTGTTATAGTAATAGTAGCTAGTGGTGGCTGTACTATATTATTGCTATGTTGTCAAATGTTTAGGCAAAAAATAAAACAATTTGATATTTGGGGATGCCAACAAATCATTTTATCAGAACGCTGCCCAATTCATCAATACTGCCTACAATGTTTCCTTAAAGAAATATCATTGATATGGGAACAACCCTAACCCCAATAACAAGTATGGAAGGGATCTAAGGATTTGTACATGCATGGCCACAGAGGGGTGTCTGGCCATTTTTATTCATTCACAGATTCCAGGAAGTGACAGAATGGGACTTTTCTTTTTGGGGGGCCACCAAAATCTTTCCCTTGGGACTTCAGGACTTTGACCAACTCCAGATGTGGGTGACTGATGCAGGGCATGAAAGGGTGGAGGGCCCTGCAGTTCCTGTATAGCGAGCAGATCAAGGCTGCCGTAAAGATTGTTGTGGTGTGTATGTGCACGTGTGTGTGCATGTAGTTGGGAGGGCACTAACATCGAGGAAAGGGAGGAGGGAACATGTGTAGAAGATTTGATTGGTGAGGCAGTGAACATGACAATTACTATTTGCCTTCAAAGAAACTGACAACTGCACTTAGGACTTCAAAGCATTTATGCTCCTTTTATTACACAATGAGGCCAACAGCGTTGTATGGCTTCATCTGACATCAACTCACGCACCTCTATCCATCCCAATCCCAGTCAAACTGCTGTTCTGATCAGCCAATCAGATCTCTAAAAAGATTACCTCCTCATCCCATCTTAATTTCTATTTATGCAATAAATTGGCTCTGTCAAATCCTATGCAATAGCTTTGGAGATGTTTTCACTTGCTTGTGCATCGATTTGCCCGTGGCTCATATCATTAAATGTGACTTTTAGAACCGATGATGGGGCGTTTAGTGTACAAATGGCATGCAGATGTTTACACTGCATAATTGGGATCTTTGCAAATCACTGCTTGCACTGGCTGTGTATAATGCTATCTCTTAAAGAGGTAATGGTGGTTCTTTTCATCACCAGGATGAAGATGAAAGGAGATTTGAAAGAATTTACAGCGGTTGAGAGTAAATCACTTGACTTAGTGGTGGAATCCTCCGATGCCGGTGGTAGCAGACAGCAGACAAGTGTCTGCTAGTTTTCATCCAAACCCTTTCATCAAACATGGACTAAGACCTGGAATCCCAAATGGAGGGTTCTTCGGCGCGGATCGGATGTGACTGTGAGAACCACAACTGCATGTTAGGTAAACAAACGTTGAGATTATGATTTGACATCCTACAAACAATAAAAAGAGTAGTTGAAGGCACAGATAATGTTTCGGTTTTGGAAACCAAGTGTTGCAATCGTTTATGAAAAACCACTGTGTTTCGCCACTACAGTGATCTGAAAAAGAAAATGGAGGTAATGCT
Source organism: Tautogolabrus adspersus (assembly GCA_020745685.1). Classification (NCBI taxonomy): domain Eukaryota; kingdom Metazoa; phylum Chordata; class Actinopteri; order Labriformes; family Labridae; genus Tautogolabrus; species Tautogolabrus adspersus. The sequence goes on along the minus strand of CM036548.1, from coordinate 24,522,236 downwards.
TTATATAAAGAGGACATGAGGACAAAATGTCAATAAAGATTTGGGAAATTTAAACCAGTTATTTCATTTTAGCTGGCTTGTAGTTCTGGCCTTTGGCTTCACTAAATTTTTTAAGCGACAGAGTAATTGCTGAGATCTCGTAATGCAACCTCCGTACATTACCACAACGAAGTCTTGCTATGCTAGAAGAACACACGTTTAAAGAAGTTGTAAACAAACCTCTTTTTAGAGCAAATCAATACAGTCTGAAAGAAAACTGTCCAGCGTAAACATCCGTCACAGATTACAGATCAACTTTCTGGATCCACTTTCAAAGTTCCCACGGAGTAGCTGAGTGATATTGATCCTTACTGTTTACTTGTTTCCTTTCAAAAAAAGAGGGCGCTATCCATGGAATTTGATTTTGGCATTTGCATTTTCCAATTATGATGACTGATCTGTAACGAAAACAATAAGCTCATAGTTCCTTTCATTTCTCTAGATCTTTGGAAAACAACTGAAATTAACTTATTACCACGGGATAAACAGCGTTGTTATGCCAAGACAATAAGATATACTGTATAAATCAGGTTCTCTAGTAATCAAGCCAAGTTTACTTGTTATCACAGGAAAACTGAGTGAAATAAAATGAATGGATACATGACCTTTTAGGGCTTCCGTAGACCAGGTGAGAAGGTGAGAAGAAATGCTGGACATATCTTGATACCTATTTTAGATATAGGGAGACTTTGAGATCCACTGCTGCTTTGCCTTTCAACACTTATGATTGTTTGACTGTCCAGCACAGTTTCAGGGATGTTCCAGTGTTTCTGGGATCTCAGCAAGTCATTTGTTCAGTACAATGCTAGATAAACTGCAAGAAACGAAGACCAAAGTTATTACCCAAGAAGCAAGAAAAGAAGGTAAGGTTTTTAGGTTTGATTCAAAATCAAGTATATTATGAATCTAGGCTGCATCAACAGCTTATTACCTTAACGATATTGTAAAAAATATGCAATTAGTTATCTTTTCTTGCCAATTTTGCATATTGAAAATACATAACTAGACCTCAGCTGTTACTCTTTGACTTTGGGAGGTGAAGTCTTGCCATACCTTGTGTTCCACAAGCCCCAGTTTCACCAGTGATTCCCAAAGTGGGGTCCGTGCATGGCCCCAAGGAGCCCGTTTTGCACTGCCAGCAAAGAGGTGACGAGTGACTGTGAGAGGACTTGCAGGTAAACGTAAGGCTATCTTGCCCTCCTTTCTTTTGCTACATACTGTGTGAGAGTTTTTTCTGCAGTTGCCTCAATCAACACAAAATACAGTTCAAAGCTGTACATTGAAAATGAACTAAGAGTGAATGTCTCAGAGCTGCACCCAACATTTGCAGCATGAAACAAGCCCACACAAGTCATTTAAATAATTGCAGGATTGAAAATATGAATCTAAAAGGAAGATTTTCCGCATTTCACTACTTTAAGGTAGTTGTTCATCTTCAGAAATTCAGGTTTTAAAACAATCTGACTGTGGAAGTTTTGTGATCCAGTTTCACTTTTAAATGCTTCCTCTTTAAAAGTAGCTTGTTAGCCTTTTCTGTTGTCAATTTAAATTGCTATTTTTGAACTGTTTGCGGACAATGTTACAGATAAATTCTAAAATGATTAGCATTTGTAAGCAAGGAGTGCGTCTGATGGTGTGTATGTATATATGGATATGTATTTCTTTGTTGATGTGCATGGTGAGAGGTTTGGGGTTTGGGGTTTGGGGGGGCTTTGAAAAAAATGTCATCTGCCAAGAGGAGGCGCGGCAGATGATGTTTGGGAACCAGTGAGTTACACAATATGTTTTGCATGAACTTTTTTTTCACCAGTCTTCCTATGTTGAAACATAATACTGTGCTCCTTTGTCCATATTCAAAGCTAAATGTCTCCGCTGGTGTACTTCCTGTTAACACTGGAGCACCTTGTCATTTGAACAAAGATAAAACAACAATTATTTTGTTAACATTCAACACAGTGCAGCTTCCGCGAGTCTTAGACCCACCATCAACATATCAAGGGAAGTTGTTGAATGCTAACAAAAGAAATACTTGCCTGAAAGTAGGGCAGATCTTGGGCTCTTTAGGCCAGCACACGCACATGTGCTTTAGCACATACACACACATAGAGACACAATCACGCAAACACACACATACTCACCCCCACTCTTATTCCCACTGCGAAACTACCCTCCTCAGCCCATTGTGCCTGATCTATCAAACCCAAAACAAAAGACACTTGTTTTGATTTGTTTTCAGAAAAGGCCAGCATCAAACTCGCATTAAAAGTGCCCGGGGACGCCTGAGATCCACGTGTGACACCAAGCCAAGCTGTCAAATTTTTTAAAAGTAACCTCCCTGCCAGAAACCCAGCATTAATACGACAAAATAAGAAGAGTTTAAAGGAAAAAACAGAGCGTCACAAAAAAGTGAACAAAGCTGGAGAGCTGTGGTTGAAAGAGCGTTTCTGGGGCTGGTGCTCAGCTCACTGGCACATGCATAAGGTTGCAAGGCCAAAGTCAGTCAGGAGTGGTCTCATATGATACACGTTTGGCCAGAACTTCAAAGAGGTGTTTCTTTACACCCTCGTCTTGAATCATTTTGATTGCAAATGAATCGTGACTTTTGCAAGTGTTTGCAATTTCAGCCGTAAATGTAACATACTCCGTCTTTATAACATTAAAAAACAACATGACATGTGCTGCCTGAAGGATCAGAAATCTTTATTAGTTAGTGGAAAATCTACCAGACACACCGTTTACTTTATTGACTGGGAGTGCTTAAGTGAATGATCTGACTTTTTAATATAAAGTCTGACTTAATACGAAGCTCACATGCCATATGTACATTTGAAGAACAATTTGTCTTTCCCTGTGAGAGAGAATCCATGCCAAATTCAGCAGTGTGATCAATCCAATTATGTGTAACATGTGTGTCCAAACATCAGGTACTGTAGGCTTCTTGGGTTCTCCTCTTTGCAGCTAAAACTTTTAAATAATATCTTCAATCTACAAAAAGCTGTTGTAGAAGTCCATGGAAACACAGCTATAGTTTTACAAAGACCGTACATTCAGAGCAATCAGCATCCACATAAGTTGAATTAAGCAAAATTTGATTTTTCTTGAAACTGATTGTTTTAGCTTTGCAAGAAAGGCAGAACAGGAGGCAAACATATCGCACAAGAGTACAGCATCTTAATTCATTTGAGATAATCCGACCTTTTAACCTTTGTTGCTCAGTTTGACAGATGTTTTTTTTTTCATGCACATGTATTTCTTTCATACGCTAATTTGCACCTTTCGGGCTCTTTCTCTGCTTATGCAAGAACCAGTATTAAAATTATATCCATGAAAGCTTCTTTCTCGAGCTAAGCACTGTTTCAAAATCCCTTTGAGGTTTAGAGAAGGATCATGATGCAAAAAAATTCCCAGAATCAATTAAAATCGCTTGGATTATGAGAATTTATCAACCTGCCAGAAGGTTATGAAACTCCTTTTTCTCAGTAACATGTGAGCCATTCAAAGTATTTGAATAATTGAAGCAGGAATAAAGACATACAAGACAACTTTGTTTATGCTGCATCTGCAGAATGATGAACTTACTGTGTGTCTTTTTTTACGGTGGCTGCAATGGATTACAGATACATTTTTCAAATATGACAAAAACATTCCATGTCATCCATAACTCATTTTGATGGGTTGGCCTGTCTAAGGGACAATAACAGTGAATTGCTTACAGCCCAGGAATGGAAGAATTGCTCCAACAAAGCTACTAAAAGTACAAACTTGAAGACATTGCCACAATACTTCCAATATGCATTTTTATTGTGGAAATTCGTTGTCATGAATAATACACCTAAATCCATCTGTGGGGTTACCTCTTTAAAAACCACGACCTGCATGCAATTACGTGTTTGTGGGTGTATCTGTGCAATTGCGTGCATTTGCTTACTTGGTAAGGTTTATTCATAGACACCTTTACCCACTTAGTATCACATTTGTCAAAGTCAGCCCCCCCAACTGATCCCTCCTTATGTCAACACTTCATTAGTTACCCCAGCAATACGCTCACAAACACGCAAACACACACATCCACTCTCACGCATACACATGCATGTCTGCAAACACAGCAGTAATAGGAAAAGTCATCCACGCAGCAATTTCTAGCGTTGTTACCGTAAGTGCAATTTTCCTTTGGCGACACTGATTTGGAGCTGACAAGCGCTGTTGGGAAAACTGCTGACAAACAACAACAACAACAGCAACAGCCAAACGAGCTGACGGAGCTGATTGAAGCTAATTTAAGGATTTGCTTTTACTGTGAAATGTCGTAAAAATGTCAATCAAAAAGAAAACAGCAAACGACACCAGAGCCAGTTACAGTGAATGTCAGAGCAAAAGAGAGTTTAATTAATTCACAATGTAGGAAGCAAAGTTGATGCACCAACAAGGAATTCTACAAGATGTAATCAACCAAAAGTATGACAGTGATTAAACATCTAATTACCTGCTTGTCATGTTTGACTTATAAAAACAAGGTGACACAATGTGTATGACACTGACATTGGATTAAGATTGAATAAACAAGTGTTTGATATGTAAAGAGGATATAAAGAAGCACCTATGAGTTTTACACCTCAGTTTAAAACAACTAGAGACCTGTCTGCCTTAAGCATAGTGAGATTCTGCCCCACCCTAACGTTGGCATATATAGCACCAAATCTGGGATGAGTAGGCTATCCAGATTTGATTCAAGTATCCAACACTGTTTGTGAGCATTCAAATGTGAAAAACCTTTAACACACAGTTGAAGGCCTTGATTTTGTTTACAGGAGCTGGTGGAGATCAAAACATAGTCAAATGAATTTAGGATTTTACAATTTTTAGTCAGGGAGTCTAAACATAAAGGAACATAAAAACATGAAGGAATGCTAATCTTGTTGCATTTGTGCCATCATTGTGGGTGTAAAAAAAACTAGTACAACTTATTCCCACTGTGGTGCTCAGGGACAGGTGTTGTAGTGATGTAATAAAAATGACCCATGTCGTTGAATCGTTCTTTTTTTGCAAAAAGGGTTATCCAAGGTCGAAAAGTGAATTCAAAGCAACACTGCCGTTAACCAGCATTGTTTCTGATGGCGCGCACAGGACGACTAAACTGATCGTAATAAGAAATCAGATTTTATGGATGTCTTTAAGAAAACTTCTTTAGAGCATCAGGGCTCAATCTCAACAAACCAAAAAGCAGGAATGCTAGTACAGTATATGTAGCTTTGTATTTAACAATGTGCTGCCACAGCTAGCTAAAAAGGGCCTTTTTTCAGTGTGTTGTATTTGAAAAGACATTTGGATGAGTTCACTTTTTATTTTTCAACTTATATGTTTCAGTTCCCCAGCTAAGACTGGCATCCAAATCATATCAGGTGCTCACGTAATAAGAATGCACCTCACAAACTAAGCTAATGCTAGCTTTAGCGGCTACTTTAGCTTTTACTTACCCCTGACTTCTTTAAAGCTCAACCTTTTTGTCCAAACATGGTCATTGTAGCTGAAAAACAACAACATTGCAATTTTGCCAAATAAAAAAACAACAAATGTTATGTCTATTTTTTAAGATTTACATCCTAGGAAGAATAAATTGGCTTGGTTATGAATCCCAGAGAAAAGAAAGGCAAGCCCGAAAGCCTTCAGAGACATACTTATGCCCTTTTGTTTTGTCTTTTTATGGGATGTATTGACAGCTAGAAAAAAGTGAATAATGCCTAGGTCTTTCTTTTGTTACTTTAGTTTGTGCTTTAACCTTAAAAGTCATTAACATTCAAAATGCTGACTTCTTTTCATGTTGTGAGGAAAAACATATAAAGGGAAAAATCTTCCCAGAGTTTGGAGGGAAACACAACCCTGTCACATGTGCTGGACTGTGTTATTGTGACGCTGCTGCGGTGGGCATCACCCTGAGCTCCTCATGAAACTGGTTACAGTTGGGGTCCCCTCTGACTTTGGGCGTTGCCGGAATCTGGACCCCGGTCAAGGGGTTAACACACCAGCACTCGCCCCGCTGGCCATGGGTGGACATGTTGCACTGGGGAGAGGGAAGAAAAACACAAACTAGAATTTGGAAAACATTGGAAAAAGAGGGAGGGGTAAAGATGCATAGTGGGAAGTGTGTGTGTGTGTGTGTGTGTGTGTGGGGGGGGGGTGCATTAATGAAGCATGGCGTACAGCTTGAGATGTGTGTGTGTTTGTACTTTTGGATCTTCTGGTGGCGGGGGGCCATTGGATGAGAGCGTGGGCCATGGTTTGGGTGGGACAACACTCACCCAATAACAGCCAATCCTCAGGTCATGCCCCCAGCTCACAACCCACAAGCACACATGCCATCACAGACACTCACACACACATACACAAACAGAGGCATGCCAGCAGACCAGCCCCCCTGCAGAGCCCCCTCTACTCAGAAATGAGGTCGTAATTGAAGTGGACACAGTTTACGCCGCGCACGCGGGGCAGCAGCGGTGGGGACAGCGAAAAGAATGAAGAGCTGGGGGGAAAGAAAAGACTTTCCATTTTCTTCCTTCGATGAGAAAGAACAAAAAAAGTGACAGTTACAGTAATTACCCCGCGACAAGGAGGGACAACTCTAAAAGGGAGCCGAGTGTTGAGGACGTACAGTGTTCCTCCCTGGGAACTGAGGACTCCAGTCCAAAACAATGCTGTTGTTTGTGACCAGTGATGAAAATTGGCTGAGTGGTTGAGAGCCCTGCTTTAGGAAACGGTGGCGCCTATTCAAATCTTCTTTTCTGCTCTACTATCCTCGTAAGAAAACACTGGATATGTGACCTTGTTTGTCCTCCTCTTTCTGATTTCTATGGATGAGCAGAATTCAAATTCAAGCCCCCAGTCGGAACCACACTTCGTTCCTCGGCTTAACAAAAGTCTTCCCATGAAGTACGCCAAACAGTTTTATTGCCTTGTAACCTTGAGCTCAGAAGCTGTTGCCTCATTCATGATGACAACATCTCCCCACACATTTGTGTGTTTGCATGTGCTTGACTGTGTGTGTGTGTGTGTGTGTGTGTGTGTGTGTGTGCGTGTGTGTGTGTCTAAGGCAAAGTGTTAAGGGAAAGGAGGGTGTGTGCAAGTTTATAAAAAAGGAGGAGGGGTAGTTTTGTGGAAAGGGGTGGCAGGTGGGAGTTAGGGGGAGGTTATAATTTTTTCAGGGTGATTTTGCCAGGCTGATACAACAGAGGTTTGTGTGTGTGTGTGTGCGTGTGTGTGTGCGTGTGTGTGTGCGTGTGCGTGTTTGTGTGCGCGTATGTGTGTGTGAAAGAGAAGAGAGGGGAAATCCAAGGGGAACTGAACAAAATGATACACTATGCATGAGTGTGTGTGAAAGACAAATTCACCCTGTTCTCACTCTCACCTCGTCAAACACACGATCTACGTCAGTTGCCAGATGATTAAAAATAAGGTGTCCCTCTTGTATCATTTCTGGAATCTTTTCTCTGAGGTCTAAGGTCGTATGAAGAAAGTCCAATTTGGATGGTGTTTGGTGTTGGAGGCAAATGGATTGGCCAATCAAACACAGAAACTTCATTTAGGGTTAGGGCTAACAGTGTTTCAGTTCTGTGTGGAATAGGTACTCAATTGGTGTCATTTACCAAACGATCTTAAGATGTAATGTGTCCTTAAAACCGACTTACCCAGCCTTTAAGAAGATTCTGACATTCACAAGTTTTCTTATGAGTGTAAAGCACTCTTACACACATTTTAGTACTGATATGTCAGTGCAAAATTACATGTTGTTGTTTTAAATAAAACACGTATTCCCAACAATAACAATCTACCTTCACACACGGGTATTAACATGTCTGACATGTTCCATCATTTTACAGCGTCAGCTTTTAGATCAAATATAGGCTTCTGTCAAATCTGACTTATTTTAAATTTCTGGTTATGTGTGGTATGTGGTCCGTGTCTCTCTTCTGTAGACAAAGAAACTGCCACTGAATTGCTCTTTATGGTTGGATCATCTTATGTGTCAAAACGTTGGCTATAACCCGAATGAGTGATGTCACAGTGGGTGCTCTGCCACTGACAGCAGACAGCAGTGATGTCACTGAGGTATTGCCAATATAATAGTGTCACAGTCTCATTTTTTTGCCATAGAGACCACAAAAGCCAACCTAATCCAAGCTAGTCTGTCTTGGCTAATGCCAAACGAAACTTGACAGATTATGACGCTTGTTTCATTTTCTTGCTATTTTCTAAAGCTCGACCGATTTATTGTCCAGCCGATAATATCGGCCGATATTGGCATGTCCAGTGACTTTTAATCGCAGATATATTACTGGATTTATTCACCAGTCAAATAGCATTTCATTTGAGTATCATTGTATTACACTAGCAGTTCTCTCTCTGTCACCAGCAGAGGGCGCTATTTGGATTAAAACAAGCATAATCACTCTCCACAGTGTCAAGCAGTAATGCACATACATGCGCATTTACTTTCCAGTTGAGAGACCATCTTGTCTTTATTACATATCTTTTCCACAAGTGTTTGAAAACTGCATTTGAGGTATCAACACAATAGATGTGTAGATCTATATCTATCTATCTCTACAGATCAAACAGATTTAAGAAAGATATTGGCTGACATATTGGTATCACATTTTTTTCTCTACCCAATATCGATATCGGTATCGGCCCCAAAAATCTTGTATCGATCAGGTCATACTATTTCCCCAGAAAAATGTGCCCTTTTTCTTTCCTGCATCTCAACCCTGAACCTATATTTTGGAGAGATCCACAAAACACAAGACCAAAGAAAAGACCGGTGGATGTTTTTCTTCTTAAATGGTATCCAGTTGTTTCAAAACAAAATATATAGTAGGAGCAGTCTATAAAGTAAACCCTCCCCCTATTACACAATGCACTATGGATTGTATTGTTATGTTGGCCACATTCTCACCATGATTTAAACATAAAAACTGTCAGGATTAAACAAAGGAAAGGCCTGGGGCACACATGAGCTACTCAGCCTCTTTAGGCACGGGCTCCTCCTAAGAAAAAAAAAAAACAGATTTAAACACAGGGAGTCTTTAAGACAGGGGCCCAAGACAGGATCATAAACATCAGTGAGGAGCTGTTAGGACCCCTGGAGTTCTTTGGAAAGCTTTCTTCATGCAACTTTTCATCATACAAATTGCTAAAGGCAAGGTATGCATCGCAAAAATGACATCATTATGTGGACCTGTCTTGTTTGGTGTTTCTTGTAAGATTGCACAACATAATCTCAGAGCACTAACATTCATCGACGTTAAGAGGGTTGGTGGGTGAAACTATGTTACATCTGTGCAACATGGCTTCTTCAACATAAATCTTTGTGGATTTATTTCCCCTAGACTTTTCCTCCTGGTGGTCTCCATAAGTATTTTGATATAAAGTCATTCTTGTTAACCTCTCCTCTTGTAAGTAATCCCCCTAAAGTTTGTCAATTGTCTGTTATTCTTTTATATTTGGTTCCTTTACACTTTGCCCCTTCTAATATTTACTTTGTTTTCTAATGAAACTGCTTCGTTCAATAAAGATGGGAGGTGGTCAATTTGGCACCTAAACCAATCAAGCTACCGATATAAAACAAGAATCATGTGGTAATAAAGTGGTACAATAAAGCATGCCAGCAAAAGTTGTGCATTTGAGGCATTGAAACTTGTTGGAAAGCTTTACAAACACCACCATCATTAACAGGTGGTCAAGAAACGGTCTCAGTTTGGTTAGTTTTAGGCCCACATGTACTTGATTAGGTTTAGGCAAAAGATTTTGCTTCGTTTTAATGTGCTTAGGTCACATAACCAGCCCACTGTATGGACCCATTTGGAGTAAACGTCACGATTACATCACAGCAGTTGCGTGCGCATGTTAGTGGGGGAAAACACAACAAAAGCAAGTGCAGAGTAACACAGAGAAGCTGTACCTTTAAGGATACTTCTTTACATGCATTAAACAATTAATTAAATAACTAACAAAGAGTTAATACTAGCCTGAGCATGCAGTTCACTGTCAGTGTGTAGGCGTTTGACACTTCTTGTGTAGCTGCGTTTGATGTCCTGTCCGCTGACTAGGCAGAATGTCTCTCCTTCATACACAAAAACTATCCGACAAATCTAATATTTCCAAAGTTCTGGACATGACCGCTGAGTACAAAATTGTACGTGTCAATAGGTTTGTATGACTTTAGTTTTTCTTGAGTGTAGACGATGGGTTTCTCCACAAGGTATACCAAGATGTGCGGTGTTGAACACCACCCGCTGTACATTTTGGCTATTTAGGTGGACCCCTGACCCACTGAGCCGACAGTGAGAACAGGTCAGGAAACCTCACCTCACACTACGACTTTTTCCCCCTTAGTGTGGATCTAACACTCCTTTTTACAGTTCCTGAATTCAATGTTACTTTAAAAAAATAAATAATAATAAGAGCATTGCATCCAGAAATGACCCCACTGGGAAACCTACATTGTCATGTTTTGGTGAGATGGACCGCTGATCGAGCTGCCATATTTGAATGATTAGGGATTGAGAACGGACCCAACAACATCACAAAGTGTTCATGGTAAAAAGGTAAAATGAGTAAGTCCAGTATCCGTGGCTCACCTGTTTGAGGTTGTACAGTCCATGTTTGTCACAGTTTGGAAATTTGAGCTCGTACAGGTTCTCCAGCGGGCCTCTGTTATCCTCTGAGGTCATTTTGGAGATCTCCTCTAAGACTTTGTCCAGCTCCTGCTGACAGGCGGTCTGAAACGACGAAATAGAAACAACAGTTGTACCAGTACGATAAAAAGAATGAAAAAGAAGAAACAATTTAGAACGTATCTCATCAGACGTACAAATACATGAACAGAAAACTGTTTTTTCCAGTTTATTTAACAAAATGATCAGGAGGCAAGAAACACAGTATGAATAAGTGTGACTTGTGTTTGAAGGCAAATCTACACTCGGTCCAAGAAAAAGAATGGAGGTATAAAATACTTCTGTATTACTTGTAAAAATGTCACAAATACACACATTTATAGCTAACTTTAATGAGGTGAGGTTAGGCAAGCAGAAAGTTCAGCCAATATTATTGATGCTGCAGTGGAACATGAGTGGCTGGACTGCTCAACTCAGCAGGTGGTCGTTGCCACACAAATGCACACCCACACCCATGCAAACGCACACACACACACACACACACACACACACACACACACACACACACACACACACACACACACACACACACAGACCTGTGCAGACACATGTTGTTACAGTTGAATACTGTGCACATTGTTCCTGCTGGATTTGTGTGAACAAACACTGACCATATATCCAGGCGTATACGCTCACATGAGTGAACACTAATACACACACACACGCACACACACACCCACACACACGCACACAGAGTATATCAGGCTGCCAGTGGGATCAAAGGGGTCCAGTCTTATGATTAGTTGGATGAGGATGAGAGAGAAGGGCAGGAGGAGGTGCAGTCTGCCATGAACCTTATCAGACATCTGAACATATGGATGAAAGTACCCTTTCTTTCTTTCTTTCTTTCTTTCTTTCTTTCTTTCTTTCTTTCTTTCTTTCTTTCTTTCTGGTTCTTTCTTTCTTTCTTTGACACTTGATCTTACAGTCTTTTATAACGAACAAACCTACACATAAGTACGCACAACCTTAAGTTTAACTGATGCCTCCCTGCTCTCATATTTTAGGTTTGGGACTGTTTCTGTCAGAACATGTAAATTAAAGTTATTTGTTGTCGTATCGATTCGTTCTTTATTCATACTTGTTTTATTCATACGCACACTGGAGAAAAGGGGAACTGAATCCACCATTGTTAATGGTCTCAGGCAAAAATGCAATAAATTTGTATTTGTATGCACAGTTTCCTTTTAGTAATACTTTTAACATGAAACTTCTCCAAATGACACAAGCACCAGGTTAGTCCACATTAACTAGCTGAGGAAGGGGCGCCGGATAGCTATGCGGTTAAGTCGCGTGCCCCATGTACGGAGGCTATAGTTCTCAATGCAGCAAACGTGGGTTGGAATCCGACCTCGGCCCTTGCTGCATGTCATCCCCCCCTCTCTCTCTCCTCCCAACATTCACTGTCTCTCTTTGACTCTTTTATTGAATGAAGGCAAAACAGGCCCAAAAATACAACTTAAAAAACAAACAAACAAAAACAAGCTGAGTTAAGATTGAGAAGGCGAGGTTGTGAGTGACATGCTGAGAAGCACAGGACAATGCACATATTGCTCCTTGCCACTGTTTGCTAAGTGTTGCTTAGTGCTGTGCTCAGTGTGGATTAATGTTGGGTCTTTGTAAATAATATAAAGAGTATGATCTAGACGTAGATCTAGATCATTTTTATAAAGTGTTTCCAGATCACAGTTGTTAAGAAATGGTGATACACAAATAAACATTGACTGATAGATTGATAACAAACATTGTTTGCACTTTTATTTAGCCCAAGATGCATTTTAAATCAAAGTGTAAATGGGGTCTTAAAGCCTGCTGAAGCTCAGTCATTGTACAGCATTATGAACTTAAATGTCCAGTCCAATCAGACCAACCTCAAGGTGAGGGAAAAGTACGTGTAGTCCTGTTCCTGATGGAGGTTAATAGTTTCTGAGTGCAACATAAGGAAAGGATTCCTTCACCATCAATATGGAGAGCAGAAGTGATTCAGTAAGCAGTTATTCTTTAAAAGTTCATATGGCTTACATATTTCTTTTTGGGCTGAAACCACAAGGATTCTCTAGTCGTATGTTTGAAGGGTTCTTCATCCATTCTGCATGAGAATCATTTGACGTTGATGTTTGGCGATACAAAGCCATGGTCAGTCCTTTGTTGTTCATTATTTATTTTCATTCCTAATAACAGGGACCTTAAAGGTACAGTATGTAAGATTGCATGCTAATGTTTACATTAAAATATCTAACTTCAATTAAAAATGGACTAAACCCATGTTATATATATTTTTTAGTTGAGTACTTACCCATGAGACCCTGCGAGGAGCGACGTCATCTCTTTTGTTATTGTTTTGATTGAGAGCCCCCTTGCGGCAGATTTTACATACTGTACGTTTAAACAGACTCTGATGAGTTAACTTTCAGGATCGTCTTTAAGGTTTCCTGCTACAACAGTTGTCATAAATATCCCCTCCTTTTATTCTACCTCAGATATAGTTTAAGACATATTGTCGTCATTCAGCTAGATTACCGTGCAACATTTGTAGTTTAGGAAAACCTAAATATATGCAAAATCAAGGTAGTAAGCAAACTGACATGACGTCAGCTGTGACTGAGAAACGTACACTTTGTGTACAGTTTCTGACCTCACACGACCACCCACAACGAAGTGCATCCATGCTTGACACCAGCTGTCTGATGTTCTCCCCCTGCAGCTGCATGACTCCCTTTTAGTGAATTCTTTCTTTTGTTACTTATAATGATCCTAACTATTGTTTTGTCCCTTCCCGCTTATGTTTTCGTTTTGTTTTATTTTTGTTTTGTTTTGCGAGCGAGTTAAGTGAGGGAGAAAATGAGCAAATGCACATATAATTGTTTGCCAGGTTGAGTCGTATGTGGGCCTCTGCATGTGTAGCCCCCACGACCCAAGCTCATTTGCATCAAACAGAAAGAATATCTGTGTTTGTACGTCACCCCATTGAGGCTTTACTAGGAACTGTTTTTATTGAGTACATCTCATGTTTGAATCTGTGAAATGTTAAGTGAGTGTTAAAGAATGGGAAGACGGAGGGTTTCAATCTATAGACTGCATTGAAACTGCCAACACGCATTCCACTGTGACTTGCAAAACAATCTTCACATTATCAAGACACTCATTATGTGCAATTATTGCAGCTAAGATAACTCGGTGTGAATGCAGCTCAAGCTGTTTGTACGACTACATTCATAATTAGAGATGCACCAAAAAATCTAAGAGAAAGTGCTTGAATGTTCTGAAAGTAGGAAGACATTATTATTGTAGTTTATTTCAGAGCTTAAAACTCCCTAACAAGTTTTGGGCTTTTTATGTCTTTATTTAGAGATGGATAGAGTAAGAAACCGGGGAGAGAGAGAGAGTGGGGAATGACATGCGGGAAAGTAGGCAAAGGTCGGATTCAAACCCAGGCTGCCCCACTTGGAGGACCACAGCCTCTGTACATGTGGTGTGCATTGTCTGTGGGTACCAGTACCACAGGATTAGTATTATTTAAGGGTTAAATGAGGGTAAGAGCGTCACTCACACTCTTGAATTGTTTTATATAGTTTCAGGAGGACTGGCCCTAAAAATCCTCCTGATCTGGATGTTTACACAGGCACCTCACAGCGGGAGGCTATCCCTGTCAGATGGGAATGGGGGGGTCCTGAGACAAGGCATGACATAAAAAAGACAATGCGTAAGTGGCGGAAGAAGCAAAAGTGTGGCAATACGATGCTATAATGCATATTTTCCATCACACTATCAACAAAAGAGTGGAGAAGAACATATATACAGAAAACATAATGCAGACCTTTATTTACGTGTGCAGAGATTGCATACAGTCTACAGCTAGGGACCTATAGCAGGGAATAATCGGAACGACCCATTCCCACTCAATCGAGGTGAATTGTCCTGATAACATCTAATGTGTAATCACATCCACTCACTTGGACTTTCTGCAGATAAAATACTAGAGGGCAGGCAGGAGAAACTTTGGATAAAGTCTGAATGTTTGTGATCACACATGCAGCTCAACCCCAACACTTCAGGAGGATTTCAGGAGTAACAAGGCTCATGATCAAGGTTTTGGCAACACCCTTTGGGTGCATGTAAGTTCAAGTAAAGTTAGTGATCAGAAATGAGTGTCTGCGTGGTGACAAGTGTGTACATGTACGAATGTTTGTTTCAGGGGTCATGGGCCCAGAGGAGGGCACCACTTTACCCAACAATGTTACTGACACACGTGGTTGAACCTTTGTCACTGATTGCTTTTGATACGCATACATAACATTATCACGTATAACTGCTGTAAGACAAAACACAACATATAAGAGAAAAATACTTCAAGGGAGCTAAATAGGATTAGCGTGTAAGCAGATAATACTGCATTAAAATATTACAATGAAAATGTACTGATAACACCAGGACAAATTCCACTTACAGTATGTGTGAACCTACTTGGCATAAATTGGATTCTGACTGAGTACATTCTGTGGCTCAGGCCGGACTGATACAGAAAAAAAGTAGTGGTCCAGTTAACAGAGAGAAGGAGGACATCCACACAAGTTGATGTAAGCCCCACTCCTGATACAACACTGGCTATTATCTACAAGTTTGGTCAGAAGTGACACAGCATAAAGAGTGAGATGTTTTGAGTGGTGGTTAAATATTTCTGGGTACCCACAATAAAGATAAGATAAGATAAGATACCTCATTGTCCCCAAAGGTAAATGTGTCTTGGACTCTGTCCTGCAGTTACAAGAGAGTTAAAAAAAAACATAAATAGAGATTATAAAACATGTAACAGTTCCACATAAAAAAACAACTTCCTACAGTATGACATATTGACATATTGCACAGCCCCTTGGCACATCCTGCGTTACAGTTTATTCTGAATATTAATAAACATCAGCACAGATGAAGGATTATAGCGGTTCAGCCTGATCTGAGGGACCCTGACTCTTCTCCCAGAGGGGGCTTTATTAACTCCTCAAAGCAGTAACCTCACATTTCCTGTTACCACATAAAAAAGAGGGTGAAATATTTGATAGCATGTACCTAAGGGCCCTTAGGGAGGCAAGGCTTATTCCATGCAGGTGAAACAATGCTAATGTAGACTCTGTAACACACTCACGACTGCAGAATGGACAGGTGTCAGTTTTGGGTCTGTACCAAGAAAATCAGGTCAGGTACTCCTTTTTCAGAATAAGGTCAGACCTTTGTTTTTCATTTCTTATTAAGGAAATATTCAACTTAATTCACTGGCTTGCATCTCTGGTTTTACTCATGAAATGCTTTACAACAGACCACAAGGAAGTGAAAATAACTCAAACTAAAGAACATCTGTTTTACAACTTTGTGTAGTGTCATAGTTAGTAGTTAGAATATGTAATAAGATGGGAGGAAGTAAGTCTTGAAATGTTACTCAATAATAGTTGGATTTCTTGAGTTCTGACCTGAGGCACTTTCGGGATCCGAGGGTCCTCGAGTTGATTTATCTTCATCTTGGTTTTGCGCTCGTTCAGGTGTTGTTTCCTGGCCGACTCCTGCCAAATCCAAACATCTATGGCAGGTCTCTTCGGGAGCGGATTCTCGGTCCCGTGCACCTCTACAACCAAAAACACAAACACACAAACCTACTTAGAAATACTGTTAATCTGCAGCATCTGTGCTTTAAATGTGGCCTCTTCTTCTACTTGAAAACAGACATAGTGATCAAAGAAACCTATTCAAAGATCATTCAACCTTTTGGTTTACTCTCTGGTTTTAATCACAAGTGTAACATTCAATACTGTGGAGGTTCTCTGAAGTGCTTGAGTCAGTTCTTTGAGCTTGAAAGTAATCTGTGTCCTGTCTTTTAGGTATGTGGTTAATGGACAGATGTTACACACACCCACTCACACACAAGACTCCGCTGCTTTCTAATATAATCACACACACGTTCATCTACATTTATCTATTCTTTAATCACAAAGCTGCTATTAAAAGCCAACATTTTTTCTAATAACAGGCTCTTGTACAAGTCATCTTAATCCTGGAATTAGAAGATCAAGTCATGCTAGGTCCTCGGGGCATCCTGTGTCCCTCCTACCTCATGTCACTAATTCTATGCTGGACAGTCAGCCGTTTCAATGGCTGTAATTACCACGGCGACAGTGTGAAGAGAGCCGCTAAGATCTTTCTCTGTGAAATAGCTGTAAGTGCTGCATCCAGCCGTCATGCTGGGCTCAGCACATAGTTTACACACAGGTCTCCTCTGAGCAGAGAGGTCACTCCGAGTGTGCTTCCTGCTGCTTGTTACACCAAAAGTATGGTCTTCATTTATGCAAGGGAGGAGAGACAAAACACAAACAGGCTAACAAGTTAATTCAGAACAGATACCGACAAAGTATGACAACAAATTAATACAGAAATTTAGTCGTAAAAGTGAACCATCTTTTATGCAACTAATGACTGAAACACAACTAAATGGAGCAGTTTAAAAATTGAGAGAAAAACAGTGACTGAATTAAAGACCTGAGTTCGACTAGCTAGTCATTGCTGCTGGGTCCAGACTCGTGAAGCACTTCTTGATAAGGCCTTTTTATGCTGAGTAAGGACTTTTTCTTTGGTAGCTTACCAACCTGCCTGAGGCTGCTTTGTGTGTGTGTTTCTAAGTGAGAGAGTGTGTGTGTGTGTGTGTGTGTCTGTAATTAGCGCTGTATAAAACAGCAGCCTTACACCGAGGTTGTAAATCACACCTGAGAGGGAAAGGCCCCCCTGTGAATCCTGCGAGCTCCTTACACATGCTTTGACACCATCTGAAATGTTTCTATGTGTGTGTGTGGGTGTGTGTGCGTGTGTGTGTGTGTGTGCGCATTTCGGTGCATACTTTGCCAAGTGTGCATATTTACCAATTATATGAGAAAGTCTGATTTGTTGTTGTCCTTATCTTTAACCTTGTTTCACTTGTTTTTCATTTCGGGTTGTGCACGAGGACACTGGATAATAATAAAGATTGGGGAAAGTCCTGCTTTATAGATTTTGCAGAAAACAAACATGCCCTTGATTACGAGTCAGAAAAGAGAGAGAAGTAAGCCAAGCAAACATTATGTTGGAGTACTGAGGGTGACCAGCTAACACTAAATTTTTTTATACATACATACATTTTAACATTCGCACGTTGATAAAATGATTTGAATTTTTGACCATTGGTCATTGTTTTAATTAGTCATTTACATTTTTATGTTTTCCATGATTCTGGGGTGGTCTACCAGTGACAAACTACACAATACAAAACACAAAAAGACAGAAACAGAACCCAATCACAGCAGCACAGCACCTCTCCCTCCCCTCAGCAACCCATTTGATATGTAAGACTTTCAATAGCACATTTCTATCCACTGGTCCCGACCATTGATCTAAGGAAGCCTCCCCACATTTCATGATATTTGGACAAGGACTCTTTCAGCTTGGCTAACATCAGTTCATATGAAGATGTAACAGTCATAAATTAAATCCAGTCCTACTAACTAGATGTGCTTAAATGTTTTTCCAGTTCTTCAGTATAATCCTGGCTGCATTAAGAAAGTCTGCAAGTGGCTAACCCAAATTCTCCCATTGTGAGTCCAACAATATTTCAGGTGCACGACCGTCACAACACTAAAGGAGAGACGAAAAAGTCAGCACACTAAGGGCCTGATTTACTAAAGGTTTGCGTGTCTTAAAACGTGTGCAAACTTGATACCACCAGCAAAAAATGTGCTATCTGATCTACTAACGACACGCAGTGAGGATTGCGTCTTTCATATGAGCAAAACAACACGCAATGTCCATTTAGCACGTTTGCCTTAATGAATATGCAATATGGGGCGTTTCTGCCGTAGCGTGCAAAATACTGGGAGGAGAAAATTCAAATAAGTTAAGTTAGTACACGCATTGCGATTTACCAAGCCAGGCAAAAATTGCGGTGATTGTGACGGTGTCTAAATTTAACACCTTTGAAAGGAAGGTGCTAATCCAGGAGCCCAGTGTTACGCACAACAGGCTGCAATTAGGAGGAGACATAGGCACAATAAAAGAAGGTATAAGGATCACGTTTTCCCCCAACATGTTAACATGTTTTAGATTGACATAAAAATAAATGACATGCATTATTTTTTTATTTGGATTCAATAATAGTTAATAAAGAGAAACACCATGATTAAACTAATATAACTGAACATTCACAGCCTCTGCATTCTAAACAATTTACACATTGACATTTATGTCCTATTTCACTCTTCTCTCCAACATTACATTTTAAACTGGGCATTTCCTTTTTCTCGGGTTGCGCGTCTCTCCAGCTTGTCTCCTCCGGTGCGCTCCTCTCCCTATCGCGCTCGTCTCCAACCTCTACAGCCCCCAGCTGCTACACTGTAGTCACTTGGATTGGGGGACCTCACCACTGCTTGTACCCCCGTCTTCGATACCTCTTCCAAGGGCAATTATGTCCGATCAGACACAGCGCTGGCCAGCAGTCTGGTGCGCAACAATAGCCCGAGGGGCGCGCCTGAGCGCCCGTGCCACAGAGGACACAGCTCGCACCTCCTGCGCAATGTATGACAATTCATTCAAAGGATCGAGGGAAGAAAAGAGAGTCCCTGTTTAATGCCGAGGTTTTCTTATAAGCCAAATGTTATTTTTGTTATATTCAGATTTATCTGCTATAACTCGGAAATACTGTACGTTCATTTGCCTCTCCCACTAATAACTATTTTGCGCTTGCAGTCATTCTGCTTTCCGTCCAAACTCTCCGTGACGTAACCCACTATAACACGCAAAAGCCTGACTTAAATACAACCGCCTCCTCAAGGTTTGCACATGTTATCATTCACGCAAATGTTCTTAGTAGATCACCCGCAAAACGCCCACAAGCCAAACGCGCAATTTTTTGGAGTGAACACGCAATTTAGTACTCTTTAATTGGGATCTTAGTAAATCAGGCCCTAAATGTCCTTCAAAGTGTGTTTATCTGGGTAGATCAACAACGGACGCGTTTCAGCACAAGGCCTTCTTCAGCGTTGCTACGTCTTACCCTGTTTCTGACAGCTGCCTGACACGGCCTCAGCCAAGTGGTGTATCAACAAAACAAACATGGCGGCGGCTTCGAGAGCATCTTACTTCTGGATGAAGAAACTGGGTTTTGTCTTTCGTTGGAATTTTAGATGGGCGAAAGCATTCAAATTCTGACATATTCAAGTCTGTGGTTAATCAGCTACAGGACGTCGGTCTCCGAACACGTACGGGGGAGCAAGCCGGTCGTGATGGAAAGTACTGAAGAAACATGACACGTGGCCAAACATCAGGACAAAATAAGTGCCTCTGATCCAACAACTTTCAAATTTACTATAATTGGTCACTGTCCACTGGCCAACACAGCGGATGGTGGTCGGCTTCTCAAGTGCAACGGATGCTGAGCCGACAAGGAGACACACAGAATCTAGATTCCTGCCCAAATAAGATGCAGTAATTTGAAACAGGGGTAATAGTATTTATCATGTATACAGGGATATGAATAACCAGGTTTGACTGCGTGCATGTAAAACCATATCCCAAATATGATCGAAACCGGGGTAAGGCTCATAACCAGGATACTGAAGTCTATGCAAACACACTGATAGAGACAACAGGTAACACTGAAGAGAGAGGTAACAGTATTCTCTCCTGCTACATGCAAGTATACTGCATTGACACGTTTCTAAATCGAACTCTAAATGCAGCAGGAAAGTGGTGACAACTATAGGCTTGCTATAAGGGTATAAAGATGCCTTCATTTATGTTCTAATTTATTTCTAGTTGTGTGAAGGACTTGTTTCTATAGACACTTATAGGAACTCATGACGGCATGTCCCAGGGAGAAAAAACAACACATCGTTAGCCAACAGCTGTCATCTAAATACTGTGTTGTTGATTCTGTCTTCAGTGCCATAGAAACTACCTGTCTCGAGCTGTTGGGAGTGTTGGCTTTGAGTATTGCCTTTGAGCAATGCTTTCACAACTCTCTCATGGCACAGAGTGAGTAATGTCTTTCCAGAGTTTCTTCGAGTTAATATATTTGCTCTGTTATCATATACAGTGAGGCTGTGTGTGCCTCCACAGGCCAGAGTGGCCTAGCAGTACTTCAAACCATTGTCACTGTAAATGGTTCCTCTCAAGGCTCGGCCACTTCAAACACTTTACAGCTGGCAAACGGACAAAAAAGAATTGAATAATGAAGAAGGTTTTGCGTAGCCAGAGGTCCTCTTCAAACCTTTTACGGTTAGTTCTCTCTTTCAACTCTTGGTGCTGCTCTGCTTCATGTGGCCGAGTGTGTCATCCTAACCAAATGACGCTGCCTTTGTAGTTTAAAGAGAAAACTGTTTCCAATTGGCGCTCTGAGACTGTTTGTCAGACTTAAAAGACAATAGTGCACTTTAAGGTCTAGATGAATTTGATCTTTTAACACTCTAACCATGATGCTCACTGATACATCATTTCAAGTGGCCGTCCAGTGTTGTAATGCAGAAAACCAATGTCTGTTTTATTCTTTGTGTGATCATATAACGTTTTTTTCTTCTGGTATGTGGTTCCTTGACTAGTCAATAACACGTGACTACATCTTTATCTGACCTGCAACAAGTAAACAAAGTCCTTTCCCACAGTTTTCACTTTTCTTTTCTAAGGTCTGCAATTTGTGTCAGTTTAAACCCCGAACCCTTCTCATCAGACAAACACAGTTAGCAGGTAGCTGTGGGGCATTAAGAGACATACAGTTTGAAGCGAGAGGTGGAGACCAACATAGAGTTAGAATGAGAGTAAATATATCCGTAGCCCTAATCAGACTGCTGTTTCAAGCCACGAGATTTACGCCCCCGTGACGTTCCCCCTTCATTCCGAGTGTCGCTGAGGTGTGATGGGGGGATGAAGTGATCCCTCTTTTGTGCTGTCTTTGGAGGTAGTAACAGAGGCGTTACAGAGGAAAGACCGTTTCAGCAGGGAAGCTCATCGCTGTGCGTGTGTGCATGTCTGACTCTGTGTCTATGTGGAGCTCCTGATGTGCCGTGCTTCCGCAACGCTGTAACGCACTGTGAATTCACAGACTGTGAGACCAATATTACGCCGCCACAGAATCAATATGAATGTACAAAGACGTGATGACGGCTGAGCTAAGTTACGGCACTTTAGTGGAAAGAGCAGTCTGAAAAAGGCCTGTCTTAGCTTCCCGGGTCAGAATTGCAGCTCCTTACGAATGCTAATAATGCTCAGTAGTCCACACCTGAGAAAATACTTTCATCACGTTGACTTTGTAAGGTGCTATTTTTTCATTGCTGTGTAAATGGCTTCCTGGCTTTCAATATTCCCCATAAGAGTCGAGTACATGTATCTTTCAAATCAAACTGTTCCTCTCCAAAGAACCTTACTATTGCTGACGATCCAACAGAATTTAACGTTGAAGGACTGTTGGTCAAGTTAACACCTAACCAAGCAAGTTCTAACTGTACAAGTTGGTGGACTGACTCGAGTATTAAAATCCATAAACTGATAAGGTTTCTTTTGTAAATGTAAATCTGTAAAAGTAATTAATTACCATTGTGGAGTAGATGAAACAGATTTGAATTATCAGTGTTTCCCTGCAGAGATGTTTTATTAAATATACTTCTCATGTCTTTAAGAAATGTGTTTTTGTAAAGGCACACTCGGTCCCCAGTTCCATTTTTTTAAATTGGTGTTTTCTCTGAATGTGATTACTGTATGTCTACTTTCTTTATTTGTATTTTAGCCACACTGTGTTGGTGATAAATAATATATTAAATACATATTTATACATGTTTCTTTTTTTCTTGTTGAGTAGTGTGGCTAAAATCAAATTTTCCACGTCAATTTAAAGTATAAGTTTGTACTTAAAACTGTAGTTATGTATTGAGCTTAGTAAACGTACTTGCCTGTTTGGGTAAGCAATTCTGTCTCATTAATGTTGAAATCATAAAATACAAAATGTAACATGAACTGTTTTAAGACCATAAAGACAGAGGCAGGCTTCCTATTAACACCTCAGGTGGAGATTTCTCAGAACAGCAGGCACCAACATGCAGCTCCCACCCAAAGTGATCTCTCAAGGCTTCACCTTTTCCTGCACACACGTCTACACAGAGAAATTAAAGAGCCGAGAGAGCAAGTGAGGGAGCAGGAGCATGTCTCAGCAGGGAGATCACCTGCAGGCCAACACGGCCAGTCTTGGACCTCGCCAACACAAGAAAAAGGAGGCAGACACACAGACAGACAGACAGACAGACAGACAGACAGACAGACAGACAGACAGACAGACAGACAGACAGACAGACAGACAGACAGACAGACAGACAGAGACAAGTAAGGTGCAAAAATGTGCTGAGGAGGGGCTCTGTTCTTGGATGACAAAATTGTCCTTTGCTTGAGCTGCAATCGCCTGTGGCCTGCATTATTGTGTTAGCAGGCTAATGTTAGCACACTTTGGTTAACTCATAGCTTCATGTTGCACATAAATTGACACAGAATGACCATGATCTTAAGACACTTAGTTGACATCCAAATAAGCAGGTTAGTAGGCGATGTTATTCTTCTTTTCTGTAGTCCTTGACTAAAACAGCTTTATACACAAGGCAGTCCAGTCCATGTAAACATGATGTAAACACGGCCCCAACAACATACAGCCAGTGGGACTCACGCTTCTCACTCATTGTAGACACTCATGACTCAGAGAGACATTTACAGAGGATATACTTATGTGTAAAATGTCTCACATTCTTTCTATATGTTCAAAACAGGTTCTGTATATGTGTTGTTTTAAAAACCTGTACAGCAACAAGACACATGCAATGATTGGCATTTCAAGACTGTGCAGGTATGGCAGATAACTTTTCTGAAATGTTGCTGGTTCTGCACACAGCAACATTGCATGCAACAATTAGGGCAATGCATCTTTATATATTTGAGTCACCTGAGTCACAATCAGATGAGGAAGCAGCAGCCCTGCAATCTGAAAACATGTTTGAATCATCAGTCACTGAAAGGGGAGTAACACAATGCTTTGCTCTGCATATCATAGTTCGCAGTTAGCAAACACATGCAGATGACTGAGATGTCCCCATTTGTTTCCAAAATTGTGAAAGCAGAGCTAAACTTTGGAGTGGAAGCTAAACATACATGATTATATTCACCTCAGGAAATAGAGCATCAACAGCTTGTACTCCTGCAGCCAAAGACAGGTGATCACAGCCAACAACCATTGCCCTTACTGCCTGAGGATGACGCTCAGGTTTGATGCAAATAGCTACATACCTGAGCTTAACAATTCCAAACTTAACCTTGACCTCATCACTCCTCACAGTTTTAATTTACATGCAGAAATTTGAGGATTGATTGGATGATATCTTAAACCCCCCAGTCGGAGCCTATACAGGTGGATGCTGGGGTGGCTGTGGTCAGACAGAGCTGGCAATGAAAGAGCAGAGGGAGAGACCGGAAATCTTGCAGCTCGAATAGATCGCTAATTGGATGGAGGTGTTGTCAGGTGATTGTGGATAATGAAGCAAGTGTGAAATCAGTGCAGCTCGAGTTGACTGCCTGTACCAGCTCGCAGGCTTCGTCGCATACAAGTTCACACAATCGTAAATGTTAAATTACTTATTTTTTTGACACTGATTATTCAAACTTTTTTAATTCTACTTTATATAAAAGGCCTACTGGATTTGGATTCTTAATGTCTATAAAAAGCACTTTCTCTGTTTTTTTTTCACCTCAGCAGTTTAGTGAAAATGTGCTCATGTCCTGTTGCTACAAAGCGGGGGTAAGTACAGTAGATAGGTGGTACATGCAGCATTATTGAAACAAGCAGTATAAAAGAGCTTAATGTTGTACAAACAAATTGTCAGGAGATGTGTGCTCACACAAAGCTGGAGTGGATTATTCAAACTTTATACTGTTTATTCGGCCATGCAGTTTGGTTCTGCAGGTGAGAACAGACCACTTCAACTCTGGATTACAACAAATAGCCATAACAAATGACTTTAAAATGCAACCCTCTGTCCTCTTTCATGTGCACCACAGTGTGGATATTTAGGAGTGAAAATATAATCTCCACCAGCTACAGGAAAAGCCCCCAAAATGTGAATTTTAATGGGTAAGAAGGAGACAGATGTTGACATCTGATAGCCAGCAGTCGCTCATGCTTAGAAAGCCAAGCATAACACAGTGAACTCGGGGCAAACCGCAGACTGATCTGATGCTCATTTTCAGATTTTCCTTCATGGGGTTTAAGTGGTTTGAACACTAGAGACGTGTAAATCACAGCAGAGAGTGCAGAAAAGTCCATCATGCTCTGCTAAAGTAGAAGAACCGGAGCTGGGTTTGTTCTTTACTGAAAGATATCAACAAAACCTCCAAGACTTCACAGCACAAGACGATATCTGCAGCTTCTATTACAATACGACTATATGGTAATATTTCAATCAAGAACTTAATTTAATAGAGATTTACAACACCCTTCTGAAGTCTGTCTGTGACGTGCCTCTTTCATTTTTACAGCTCCTTTGAGTTCCTAAGTTCAATTACTTTTTTTTTTTATATATATATATATATATATATATATATATATATGTATGTGTACTAAATCACTTCCCTTAAGCACCGTAAAAATAGCCTATCAAAATAAGACGCTCCCAATAGGAGAGCTTTGAGGATACGCAGGTTACAGACATGTTACGGGTTCATCGAGGGGATCTTGCTTGTTTGCACTCACAGATGTGGGACTGCCACTGCCTGCCAAACACATTGCATATGTCAACATTCATTTTCAGGAATCAATAGTGACCGTTTGTCCCTAATAACCATAATGTGGGAGAAGAGAGGCTGACGTTTGTATGTCCCTCCAGGATTTCTGGGATATATCTTTCGGATAGTTATTTTGACGAAAACGTTTGATGTTGAAGTGGATTTGATGACACAGAAAGAGTGCTGCAGTAAAAATGTTGTTTTGACTAAGAGTGCAGCTTTTCCATGAACTCTTTAAGGTATTTCATTTAAGTATCGTGCCCTGCTATGATGGCAGGTCAAAACAAGCAGGCTGGGGGATGCTGGCACACTTGCAGAATATTAATCTTAGTGTGACATTTTCGATGAATACTGTTAAATTAAAGTTCTAACCCTAAAGTTATACATCATTGGCAGAGGACCAGTCTTCAACTCTAGAGAAAAAAGAGATTACATGCTCTGTACCTTACAGCTGGTTCTTTACTGTACACTAACGCTGCATCTCCAAGAATTGAGACAAACAGAAAACACTAGGTCTTAACTTTATCAATATTAATTGCTTCTTTTCCCAAAGAAATCTAACAAAGTTTTTGTTCCTGGGACAATTGGTAAATATTTAGTAGATTACTGAGAAAAAGCTGGACTCTTTTCTTGTTACTGTCAAAAACAGAGGGAAGGGTCAAAGCAGTACTTTGACACTGCATCTCATGATTGTGAGTCATGAAACAAAACAGATTCAAAACCATTTTAATGGGACTGAAACCCCTTGTGAGTGAGTAAAATACCTTTTAGTGTGCCTGCCCTCACATTTTCAACCAATATTAGTCAAAACCTCGAGATTAAATCCAAATCTAATTTACTTGAATCGCTTTTTTGCCTTTAGTACATAGAAAGGACAGTGGATAGAATCCGAAATCAGGGTGAGTGGGGAATGACATGCGACAAAGACGCCACAGGCTGGATTTGAACCTGGGCTGAGGACTGTAGCCTCTATACATGGGGCGCTCAAACTAACCACTAGGCCACCGGTGCCCCACAAGATATTATTTTAACCTGAAACATCAAGTTTGCCAAAGTTCTGTATCAACTTGTAGTTTTGTATTTTAGAACATGTTCGCTAACAGTGGTCAAATTAAAGATCATGTTTTAAGTTTAGCTTTCATTTGTGTGTTGTGTCTGGCCTCCTGAGTCATGGGAGTCCAGGTTCGAGTGTTTAAAGAGTAAAATAACAAAACTTTTAGCATACTTTACAGTTCCCGGAAATGCTCAGAACACCAAAGCATTTTAGCATCAATGAACTGTGGTGGGACATTTCCAGCTCTTTAGTCAATATTACTAAATGGCCAAAGACATAATTTGTAACTTTTCCACCTTAAATTAGGAGTTTCAAAGTCGATCTAATATTACAAAAACATAGCACCCTGGTCTACTACTTATAGCACTATGAAAGTTTGGCAGCGGGCCGCGGTTCTCTCACAAGAAGTGCGTGCGTCTTGTTTGATACGAAGGCTGAGGTTAAGAGACAGAAGAGGACAGTGACGGATGAAGCTAGGAAGAGAAAATAAGAGAGTGAGCAAGCAGGAAGCCGACATCCATGCCAATATTATTCATAACATATTGCAGCGTAACATTAGGCTGTATTATTGTCGGTGTTATTGTTGGCTTATGTTTAGCTGCTTTACCGGGTGGAGAAAGTCATCCAACCAAAGTTATTTCTCAGGCTTGCATACAAATCTCACGCCAAAAAAGTTCTCTCAACAAGGAGCAGTAGACGCTAACAGAGTCCTGTAATATTACTGTACCTTGTCATCTGGTCTTTGGTTTCAACATCACCCCTCTGCTTGTCAACAAATGCACATTGTCTTCAATGGGAAACAATAACAGCACTTTGTTTTATAGAAGTGCAGTTAGATTCAGAGACCTTCGGTGGGCGCCAAAGCGCACCAAACCAAATTCCTACATAATGCTGCTTTAAGTGAACCACATATTTGCTAACTTTTTCTCTGGTTGCTTTATCTGAGTGTTTCCTGAAAATGGCAACATGATTATAATAAAAAATTCAGATGTTAGTTGTAGACTTTCATTTAGGGCCTGTGAAACCTACATAATGAACTGAAAGAAAAAACAATGTTTAAAAGAATGCCTAGAGTTCTGTGTGGGTACATACCTGACCAACACCCTTCACAAAACACATTGACGTGGGATCCATTATTATTTACATCCCTGTCAGTGCGTTTCCTTAGAAGAACTCACCATTTGTAGCATCCAGAACAGTTGTGACATCCAAGTCCACTTTCTGTCCACATCGTCCTAAACCATGTATGAGCTGCTGCAAAGGAAAGTCGTTCTCTACGCTCGGGTAGCACCTCAGGCCGCCGGAGCACCTTGGGGAATAGACCCCGCAGAGCTCGCCCTCCTGCCTGGCACACACCGGGCAGCAGCCACAGACCGGCTCCCTCACGATCTCTGTACATAGTGCTGTGACTTTGGGGCAAGCTGCCTGACGCTCGGCGGTGCAACTCGGACATCTGAAAGCCAAATCTCCAAGTAATATTCCAGGCAAAGTCAGGTAAGCAAACAGCAGCCCGCAGTTTAAATATATGACCATCCTAAGTCTTTTTAGTGCACGACTGACAGCCAAAAATGACCCTTGGAAGGAATGAACAGTCCTAACCTCAGAATCCTAACAGTAAACTGTGTGAGTAAACACGGTGATGCAACTGACAGGGTCCTATCTGCTCTCATATTTTACCAATGAAACCAGGGAGCCACTTTGTCTCTCCATTTCATAATACATATACACTGTAGACTTTTGGTTTGTTTGTTTATTGGTGTTGTTTCAATTTTATAAATGCAAAATAACAATGAATAGAATTGAAAAATTAAATACTTTATCCAGTTTGCATGCTAAGGCAGAAATGTTTGAAATGCGTGTGCAAATATATGCCATTATAAGTAGAAGCACATTATTAGAGTAAACATATGTAGTTTTGATTATTATTCCATTCATGCTACAATTCCTTCATTTCAGTGTAATAATATACAGTGGTCAGGAAGGTGGATCGCTTTTCTTTTTGTGAGTCTGTTTTTGTTAAAGTCTAAAATGCAAACACATGCAACTGACTCAGCAGCATGCACGCTCACTTTTAAAAGAAAGTTCAACTTAAGGAAAACATAGCAAAGCAGATCTGACACGGGGAATATTAAAAGGAGTGCTGAGTGTTTGTGATGTGGCCCCTTCATTTGTTGCATGTCAGCTGGCACTCAGTGAAAGGTGAGGAGTCCGGGGGTGGGGGTGGGGTTGGGGGGCATTTTACTCTCCATGTCTATGAAGCCCAATTATTTTGCCGAGTGGTGGTAGTCAACATAATGTGCTGTGTTGTCATTCGCAGGAGAAAAAACCAGAGTGATCACTGCCCGGCCTCGAAAAAGTGGCTGTTGACTGGTACCCTTTGCATATTGGACAGTTGCTACATTGGGTTGACCTCATTGTCTGGTTTCTTTTATCCGCTTCATTACTTTAAAGTTAGTCAATGTGCGATATTTTACACATGATTACAGCAGAAATCAAGTATATCCTCTGTAAATGTCTCTCTGAGTCATGAGTGTCTACAATGAGTGAGAAGTGTGAGTCCCTCTGGATGTGTTGTTGTTGGAGCTGTGTTTACATCAGGTTTACATGAACGGGACGACCTTGCTTATAAAGCTGTTTTAGTCAAGGACTAGAGAAAAGAAGATTAACATCACCTTCTAACCTGCTTATCTGGATGTCAATTTAGTGTCTTTAGATCACGGTCATTCTGTGTCAATTTATGTGCAACATGAAGCTATGAGTTAATCAAAGTGTGCTAACATTAGCCTGCTAACACGACAATGCAGGCCACAGGCGATTGCAGCTCGAGCAAAGGACAATTTTGTTGTTTATGGCGTGTTCTAATTGATAACTCTTTTGTGCAACTCAAGTGGAGAGGGGCTGGAGGTGTGCGGCTGGAGGAGAGCAGAGGCGTCTCCAAACAGCAGTTTGTTTTGGTTCGGTGCTGGTGCTCAAGGGCGACATCTACTGGATCAAAAAGTCGCACATTCTTCCTTTAACTTTGTGTGACTGATTTTGTCATGCAAAAATGTCTTTATTATAGAATTAGAGCACAAGCAAAAATATGAGTCGAGCTAAGTCGGTATGGAAAGATTTTTTTTTGTGTTCCCTTGTGTGTCATGTCTTATTTTACATCCTGCCCTTTTATGTGTTTCCCTCCTGTTTAATTGTGTGCCCCAACCTTATTCTTTTCACCTGTGTCATGGTAGTCTTACCTGCGTCTTATTACCCGTTGTTTATTGTGTCTATATGTTCCTTCCCTGTGCTCCTGCACATTGGGCACAAAACATCATGAGGCTACCGACACCCTTCTTTTGTTTTATGTGACTTTAAGTTGGGCCTTTTTGGAAAGCGGATTCCTGGACTGTTCACCGTAAGCCTTTTGTTTTGCTTCTTGTGCGATCCATATTTCAATACATACATATATGGCTTCGATGTTGGATGTCCATACTGAACCTGGGCAAAGTTTTATAAAAACAAGATACACAGTTGTTGGCGTTACCCGGATGTGGTTTCCTGCTGCTCTGAATGAGACATTACAAGAACTCGGCGAGACTCGGCCAGAACCTGACATCAGGTTCTGCAGACGAATTAGAGCAAAG
Organism: Tautogolabrus adspersus; assembly: GCA_020745685.1. NCBI lineage: Eukaryota > Metazoa > Chordata > Actinopteri > Labriformes > Labridae > Tautogolabrus > Tautogolabrus adspersus. The sequence goes on along the minus strand of CM036548.1, from coordinate 24,491,982 downwards.
TTGGTACGCCCACCCCAGCAGTTCTTTCAAGGTCACGCCCATCCGAAAGCTCATTCAAATTTTGCTTCAACTGCAAACAGAGTTGGCCGATCGGGGTAAAATGGGCACGTGGGGTCCTTAAAGAGACAGCAGCTGAAATTAGAGATTTTATTGACAACAGTATCAGATAAATAACCAGGATTTTGAGCTACACATCTCTCAACGCTACTCAATGGGTGTCCAAGACTGACATAATTAATGGTGAAAGTGAGTTTAATGATCTCCTTTAACAACACAATAAATACTGCTGTTTTCCACAGGGGGCGCCAAAATCAACACAAAACAAAGTTCCTTATAGCAGCTTTGACTCCAGGTTTCAAAGGAAATGACATTAGACTGTAGTTATTTGTTTATATTCGCTTGCTCTTTCTCAGTAGTAGTAGCCAATCACATAAAGGTCAAAATAACAAGGTACATTTTCTGGATTCAGTAACTCTTTTATTCTCAAAAGCTATGTGGACGTTAACTGCCCTCCTGTAACTTCTACCACAGTCCCTGTTGCCATTGGCTGAACATTATAAAAACGTTCTTTTTCTTTCCTTAAATACTCAATTATATCATAAAGTCTTAAGAAATGTGCAATACAATAAAGTATAATGAAAGGTGAAATGGATATGCAATAATTAAGTTAGCTTTCATTAATTGAAACAGAAACGTTTGGATTATAGGATTTAACTGTCAGTATGAATGAGGAGCTGCGGAGCATGAGTGCAGATTACGTAGTGACATGATGTAATGATGGATTAACACTCAGTCATATGATGAAGTGCACCTCTTGGAGACGGTGCACTAACAGGAAGCTTCTCATTCCCATTACACAAGGCAGATATTTCCTCATGTTTGACTGACCCCAGGATGCACGTTTGGGTTTTCCAGCCTTGCAGAGTTGCTCCAGTGTGATGTCAGTGTAGCTCACCGTATAACATGCTTAAATTGAGCTGGTCTGAGTATGAAGTAATGTCTGTCAGGTCTGTCTATCCTCACTTTGCCCGATTCTGCCACTTGCATAAGGTTTCAAGGCTGAAAAAAACAGGATTGCTGCAGGGCCAGTGGGGATATATAAGCTTTCTGGATATATTTTTAATTCTCATTTTCAAATGTACAAGATAAGTTACTGACAAATTAAATAAATCATTAATGATTGCGTGAAAAAGTGTTTGCACTTTTAGAGCATTTAGAGCTTAAAGATCTGTTTAGTTTAGGTCGATCTGCTTACTTTTGCAGGTAGTATAAGAAACATAATCATTGGTTATGCATTTCTTTGCAGTTGGATACTTAACTTTCTAGTCCAAACTTCATTTCGGACAAAAATTCCAACCCACTGACATTTTAAGGCACGTGCAACTTCCTCCCCACCCATGTTTGCAGCTGCATGGTGATGGGAGATTCTTGTTCTGTTGGACTGCTGGCACTCTGCAAGAAATTTCATCCTTAAGCCTCTAAAGGCTAGTAAGGCATTCTTTTCAAAGGATGCATTTCTTAAATCACTGTTTAACTGAGCCGTCTTCCTGTTTTTGCTGTCTGTTACATGTCACAGAATCTGAATGTTGTGAGAGGGGCATGATATAGGAGAACCACTGACACTCTGTATTGTGACATTTCATGGTTTTATGGGGGTCCCTGATCTTCTACATGTAGAATCTGTGACAATGAAGGTCACTAGCTATTTGGTGCTTTATAACGAATATTCTACTGATGATACGAGATTCAACAGAAAAACAGGCATAACTCAGGGATTAACTCAGGGATGTTATAGACCACGAAATAAAGGCGTTTACATCGCAGACCTTAAAGCTGCACGGAAAAAGGAAGTCTTGCCTGAAAGTCGTTCAGCGCTAACACCATCTTTCACTCATCTTTCTCCTCCAAACATCCAGCTGTAATACGTCGCCTCTTCTTCTCTTGTTCCTACCTGAGAAATATTTTCCATTACTTTAAAGACAGACGCTGTCCAAACAGCACGTGCTTTGACTTTCTGTCAGACAGTGTTTACTGAGCCGTGTCTATCTGCTGTGTTCTCTTGTTTGCTTACACCGTTATGCCTCCAATTTAAGAAAATGGAAATGTTTTCTTATGACCAATCCTCCATTGACAAACCCATTAGGATTATATTATGTGTACGCGTTGCCTAGCAACTCCAAATGAATGGGCAATAGCTGAACAATGTTGGAACGTTTAATTTTAACTCTAAAGCGGAACGACCTGATAGTGCAGTGCTGAGAGATATTTTAACTGGGCTCCTGAAAGATCCGTCTTTCAAAGAGTCATTTAGTCGAGACAAATGGAATACCACAGAGAGGTGGTCACATTTTCCACACTCACTCATTTTCCTCAGTCATGGGTATAATTTAAAGGAGAGGAGTGAAAAGGAGGCCTTTATTCGGGAGGATTGTGATATCCAGCAGTGAACAAGAGACTAATGAGGCTGTAGGATTAGTACCATCAAAAAAGGACCAAATGATTTCTTCTAAAAGAGGAAGAGAAGAACAAGAGATTCTTTCTCTCGCGTGTATTTTTACGATTATGTACAGTTTGAGTAAATCTGTGTCATTTGTAATGGAGGTGAATTAAAAACATCATTATGCTTTCATTAGCCATAAACAGGACTCAACACTTCTCAGATAAAATTGTTTCTAAGTAATGTGTTTATAATTTTGTTATCATTTTGTGTGTGCGTGTGCGTGTGTGTGTGTGCGTGTGTGTGTGTGTGTAAAGCACAGCTGTCACGTTCCTGAAGGAGGGGGAACTAAGGCCTAGTCCACACGTAGGCAGGTGTTTTTTTAAATGGAGGTTTTTCTGTACGTTTCGGCCTTTCGTACACACGCAAACTTTGTTTTAGGTCACTGAAAACGCACCTTTAGGAAAACTGAATATTTTGAAACTCTGTTAAAGGTCAAAATGTGTAGACGGGGAAAACAGAGTTTTGGGCTTGTAACGTCAAGGCATGCGCCGGTTTCTGATCTGTTTGGTGATGTGCGACGCTGTCACTTTTGTTTACATGAGATTCGTGCAATGGCAGACGTTACCAAACTAGTGCTCCCAGTATGTTGACAGGCAGAGGCGCCTGAATGGACAACTTTGTAAATGAAATGGTCATTGCAGGGGAATGGCGAGAACTCTTAGCATGTCAAGGACATCGTTTTTGACTTTGCATGCTAATGACAGCTGTAACAGTGCGTTTTGCGTTTTCATGTGGAAGAAAATGTTTTTTGAGAACTTGGCGTGCTGACGGGATTCTTTTTTGAAACGGAGGAGGAAAACCTCAGTTTTAAGGAATACCCATTTACCCTACCCTAAAATTGAAAGGGTGTATTACAATATGTAAGAAATCTACTGAATCATATGTTGAAGTGCTGGATTCTCTGACAACATGGCAGCAGCCAGTAACTCCTCCTTCTAAATTTAAATTCTGGTCCGGAATGGTTTGTTTTTGTTCGGACCAGAGAAGGTAGGCGGGTTTTGAGCAGCCCCTCAGGGCTGTTTTGGATGCACCTCTGTTTGCCAGATATGAGACCAGTTATCATGGCAAACCATCAGCTCATGCAACTATGGAAGCGGGCAAGTGAACTGGTTCAGTTATAACTGATGTGTCCGCAACCTGCATGCGCCTCGACTCTAGGTAGGAAGGGGCGGGGGGAGACAGCTCTCCAATGTTTTGAATTTGGACTGCAGTACCAATTTTAAACGCTAGGTGTCATATTGCCTCTTTAACAAACTAATGTGCAACTCAAAACAAGCTTCTATCACAAAACAAAAGAAGCCAATCTTTGATTAAACAAAGTCCAAAGATAATTCAAAAACAACTATAAGAAAACACCCTCCTTCCATGATAGGTGTGCACGAGAGCAGCTCGACATTGAGGCACAATCACGCAGCCCACTGGCAACTGGCTGCCTCCGCTCTCCAGGGGCCTCATTTATCAACAGCGCGTACGCATGGATCTGTGCGTAATGAGTGCGTGAGAACATTACCACGCAAAGAGTGGAATCTATCAACTTGTACTTTTACTTAGAAACGTGTGTAAATATAAGCACAGCTCTGACCATGCTAACGCACAGAATCTAGCGGTAGAAGATTGGAACTACAAATAAAAAGCACTACGAGTGTCACAGCACTCCTTAATCAATCTCAACTTAGAAGCATGTTTCGAGTTTTCTTTAATTAAAAACACAAAAGTAATGATTTTGTGTAGTTTGAAACGCCTAATTGCTCTCAAAACATTAAAAAGAACGCTGTGACAGGTATTTGAAATGTTTTCTCATGGCTCGTTTTGCATTATTAGATGATTTGGCAAACAGTGCGCACTGATCTGTTTGGTCCAGCTTGTTCTGTTGGGAGAGCGTCACTGCTTGACTATTTCCCCAGAAAGAGCTGTGCCGCCGATGACGCTGTAAATGTTCAATGGTGAAATTGTGTCATATTCTGTTATCCTCCAGTTGCAGATACTTCTCGCTTTTGTGCCGTGATGCGTTTTTTTTTTTTTGCACTGAACTTATTATCAAACTTCATCTTCGTGTTTTCTCCTCTGACCAACAGAATTTACAGAAATTGTCACCTTCTCTCATGCAGTATTTGTTCTTTTGTTAGTAACTTCGACTAAGCGAAAAAAACAAATTTATTTGGGTCGCTTAGCGCAAGAGTTACTAACCTAATTTTATTTATGTATTTATCTATTTATGTATTTTATATATTACAGTTTTTTATTCAACCTCATCCACTTCCATTCCTGTTATTATGAAGCTCCTTTTCTTTGCTCTCGTATTATTACGGCGAGGTAAATAAATTCACGTGGTTTTTAAAGAGGTGTGTGGTTACCATATTTGGTTTATTGGAGGCGTTTCTGAATGCAAATGTCTCCGAACATGCACGAGCCTGCTGGTTAAGAACATGTGAGATTTATCAACACTGATTACCAACCAATGTGTGTACGATCGCCATCCGCATGTTTGATAAATTCGGATTTTTTGTACTTTGGCACATTCTAAATTTCATTCCTAAGACAGAATTTAGAACACTTTCTACGCACTGTTGATAAATGAGGCCCCTCTCTGCCTGATTGCCAAGTTGCCACAGGTGTGCTCAATTGCTGACTGACTGACTGCTGATTGTGTACTTGTTCATATTTAAATATATGCATCTCTAAGTAGCTGTGGAAAGTGCTGACCATTTATGGTAACATTCAAAGGTTTCCTCCAGGAACTCGCTCCCTGACCTCTGACAGTAAACTAAGAATTTGTGACTTTCTGATTGTGTGTCTGTTAGTCCTGCAGTAACCACTTGGCTACCTGTTGTAGGTAGTTTTCCACCTTTCGCTTGGTGCATGCAGTATTAGAATTATATAATTCACCCCCTGATTTGTAACCCATGGACTGTATAAAATATATACAGCGTGGAGTCACCCATTGGAATCTGAAGCTGGGTTTTAAAGCCGAACAATGGCGCTTGCCATATTTAATCATGACTCTACTGAACTTTTGGTCAACCAAGCAACAGTGCAAAGAGGTGGAATTGAGGTTGACCTTAAGTCTCCTGACTAACAGGTACAAGGCATCCACCTGTCAATCAACTCAGCCACGCACCGTATTGTGCAAATTATGAATAACTCTAACAGCACGCAACGCGAGCAAGAGTCAGCGAAAAAACATCTGCCTGATTCAATTGTTTCCTATTGGAGTGACCTAATGCCCGCAGGCGACACAGCGTGAAGTGGTGAGCCGTTTTTACCCCGACACCCCTATCTATATTCCTCTCTAGCACTCATATAGATGGACGAGGAACGAGGAAGAATGGAGCTCTACAAGGCACTGGCACTCACTTTTCTCACTCAGCAGAGCTTGTTATCTTGTTGTTCAACGAGGAGATAATGGTGTATAACATCTGTGATTGTACTGTTGAGCTTTGACTTGTTTCAACACCATAGAAAAACGTTATAATGCTTGCATGCTGTAAGGACAAGGCTTAAGGCGCATTCACACATACTCTGTGCGCGCCGCAGTCCGTCAGCGCCCCACACTACGCCGTAGTTAGCTGCCACTCTAGTCAATCATTGTGTTCGCACAGTGGGCGCTGCGGTCCGTCTCCGGAGCGTGCCACCAGCGCCACGTCGCTCTGCTCCGTTTCAAATACGCTGCAGGTCTATTTTCGACGGAGTACGCTGCAGATACACGTCAAGCTAGACAGAATATCACAACCCGGACAGGAAGTCAGACAAGGAAACGAACAGAGCATCCGGTCAATTTCAAAATAAAACACAATATACGGACTCGCGATCGTATTTTTCATCACTTTATCAACGTAACGTCAAAACAGGCACCAAACGAACAACAAATCATCCTCAGAAAGACAAAGAGAAATGTTGTCTGCACGTTTTTCTCTTTATTTCCGCGTGATCTTGTAGTTCTCCCGTGATGTGTGTACAGCTGATCATGAGTGCGCTTCGCTGCACTGACGTTCCAGAAACGGATCCAGTGTGAATGGGCGCGCGCCGTCCGACGGAAAAAAAACGCAGAAGGACCGCAGCGCGCACGGAGTATGTGTGAATGTGCCTTAAGGCTTTATATAATGAAAATGAATGAGTTAGAAAAAAAATTGCCCCCTTCCCCCAACAAAGAAATGGTCTATTGATAGCAAATTAATTGTTTGGACCAGGCTGTATGTATGTTAATATCCGCAGTAAAGATAGGCATTTAATACTGGAACCAAAAGGGGATTCCTGGCTTTTGCTGCCAAGTGGACACTTGAGGAACTGCAGTTTTATGCACCTACACATAGGCTTCTTCTTCTTCTGCTTGGTTTCCTCCACCTACTCTCTCTCTTAGTCGCAGACTATAGACTATAAATGTCTCTGTTGTTAATGTCTGACTTCCTGTTCGATGGTCTGCTAGCCCTGCAGTCACAGCTTGGCAACCTGCTGTTAAAGATTTTTTTTTCTCCACCTTTTGCTCAGTGCATGCAGGATAAGCATAAAATAGTCCACCCCCTGATCTCTTGACCCATCTGAACTTTGATAGTAATAAATCTTTTACATAAAAAAAAAACTGTAGAGTTTTAAATAACTGTGACTTTCTACCATGCAGGCTTTGTGACATTGAGGCCTCTCAGTTTGAATGTCTCTGGGGGGGTTGTCTGTAGTCTCTGGGTAGCATGGGAACAGCTCTCCTCAGCCTGGGAAAGGAAGCAGGCTGTCCCTTTCTGTTGCACAATCCAATTAGCCCTGAGTTGTACCGATAAGAAACTGGACCAGATCACACAGAGGATTTTTTGTGACCAGTCGTGCATCTGTTGGTTGGCTGCTTTACGATTTGAAGCATCTGCAGCACAGGTTCTGATCGGGTCTTTCTCCAGGAATACACACAAAAACAGTTCCTCAAACAGCAGAGTGACAGCTGGGGTACGTGCTTACGGATAATTTTCTCTTTGCATGTCAGTTTGGCTGTAGAGGGTTAAAAATATCTTTATATATCATATATTTGTTGAAGTTAAACTTTTGTTATATTAGGGAAAATATATATATAAAAAGATACAATCTGTTAATGCAATGATATACTTGCCTTTTTGATAAATAGATGTGGCCCATTTTTAGGTTTCATGGAATTTACAGTACACTTTACAGTATTTATTTCTTAATCCACAGACTGTACAGTACTTCTTTCTTAATCCACAGACTGTACAGTACTTCTTTCTTAATCCACAGACTCTACTGTACTTCTTTCTTAATCCACAGACATGACATTTGTGCATATTTCCATAAAGAGTCCTCCTCTGGCTTCCTCCAGTAACATCTGTTTTCAGAGTCTCCCACGAGATAAAGTCATTAATTTGAGGGAATGTCCAGGACACAGATGGTCATCACTTCTGTTTTGCACAGAGCTAAATATCTTTCTCTTTTCAAAATGTTCAGAGTTCAACATGTTGTAAATCCTGCATGGTAGAAGTATAGTTTGGTAAATGTTGACGACAGATTTGAATAATCGGTGCAAGTAACATAGTTGATTTAATTACGTCTCACTCATTGAAGACAGTGTTTGTGTCGAGGTCATGTAATGCCTCTGTGATTCAGTTATGCATGTAATCAAATACAAATGGATTTTTAAAGAGATGAAAGTGGTTCTGTGTGCCTGGACGAGACAGACATTACAGGATGAGATGACAAACATTTGGAAAATGAGGTTTTATTCTTTTGTTTCAGAAGATGCTGAGCACTTACACTGACTCCAACATTTTCACCATCCTCATTTATCTGATATAAGACATCATGTATGCATGTCAATCTGCTCATGTAGGCGCTTGTTGTTCCTCAATGACTGATACACTAAAATATCCCAACCTGGGTCAGTTTCATATGGTATGATTACACACAAATGTATTCCTTTGTTGTTGTTTTTTGACAGCAGATGGTTTTGACTGCATCATTGCCGGCACTTGTCTTCATCTGGACAGGTAAGGTTCAGAGCTTGAAGGTCAGTCATTGCACATCATTAGTGTGTAATCAACTATTTAATTTGAAGTCTTAATGGTCATTAGAATATTCTACGGTCAAGAGAAAAGTCAGTGTGGTGTATTGTGCATATTAACAATGTGAAATTAAAGACACTAAAGCTAAAAGTACATTTGCAATGTTTGGATGGACCCTTCGTTTACACTGGAAACGAGGGGTGTTGAAATGAATTGTTTCTACGATGCATTGTGTTGCAGACTGGATGATTCTGCATCGATGTAGCCACAGAACATAATCGATTATTGGGTATGGATTGCTTGTAGATTTTCCGCTCCCGGCTGGAAAATGTATTTATTTTGGTGTACAATGTAAACACATCTACGTTGACATTGATTCCTGAAGCACTTAACAAAGAATAAAAAAGAGAGTTCATATTTGTCTGACGGCTCGTCCTACATTGATGGAAAAGAAGCCATGTGCAGGATACAACCCATTGTGATGCAATGAATGGAATCTTTGACAAGATAAACGTCGTTGAATCAAATTGTGAGACCAGTGAACATGCACAGTCCTACTGGAAACGTACACCTAATATAAATAGGAACAGCTCCATCCACACTACACACGTTAAATGTGTTTTCTTCTTTCCATTGTCTACACCAGAAACACTGAGGTCTTCAGAAAGTACAAAATGTGGAAAATTCTGCATGTGTCTTTTAACATAAACAGAGAAACCAATCGGAGGAAAAGGAGGCAGGAGGGAATGTAACATTGGTACATTTTTCTTTAAAAGGCCATCCTTCATGAACTGCCTTATATATGTTGATTACTGACTCCTAAACTTGTCACCAGCTGAGCCTTCAGTCTCATGGGCACATCATGTATGTAGTTCCACGCAAGCTTTAACTCGCTTATCTCGGTCTGAGCTGAAGGGTCACCTTAAACTCAAGCGTTGTATAAGTCTGGAAGGTTTTAAAACCAGGATCAGGGATCATTTGACCAGTGAATGCACATGTTTTTCTTGCTGAACTTAACTGATAGATTGATTGATTGTGGTTTTTGTTTGTTATGGTATTGTTTGTTATTTATGTGGCACTTTTTGTGCTGCTATCTTGACCAGGAGTCCCTGTAAAAGAGATTGTTGTCAAATGTTATAAATAGAATCTAAAGTTTTTCTTTTGCATTCTTAAACTAAACCTAAAACAAAGATAAAAGCAGGAAAACCCATTTTGAAGCTGTAACGAAAGCAGTAGGAAGGACATTTTATGGATAGCATTTAGCTCCGTCTTTTTGGTCATTTGTTGATTATCACATCAGAGAGCTTCAGTTCAGTCTGTAAGTTTGTATTCAAGACAGTTGTTTCTCTTAAAATGAATAATAATCCAGACAGTTACTCTCATTGTCTCTCTTCTCCAGGAATAGCTGCTAAACTAGTTGTTCCACCATGTGACAAACACATGTTTGATAGTGATGTGGACCACTGTGTGTCGGACTTCAACAGGAGCATGGAGACAGGAGACTTTCAGGATGGATGCCCCTGGCCTGCTGCTAAAGGGTAACCTGCCATTAGTTGTCAACATTCTTCTACTTTAACTTTTATTGATAATGATCATTTTGACATATTCAACATATTTGAACCAGAACCTAAAGTATTTGGATCAAGCAGCTTGTTAAAAATGAGTCAGCTGCTTAATTGGTCGGATGTATTTCATTAAAATTTTGGGAAATCTAAGTATCACAGTAGTCTTGGTTTAAGACACCTCCAGAATTTTGTAATTGCTCCAGCCTGCTGCAGCTTGTGGGCTATAATGGCTGCCACATAATATAGCCAACCAGATATAAACTCTCTTCACCTGCCGTACACTGTGTGCTGATACAGACATGAGCTAGTCAGACCTATTTGGTTTGTAGTACCAGGCTGTAAACATGTTTATTTCTGCTGTAAGAATTGGCTGTTTTGAATAGGGTGTGTATGTGACTTCCGGGGCTTCTGCAGCCAGCCTCTAGTGGACACGCGATAAATTGGCGTCATGTTTCCACACCAGATGTAGCTGTTTCAGTAAAACCCAAAACAGCACATTAACAAAACAACTACATAAAGCGCTCTGTGCAGACCAGCAACTCCTGTAGTCTAAATACGGTAATGTTGAATTACTGTTTTGTCAATGGAGTCTGGTGGCTTTTGACGATAGCTATGTAGCTAACTGCTAATGCTACAAAGGTATCTCACAAAAACAAAAGACTGTACATCTGTAGGGACTCTTTCTGATACATTTTGAGACACTTTTAATGACAATCTGAGCCTGTCCGTGGTGCAGCTTTGATAACAGGTTAAGATTGAACAGAGGACATCACAGCCTGTCGTGCTGGCTGAAGCGACCTTCAGGCATATTTCCAAAACTTTTTGTACTTATTATTAACTTTGATAAAGGACATCCTCATTTAAATGATAAACTGTTTGTGATAAGCCAACAAATATTCCCAGAGTTCAATGGTGTTGAGCTCAGTGACATAAATCACATGAATGAGGCTGGATAGAGTTGCACATTACGCACACTTTTCGGGCTTTTCATTGAAGATATATGACCTATCGTCATGGGAAAGTCACTTACTTTCATGTTTCCTGGCTTCATTTAGTGCTAATTACTCAACTCGTGATGAAAAAGAGTTCACATTCGCTTCTGGGCTTAAATTTCCAGACAGGAGTTGTTTGTGGAGACTTTTGCTCTGCTGTGCTACAGTAGACAGCAGTAGTTATTAATTATGGCTGCAATAATCCATATTTTACTGTTAATATGGTTTTGGGCTGACTTTCCTCACGGATCAAATGGTGTGTACGTGTGGATTGTCCATCATCACGAGGAGCCCAGCATGTTGATTCGACTTTTGGCTGTCAGGCTCCGTTGACTCTTGGTGGATGTTTTCCGCACTAAAAACCTTGTAGTGACAACCACTCAGGTGATTTATGCTGCTTTAGAGAGGCTTTGGTCGCTTCTCCACTCAGACGACGTGACACGTCAAAACTTTACAGTGAAATTTAATTCGTCTTCACAACATCAGTGGGTGATTTCTCCATTAATAAAACAGCTTGGAGACGCCGAGGCTGGATGTTTTTGGCTTATTTAGCATTTTATCCAAATGCTCCTGCATTAAAAGCGTTAGCTTTGAAGGACCACACCAATGCTCACATGTTTTCGTTGACTTCATATCATGTTTTTACATTAATAACACATTTTCATATCATACTTTTAGTCACTGGTTTAAAACGAATTGATTCTACGACTCTCCATAGAGATTGTTTCACGCAAAATTAGCATTCACTGCACACTTCAAGCACCACTGCTTACCCATTACTGGAACTATAATAAGCCCGCGCATATAACACATGCAGTTAAATAATGTAAGGGTTAGTTACTGTGTAGATGCGTAAAACCCTTTGGAGATGAGCTTTACAGAACATTAGACATGCATTCTTGTATTTTGTCCAATGAGATTTTGCATGCTGTTTGCTTTAGGTCCTTATTAATGTGAAGGGTTTGCGTAACTTAATTGTGCATTTGTTTTGTATAAAAGTAACTTACAAACAAAGATTTGTCTCCATTTTTACGGTTTAAAAATGTGTCGAGCAATTTAACATCAGTGTGCAGCCGCAGTCACTCCTTTGGACACATTACAATGGCTCGTTTTCTGTGCTATCTGTTTGATAGTTTTGGTAATGTTGCCTTTGCATAAGCCTTCCAAAGAACGTACATTTATGTGTAATGCAAAGTGGGGTCTACTTTGTTGAAATATTGTAGGGCCACTACGGACATTTTTTTGCCAACCCTGACAACCATTTCATAACAGAGTTTTATCATCTGTGGAGTATTTGCTGACCTTTCTGAGTATTTTAGCATCTCAAGTCTCTAATAATGAACTAACTCGCTGTTTCATGGGGAGTAATGTTTTGCTAGTCAATTCACCAAGCCTGTTTAGCTCCTTAACCCTTCAGAACCAAAATCTTCAAATGTGTAGTGACTTCGTAGGGACTGCTGGGAGTATTTTATGTCATCTTAACTTCTGTCCTCTTTTTTTCTCTCTCTCTCTTCCTCTGCAGCATCTACAACAAACTGAAGCTGTGCGTGGATGAAGGGGCCAAAGCCTCCTGGTGCAGAGGTCAAGGATTTCTGGTAGACAAGGCCTTCTTGGAGGTTCATTATAAATACTTTTGGCAATGTGGACAGGTTCAAGACCCCCCGTTTTTCACTCTCATTATGTTAATAGCACCTGTCATCATTACCACACTCCTCATGCCAATTGTCTGCGTTAAACTCACCACCTGGAGCACAGAGATGCCCAGCACTCTGGGGCTGTGAGCTGCTGCGTTGTTAGGAGACTGCAGTATTATTTTTTTAAGTTGTCATTCTGTCAGTGGGTCTTGCTAAGTTGTGTACCAAATACACAAAGTGAGAAATTGATAGTTGCTGTCTGGATAAGCTAACTGTTTGGCTAACCAAATAAGCTGCCGACATATCGTCTTGACTTTTAATTGAGATATATCATTGTCTGTGTTTAGTGTTAGGAAGAAGAAGATATACTTAACTAATCCCACGACGGGAAATACAATTTTACACTGTTGTTGAACTTTCTACACACACATAAGCTGAAATACACACACATACACAAACAGGATCCTATGGATATGCATTAATGGAAAGATGTCAGAGTGAGGGGGGCTGCCCATGGCGATTGTCCTGGGCTGGGGGAGGGGGGTTGCTCAAGGGCACATCGCCAGCTACCAGACCAAATTCCAGACTTGGTCCAGTTCCCAACCCAAGTCCCTACAGACTGAGCTACTGCCAACCACTGAAGACGATTCAAGGAAGATTAATGGAAAGGCTTTTTACCCAGTGGTGGATTATCAAGATGATGATTATCAGTAATATCACTTTGAGCAAAACTAGATAATAATACAACTGTGATGTAGTTTAATTTTTAGGCAATTGTTGTTCTCCTTGTGGCCATCTTGTCTTACATCTTATCTCTTTGCTGATTGTCTTTTTCATCAACAGTCAAATATATCATTCATCAAGAGTCTTTGCCATGGAAAATGTCAAAAGACAAGAAAAAGGCTCTGTTTTAGTTATTGGTAATAACCGTATAGAAATAATCAGCCATTTAGCAGTCTGTCATAGGTAACATACAAACCTTGAATTCTTAAAAATCCTGCAAACTTCTCAAGACCATGCTACTTGTTTTTCTAATAATCAATATGTTTTAAGTTTTCACATTAAATATTGAGTTGCTTGATACCAAAGGTGCACCACAGGACAGGCTTTTGTTTCTTTCAAAGCACCTGCTAAATCATATATTGGTGTCGTATCACTGTCTCCTCTCATATTTTAAACGCTCTGCACCTCTCAGTGGTGCTCTGTTAATGATTTACTGCACACAGGAGTCCATGTGATACTTTAATGATCTGTATTGTATCGCCATTTTTGCCCAAAAAAAGAGTGATTCTGTTTGTATTTGAAACACATAATAAATATTTATTTCAGACAAAAAAATAATGTTGTACAGTTGGTTTAAATGTTTTTGTTTTCTTACAAGAACAGGAAGATGGAGCTGCTTAACAAGTGTCCACAAGACCTCATAGTCAGTCTGTGTCATGAATGCAAACACTGCATTTCATTTTGTTTTCAATCATCCGATTATTAAACACCAATGGATTATTGGGCAGACTTAATGGAGACCTGCTGTGTGTCATCCAAACAATACAAAGCTCCATTAAGCTATGTGTGCAGTTTGAAACTAATGACTACCTACGTATGTGAGCTGATGAAAGCACGGCCAAACCGACTGGAAATCAACACCCAAATCTGCAAATATTGACTCTACTCTAGCTGCATATTGAAAAGAGATCAAGTACACAAGAGAGCATTGATGAGCACCAAACCAAGAAGGAGTACACTGTTTCAAGGCTTATTGTACAATTGTGGACTTGGGCTCCACTGAGTTTTTGTAAAGTTCTTTTCTTCGCTCTAGAAATGAAACTTTAAAAATAACTTAAAAAATAGCATCAAGCATCTTTGTAATAAATCGTGTCATTTCAAGGGAATCATGGCTTTCATTGAGTGTTATGGTTCAGGTGTTCCTGCAAATCATACCTGTCACTACTCAAATAACACCTTCCATGTTTAATGGTTTTATCACTTAATAAAAAACGACTATGCTCTAAAGATTTGTTTCAATTTACAACACAAGGAATCAACTAAATATGAGTAGTACAAATCATGCTTAAAAATGATCACTTATCATTTGGTGTGCTGTTCCTTTAAATAAATTGTATCCATTTATTATCCAAAAGATACCATCCACCATAACTCTGCTAGCTTTAAAAGAAGAATGTGCGACTTTTCGATCCAGTAGATGTCGTCCTTCAGCACCAGCATGACACAAACTAAGAGTGTATGTATGCTGTTTGGCTGCACACCGCCACACTGAAGCCTCTGCTCTCCTACAGCGACACACATCGAACCCCTCTACACTTGCGTTTGCACAAAGGAGTTATCAAATTGGAACGCACCATAATTAAGCACTAAGCGCTAAACAAGCGGCGGACAAAATTGTCCTTGTCTCGAGCTGCATTGTTGTGTTAGCAGGCTAATGTTAGCGCTCTTCAGTTTGCTCGTAGCTTCACATTGCATGTAAATTTACACGGAATGACCGTGATCTAAAAACGCTTACAAATAAGCAGTGTGTACAGTATGTTCTTCTTCTTTTCTATAGTCCCTCTCTTAAACAGCTTCTATACACAAGGGGAGGAGCTGGCGTGCCGTCCCGCCCATGTAAACATGATGTAGATACGGCTCAGACGACATCATAGACAGCGCGACTCGAGTGTCACACTCATTGTGGACAGTCTATATACTGGATTTCTGCTGTATTTATGTGCAAAACGTCGCACACTCTTTCTTGAAGAAAATATCAGAGTGAGCAGCCTTCTCCATAAGGGATGACGTAGTTTTACATATGTGATTTAGAGTTGTGTAATGGGCAAAACTAACACTAAATGTCATGGGCGAGAACTCCAGGATCACCAGACGACTTCACTCAAACCAGTGACGTTCAATTAAAAGAGGTTAGAAAACAACAGAGCACAGTGTTAGAATTGGCTGGGTGGTCCGCGCTGCTACCATGGTGGTATAAGGTGACGAACTGTGGGAAACTCAGAACATTGACACTGCAGAACTTTTCAAATGGTAAAAAAAAAAGAAGTATTTTTCTCTTCATCTTGCTTGTTTTAAATCCAGGGCCCAGACAGGACAGAGTGGCAGCACCATACCTCTTATTATCTTAAATAATACCCACAATTCCACTTTTTCCCTTGTGTAAACACTAAAAGGATGTTTTGCTAAGGATACGTTCACTGGCTCTGTCTTGGGCTCTGGACTACGGAGCTCTACACAAACCTAGACACACCAGTTCTTGTCATAACAGGAGCACGTGGATGTGTTGAACAGTTTAACAGACTTGTATTCTCAGAAAACAAAGGACGTTGACCCCTGTGAGTCTTTTAACCACTGAGGGTCAGCCAGCCTCGCTAATACAATGGTTTCAGATGGCAGAGGGCAACGACTTGGCCCGAAGAATGACTGATCAAATGCACGTCAGATGTCAATCTGATATTTTAGAACCAACATGTGCTTGCTCCGTTTGGTCAAAATGGTTTTGACCCATCACAGTTGATTTACATTTAATCTTTACTGTTTTTATAGGACTGTATTTTAAGACTAGTATGCAAAACTAACTGATAACAGGCATAATGCTGGTTATGGTTTGCAGTTAATGACAACTTATTTATCAGTGACAAAACTTACTCAAGCTGAGACAAGGCTAACAGTTAGCATAGTGTTATGACCAGCTTGTCTAGGCCATAACAGTCAATGGAGGTCCACACAGTAAACTTGCTTTTAAGGTAGATTATTCAATACAAAACCTAAACACCATGGCAGGAGGTAGTCAGTCTGGGCTGTCCAGAGGGAGGGAGCAAGAAAGCTGTGGAAGCCTGGCTTATATGCACTTCCACTCAGGTGAAGCCCATCTGCAATCACAGGTAGGTGGGCGGGGTCTCCAGAGCCAACAGGCATACCAACACAAAAACATGGCTTGATTTCTTCTCTTAAAACATTTAAAACAAGGTCATCACTTTTCTAAGCTAATCGAATCTTCAAATTTAGACTAGCTTGTAAATAATTGATGGCAGACAGGCTTCAAAAAGAAGTGTGCACATCCAGCTATAATATCTTAGTAATTTCCAATGGACTACTTTGCTTTCATTTCATTAAGGAATATAAACTGCCATAACACAGGGAGAGTTGCTTACTGTAAGGGTTCCCTCTGTATGGAAGTCGCTGATACTGTACAGAGGTCGTGTCTGAATGCTTGTTGTAGTGAGTATACAGTATACACATGGTTTTCAATACCATTCCCAATATGCTTTAAAGGTGTAATATGCAACATTTTAAACATTATCATAGCAGATATCAAACATATCCTATCCAAACATATTGTTGAGTAGTGACTTTTCAAAAGAAGTCAAACTCCCTCTGGGTTTGTTGTTCTCAGCTCTGTGTTCACACTGATGAGACGGGGCTTCCTTCAGCTTATTGTTTCACTCGAAGGCTAAAGCCTGATTCATACTTTTGCATTGAATCTACGCTGTAGGTGGGCGTAGTCCTGTACCTTCGCAAAAGCCTATCTACATACTATAGCCTGACATGTGCCTAAAAAAATATTGCAGACTGCTAGCCCTGTGATTGGTTCGCTGGGTCTCATCATATTGTCTATATTGTGTGTACTCTGACGTTTCCCCCTTCCTCTTCCTCAACTGATTCAGCAGCCTTACATTTCATCTCCTTCGATGTCTCCGCTTTTCTTTTTCCCAATAATTGTATCATAATCAACTGGAGCTCAATATTTATCATCAGCTTCAACTCCAACATAATACGCTCAGTGTCAGTCACCATGCTTTCCTGTACACAAGCAAACAGCGAATGTGGCAGATCCAGAAACTGGCGATACAACTAGCATAGAAATCCCACTGCCAACTAGCGTTTGACAACAGCAACTATGGCGTAGCTTCGGTGTAGATTGGATACAGAAGTGTAAATCAGGCTTTAAACATGTTTCATAGATGTCTTTTTACATGAACCCAAGTTTTATCGTAAGAGTACAGTTCAAGGAGAAACAACAGCAACCGGAGAAAAGACAATAATCCCGCCCACACACGCTAAGTTCTCAAAAACATTTCCGTCTACATGAAAACACAAAATGCACTGTTACGGCTGTCATGAGCACGCCAAGTCAAAAACGATGTCCTTGACATGCTAAACTATTCTCACCATTCCTCTGCAATTACCATTTCATTTACAAAGTTGTCCATTCAGGCGTCTCTACTCGTCGACATAGAGGGAAAGTAACTGTGTATGTGTAAAGTCCAGTTAGCAACGTTAACACCAGCACTAGTTTGGTTACGTCTGCCGTCGCACTAATCTCATGTAAACAAAAGTGACAGCGTCGCACAATGACGTCAAATGGAGGAGAAACCTGCGCACAGTGTGACGTTAAGAGCCCAAAACTCTGTTTCCCCGTCTTCACATGAACACCTTAAACTGAGTTTCTGAAAATCTTCACCCTGGAAGGAGTTTTCCAAAAGGTGCGTTTTCAGTGACCTAAAAAGCTGTTTGCGTACGAAAGGTAAAAATACCCGCCTACGTATAGACTAGACCTCAGATTATTCTGAAATACTTCAAAGAACTAAGAATCAAATCAACGACACCTACAGGACTTTTACTCTGAACGTAGCATATTATACCTTTAAGAACTCAAAATAAAACAAACATATGCAAACATAATCTTCCTGACTATTATATAATTCCTCGAAAGGGGACAAAGATTCATGAAAAAAGACAATAACTCCAGACACTCATGTAAGGATACTCTGTGACATATAATTAAAATAAAAACAGAGGCAAGACAATAAAATAGGTTAACAATTTTAAATTTTTTTCCATCGATTTCTTAAAGTTAGTGGTTAGGGTTAAGGGTTGGCTCAACATCGTATTTCAAAAGAAGTTTGGTTACAACTGTGGACAGACATCTAACACATAATCTGTGCTGTGTGCTCAAAGCATGGTTAACAGTCAACTATCACTCAGAAGCTTTATTCCTTAATGGAGCTTCATGAATTAAACTCAGCATGGCTAAATCTGTCAAGCAAACCCATGTGTCTACAAATACAGACACCTGAACATTTATATTCATTCATGTCATGAACACAGTGTGGCCAAGAACATATAATAGAGAACTCTCCAGTCTTCTTACGACCTGTAACATAAACATGTGGTTCAAAAGGTCCATTACCAGTGCCAGCCTATTTTTTTTAAATGAAACTGCTATACAGTGCAAATAAAGCACATTCAGTAACTCATTAACTGGGAGAGCTGCAGATTGAAACACAGACTGCAGCAGGTGCATGCTTCACATCAAAGTAGAGCTTCAAATGTAGGCTTACAGAGAACAATGGAGGGAAAATAAAGGTTTTAATTTACAGTTTGAATTCCATGTGACTGCACTCGAGTAAACACACTGGGCCTCATTTATCAATCTTGCGTGAAAACAGGCGCAGATCTGAGCGCAGATTTGGTCTTACGACAGGACACACGTGCGATTTATGAAACGTTCGTATCTGACCAATCTGAGCGTACGAATGAGCGGGCCTTGATAAATGCGGCGGCTGAATTCGATCGTCATTAACATGTTACGCCCATAAATATTCCTGGTTCGGAGGCCTCGCCCACTGAAGTCAAACCTGGAGAGACGAAACATGAGTAAGAAAAGAAACTTTTCTGACACGGAGATCGGCATCCTGACATCGGAGGTGGAACAAAACAAAACAGTGCTTTTTGGCAGTCTGAAGAGTGGCATAAAAGGGGCTCATAAAAACGCTGTCTGGAAAAAGATAACGGAGGCAGTCAACAGCGTTGCCGTACAGGAACGGACTCCAGCTGAGGTTTGAATATAATTCTCAATAACTTAACCCATGCCTAACGACTTAAATGAATCTTTTCATCCGCAGCCTAAAAGCTTATGTCTGCTAATTGATCAAAACAATTCTTTACATTTAGGTCAAGAAAAAATGGTCGGATTTGAAGCTGGCCACCAAGAAACGTGTTGCTGCGTTTAAACGCAGCATCAGGCAGACTGGAGGAGGCCAACCAGACTCCAGCCTGATCCTGACGGGGACGGAGGAAAGAATTGCCTCCTTAATTGGGTCCGAGTCGATCTGTGGCATAAGTGGTGGAGGTGACACAGACGCACTGGCATCAGACCCAGAGCAGAATGGTAACTAACAACCCCCTTTTGCTTGCATTGAAAAATCTGACTGTACACCATTTCTTACAAATAATAAGGCTTACACATGTTACATGGGTGACATTTTTATTGTATTAAATATTTCAGAGCCAGGCACCAGCATGATGTCAGCCAGATCTGCTCCCCAGGGCGGTCCCACTATTACTGCCGAGAGTGAGCGCGTGCCCTCGGCCCCCCGTGCTGCGCCCAGACCGAACCTGATCACGGCAGAGGTCCTGGAGAGACAAGGGGAGATATGCAGGTTATTGGCCTCAGTCGTCGGCGCACTTGACGCAATTAATGAGACACTAAAAGAAATAAATGAAACTCTAAAAAAGCCATAATAAAATGTTTAAATGACTAAATGTTGTCTGTGTTTAGTATGCCTTTAGCCAATTCCACCAACAATACTTCACATTACTGATTAATACTGCAGAGCATTTGCAAGAGTTTAAGGTATACTTTACGTTTTAAAAGCGACAAATGAGGTCCTGTCTCCTCCGTACAGCCCCCTGTGGAGGCTGTGCTGGCCACGGCTCCATGGGCATGGGCTCATCCGGCTGCGCCGCTCATTCACCAGTGCAATGTTGTGCAAAACTGAACAGGCCAAAATGATATCGCACACTTTGTCTGGGGTATACAGTAGCATTCCCCCTGCAGGTCCGAGATAGAGCCACCTGCCCTTCAGCAACCCGAAGCAGCGCTCGACTGTGACCCGTGTGCGTGTGTGCGCACTGTTGAACCTGCGTTCCTGCTCTGTAGCGGGGTTATAAGGTATTCCGTTAGAGGATAACCCTTGTCACCTAGAAGAACCATACCAAAATGTGAATCATCTGATACCTTGTTTAGTGTAATGCAATTTATCGAGGGTAGCCACTTACCGAGGAGATGACTTTGGCTCTGCAGTGCGCCCTCCTGCAGCCGCGCGCCAACAGAGCTGTTTTGAAAAATAAAAGAATCGTGTGTCCCCCCCTGGCCACCTGGCCACCACGTTTAAAAGTGATAGCTTGGCATCACAAATCACCTGGACATTTATGGAGTGGTAGTTTTTGCGATTGATGAATGCGTAATCATTCATGGATGGTGCCTTCAGGCACACAGGAGTACAATCAATCGCTCCAACCACATTTGGAAACCCAGCAATCTCGTAAAATTGCCTTTTAAATCACATCATTGTATGGGAACCGAATGTATTTTCGGGAGAGAGATTTTATTGCAGCCAACACTGCTGGCATCGTCCTGCTGATCGTTGGCTGGGAGACCCCAGCCCTGTCCCCGACCTCTCGCTGAAAGGTCCCGGTGGCCAAAAACCCCAGCGTGGCGAGCACCTGAACTGGTACAGGTAAGGCATTTGACCGCCTGGTTTCTCTCTTTAATCCAGCAGCTACATTATTGCATAAATCAATAAGCACATGCCTTGGGAGCCGAAAGCGACTGATCAACCAGGCATCACTCTCCATGAGGAGATCCCTGCGGTCCCTGAAGACGCGCTCACGTCTGACACGCGCGTATTGCTCCTCCAAAATAAGCAAGTCTGCCATCATCAAGACTTGATAACTGTCAAAGCATCTGTTTAAATAGGGGAATGAATAAACATCTGACCAACCACAGTGGAACGATGATTATCTCAACAGGTGCTTTCAATTTTTGTTCCAGTTCTGTCACACCCATCGGACAAAAACAAAAACAATTACACATTTTTGCCATTAGTTAATTTGCAAACACACATTTCTGCTTGTATTTATGATTCTTTCACATTTTAATGTGTAATAATTCGTTGTCATCTTAGGCTATTTATCCTATTGTTTAATTTTTTGAAAGTGGTATCAGTAAAAACATGGGCTTTAAAAGAAATGTTTTCGTTTTAATAATCCGTTTTGATCTGTTCTAAATATGTGACTGCTTATGCTTAATGACAGCTGAGGTTTGTTCATTATTTTCCGCCAGATTTTGCTGTGCTGCACCGCAAATCCACAGACTCGAATTTGCGTACACGAGCTCAGACCTGACGTGAGATCTGATCGCAGCTTCCGCTTACGTCCAAATTGATAAATGCCGAAGTTTGCGTGGAAATGGTCGTACGCACGGTTTTCGGTCGTACGTTCGTTTGATAAATGAGGCCCATTATTCTCTTCACTTGACCTCCTTTTTTCCCCTCCTTTGTCTAACACAAAAGCCCGGACTGTAAGCAATATATTTTTACATTGCAAGTGTTGGATTGCCTTAACCGCTTTATGTACACAAAAGAGGCAACAAACTGAAAGGCTGGGAATCAATATGTACAGATCAAAGGTCAAGTTCCCCTGAGACAGAATTCTTGCATGGCTCGTAATGTAGGGCATGGTTACATGAGATGAGATATTCTAATCTTTGTGGTTTGAATACAAAAACGCTGCTACACCGCTGACCATTGAAACGGCTTTTGTTTAATTATACTTTGTAACATCGTTATCTGTACTTTGCTTTGTAGCACTTTTTTTTTTCTCTGATTGTATGTCTGCAGGTGTGATCATGGTTATCAGGTAGATACAAATATATATGACTATATGAGATTTTATCTTTTTGTCACATTTTATAGCTATTTACAAAATCCTCCTCAGCTGCCACACTTACAGCAGATACAGTGCAGAGGTGAAACACAGAGAAAAATAAATACTGTAAGCATAAAAGGTAGAATATTTTCTGCTTTCAATTTACATTTGTGCAGGAACATTCCTCCATTTTTAAATAGGTTCATCCTTCAAATCCAGCAGCTTCCTGAGGAGCTACCGTCCTCTCCATTTGCTCTTACAGTGATCAGAAAGTTCAGTGATCTTTTGCACTTCCGGGTATTTCACGTCACCGCTCAATTCTGTTCAAGTGCACCCAATTACTTTTTTTATTTATTTGACAAAACCATATTAGCATCATGTTAGCTAACATAGAACACCCCAGTGTTGTGTTTCATTCAAGCCTCCTCTCACTGTTTCCTGTTCTCAGGATTTAACTTTGTGTCAATCATAAACTGTATAAAAGAGGTGCACATAGCCACCATGATTTCAACCATTTGTTTGTGAACCTCTCTTTTTTTCTTAAAGCCAATGTACCAGTATTTTGGCCATTGCCATCTTTTTTTCTTAAAGGCAGGGTTGGTAATTTTCAAAAACTAGCATGATTTATTAAGTAGCATTCCCTCAGTGCTCTGTCTACACCCAGCCCCTCCGCTCTGTGCTCCCTGAAAAGCCACGCCCCTCACTAACATGCACGAGCGCCGTTGCTCTAGAGCGGACCTCAGCTCATCGCTTGCATTGTGTAGAAAATACGTCGCCTCATGTCTCATTCAGCGGTAAGTAAACACTAAACTTTCTCATAATACATGTTAAATAAAAACGTGACTATTTTACTACTCACAACTCGTGGGGTAGCGAACGAGCAGGGAGACAGGGAGGCGGGATTGGTTCATCAGATTGGTACCTCATGGCAGACATTGGTCGAAGTTTTTACAGGCTTACCACTGCTACAGATGACGGATTCTCTTCGTTCCTTTTTCAGAGCACATGAGTTATTCATTTCTGTCAGGACCTAAAGACAATTTCAAGCAAAATATTTAAAAAAGTGTTTCTGGAGAAAATGACCAAACCTGCCTTTAACCAAAAAGAATCATATTTGAACAAGTGAATGAAAACACTTTGTTATGACTCTATCTTAGTTTACTGGTGGCTTGTCAATCAAACGTAGCCACGCCTTTAAGCATATCCTGCATTATAGTTGATTTTTCCACCAAATCAGATTGTAATTTAAAAAATCTAAGGTCATGTTTTGTTAAGAAGACTTGAAAATAGCGATTGAGACCATGAACTGTGATTTATGAGACTTTGCACTGAGGTAATAAATCAAACCTGAAGAAGGATCCTTATCTTGTCTGCTTCAATACAGCCAGACTTCTTTTTTTGCAACCAGTGGAGTCTCCCCCTGGTGGCAGTTAGAAATAATACAGGTTTAAGGCACTTCAGCAATGACTTCACTTCTGAAACCAAGAGGCTAAGTCCACTTTTTAAATACAGTCTACAGGAGAATGTTTGTCTGCCTATCTAATACATAGGCCTGTCGCAAACCTATACTCAACATATTCATGAATGACTATATTTCATACATGTTTATTTCTATGTACACGAGCTCTCACAACTGGTGTTTCTGTGTAGCAGACGTAGAGTTTCTGAAAACGTTGAAGTGTCACAGCTGAATGGTTATTAAAATTCTATAGTGGGCTCAAAAATATAGGAGGTGAAAACTCAATCTCTGGGCATTTCAAAACAACTCTGAACACAGATGGTACATTATAATTCCAAGCTCACAGTCGTACTGCACAATGCATCATTCATACATTCTGCCAACACTCAACTGTTCCCCGGCGTTTTCAGTGCTTGTGTGTGTTTGCCTGGTTTCTATGCTTTTCCACTCCGGTGTGTTCTTATATTATTCATGACATGTGTGAAAAATGCACCACGCCATGGAAACACTGCGGAGAGATGAAAGAACGGCTGAATAATGACATCTTCTGTTTTTCAATGTGTCAACCTACACAATGTTCTTTTTATTGTATACTTGTATAGCTATGGGTACTTGGAGTCTAAACACCACTAAGAATCCGGCATCGAGTCCAAAGGTCACAAAATAAATACGTACGACAAAGTAGAAAAATAAGGTTTAGACCATGTTAGCTATCTACTTACAGTATACATCCAAGGTCACAATAATAAGGTCAGAGTACTGGTATGTTGGGCATTAAACACCTAACAAAGTACAGTAACACCCCGTGAAGAGGCTTGCACAGTCTCTGTCGAGATTTTGGCTTGGAGGGGAGACTACATTTAGGGAGGAGGCTTTGTGCCAGGGAGCTCTGTTGGCAGCGACAAAGGTGAACTTTTGCCCAGTCAAAGTGCTCATTACTTGAAGTCTGTACAGAAAGGAAAAGGACCGTTTAACTCCTTATTTGCACATCATTGCAACCTACAGGCAATGGCAGTGTTACATAGGAAATCCGGCAGCTTCTCTGCATAGGCAGTGGAATTCTGGACTTTGAGATTTAAGGTCAATTAGCCAGAAAATGTACAACTTTTCATGAAATTCTGCTTAAATGAGAGAAAATTGACCCTTATTTCCCGCCTTCAGGCAAAAAGAAGGGCTAAATGATCCCACTCCATGTAGTCTTAAAGGTCCCCATCAACATTGCACTTATGCCCACAACCTGCAGAGTAATTAAAGGGATAGAGAGGGTAAAAAGATTTTTAAATATTCTTACAAGGAAAGCTTTTTTCCTCTATTTGCATTGTCCACTTCAGGTACAGTTAGGTACTCAGGGTTAGTGTTTTTATGGCCTCTGACACAATTAAATCTTCAGGGAGTTTCGCACAACATCACAGAGATCTAACATCAGGTGTGCTGTTTTGGAAAACTGGACTATACAGGGGTAAAAGTGATTATCCAGATAGATATATCCAGAACACTTGAAGTATTCTATAAACACCATTTCAGTAGCTCCTCCATCTTTGTCACTGCTACCCAGAGACGCTGAGGTTTCCAAAGAAGGCTCGCTCTGATTGGTCAGAAGTGGAGGATGGAGGAGGAAGTCCAACAGGCAAGGTCCAATTTAAATTTACACAAGCATGTGGATCTCGTTGTACTCATCCCGTCCATCTTCATCAAAGTTGGGAGAGTCCTCGTCACAGTCCAGCTGTGGAAAGACAAATCATCATCAGGCAGGTAGCTTAGCATACATTTGTCTACCAGGAACACCCAGTTCACTTATTAACAGATACATTTTGTTTGATCAATAACTTTTAGTCATTGTGCAATAAATGCACAATACAATGCTAAAACATTAGCACAATGCTAGCAGTAGCCTTATTCTTAGCATACAGACATGGGAGTGACACAACACCTTTCTTCTAACTGACGTGTTGTAGAAGCTTAAAGGAAACGTTACCATAAGAGGGAAAAAATAAACTTAAGGGAAATTCTGAAAGCTTGAGTTTGAGGGCATCTGGTTGCTGTGAGGAGCTGCGGAGGTCAGTCTGTTGTAAGAATCTGAAGTCGAGGGTCACCAAACATTGAAGGAGTTGATGTTATGGGGTTGCATGAGGTTCCCCTGTAAGAATATAGGACTGTTTTGGAGTAACACAACGTAGTCCCAAAGAAAAGGCCCGGTTACGCCAACGTGAAGTGAATGGGCGGCAGTAGCTCAGTCCGTAGGGACTTGGGTTGGCTGGTTCAAGTCCCGGTGTGGACCAAAATACGGAAGTTGTTCTGGTAGCTGGAGAGGTGCCAGGGCACTTCCCGAGTACTGCCGAGGTGCCCTTGAGGAAGGCACCGAACCCCAAAACTGCTCTGATGCACTCCCTGTGTAGCAGTGTGTAGCAGCCCCACTCTGACATCTCTCCACAAATGCATGTCCACAGGTCCTGTTGTGTAAACCCGAATTTCCCTCAGGGATTGATAAAGTATTTCAAAAAATCAAAAAAATCAAGGTGTGAAAATACCCACAAATGCAGCATACGCTAAAAATGCAAGGTTGTTTTACATGTAGGACTTGATTTAGTGATTAAAGTACATTTTTCATGACTGGTCTGCAGAAGTACAAAGCTTAGCTTCCATGTTGAATCTCCAGCTTCTTTACACTGGAGTCATGCTGACTGTTATACACTGTGGGTAGTAAACTTACTATTGATAAATACTTCATAAACTTCACCTTAAAATATCCTGATGGGACACACACATCATGGAGGTCCAGCTCAGAACGTTTTTAACATGATATCAATCAATCTTAATTTGTTTAGCATCAATTCATAACAAATGTTATCTCATGACCCTTTACAAAAGAGCAGGTTAAAGACCTTACTCTTTGTTATATTATCTACAAAGCACTAAGCAGCCTTTAGCAAAGTTACAGTGGAGAGGAAAAACCTCGAGCAGAACCAGACTCATGATGAACAGCCGTCTGCTGAAACTGAGTCGGGCTTGTAAAGCAGGATAGATTTCCAGGTATGAAATGGTCGTGTAAGGAAACTATACAGTGCTCTGGGTTCATGAGACCTTTGGATGAACACACCATGAATGGTGGTCGGGTCAGAAGCAGGCTGTTTATCCTAGCTCCTGAATAAATTGACATTTTGGAAAGGGAAGGTTTTAATGTCACCGTGATGACATGTATGGGTTTGGGAGATCTAACCAGGAAAACAAGAAGCGCTGCCTCAGGATGGACTGTGAAGCTTTCTCTGGTCAAAACTCAGAGAAAATTGGAAAATATTTGCATATCGTGTGAAAATATTTGGATGGGAAATCTGTCCATAATCACAAGGGAGGAAATCATTTGTAGCATTTCTTTATGGATTGTTAGTGTAAGGCAGAAACATGCCAACATCCATCTAATGTTAAATTTGCTGTAAAGTAAGCATCCTGAGGCTACGTGGGATCAGATAGTTGTGGCAAACATTCAAACTTTCCTGGACAGTCTATGCTTCCAAACCTACCGCCTGCAGCTCACGCTCCTCGAAAATCCTGGAGAGGACGAGGCGACGCAGCGGCACCGTCATGATGAGGACGAAGGGGAACGCCAGCGACGCCTCGGTCGACTTCACTACCCAGAGGGCCACGATGCAAGCCAGCTGCACGATGGTGAACATGTTCATACGCCATGTCTTCACCTGAAGAGACACAGTAAATGCCAGTTAATGAGAAGACAAATGATACACCCTGAAATATAAAGACACACATAAAAAGGGAACTGAATCCCAAAGTTTCCCTCCTGAAGGAAAAAAATATTGCATGTTTTTGGCTCCATCTAGTGGACAATCCCTGTATTGTAGGGTTTGTTTTAAATATGCAGGACAGGTAAAATGTTCTCTAAAGTGCTCCTGTTGTTTAAAGACTTCTTCACGTTTAATAAAATTTGGTCTAATGATACAGATTCACATTGATTTACATTCTGACACCATTAACAGGACATTTATGAATGCAATCAAACATGTTTTTCCTCGTGACTATTTTCTGCTCACTGCTTAATCAAATGCAGGTTAAAGCAAAAGTCTGGATTTCATTATCAATGCTAGATGTGTGAACTTTCCTAATCAACAATATGCTGTGGGAATGAAAACAATTGAATTGACTTTATTGACCCCATAGGAAAATTATTTTTCACAGCACCGCCTACTGTCCAAACAGACAAGTCCCACCAAAGAACATACATACACACAACACAGAATATAACACAGAGTAAGACAAGACAAGAGTCAAGAGATCCCACTGTGGCCTGTTCAGAGAGGCCTTTTGTTCTGGGCCGTTATTACAGCAGGGATCAGGCAGCTGTATTGATTCTATTCACTCAAGTTACAACGTTCAAAACTAAATCTAGTGATATTATTCTACCCTGATCACTCAGCTCATGTTTAAACCCGGAAAAGAACTACAGTAAGTGGATGTTTAACAACCTCTGTCAGAGCAGAACAGGGGATCTGTGTGGCGGCTGTGGCTCAGTTGGTAGAGTCGTTTGTCTCTCAACCTGAAGGTCGCAACCCCAGCTCCTGCAGCTACATGTGGATGTGTCCTTGGGCGAGACACTCAACCCTACGTTACTCCCGCTGCTTCGTCAGCAGCGCGTGAATGTGTATGAATGGATTAGTTAATAGTGATGGACACTTTACAAAGCAGCCTCTACCATCAGTGTGTGAATGTGTAGGTGTGACCTGCGGTGTAAAAGAACTTTGAGTAGAAGGCTAGAAAAGTGCTACACAAGCTCACGTCCATTTAGCATTGATGAAGAGAATGATACACATTCATGTTGAATTAGCTTGTTTAGTTTTGGCTACTTGGTATGTATTATATGTTACTATGGTAACTTACCAGCTGCCGTTTTGATGTCATACTCCAATTATTCTTCTCTGTTTGTTTAGAACAAACAATTTTCATTTTTCCATATATGATAGTGTCTGCTATTGCTTGGTAGTTTGGTAGCACTAGAAATCTGTCTTGGTTTCAAGGCCGGTCTCGAGACCACTTTCTGAAGGTCTCGCTCTCGTCTCAGAATCAAAAGCATTTTTCCTCGGTCTTGTCTCGGTCTCAGACTGGACGGACTCCGGATTCTATATCAAGACCACCACTGGCAGGCTACTTTGCCACGTCATCACTGTGACTAGAAGGAAAATGCCTTTTTCTAAAACAACAAATAACAATTCATTCATATTTACATTTTTATCCAGGGTTACGTCTGCAACCTTCTCGGTGTTACTGTACGTGTCTCGATCCCTAAATGTCTTGGTCTTGTCTCGCTCTCGGAGCACTCTTGTCTCGAGTATGTCTTGGTCTTGGTTAGCGGGGTCTTGACGACAATACTATTGCTCAGTCAATATCAAATTAAAATTATTATCTGTTTACATTTATCATGTAAGTCACGGCCTCCATGAAGTCCAAACATTGTGGACTTTCAGCAGGATAGAAAACACATGTCTTCTTTTTCGACTGAACATCGATTGCCTTTCAAAGTTTCAGTATTTGATTATAAACGTCCCTCTGCACACTGTATTATCTTCAAACGACAGACTCGTCTTTAACGGTCAGTATAAACAACACAAACATCCTCTTTTGAACAGGCGTCCAATGGGAGTGATCCGGAAAGAACGGCTCAGTTCTTGAGCAGTGGAAAAATGTATTCATCAGTTTATTTGAAGATAATGTGCTGAATCTTTTTCAGCTCCCTCCTTAAGTTCCCAAAGAAAGTGTTTCTTGGCTGAGCTGTAAGAGTCAAACGACAACAACAAAGAGGGAACTTTATAATAAAATCACTAGCTGTGGATAAACCACATCATCTGTCTGACTTCAGATCAACTCTGAAAAACAAACATTTGATTTAGTCCATATAACTTACACTTAAAGCTCATGAAGCTCATTCAAGAACAGAACTCTTTAAGGAACTATGAACACAAACAAAACCTGCCTCAGGGACTTTTTTTATACATCAGACTTAAGTTTGACAGTCATCTTAGGAGAAGTGCATACCTGTCTTTCCATTTTTACATCTTATTTCTACATTATCTTGTTTGTTTACGTACGACTAAGTTAGTTGTAGTAGTCGAAATCGGCCTTGGCCTCAAGACAGGTCTCGCGACCACTTCTAGTGGCTGTGGCTCAGTGGTAGAGTCGTCGCCTCTCAACCGGAAGGTCGAGTGTTCAGCTGCAGGCATGTAGCTGCAGGAGCTGGTTCGATCCCCAGCTTCTGCAGCTACATGTCTGATGTGTCCTTGGGCAAGACACCTAACCCCAAATTGCTCCCCCTGCTTCGTCGGCGGCATATCAATGTGTGTGAATGGGATTAGTTACTTCTGATGGTCTCACTACTTAGCAGCCTCTGCTATCAGGGTGTGAATGTGGCGGTGTGAAAAGCACTTTGAGGAGTCAGGAGACTAGAGAAGCTCTCTACAAGCTCAAGTCCATTTACAATTTACCGTTCTTGAAGGTCTCGGTCTCGTCTCAGAATCGAAAGCATTTTTACTCTGTCTTGTCTCGGTCTCAGACTGGGCAGACTCCGGATTTTAAATCAAGACCGGTCAAGACCTCCACTGATCGGCTATTTTCCCACATCATTACTGTGATAAGCAGAAACACTCCTCTTTGTTAAACAATGAATAACTTCAACTCATATGTAGTTTTAATTTTTTCCCCCCCTAGTTTCGGCCACAACCTTCCCGGTGATACGGTCTAAGTGAGTGACACGCCCCTAAATGTCTCCGTCATGTCTCGGTCTCGGAGCACTCTGGTCTCGGGTATGTCTTGATCTCGGTTAGTGTGGTCTTGACTACAACACTAGACTAAGTACCAAAACTATGTTGGGGCGCTGAAAGCTGAATCAGAGGCAGAAGTCCTCGTCACAGCGGCCGTGGGTTCAAATCCGATCGGCCCTTTTGCTGCATGAATATTTAGTCTATATGTGTGTTATTAGACATTGGTCATTCTTTTATAGTATATTATATATTTGTCTATACGTTTAATTAAAAACAATTAAGTTGAGAAAAGAAGAGAAGGTTAAATAAGTTTAAACTTCAGTTTGGAAGTTGTTAAACATGAACGATGATCTTTTTATGCTTTGCTTTCTTCTTCCTGTGAGAGACATTTCTTCCAAAACGATGAGAATCACTGAAGAACTACAAACTTTGTGTTATGAGTCAAAAACCTTCTTACGACGTGCAGCACGGAGACGAGACAGTACTCTGAAGACAGTCAGGCTCATACGGCCTTTTAAATACAGAAACCACCCCACAGTATCAACACTTCTAACAGCAGGAGATCAATATACCAATAGGAAGACAAGCTCTTCAAATGGAATCACATTGTCTGGTAAAACAGTAGGAAGATATCACAGAGAGAGTCAGGAAGTCATTGATTAAAGGACAGGATGTTTCACACCTCTGCTCTCAGCTTCTCCTCTTACAAAGATGAGTATATTAGACATACCTTATACGGGCCAAATTAAGCAAAACATATTAAGATCATAATTCATGTTCAACATCTTCCTGACTGACTATCAATAAGCTTTAAACTCTTATTTAATGACCTGTTAGCTATAGACTCAGGTCATGTAGAATAAGGTTCTAATAAGCTCTTAAGAATGACTCATAAGCAGCCAGTATGCTACTTATTAGCATGCTAATAAGCTACTTCATTTAAACTGTGACCTTTATTATTGTATTGCTTTGTCTTTATTTCTCGTCTTATCGTGTTTATCATCCATCTTTGTTGTATTCTGTGACGTCCTGCCCTCTGTCTGCATGTGTTTGGTTTGTTTGGCTTCCTGGTTTGGAGGACCAGTAGGCGGAGTCAGGAAGGCCATTAGTGACCTGGGTACACCTGAGTCCATCAGGACTCGGCCTGTTTTAGTGGCCTCTCTCTCTCTCTTTCTCTCTCTCTCTCTCTCTCCTCCCTCCCTCTCTCGCAGGCCTCCACCAGCTGCTTTGCTTTCGTTTGCACTTTACAACACTCCACTCATCCACACATTGCATTCATGACTGATTTGTCAGATAATTACGATTGTTTAGTTTAATAATAAATGCATTTCCTTTAAACCTCGTTTCTATGTGTGATACCATTCTTAGTCACTTACTTTGAGCCAGTTTATGACTATTCTTATTTTATTGAATTCTAATTAGTGTGCTTATTGGTCTCAAAACTACCTTTAGTCAACACTTTGTCCTCTCTCCTGTAAAGTTCTTTGAACTGCAAGTGAATTTGCTTTTTCATTGAGAACGTGTACAAAACAGTTAGTCATTAAAAAATAAAGATAATAACAACACTCATCTGTATCTTTTCTAAATCTACATCCCTCCATCACTGCCTGACGTGCCTGTCAGATGGAGAAGTTTAGAAATCTCACTCTTCATACATCTTCAATGCCAGACGTCTGCCCTACTCTGCTTGTTTTTCTCTGGTGGTAAAGACTTGACATTTGCTGCACGTAAAGAGCATAAAGACTCACGTCGCCGTAGAAACCTGAGTGAAGATGATGTATAATGTAGAACAGAGCCTGAATAATTAGTTTGGTTTATCAAACCGAGCTAAAAAGCAACGCTGCAAACCAGACGCTGCCTGAACTTAGCTGCAGTCACCACTCTGATGGGTTTGGCTTTCCCATCTCACCACTAATAACAGAAGACGAGGGCATGTAAACATTCGTATTGCTTGCGTTACCTTAGTGACGTAGATGTGGTCGGGGTGATGCTTGGCGGGCGTGACCATCAGCGTGATGCGTTCGTACAGCTGGATGCCGGTCAGAGAGGTGACCCCCATGTAGAGGAAAATACCAAAGAGCACAGCCAGCGGGATGAGGCGGAGCACGTCTGTCATCACGATGGACATACCTGACGGATGGGATGTGGTTAAAGATGAGGTTTTTTGGACGACAACAGATATTCTTTTTCATATGATACAAGAATGTTCAATAATATACAAGTGTGGGGAGCATTATTCATTCAAGATGTGAACAGCCCTCTTGATAAACAGGCTGTAATTGCTGTTTATTTGAAAGCTATCCACTGTTCAGCTGCCTCGCTTGAAACACTACTTGAGCTAATCCAAAAGGTCTTACTCCTGATCCGAACAGCATTTCAATCAAATAAAAGCTCAACAATCACGATGAGTCATTACGGCTGTGTACCCAAACCGGATCAAGCTATACTTAACGACGACTTTGGGAACCACCTTAATTGAAACAAGATATTCTGCTGGAAAAACAGCGCAGGCCAGAGGAGAAAAACAATGTGGAAATGTCAGACAGAGCTGTCTCACTTTGACTATTCTCATTTGGAAAATTAACCGTTGACGTTGGTTCATTTTGATGAGAATTCATAAACAGAATCTAAAATATTTTTTTAGCTTTTAGCAGATTCATGCTCCGTGAATGCCCAGACATGCCGGAGCTGAAGAGGCGCCAAGTTGTACCTTTGAACTCCTGTTTGCTTCAGACAAAGTACTGCCTCTAATTCCAGCATTGTAATGATGCTGTAGAGAAGTACAACGCACAGATGGATTTTTAAATGTACTTGTTATCATATCTTTTTGTATAGTCCAGTACGGATGTGCAATTGTATCCATCCATCCATTATCTATACCGCTTTTCCTGTTTGGGGTCGCGGGGGGCTGGAGCCGATCACAGCTGCAATTGGGGTGAGAGGTGGGGTTACACCCTTGACTGTCAGCCGGTCAATCACAGGGCTGACATACAGAGACAGACAACCAGCCACACTCACAGTCACACCTACGGGAAATGATTAACCTAACGAGCATGTCTTTGGACTGTAGGAGGAAGCTGGAGTACCCGGAGAGAACCTACACATGCACGGGGAGAACATGCAAACTCCACACAGAGAGGCTCCTGTCAGACGGGGATTCGAACCAGGAACCTCCTCGCTGTGAGGCATCTAAATAACTGTAGTGTCTCTTCTTGTAAAACCTTTCAAATGTCTGATGACTCCTCCTGCACTTGGCAGTTAAATACTTATTATTTTGACCAATAGAAAAGCTTTGTCAACGCTGACAATCCAATCAAATGCATCCCAACGTTATGTCCCGCCTTCTTTCTTGTGATTGATTCTCTCCTATCCATCCCGTTTCAGTAGGAAGTAAAGAAGTACGTCATGACACGGCAGTAAGATACTCTCAAAGTTCTGTTTCATGGGGACCTTAAAGTTTCCCCTAACTAGTTTATCTCTCTTTCATTACTATAAACTCTCAGCCTCTTGTCTTCCACAGTGTGAATGATTACCTCATTCTTTTAACTGTACTAACCTGTAACCCAACAAAACGTGTCTTTTTTAAAAAGGCTTAAAAATAGACATCAACTTTTCATGATCATGCTCAGTTTTTAGCCTCCAACATTTCCATTTCTCCCTGTCAGCTTACCAACAAGAACAGCCACAAAGAGACCCGTCAGCCTCTGCTCTTTCACCTCCTGGATCATGGGCTTCTCTCCGGGCGCCGTGGCTTTGCTCATGACGGTTAGGGCGTTTACATGAGTGACGGAGCGCACGGTGGCCGCGGTGAGCCATGGCAGGCCGAAGAGAGGACAGAAGGCCCCGAGGATGACGATGAGCAGGAGATCCAGGTGGAAGCCGGAGCCTTTAACCAGGCGGCGCTCCTTCTTACTGACTATGAGTCTGATAGATTGGGAGGAAACATGTTACTTGGCATAATTAGACAGAAATACACCTCAGTGTTGCATCACCACTTCAGATCATCTTGTGTACGTACGAAGTGATCTGAGTCTCCATGAAAATGAGGATGAAGACAAGAAGTGCAGGAACAACAGACGCTCCCATCATCCAGGTGGGAAACGGCTGCTTGTCACCGAAGGGACTGATGAACCAGCTGCGCTTGTCCGGGGAAGTGACGGAGAAGCCCGACGGCACATCGAGTTTCTAAACAGTTAAGAGAAATATTGTTATCAAAGTGAAACAAGGTACTGATTCATTGAAGCTGTATATTTGATATTAAAGTCACCTGAGTGTAAGTGTCTGTAATGGCATAATCCACCAGTACTGAGAATAAAATAGAGATGGGGATGCCGAAGTCGCCGATGATTCTTCTGGCCTGGAGGTTTGAAGAAAACAATCACAAAAGTCGTAAGTCAGCATGCTTCTTGTCACATAGAAGTTCATATGAAGCTAAATGTAACTGTTTCAAACCTTCTCAGAGTTCTCTGATTGTTGTCAACAGCCTTGAAACGCCGCGCATGAAAAGAGCTCCTTTTTAAAGATCAAGATTTATAACTGTGTGTTCTGTGGCTGTGTGTCATAAGGGTCTGCAGGGGCTGCTGCTACTAGAGAATGAGCTGTCTCTGCTTTCAGAGGGGAACATAATGCTGTCATATCTTCTTAGTAATAGTGTTTATTGAAAGTAGCCTTTGGGCTTAGACAGTAACACAATAACACAACACAGTTATTTAAAGAGACTTAGTAAAGTGTGTTACCTTGCCGCCCAAGAAGCGACTGTTTCTGAATTTCCTGAGGAAGAAAGCGACAAAGAAAGTGCCCATCATGAGGACCAGAGACAGGAGAGCAGTGTTGGGCTGGTTGAAGACAGGGCTTTCGTAGTCCCTGAGCTCAGTGGCTGGGGTGGAGTCAGTGGGATATATGGCCATCAGTGGATGTTCATGGAACACCTGGATACAAGCAGAACATCTCAGTTCATCCAGTGTTCGTAGGTTGTACTGGCTTTTTTTGTCGATGTGACTCTAAGTATTAAAAGTACTTCTTGAATGTTACAGGTTTCTGTGATTTCATAATGAATACATGACTATGCAAACATGTGGTACCTTGAAGAGCTTAGAGAAAGTCTCATAGATGAAGATCAGGGAGATGAGGAAAGCAAAGATCTCCTGGGTGAAGGGTGAGATGTAGCGAACAAGGAAGCTCCCCTCTGCCGCCACAATCACCAGAACGATGAAGATGAGCCAGAAACCGATCCACACCCGACCAGTCAGGTACTCAAAGTCGTGGGCCTGACAGAACTGAGACAAAAGACACATATGGTTAAAAAAACATGACCAAAATGAGAATTCTGTTGCATAGAGCTGGAGTATGTTACACATGTTGCCGTAGGCATTGCTTACATTTGACAACTTCCATGATTTTAGAGGAGAGTACCTTATAGTAGGCTTCTTCAAACACCAGTAAAGGACCTGAGAAGCCGATAATGAGGAGGGGCTGACCAGCAAGCAGCGAGAAGATAACTCCAAGAGTAGCAGTGGACACAATAAGCTCCGTCACTCCCATCATGCCCTCTGTTTTTTCTCCTGCATGTATGAACAGAAAAAAACATGTTCAGAGCACAGGTCTGAGAATTACATGACATGTTGATGTTTGTGTCCTGTAGTGTCAGATTACCCAGCAGGCCTCCAAAGGTAATAGTTGGCGACAGGGCAGCAAAGTAGATGAAGATGACGGCGGCGAGGCACTGCATGTCCACGGCATCTTTGAGGTCGCTGACGTACTGCGGGTAGCGATGGCGGATGTCGTGGATGAGGCCTCCGAATGGGATCCCTGAGCGCTTTAATGGGTCCACCTCCTGGTCCCCCTCCTCCTCCTCCTCTGGACTCACCTCTGAGGGGTTGGTACAGGCTTCATTACATAAAGAAACCACCATAATGCTCCATATCATGTTTCAAAGGCACTCTGTCATGTAAATGTAAAACCTAGGTATTATCTGTGTATCAAAGAGCTGAGCAACTACAGATAGCCTCTAAAAATCTACACAACCTGCTGCTGTTTGAGTGACACTTCTAAACACTGCAGAGCGGCGGATTTGGAAGAGTGATTAAGGACCGTTTTACAAACATATAAACTGATTTGTGATCTGATTTATAGTATTTTTTTTGTAGTTGGTGTGTTAAGGACTGCGTGACACTAGAAAAGGTATAAGTGTCAAAGTCATTTTTCACATCCGAGTTTATAAAGAGAAATATAAAAAGACTTCCTCACTTCCTTGGCCACATTATTGTAGGATCTGCTTCCCAGTAGTACAAAGCAGCAGTTCAGGAACACAACATACACGTTTCTCAAGTCAAGCAAGTGAAGTATGTTGATAGCCAAAACAGCTATATGGTGAAATTAAAGATGGGACCTTTATCAGTTTAACAGCAGCTTAAAAAGCACCAATAATACTATTTAACGTTTAAAGCTGTTTCATATACTCTATTAAACTTTGATCCCATTTTTTAAAATCTAAATAAAACTTCTTAAAGATAAAAAGGCGGTAATGTGAAAGCTTCTTTTTCAAGTGAAATGTGGGTGCTGGAGAGTCGCCGGTTCAAGTCCTGGTGCAGACCAAGTCTGGGAATTGGTCTGGTAGCTGGAGAGGTGCTACTTGACTTCCTCAGCCCTGCCGGGGTGCCCTTGAGCAAAGCACCGAACACCCAACTGCTCTGGTGCTCCTCCATGTGCAACCCCCTCACTCTGACATCTCTGCATGTCTCAACAGCACAGTGTGACAGTATTTTCCCCTCATAGGATGAATGAAGGATATCTTCTTATGTGTCCCTGGTCCACAGTTCTAACTGTATCAACCTTAAACATCTATGTTTCTCACACTGCAAACACAGGAAATGGTCTAAACACAATTTTAAAGCAGTCAGACTTTAGGGATCAATCTGTGTTTTCATAGCTAGCACTGGTTTTTCAAATAATCAGACTCGCCCTCCTGAACCTTAGTAAGTAATTGAAACCTTGGCTGGAAAACGGGGCCCTTTAAAGACCTAACAGACTACCTTTGTTGTTCAGTTCGATTCCAGCGGATGATTGTTGCTTCTTCAGTTCTCTTTCTTTCCTCTTGCGCAGCATCTGCTTCTGGAAGTCTGCCACCGTCTTCAGGAGGTCTTTGCCCTCCACGTCTGAGGGTGGAATGACGATGCTGCAGTCCAAGAACTCATTGATGCCATTCAGGAGGTCCTGTCTGTCGTCAGCGAAATAGGCCACCTCGTGGAAACTCTACAACATAGTACAATTAAACATCATCATTAGAAGGTTAAAGGCAAGTGGAGCTGTATGGAGCTCCTTCATCATTTACAACTTTCCATATTTAAAGTATCTGTTGGAAGTAACAGTTGATTGACTGTGTGTTAGTGCCGTACGAGGGGATGGAAAGTACTCCTGTTGGTTGAACTTCTAAGGTGTCTTTTTAAAGGCTGTGTAAACAGTAGAAGAATATGTAGCTCTCTGGTTCACCCCTGAAGATTCACTATTGTCACTTCTACGAAACATAAAGATAGCAAAGTGCTGTTTCACAAGTTATTTAAAGAAGAAGAAGAAATACTTTATTAATCATGTAAGGGGAAATTCAACTGTACACTCTGTTATTAAGACATGCTACACACACAGGCTGAAATACACACATGCACGAACAGGATCCTCTGGACATGCATTAATGGCATCTCTCCAGCTACCAGACCAATTTCTATACTTGGTCCGCACCGGGACTTGAACCGGCGACCCCCCGGTCCCTACAGACTGAGCTACTGCCGCCCCAGGTTAAGGTGTTATTTGGCAGCTCCTCTTTACATTCTGTTACCAGATTCATTTTCTGAGCTGATCACTTTTAGAGACCTTTTTAGTTTCAGGGAAATGATGAGGCTTAGATTAGTACCACACAACCAGTGGCGATTCTAGAGTCTGGTGAGGCCCTCGGCATAACTCAATTGGGGGGGTCCCTCCAACCAGCGTTCCTCACCATCATGTCTGCCACTGTCCCGATGCTTACTCCTCTTTTTTCCTGTTTCTTTTTTCTCTCCTATAGACGGATTATTCCTCTTCATTTTTCTTTCTTTACTTTGGTTATCACAGCAATTATGCATGCAACACTTAGCAGGGCAAGGAGAGTGAGTGCTGTTGGGTTGGGGCCCCCTTAGGGAGGTTTCCTACTGTCATTGCAAAATTTGCACATTTTGAGCCACTGCTTTGGTTTAAATTTCTGAGCCCTCAGGGGCCCCCTACTGGTCTGGGGCCCTAAGCAGTTGCCTGCCATACCTGTTGACAAACAGCGCCTGTGCACAAAACTAAACAACATGACCTTCTGACCTGAGGCTTGACAGGAGAGAATCACCTCATGATTTCAGCTCATTTTTCATCTTTTTTTTTTTTAAATGGCGTAATTGTATCACTTTGAAATCTAATCAAATGTTTAAGAGCAAATCAAATATAAAGATAGTGTCTATGCCTCTTGTGACGTGTGGCTGAAATGTGATGTGACATCTGTGAAGCTTCATAGCTACCTTGTCAGACATGAGAGTGGAGAAGGATCGTCCGATCTCATGATAGTCCATGTTGGACTGACTCGGACCAAGCAGGACGAAAAGAAAGCGAACAGGGACGGGGACCTCCAGGACTGACTCCAGAAGGACGGCCTCGTTCAGCCTGACGAAGGCCATCGCTGGCTGCTCCAGAAACTCAACACAGCCTGAGAAGGAAACCAAGAAGCACCACGACTGGTTTAGTGAATTGAGAATTTTCACTTCTCTGCATTCTGGCTGTTTTGTTTTTGTCTACAAAATATTTGAAAAAGATCCAACTGATTGTTCCTCCAATACTGTTCAATCTAAATATCTCCACAGAAAATGTTTATTTAATCATCTAATTAACTTTCAAGGCTAAATGAAGACAACCTGTAGGCTTAGAGTGAAACTTTTTCATATTCTTAAATCAACAATATGTAACAACTTTCAACAGGGGGAATAGTATCTCTCCTATGTCCACAGGTCGACTGTTTAAAACACTGTTTAAGTTTGGCAGCGGGCTGCGGCTCTCTTGAGAGAAGGGTGTAGGGCTTAACAGAGTCTACATGACCATCAGTGGTGAGGATGCCATGACATTTAAGTTGTATACTGTCATGCAATATTCTTTTATTTTGCATTTGAGGCAAAGCTAAAAGGAACATTTACAACAAACAGATTTATCCCCTGGACATGTCTAAAAAAAGAAGAAAATAAAAGACATATCCCTCCGATTAATGGACTTTGTCAAAACTAACAGAGCTTACCAGCTAAAACAATGACAGCTTCAGCATCTTTGGGAATCTTGGCGAGTAGTTTCATGGATCTGGCTGCAGCCGGATGACTCTCAGGAGGCAGAGGGTGGAGCGATTTCTTGGAAAAGGAACCGAAGCAGGATTATCCCCATTATTGTTCCAACCAACGTGATGTGACACCATTATATAGCATGGGAGCAATAATGTGAGAAGAGCAATATATGTTAGAACAATAATAATCTAATGGCCCGAAACAATTCTTTTCAAGTAAGTGCATGACTGGTTCTTTATGTCTGAACAGAATTATTTTAATAGGCTGTTTTAAATTTGCCAACATTTGAAGCCGTGGGGAACATTAAGATTTCACAGTTAATGCATCAAGAAGCTTTAACTAGGAGCACCTGTAAGCTGACTAAGAACATAATTCAACACATGTGGCACAGGGAGGCTTACTTTCTCCGACTTCAAGAACTACCTACACGACTTCTGACCTCATGGAGGGTGTTTCAAAGAACAATGTGAGAGCCACAGGCCTCACATCAGGACTCGAGTGTAATCATGCTTAAATCTCTGCTTACTGCTGATTCTTAGAACTTAATTCAAACCATAAACTAGAACGAGACACCTCCAGATCGCTTTTATCTCTGTCCATTTAGATAGCTGAGTTCAATTATCCTCGTGGATTCCTGTCAAAACTCGTTACTCTGGCTTTGGCAAATCGTAAGCACTGCGCTGTTTCTACTGTGTCACAGTTTATCACCCTCCAGCTCTCATATCTCTCAGATCTCTGCTAACAGCTTCTCTAACGGACATGAAGAATAAAGGACGTGTGAAGAATAAGAAATGCTGCAGAGTGAAGGTGAAAATAATGCCAGATTTAAAGGAACCTTACAAACAGGCTGACAAACACGTCTTGTTTTGGGTCGTATTCGAGCCCTTTGCCGTCCTGGTGCTCGTCGTGGTCCTCTGTCACCAGCGGCAGGTTGGTGTCCTGGACGTGGTTGTGATTGTAGGTGCCATGACCGAGGCTGCTGGATGAGTGGTGGCGGTGAAAGCGATGTTTCAGATCACTCGGATGGCTTTGGAAGAAAAAAATAAAGACATAAGATCTTGTAAGCAACTTTTTGAGGCCGTCTCTGGACACAGCGGTGCTCTGAGCTACATAGAAACAACAACATGCCATGACGCTGACAGTGACCACGTTAGCATTTTAAAAGGTGAAGCTGAGGCTCACAAACAAAATAAAGATGAGTTCATATCTGTAGCAATTGATAGTAATAGATAAAGTCGAAGTATTGAACTCCAATCAAACCTGTTAGTAATGAAACAAACACATGTAGCGCTGTACGAACAATCAGAGGAATAATAGAGTCAATTAAAGGCTTAAATGGTGTTTCTATAACTGAATAATAAAGAAACGCAGAACAACATTGCATTTTATCTTCTACAAACATCAACATATCCCCAATACAATATGTTTGATAAAGTCTTGCTGACATATATTCCACTTATTAGGCTTTTTTTTCCATAGATCTGAACCACATCTTACATGCATCATGTTTTTCTAACAGAGTTCTGCTTAACTCCACCCTGGATCGTCTGGTACTGTTTGACTCTAACTTTGGGCTTTTTGCAGGGAATATGTTTTACTCAGGAGATTATGTGTCTCGTGTAAAAGATCAATGTTTTATTATGAAGTGTTACTGCTTAAACCTTAAACATGTTCTTACATGGGACACTACAGCAGTGAGAATCACGCCCTTGACTCATTGGTTTCTCAATAGAATCAAAGTGTGGTAGACTAGCTAATCACATCACAGTACAGTGGGGACTATCGGTGCTAACGTATTGCCAGTGGAAGGCAGGGTCATTACGACCCTGTTACGCCTCACCTGCAATATGTAACACACTGAGGCTGAACAGTGGGAAAAAATTTGATCTACCCCTAATCTGCCATGAGTGGTAAGAAGTGAAACAAAAGGGCAGGAAGTCATGTGTGCATGTCTGAGTGTGTATGTGTAGGTGGAGCTCCTGCTGTGTGCTTACAGACGCTGTGAGGTAATGTGAAAACGCACACTCAGGCACCAATGTTACGCCATTACGGATGCTTGATGTAGTGGCGGTAGAACTCTGTTACGGCACTGTGTAAGGGCTTCTAAAGAACTCTCATGTGGATAAAATAGTGCCACTCTCAGCCTTCAGCAATAACTGGTTAGTTGGCTTAGTTGTCATGGAGATCAGCTACTATGCTATTTCCTCTTTTTCAGAAACCTTAAGAGAAATGCATATCAAATGATTATCACTCCAGTGTTTTACTTTCATCAGTAAAAATAGAAAAAGTTTGGATGCTGATGGCCTAGTGGTTAGGTCGCGCCACATGTACGGATGCTTTAGTCCTCCAATCGGGCAGCCCTGATTCAAGTCCGACCTGCGGCTCCTTTCCTGCATGTCATTCCCCTCCCTCTCTCTCTCTCTCTCTCTCACGATGTTCCGACTCTATCCACTGTCCTATCAAATAAAGTTATTTGTTTGTTATTACCATAAATCATTTGAATTAACGTGGCTGCAGGAAATCTGGACTACAGTGTTGTTGACTAGCACAGCTGTGTGTCTTGTTCCTGTAATCTACATGCCATTAATTCTACATGTTTCAGAGCTTTACCTCATGTACTTGTAATGCAAGTCATATATTTAGGAAAGTTATCAGCAAAATGCCTCTTAAATTAATCCACTTTTCAAAACAAGCTCATTATAAAGCACTTACAACAAAGTCTGAGTGGAAGCGGTAATTTTTCCTAATGGGACGTTTGCATTAGAGCAGCAATAAAACAGCCAGACACTAATCTGTGAAGGCTTATTATCTCTACTTTATGCATGTGACTTTAAGAGTAAGCACATTTCCACTCCAAGAGAAGTATTTATTGAGTCGCACTAGCCAAGTTTTTTTCTTTTTAACGCTGCTTTATTCCTCTTTAGTCCAATGGTGACATCACCTCTCTCATTAGGCCCACATGGTCCAATAAGACGGCGCCCCAAATTGGACGTGACAGTGCTCGAGACAAAAGAACGAGGTGTGACTCTGAAATGAATTGTGTTCGATATGTTTCCAAAGGCTCTTTAAAGTGTTCCGAGTAAGCGATGAGCTAAATTTGAGCAGCGCCTCAGTGTGTTTCTTTCCACGTCGTAAATCGGATATCTCACACTGGTGATGACTCCGATGATGACAGAGAGAGGTTTTTTTTCCCCCCTTTGGAAGCAGCCAGTGACATGCTGGGAATTTTATGTGAAAAGGCTGTTAGAGCTGGTACAAATTCATAGAGGCCTTCTGCTAAGAATTTGTGATGGCTGGATTATTTTATGCTCATCTGTTGTGTCGCTTTGAGTGTGCAGAATCCATCCCATGCACGTTAGTGACACTGCAAAGTTTATCCGTGCAATGTAATGTACTTTTCAAGTATCATTACACCAAAGTATTATCCATGCATTTAGTCATTACTGTCTCTGATCGGGCTGTACCATTCTGGCCTAACAGAGGGGGGGCCAGGCAGAGAATGCTGCACCAGCAGCACAGGAGAGCTGAACACAGAGACATGAGGATAAAATGAATTCTTCTACAAATTAAACTTCTGCATGTGAGTGAACATTTAATATTGACATTGACAAAAGCCTCTGTCAACACAGTTTTACCCCAGGGTCCATTCACCAGCTGTTTTGATCAAATGAAATTATACAATTTTTAAGCCAAGATGAATGAAGAAGCCACAAAAGTGTTCAGGCTCAAAAAATAAAAATCGGAACAAACGTTTGTCAACTGTGACAACTTTATCCTTCAGAGAAATATGGGTTAAACAATCAAAAGCTCCTGAACTCAGCTCAATAAAGAGATCTTTAATCAATACGTGTGTTTAAACATAATGTAACCCAGTGACACTCAAAGGAAAAACATGAACTGTCTGAGCAGCCTGCACCAACGTCCACACCTGGACCAGAAGGCAAGCCATTCTCTCAGCCAACACCTTTTGTTCTGAATACAGGTAAGTCAAATATTTCCTATTTTGCAATAGTTTAACAAAGCTGTACAAAGTGTTAGTGACATTAAACATACAGCACAGCCCGGGGATCATTTACAGTGATCCTTCCCCAGCTGAATGTGTTTTTAGTGGTCATTTACTTATTGTTGATGTCATTGGCATGTTTGAGGTTTGGTAGACATTTTCCACAACTTAGATCAAATTATCAAATTATGATGAAAACAAAATAAAAGGGCAGCACATTTCAAATGCCTAGTTAAGGAGGACAAAACACTCCACTAGTTTATTTTTTGTTCAATTTATTGTGATGTGAGTGGAGTACACTGGTGACATATTCGTGTTTTGTTGTGAATAACTGTCTGAGCCTCGTCTACTTCTGTAATTAGCTAACCCAATAACAAGAGGTGTGACTTTGGATAGCATTAGCCAACCACTGGGGGGAGTAGGGTGGGTCTTTCAAATCTTTGCTGCATGACTTTTCATTTTCATCTTGAATTTACATGATGTTCCTTATGTTGCTTAACAACAAACAAACAAACAAACAAACAATGAGCCAGTTTATTGAATGTTATTATGTTGTTACCCATAGAGCTACAAGTTGAGAAACTCTGGTCTACAGCTCAACTCGCAGCTCTGAGTTGTAAAGGCTAATATCAGTGTTCTGACTTTAGTCAGTCTTTAACTTTGTTCAAAGAGCAAAAAGTTGACACT
The DNA here is from genome assembly GCA_020745685.1 of Tautogolabrus adspersus. Taxonomy (NCBI): domain Eukaryota; kingdom Metazoa; phylum Chordata; class Actinopteri; order Labriformes; family Labridae; genus Tautogolabrus; species Tautogolabrus adspersus. The sequence continues at coordinate 24,447,336 of CM036548.1, read as the reverse complement.
TAGCAGGAATTATGATGAGTAAATTCAGAGACTTGTTGTTGCGTTTTTGCATTCTGACATCGGGAGGTTAGATTTGAAGGTTTGTCATAGATGTCAAATGGTAAATGAACATGAGCTTTTATAGCGCAGGTCACACCTACACATTCACACACTGATGGCGGATGTTGCTATGTAAAGTGTCCATCAGTATTAACTTATCCCATTCATACACATTCATACGCCACCGACGAAGCAGCGGTTAAGTGTTTTGCCCAACACATATGTGGCTGAAGGAGCTGGGGATCGAACTCACCGATCGACTCTACCAACTGAGCCCCAGCCGCCCCTCAGTACTAGAGAGCTCAAAACTATGAGCTCATAATGGGGCAGGATGTAAAGCAACCACCTGCTACAATTCAACCTTACATTCATGTACATATAAGTCACTAACCAACAGCTGGTGGGGCTAGAGAAGGGTACCTGGGTTTGTGCAAAATTATTACGAGTATCTGCTGGACACAATGATTGTAAACACCACTTTTTTAAAGAAATAAACCGCTGGTGGCGCAGTGGTTAGTGCGTGCGTCCCATATATGGAGGCTATAGTCCTCAACGCGGGCGGCCCAGGTTCAAATCCAACCTGTGGCTCCTTTCCTGCATGTCAATCCCCACTCTCGCTCCCTGATTTCCATCTCTATCCACTGTCCTATCTCTCCAATAAAGGCACAAAAAGCCCAAAACAATAAATCTTTAAAAGAAATAAACCAATAGAGGTTTATCTAAAAATTCAAACTTGGTTTGCATTGAAGTCAGAAGACTTCAACCAGTGACCTTAAATGTCTTCTCAATCCATTTCACAGTAATGTCGAATAAAACAAGCTGGAGAATGAGTGAGCATGGTGACAACATCTGCATCTGGCAGGCATGACTTATCTTTCCTTTTGGTAATTCAACTTGACAGTCGACATTTAGTTGACCGTTTTTTTCCTTATATAACACTGACAGATCTATAACGCACTACATGGAGCACACTATTCCATTGGCTGTGTGGGTTAGGTCAGTTTAGCTGGCATGTCAATGCAGCTGCCAATCAATAAGAGGGGACCGGCGTAGAGAGGGAGGGGATGCCATGTCACATGTTTTACATCCACATGCTTGATTTGATTATAAAGTAGCAGTGTGCAGGATCTGATGTAAGCATGCCCTCTGGGGTTTGTGAGCATGGCTGAGAGAATTTAAATCCTTTAATGTTCTGTAGTAGACAAGTGCTTGATGTGAGATCCAGACACCTGAGTTAGTAGTGGTATCCAGTGATAACTATCCACTTTGCATCACATTGAATTATTTGACTTGACTGACTGGGCTGACTGGAAAGAACCTGTTCATGCTAAAACCTTAAAGCAGCAGAAAGAACAACTATCCCTGCGAGTCTGCAGGCAGGAAACCTTCTGAATAAAGAGACTCTATAGCAAACTAAGCAAACGTCTGAAATACAATGAGCCTGGATTAGCTCAACCTAGAAAGATTATACATTAATGTGGGGCGGCAGTAGCTCAGTCTGTAGGGACTAGGGTTTGGGAACCGGAGTGTTGCCAGTTTAAGTCTCGGTGTGGACCAAGTCTGGAAATTGGTCTGATAGCTGGAGAGGTGCCGCTTCCCCTCTTGAGCACTGATGAGGTGCCCTTGAGCAAGGCACTGAACCCGCAACTGCTCGGGCTTTTTTTCATGCGCCGTCCCCTCACTTACTGTAGTGCACGTCAATAGGATCCTGTCTGTGCATGTGTGTGTAGCATGTTCCAGTAACATAGTGTACATATAATTTCCCCTCATGGGCTTAATAAAGGATATCTTCATAGAGCCTCAAACGTATCTCATTCTTCTTCTGTAGTTATGAGAATCGGACCGAAACAACCGCTGACTTGTGCATAAAAGAAAAACCTGACAGAAAAAAATGGACCTGACAGGCAAAGAGTTTTACAAAGACAGAGATCAAACTGACGAGGTGGTTTACACAATTGCACATCAACAAACTCTAAATCAAAAGGTGTAGGATTTAGGACCCAGTGCAGCTTTAACACGGTCTTGCCATCTGAATCTTAGTCAACCCCGGGGAAGTACACCCCATGAAGAGCCAAGTGTTGTTAAATGTCATAATTTGGAAATTCCCCTCTCAGCTCCCCAGAGTTTGCCGTTTGTAACAAACTCCACAGCAGAACAATGATTCATGTGGAGGAAGAGGAGAGCTATTTGTTCTTCATGCTTCAATACCTGAAATCTATGTGCATAATGTAAACAAGGCTGCATCCCCGATACAATACTGATTGGTTTGTTAATACATGAAACAGAAACAAGCTGAATTAAAGGTGAAAATGTTTTCAGAGGCATGTCTCTAACGTTGGTATTAAATGGGATTGGGATTTTTTGTGGATTAATCAAGATCTGCTCACATGGTTACAATCCCACAGACCGAAACCACAAGGAGTTCCTTCGCAGGCTTCCACCAAACATATAATTTAAGAATAAAGTCCTGAAAATCAACCTTGGCACGCACAAAACCAATGAAAAAGCTTCTCCCACGGGCGGCTGCAGGATAGAATAGTTTGCATAATCTAATTTAAAGGACTTTAATGGCAGATAAAGTTGCCAGTATAAGCAATAAATCAAATAAATCACAGCAGCTCTGTCAGAAACAGGATCAGTTGAGCATCTTTGATAGGCTCATTTTACATAAATGTACCCCTTTTGGCGTGATTCATGCAACACTTCAGTCTCGTCCATCTCCTCTGTGTCTCTATCAATACATTTCAGACCTCTGCAGCACTTCTTAAGGTCACATATTATGCAAAATTCACCCCCAGGTGGGTGACACTCCCACAGCTAGGTGTTTGTTCTGCCCTCTGAGTCTGCCTTCTAACCGTAAAAATCGGGCATGGAGCGAGAAAGCCTGAGCCACACAAGCCCTTCAAGAGAGGGGCGTGGTCAGACACAGCTCATTTACATTTAATGCTACGGACACAGAAACAGCCTGTTCTGAGCAGGGCTGAAATAGAGGGGTTTATAGGCATGATCAAATACAGGATCAGAGTGGATTTAGAACAAGAAACTTCACACACATGTTTTGGGGAGCTCTGAGACATATTGAAACTGGTTGGAAAGGAGGATAATATATGACCTTTAAATCGTTTGCTTTTGGACTTGAGTCATAAGAGGGGTTATCTCATTTGTTGGTATGTTTTGCTTTCCATGATGATGAACACGGAGTAAATGTGCTTAAACGTTTTTGTCCAAAATTGACATATGAGGCCTTTAATTCTCCACACCGTTTGCTTAGTAGCATAACTCGATAACTTTGCTCTAAAAACGAATGATAAAAATGCTCTCTGTGAGGTGGGCACATCAAATTTGATGTTAGAATATTAAAGTGATAGTTAGCCAGGTCCTGACCTGTGTTTGAGAAGCAGCGCCCGGAGAACACTGGGTCTGTCCTCAGCTCTGATCTGATCAGAGATGATCATCGTCTCCACCACCAGATGGGCGATGCCTGGCAGGGAGTTCTGCTCCAGGTCAAGAAGGATGGCACCTAATGAAAGAAGACAGTAAAATAAAGGGCTAAACTCACTGCTTATACCAGATGCAATCAGGAACAGAAAGTCTGTTTGATGTCATGTTTCTCAATGTAGATTATCTTTCAGCTTCACATGGAAATAGAGGTATAACAATGGTGTTGTGAGGGATTTTTTATTCGTTGCATGCATTTTGGAGCTGTTTACCATGTGTGATGGTGCGCCGAAGCTCCAGCAAGCTGCGAAAAGAGAGTGAGGCCACATGAGGTTTTCCCCAGCGGTCCGTCTCCTCCTCCACATCCTCTTCAAACTTGATCCAGCGAGCGCGCTCCTTCCAACGCATTTCATGGTCCTTCTCCACAATCAGCTCGTTCAGCTCCACAAACAACTGAGGATGAAGTGGAACAGGGTAGTTTTAACATACAGCTTGTCGAAATAAAATGGGAAAACTGCATGTATGCATAGTTTAAAAAAAAAAAATGTAACAAGCAGAACACAATCTTTAACTGACGGCAAACCGAGTTCAAAGGCAGCTAATCCAATGACACAGTCCACACATGTTTATGGGGACTGACTAAACTAAGTGGTTTGGATCCAGTATAAAGTGGTTTGGACTCGCAGGATAAGCGAATGGTCTGGAGAGACATTTGTCGACTTTCAACATTTAACTCATGTTTAGCAAAGTGTTCGAAGAGCAACAAATTGTAATGTGATTTGTGTCGTTGGTACGTCAAACTGAGTTCAAACCTAAGGAACGATTTTGTGTTTAATTCTCTTCAGGTCAACAGAGAAGAATGTGTCTAAAATAGACTACACTAATGGAGAATAGTATTTTAGATAGATAGAGAGACAGACAGACAGACAGACAGACAGACAGACAGACAGACAGACAGACAGACAGACAGACAGACAGACAGACAGACAGACAGACAGACAGACAGACAGACAGACAGACAGTAGGATAGATAGATAGATAGATAGATAGATAGATAGATAGATAGATAGATAGATAGATAGATAGATAGATAGATAGATAGATAGATAGATAGATAGATAGATAGATAGATAGATAGATAGATAGATAGATAGATAGATAGATAGTTAATGTATTAATCCTTTTTTGCAAGCCGCGGGCTAAAGGGCGTTTTTTTTATCTTAAAACTATTGATATCTCTGTTAAGTGCCTCCCTAGAACCAAAATGGCTGATGAAGTCAACAAAACAGAAAGTTAGCAAGGATGCTGCTAAAGACCAAAGTACTTCCCTTCGGGAGTTGGTAAAGGCCTAGAGCTGTGAGCAGAACAAACATTGGGCTTATATTTGTTGTGTGAACAAAAGTACAACTGAAATTAAATGCTTTTAAAGATGACCTATGAGGCTGATACCCATTTTATAGCTCACATGAAGTGTTACAACACAGGGTGGCCACATTAAACCTGGGCAAAGTTTTAGATCATGAGGTAAACTTATGTTGGAGTAATCCCAGGATAAGTGTGCGGAGGGCGCTTAACGGCTTGTTCTGCAAATCACACGATAATGAAACCAAGAATTTCACGAGACTTCAAGCCTCTACGTAAGCCGTTGAAACCTCTTACAAAGGCTCTCTTCTACCAGCGCTGGAGAGCAGCCCTCTCCTGGTAGCCCTGCAGCGTCCAGGAGAGCTGGCCAATCAGAAGAAAGTGGGCACGTGGGGAGGGGGGCCTTAAAGGGCCAGCAGCTGAACGAACCTTTTCAGGCAGAGGCTGAAATGAGGCTTTTTACTGACGCCAGTAGAAGATAAATAAGGAGTTTGTTTAATCTGGAAAAATCATCCAAAGATACTCTGTAGGTTTCACAGACTGACCTCATGAAAGGTGAAGATGAGGACAATACGGGATCTTTAAGCTCAATGTCTCCTCAATGTGTAAATCGATGATCATTTGCCCATAATACTGCTTTAAAGATGATAAGATTTATGTTATAAACTATAGAAAATGTACGTTGTTATGTTGTCTGCTAAGTGATGGTTCACCTAGCCGTCTAAATGCTGATTCATTTAGTTTGGGGGAACAAAAGTGTGCAGCAAACCTCATGAGTTTTCTTATCTGCTGCTCTCTTCTTCCTCTTCAGGCTGCAAAGTGGTGTGGAACTGTTGCTGCTCCGGTTCATCTGACACCGGGACGACTTCTTCACCAGGTGGCGTCTCAACCCGGGGTTGTCCTCGAATCTGTGACCTGAAAAGCACAAAGTATTTTAAGTCCAATTCAAAAGGTCAACACTGCTGGGTCAGTGTGACCGACAAAATAAAAACCAGATGATAAACATGCTTTCTAACTCAGGATATGTGCTCCATGCTGGAAAATCAGGAATCTAATTTCCAGCTGACAAGAGGAATATCCACTAACCGAAGGTGAAAGCTCCTCGGGTGAGTGAGAGTCTGCTGTATGTTCGCCATGGGAAACTGTTACAGAAGAGCTGGTTTTTCTCGCAGACATTTGTCAGTTCAAAAAGAATAATTTCATTTTCAATTTCCTTTACCACAAATCATATTTTATTGAGTTTAGCGTAACGAGGAGGTCTCTAAATTACTGAAAGTACCTCGCCATTTCTGCCGTTTAAGTGTGGGTAGCTCAGGAAGTCGTTTGATTTAGATAAATTAACTCGGAAACGAGAAAAAGTTAACCACCTGTGTGGAAATGTGTTTCAGGGGTGGCAAAGGATGTTTTATATGATTTGAGGAAATGGTTATAATTTAGTCAAATTGTTACAAACCATTTTGAGGGCTGGTGTGTGTTTTCATTCAGAGTTCAGGTCAAATGGAAGATTTAGGCAATATGTTGTAACTCAGGAAACATTGCAGGGCAGTAAACACCTGTCGTTGGGCTTCTTTTTAAATGCATCTCAGGTGTGTTTACATTCCTGTCGGCTACTTTTCAAAGAGTCTCCTGAGTGTTTTGATTGACTTTCCACTTTCTAGGCAGCATTTGATGTATGCTAATCTGATTTTATCTCTGATTTTCTTGCATTTGCATGAATGATTAACCAATGTAGTAAACATCGTGTTGCTTTTATTCATTTTGTCAGATCTATAAAGAGCATGACTGAAGTCATCATGTGCAGATAATCCTTCTACGTCTGCTTATTGAAATGTAATAAACAAAATCACTGGCACAAGTGTTAAGACTTCAGAGTAGAAGTCAGGGTATGTGAAAGGTTACGTGAGGTTAAGTTGTAGTATTGGGTTGGTGTATTTAAGGTCACTGTAAACGATCTGTTGGCAGGTTTTGAAACTGACATTTCACTCTGAACTGCAAGAACTGCTCTCGACCCATCAGAGCAGCCAAAAGCTGAATTAATTTTCTGACTAAATAAACACTGTCTTTTTTAATCTTCTACATGAGCGGCCGGGCCTACAGGAGGTGACAGAGTGAGTAAGTGTGTGTGTGCATGTGTGTGTGCAATAACTGCAGAAAGTGTTCCGTGCTGCTGCGTCATGCCTTCCTCAGGGAAACAGAGAGAAATGGAAATCGAGATGAAGTTAGGCTGTATTTCAGTTTGCAGACTCTCCCGAGGGGAAAACTCTAAAGGCTGTCCTTTGGTGAACTGCTCCAGCTGATCTGATGAGCACATTTTTCTCACCACAGGGAAAGGGCATGAACTAGGTAAATAAAATGTAGTTGAAAGGGACTCAACAGTACTCCCTTTTCTCCCATTGAACTGTTGTTTGACCTTTTGATCATATATTCCAAGTCCTACTCTGGGGCATAAAAGCCCAAAAACAAATCTAAGAAATATATAATTTGATCAGCAGCTAAAAGTTTCCAGGCATTAATTGGGACATTGATGGAACGTTAATTATTTCTGGACAGCAAATCCTTTTGCTTCTCTGTGATGGGACCTAATTGGGCAATTTGATAGTTAAACTGGGTCAATGACAAGCCACTTGTTTTCTTTAGAATAATTATACTCTAGAACAACTAAACAATCTCTGTGTAACCAACCATCCCATTTTAATAACACTGATTAATGTGGATTTGAGAAGCTAAATATATCCCAACAATGACCCCCTCTAAAAAAAATCCTTCCATAATTAAAATCCCACAAAGACATGTATTTGTCTGCCAGGTATCATGTTGTCCACAAATTCTGTTTCTTTTGGCTCTTTTTCAGAGTTAAATCCAATCATTGTACAAGTCTCATTTGCTAATTAAATTTGAGAAGAAAACAAAAGTTTCTGTTACTGCAATACTATACTTATGCTTATTTGTAATACAAGGAATCTGATTTTTTTTTTGTACTTGTCATGTGTACCAAATAAAAAGGAATCTGGCGACTTAAAAAGAAAAAGAGACGCAGACACCGTAAAGACCTGTCAGTTACCCCTGAGTTTAAAGGGAAATGCATGACAGGCACGGCAGTATATATTAGACTTGAATTTACTGTATGTTAAATATCTCCTAATTATTTGCACATAGCATATGGAACACGAGTAACAATGTTAATCGTAATGACACTAAAGCTCTTGAAAACAACCGTAAATTAATCTTGTCTATGTGAATTTGTCTCTAAAATGTCAATTTTGCCCTAACCCTTTTATGCTCTTGGCATAGTTGGTTGTCCCGTCTCTTTTGGAGTTTGAGGGGTAGTGGTCTTCAAGCTCTAAATGCTGTCATTTGGGTCATTTGGTATCCGAAATGACCAGTGATTTCATAAGTAAGGATTGAACTCCAACGCCTTAAATGTCTCTTCTAAAGGACTACTACCAGATCAAGGGCACTCAAAACTAAGGTAAGGGCTCAGGGGTTAGCCTTAAGATTGGGCCTAAAGGTCAGTAGTCATCATTTTGTGGTGATCCATCAAAAACTTCTTGACATATTGAACTAAGACCAGCAGGGGAACTGATATTGCAGGGGAAAAACAGTTATATTATTAAAAGCTCTGAGCAAGTCAAAGACAGGATGACACAAGCTCTTTGCACCATTCAAATTAAAAGGCAAGTTAGGACAAGTTGTCAAGTATCAGTTCAGCTAAAGTTCTGGCCTCCATGCCTTTATCAATGATGTCTTACTTCCATCATTGTCACTTGCCAAAAAAGTGAAAATAAAGACCAGTATTTCAGGTCTAACAATCAGATCCAAAGCTAGCAAAGCTAATGCTAACCACAGTTTCTTGCTCTTACATTCAACTGATCTGAGGCAACAGTGACAATGGAAGATTCCCCTCAGTGCATACAGCACTTTGGCTCAGCTATCAGCTGGATACTTCAAGGGATACAAGCAAGATTCAAAGTCAACATTGCATACATTTGACACACACTAAACATAATTTAGGTGTTTGGTAAAAACAAGACTAGCAAGCTATCCAGCCAATTCATTTTCCCCAATCATGTTCAGAATAATCAAAAACAAATGATGCCATGTTGATTAAAGGATTATCTAGATGAAATACATTGTGAATTGAGGCTTTTACTGCTTGCCTTTTTCCTATAATTTTTCGATAGTGGCTGATATTATGTATTCATTGCAATAATAAAATCAGGGAACTGTAAGTTTTAGTGAAATTGATAAGTCCCTTGTCAGGATCAAATGGACACCATGCAGCTAATGAGAAATGAGGATTCACCGAGGCCACGGTATAATAACTGTTAATGGGGTTTAACAGACACAGTGATCAGAGAGAGATGTCGACTGGTAGCCATCGCAGTTTTTCAAAAGCTGGGATGTCCATAGTGAGGAATCAATTTATTTCCTGCAGCCAATCAGAACTGAGTTTCATCCAGACAAGGATATCAAACCATTTTATATCAAGTGATGTGATTATTGAGGTTCAGCAGACATGTTTTTTAAAAGGAATAATACACATTGTTTATATTTCTTGAAAGACTTTCAACTACACTCTAAAAGCACTCGTAAGTATTATGGGTTGATTAACTTCATTTATTTTGGATTTGCTGAACCACACTTTGCTGGTCAATGAAATATCTTTCCACTCAAACAGTGGCTGATCACAAATGGACCTGCCAAATGGGGGCAACTGGATCAATAGGAGAGCAGGAAATAGCAGCAGTCGGGCATCATGTCAATTCACTCAATACTTTGGACAAACTTGTTCTGTGTGTGGCCATGAATGAGTTATATTGCGGTTAATTAAGCTAGCAGCCCCCCATCATTGATTATCCATGTAAAACCAGAATATAATGCACGTCCATTTGGAGTTCTGGGTGCTTTTTTGATTACATAACAACCTTAGTCATCAACAGCTTGACATAACATTTACTACTGTCAAATGTCCAATGGTTAAAGCTCTTCATTGAATGGTCAAAATTAGAATTCTACCCATCAAAAACAGAAGCACAACTATATAAAACTTACGGATAGGCTCGATTGATGACTCCACTTGAGTTTGGATTGACTCAAGCAAGTCATAGTCGTCAAAATCCAAAACAAACTCTTCAAAATCCTCCAATCCCTCAGCATTGGACAATGAGCTGTGGGGCTCATGTTGGTGCTTCTTGGGGGTGCCTTTCTGGGTACTGCACCGACGTTCTTGTCCATGATGTTCAATGCTGAGCTTCTTATCAGAGGTGCCCTGTCCCTGGTTTTCCTGTCCCTCAACGTCTGTCATCTCCGCTGCTGGTACCTCCTCCTATCCTCCTCCAAGTGGACACACTGCTCATCCAGGGCTCCGACTCATGAACGATGGTTCTCCTGGATCACTGTTCTAATGAGACTGGGTTTTGGCAGTGGCCTCTAACGTACCTCTGATTAGGCAAAACAAACCGTTGTCTACACCTCGAAAACAAGCGTCAACATCCGACTTTTAAACAGTCTTGTGCCTCTGACATCCAAAAACACTTCTTGTGTTGTTGGAGTCCAATATGTGAAATAGTTGTATGAAGCAAAAAAAAGCCTTAAATCCAAACAAAATACAAACGTTGGAGCCACACTCTGCTAGATCCACAATCGGTGAGATGTAAAATGGCAGCAAATAACACAACTTCTAAAACAGGTATTGACAGGGATGGTCTACTTTGTGAGACCTGCCTGTCAGCTGAATGGTTGATCCGCCCTTTTCTAACGATGTCCCCAGCCCATTGATCTTTGTGGCCGTTGGAAAACCAACACTAAGTGAATCAGGCAAGAGGAGTTCATGCCTCTCGTTTCCATAGAGTCCACTATCACATCCCCATCATGTGATTTGTAGAAGGGTAAAAGTCAAGTTCTGATGGTTGCAGTAATCCCTGAATTACATTCAACTAAAAGAAGCACTGAACAAAAAGACTCAAGCACAGACAAATACTGAGAACCCTTAGTATGTAAACACCGCCACAGAAACCTACAGTAACTGACGGGACTAATCTTACTGAGATATTATGCTGCTGATAATTATCAGAGCATGCTGCATATTTCCTGTCCCTTGGTCACCATGGAAACCCCTGAGGTGTAATGGTCTGACTCGTCTAGATCAAGTGCACTACTCTTAGACCCTCAAAGGACTGCTTTCAGCATGCTTGAATATTGTGTTGGTGTGTGTCACAGACATTCATGCATATCTAAGTGTGTACTTTAGTGTTTGGGTGTGCATACAGTGCAGGTATGTTTAAGGAAATCCTGTATTTCTTTTCAGTCTACGAAAGAGTATAAACATTGGGTATTGAGTCAACTTGTAAATGTGCAATGTAGTGATTTCTCTAAACAGGAATTATGTGAGTGAGCTAGATGAGAGATTGAGAGACTCAGCACAAAGTGACAACGTTTCATAGATCTTGAAAGTTAAGAATTTCAGTTTTCATTGGCTGTTAACATTTCACCCTGTAGAAGTCACTGGCTAAAACTCTTACCGTTTTTAACTTGGCTTTTATTAGCAGCTTATTTTAATTTAAAATTGGGCAGAAGTATGAGTCTATGGAGTCCCTTGACTAAACTGAAACAGAGGGATCTACTGTGGGGATTTACTGTATGTAGCCTGTCAATTTCACCCATCACCTCCTACAAATCCGATAGCTTGCTGTGATGGACTGTAGGTGCCCTGTGGTTCCCAAACAGTCAATGATTACTCTGCTCTGGTAAATCAGGAAAAGCCAGAGGCAGGGTCGCTGCTAAAGGGGAATCGACTGCAGCCCCTGTTAATTAAAGCCTCTGGAGGCTGTGAGAGACTTTTTTCTCTGGCAACATGACGGCTCACCTCCCTCTTTCTGCCTTATTTGTCCTTTTTTTCTCTCTCAGATTTATATTCTTCGGACAAAGATATGTGTAGGATGTTTAATTATGAATCAATACTTGATTTTTAAACATACATGGGAGGAAGAAAAACATTACCCCATATGATACAGGACATTTAAGACGAAACAATCTCAGCTGCTGTTGACTTTGCCAAAACATAGGATTAACATGTTAACACTGAAAGCCACTAACTTTAACATTAATTTAACATCTTATTCATAATGTTTTGTGATGTGTCCTGATATCTTTCCAGGACTTTCAGTTGTTCACAGCAGCTGCTGTCAGTAATTTCTCTGCGGAGGGTTTGTTTCCTCTTGTTGTGTGTGTCCATTATTTCCACAAAACCTTTTTTGTAGTTTTGTAGTTCTTTGGATTATTTGTGGTGATGATAGATATAATTGTATGATTTTCCATCCATTTGCTGTGATCAGTTTTACTGAACATCTTAACTTTTAGGTAAGGTGGGACCGCAGTTGGCCTAGCGGTTAGGTGCGCCCCATGTAGGGAGGCTCTCCTCCAACAAACAGGCAGCACGGGTTAAACAAAATCCAACCTGTGGCTCTCTCCCCTGATTTCCCACTCTCTCCACTGTCCTATCAAATAAAGGCTTAAAAGCCCCAAAATAGATCTTAACTAGGAAACCATTTCTATCTTATTCTCCACATTTAACATCTTTTTAACTTGCTTTTTCCAACAGAAAAAAATTCAATTCAAAACCTTTATTTTAACCCGAAAGACACAGAGGTTTCCCTAATTTACAGTGACGTCGAGTTCACAGTATAGAGGTGGAGATACAAGTAAAAGCGATTAGAAAAGAAGAAATAAATCAGCTAAAAAACAACAACAAACAAACAAAGAAAACAGTACATATCCAGAAAAAAAGCCAGCAACACAGTTAAAAACAGTTATAAATTGATGAACAATGGTCCGTTATTATGGCCTTAAAGGCTGCATGTGAGGGCAGAGTCCTAATTATAAAATAAAAAATAAAAGTTGTTGGATGACAGTCCAGGAATCAGGAGCATCGAATGAAAACGCAGTCTTTCCCAAATCTGAATGTGGCCGATGGTGTTGTGAACGAGTGAAATAGGTTCCACTATTCCACTCTAACAATGCTGTGATGTATGGAGGCAGTTTACCAGTAAGGGCTTTGAAAATGAACAAGTACCAATGTTTTTTGCGTCTTTCCGCAAGAGAAGGCCAACCAACCCTATCATACAATACACAAGGGTGAGTATCATATCTATCACCAGTGATGAATCTGATAGCAGAGTGATAGACAGAGTCAAGGGGCCTAAGAGTTGATTCCGCAGCATGCCTGTGAATCACATCGCCATAGTCTAAGACCGATAAGAAAACTGCCTCTACAATCCTTTTCCTACTAATCATAGGAAAGTTGGATCTGTTTCTGTAGAAGAAGCCAATTTTCTTTTGCAACTTGACGGTAAGGTTGTCTATATGATATTTAAATGTTAATTTGTCATCCAGTCAAATGCCAAGATACTTGTATTCAGTGACTCGCTCAATGCTAGAGCCACTTATAGTAGATATCTGCACATCATTGTAATTGATATTTCTGGCCCTGAAAAATGAACAGAACAGAACCTGATGTACTAAATGTTTCAGTATTTGACACAGTAAAATGAAACACTGTGTCCAGCAGAGGGGGCTGAAGCCTCTACAGCACTTCTAAAAGAAATCCTTTTTTAATTATTGCCTTCTTTACAAACATTTGGCTTGAAGCTTTAAGCCTAACGCCTGATGTTGGAAGAACTATGGCGTCTATCCGATCACAATGTTAAAATTCATTCATGTAAATACACCAACAAGCCCAACATTGAACACAGTTAGTATTACATTGTGTTGACACATTAGAGCTCATCACAAAAGTATTCTGTCAACGTGACATCATTTACAGAAACGGTGTGTAGATACTGCAGGCCCTCTGTCCTCCGTCCTTTCAGCTATTGTGTTAGGAGCTTATTTTTAACAGTGTGAGTGTGTGTGTGTGTGTGTGTGTGTGTGTGTGTGTGTGTGCGTGTGCGTGTGTGTGTGTGTGTGTGTGTGTGTGTGTGTGTGTGTGTGTGCGTGTGCACGCGTGTGTGGGCCAGGCGCTGTGTGGGCTCGTTTCATGAGACACAATGGACGCCCACAGTGGAGCCAACTTTTCAGCAGCAATAAGAAAGCTTGTCAAGTGTCAACATCAGAGCCGCCAGACTGACAATGGATGCTGGATCAGGCTGTCCAAGTTTACATCGTTTACAGATCTTTTAACCAAGTAAAGATAGTCATTTAGATCAAATATTTAGATAAACAGATTTTCTGATGTTTCTTCTACGAGCTTCATTAAGAAGTTTCATAAAATATGCTTCTGATAATTGAACATTTGAAGAATGATTTAAAAACAACAAATCCTTAATCTGCTCTGGTTCAGATCTGTTGCGTTACCTTTATGATTTCTACTGTCAGATATATTTCTATGGGAGGGGTTCTGATATTGCAGGAGTCAGTCAGTAAGTGTTGTTTCACAACCATTGTCTCTTATTCTGCAAACATCAAACAGTAATATTCTGGTCCTGTCAGATTAGCGGATTTTAAACAGAACGCAAAATAAAAGTGAGTAATATTTAAACGTTTCTTTAATTAACTAAAGCTTTAACTGTTCAGCAGCAGCGCTGAATGTGTTTTGAGGAGACTCACCAGATAAAAGCTGCAGAGCAAATATCAGCTGCTGCCGACTCACACTCCTTAAAGGGAAGTGATAAGAGCCTCATAACTAATATTCAAAACCATTAAAAAAAACAACCATGAAGTGAGACAGAAAATAAATGTTGGGTGAAATTTTACATTTTACAAAACTGAAGAAAGAGGTAAGAAATAAATTATAACATTTTAAATCGCCATTATTTATTGAACCTCAAATGACTGAGTTGTAATTCTTTAAAGTGCCACTGGAGGGTGCTGAAACCAGAAAGAAGCCTCTGATGACAACATGTTTTTTTCTGGATAAAAGCTAGCTGCTGTTGTTTTTAAAATATGATTTTTTATTGACATATTTTAATGACAGTATATAATCCAAAAAAAAAATCAACCCAAGGGTACAATTTGCAGTTTAAATAGATTTTTTTTTGGGACATCCAGAGACTTTCAACATGGTTTTACTCTGACAGAGAAACCTGCCATTGAAAAAGAAAATAAGGATAATACTGACGAGTCGTCAACATAACACCAACAGCACAGCTCCTCTCTGGCAGGTGCAATGGATCCTGATGATGCTCAGAGCTGCAGAGCCTGAAGTCATGTTCACATCAGAGAGCTGATGCACTTTCTGCCTTTTTCTTTTTCTCCCCTCAGAGTCTTTTTTATAGACCTGCTGTTTGCACTCTTATCATAAATACCACAGCAACAGTGATGCTTTCAATTTGCTGTAAAGGAGTTCTAGTATAGCAGTCTGTGGCTGATATAAAACAACCATGCAGGAAAAAGACACCTCACAATGATCCCTCGACAGTGTTGTAGCGTGGGTGAAAAGTAAACCTGAGTCATCTGTGAAGGTACTTTTAGCAACAGATGAAATCATCTCCTTTCACCCTGCTCTAAAGCTTTTCTTTCTCAGTAGCAGTGAGGACATATAAATGTTAGTGAGTCAGTGCAGGGGTCCAGAGATGTCGTCACTCTAAGGTCTAAATACAACAGAACACACAAACTAATTCATGGTCTATTTTCATCCATTTGATTAAGGTTCAAAATACAGTCCACTCTTATCAGCTGCCTTATTGGTTATCTGATACATTTTGGATATTGATATCTGCCTTCCCACCTTTCCCACAGATTGGCTGTAATGTGTCGTGTTATCTGTCAGACATTGTTGCTGCCAGTATGGATCTTTGTGTCAGAGCAAAGCTACTTTACTTTCACTTCATTCGATGATACTGTCGATTTTACACATCGAACCCTCAACCTTCCGGTGAGAGATGACCGACTCTACCACTGATCCACAGCCGCCACCAATGTGTTTACAGCGAACACATTACTTGTCTTACAAATGACCTACTGTTATAATCTGAAGTATTAAGACAGTGAAGGCTAGGGCAGACTACAGGAAGGCTTCTTTCTGGAGGCTGAATTTCTACCAACATTTCTGCTGTTTTCAGTGTTTAAAACAATTCTAAAATGTTTTGCATATTACGTGTTTGCTCCCTTGTTGGGAAAAAGGCTGAGCCAGTCAGGGTTTAGAGGTCAAACGGAGAATGTGGACGATCAGATGCACAAGCTGATTTAAGTCAGTTCATGAATATAACAAGTGTGCGCCATCTTTGGGGTCTGGATATTTTATCATAGTTTGTGAAAATATTGAGACACCTGCCCCCATTACACACAAACACAACATCCCTGTCAACTTCAAATGATGTCTGCAGGAGAGGTAACGTCTTTGCTACAGATTTTTTAGTCCCTCAAACATAAAGAACCAATGAGAACCCTTAAAATTCGAAATACTACAAGACATCTGTTACCCAAAAGATGACATCTTCCAATCACCTAAAAGCCCTGAAATACATTTGTTCCTTACTTTTCATGTCATCAAGATCGGCGCTGGCCAACATCTGGGCCTCGGCCTCGTCTGTGGGGACCTGTTGGTAGACGGCCGTCTCATGAGCGGTCATGCTGCCGATGCAGATTCGCTCTCGTAGGTCGTAGTTGCTCCGCTGGGTGGCTGCAAGCCGATGGTGGACGGGCTTCTTGCGGAACCAACCGCGGGTCGAAGTTGAACTGGAGGGATCTGATTCTTCTGTACTGGCACTGACAACAAGACAACAGACACTTATATTATAAGTGAGCTTACACGCAATTAAGAAAAAATGTCATTACCTGTTGAACTTCAGAAAGTGTTTAAAAAAATAACTAAATTGTAGCTGCTGGTAGAAAAGCTGTGTTGCCCCTTCTGGTTGAAATGCTGTCACTTCACCAGCAGAGGGCTTCACAACACAGCAGCAAACCAGGACCCCCTCATAAACCCTCTGAGTCATCCACTGCTGTGTTCACTCAATCACAGCAACGTAATCCGACATGGCACATGCTCCATGCTGTTCCTGTGCTCTTATTTGCATACACAAACACCTGAATCATTGTGGGGCCTCTAACCTCAAAACATGGCTCAGTTTTATAATTATGTAAAACACAGCAGCTGGAGCCATCGGTGAATCATTACAGCCTAAGGAGCCGTATAAACGGGTCTCGGGTCTTTGGGGCGGATCTGCCTGACGTTCACATTCCTTATGACACAATTAAAGCTGCTAATGTAGAACTAACATGCATATCGTACCAGATCATATGCATGCAATAAGAGCTGAGACAACATCTGGCTGCTCCAGCCTGTTCTCTGCTGCTCGGATCCTTTGCCACAGCACCTGTGTTATTTCACAGATACATTCGACGCAGAGGGTCAACTCTAAATTTAGAAAGCAAAGAAACCTTTAAATATGAATTTAATCATTTCTAATCCAGCTTTGGTATCCGTCTCCCGAGTCCATCATAACACATCTGACAAAAACACTCAGCTCTGTCTGGCATGCAGCTTGAAAAACACCATAAACTTTTGGCTTACTTGTGTCAGTATAACCATATTGAATAAGACATTAAATTAGTTCATATGGTGCAGAGTAATGAACTGTGGGTAACCATAGCAACACACTTCTGTGTAATGTGTCTTCCCTTCACAGTAACAGTAAACACTCCTTGGAGAAAAGACTTAAGAGTAAAAGAAAGAAAGTAAAAAACAACATGCAAAGCTGCTCGATCAATATTTTTAATATCAGCCTGAGCCGACCACCAAAGTGACGTGAAGAGAGCTGCTCATTGTGAAGAACTCCGCCAGAATTATCACCCAACTCTGTCAGCCCTACGAGGATTTTAAGCATCTTTCAGGTTGATCGTCTTTACTTGTACTGACCACAGCTTTGTTTTACACAAGCTGTAGATCAACTGACAGAAAAGAGACGAAGTTAGCTGCTAGCTGGTGAGCTCGAATGATCACTTAGCAGCTTAAGAGACGGATATTTGACAGTTACAAGAGTTTATGGAGATCCAAACCTTAAGGGGCTGAAGTAAATACAGTAAATATTGGATTTTTGGACTTTTATCTCATGTATCCCAACTACTTCAAGCAACTGTTTGCTGACAGAAAAGACACTGCACTTCAAAGTATCAATGTTGTGCTTGCCTCTGAGTCAACAGTCAACATTTATCCACCTGTCTATCTAAAGGCCTTTGTCACAGCAGACATTTAATCTTGCTTCTGCAGCACAAACACAGTTCTCATATTAAATTAAAGTTTTGTCTCCAGCCTCATGGGGGCAGCAGAAAAACAAATATCACCCCATTATTGTCTCATAAAGTTGTTTTGGAAAACATGTTAGTATATAGTTGCCATTCGTGTTTTTTTACTTCCAGCTAACTTTAAGCAACATTAGCATTCATCCTGACTTCTGTTTCTAGTGACCTGAGGAGGAACATTCCAATATTTGCTCTATTTTTTAAGCTATGTTGTGATTCCATGTTGTTCTCTAGAAGAAGAACAGATATGCTTTATTAATCCCCCGATGGGAAATTACTTTTACACTCTGTTATTGAGACATGCTACACCCCCGCAGGCTGAAACACACACACATGCACACACAGGAACCTATAGACATGCACTAATGGAGAGAATGTTAGAGTGGGGCTGCTACACAGGGAGCACGCGAGGGCTCTTGGGGGTTTGGTGCCTTGCTCCTATCCAGTTACCAGACCAATTCGTCCGCACCGGGACTTGAACCTCCGACCCTCCGGTTCTCAACCCAAGTCCCTACAGACTGATCTACTGCCACCCCGGCACAGCTGGCACAGTCTGCTGTTTGGTATTCGGCCTGTAGCAGACCTATCATAGTTAATAAGAGCTTTCAGTATTTCTCCCTGAAATCTACTGCTGCTGCTGGGAAAGGAGGGCCTAATATTACATTTTCTGGCTAGAAATCAAAGCAATTAGCTGCAGGATGCTTAGCAGGAGAGGTTGGCAGGCTTAGCGCTCATTATAGGTCACGCAGACATCGCTGTGGGTTCATGGCTATAAGTGACACCTGTCACATAAAAAACATTGGGCATTTGATTCATTTTGATTAAAATATTGATGATAAATTGTTGCATCAAGTCCTAAATCATCCATTTTAACTGCATCAGTTTCTACGTGCAGCATTGTTTCTGTTGTAATTCCACACTCACAAACAGAGCCACCTGAGAAACCACAATAACATACCTGCTGCAGGAGGCTTCCTCACCATCCACCTCCTCATCCTGCTCAAGAACAGCAATTCCCCCATTACAAGCCTCTCCATTTATCACAGTGGGTGTGCCTTCCTTTGACAATGGATGTTCTTCATTTTCCATGTGGAAGGTAGAGAGCGGGAGGGGTTCCTCCAAGTCTTCTTGGCTCCCCAAACTAAACTGAGAGGAAGAGGAAAAGCAGTGAGAGGGGAGGGATATGCTTTAAGGTGGTTCTACCTGCAGGGTTTGCAAAACCAGAGCTAGCTTTTATGTTTTAATAGGGAGCTTTTCACCATTACAGTTAGACATGCTCATGTTTTGCCTGCAACAATATAAGAAAGCCTGCGGTAATTGCATGACCCTATCTTGCCACCTTTTCAACACAATTTGTTTTCCTCTGTCTGATTTTACCTGCGGTTGGAGATCAGGTGGCTCCGTGCTCCGAGCAGCTGCCGCCCCCTGTCTGTCGGTCTCGGACTCCGCCTCCTCCTCGTCTACCTCGTGGATGGTGGGTGTAACATCAGACGGGGGCAAGGAGGTCTTTTTTTTCTTCCGTTTCTTTTTCCGCCTTCTGTCCGAGCTGTGCACCCTTTTCCGTAAACGCTGGGGCAGGGGCAGGTGGGTGGATAAGGGGTGGTGCGTATGATGAAATGTGTGTCGGTGATCTAAACAAACAAGGATAAAATCAGAGACCATTATGATCTCGAATGCTCGAATTACACCAAACTAATTTGTAGATGGTGTCATACAGCGTTGGATGCTTTGCTGCTTCGTGGTGCGTCTCAGCTCTATTTACACTAAGCGCATAAGCATTGAATATATATGAGAAGTTGGACTGAGCAGCAGAGGGCG
The DNA here is from genome assembly GCA_020745685.1 of Tautogolabrus adspersus. Taxonomy (NCBI): domain Eukaryota; kingdom Metazoa; phylum Chordata; class Actinopteri; order Labriformes; family Labridae; genus Tautogolabrus; species Tautogolabrus adspersus. Next base: position 24,427,443 of record CM036548.1, on the reverse strand, counting down.
ACTTCATGGTCGTAAAAAGACTGCAGAACATGAGCGTACCCCTCACTCCCTACCCCTTTCCTAACAACTTAATGGTCTTAACCACTAGTTTAAAGTCGACTCCAGCATTAGGTGTTTTCAGACCAAACAGTTCTGGAGACTTTTTGAAGAGGAACCATCCGCTACGGAGTTCCAAGAGAACTACCCACCATGGGGACTTTTTTTCTGTCTGCATTCGCACAGCCATGGTACCTACTCTGCAGCAGGAGCTTAAAAGGTTCCTCTAAACGGGGTTCTAGGAACTGAGGTTGACTAGTTCATAGTTCCTGCGGTGCAGAAACAGTAACCAAGGAGGAGAGTTCCAACAGTTCTGAGAACTATGAAGAAGTTCCTGCAGTCCGAAAATGCCTATTGTGTTGATTATGGTCCAATTTAGAGTAAAAAGACAAGAAAAAATAAAACATGTTTTTATTATTCTTTTAGGAGTCTGCGGGGGATGTTTTTGGGGCGAGCACATTTTGTTGGAAGTCTGGGTTTTTTTTGACAGCCAAAATGAGCATACCAATTATTATCACAGTCTGCTCTGTGAACTTCAGTTTCTTATGAGACTAACATTACCGAGGCGCCGATAGAGTAGCGGTTAAGCTGTGCGCGCCATGTACAGAGGCTGTAGTCCTCGTTGCAGTGGCAGATGATTGTCTGTTGATACAGTTCAGAATTGACCCTGCAAATAATGATTACATGCACACACATGTTTAATAGTTAAAGAACCTTTTTCTAGAGTTTTCCACAAACACTGACTTACACTCACAAACACTGTTTTCTTGGCTGCAGCCTTTTGATTCCATTAAACTAAACAGGGTGCTATTCCCAGAGGAGATGTGCAATCCCCCCCCCCCCTAATTCCCTATTAAATACTTGAAAGACACAACACAAACAAAGGCTTTAGATTTTAATTAACATACAATGATAGAGATGCACTGTTTAATGAACATCAAAAAGAAAGCGCCTCGCTCCGATAATAGCCTCTGTTATCTCCTACCAGAGCATGTGGTGATCTGCCTCATACTAATCCACTGATAGACTCACATGAACAACATCTAGTGCCATTCTCAGCCTGAGTCAAAGAGTGACAGAGAAGGTCAGAAGATTATTTATAGCTGTATTTATCTACATATACTTGTGACTGGATTCTGATATTACATAAGTACAGTACAGTATAAACACACGACTATGTGAATGTATTTAAAGTAAGCCAAAACGGTGACGCCAGCTGCTAGATGAAGCTGTATTTAGGCACAATGATGCTGCAAGCTACATGCTAAAATAAATAAGCTAAATGAAGACTGTAAATGTTATTGTACTGCCACCTTTAAACCAGAAGTAGCAGCTCCACCATCAGATGGATGTCATTCAAAGCTCAGTCAAAAGCCTGCCTTTTTTTCTTCACCCTTTGAAATGAAAGGCTGTTTTATTTCCCCTTCCTCTGTAAAGCCCTTTAGTCACCTCTTGCTGTTTTGACCTGACTTGAAGCTTGTGAGACCTTTAATCTTTCTAAAAAAACATCATGGCCCTTTTAGTGTTCCATGTAAGGCTCTTTGAGCTTCTTCAAGTGTCAGTCAGTCTACTGCTTTAGTGGTAAACTCTGGTAATAAGAGATTCAAAACTTCATGAAAACTGTTTTTTTTCGAGAAGCCCTTATTGTGTAATTGAAGGTCAAATGTGTTCATGGTAGTTTTGCTTACATTCAAAGTCTTTCTCGGTGTAGTGGCGACCCATCTTGTCTCCGCTGCTGCAAGCGGAGTCACTGATGATGTCTCCAAAGCGCTCCACAGACAGTGCCTTCTCCCAGTTCTCCTCCTCCTCCTCCTCTTCCTCTTCATGTTCCTCCACTGCAACTTCCTCATCATCATCTTCCACCTTCACCTGAAGAAGGGAGAGAACAAGAGAGCTTTTACACCACACTTTCAAAAGCATAAGGATAAAAAGTCGACAAAGTGAAGTCATTAAGGAGAGTATGCAACAGTGAAAGATAAAGGGCTTCAATGTGTGTGTGCATCTTTCAGTGACATAGTTTAGGAGACATTTTGTTCATTGTGATGAATGAGGAAATCTGTCAAAGCAGAAAGCAGCCATTACTGCTGAATATGGACCAGATGATTACATGACTTGTGCTCATTTGATTGCTCTATTGTAGCATTAGCCTATAGTTAGAAATGCAAGCAGCCACTCTGTTAGCATGCCACAGCTTGACTCTGACATCAGAAATAAGAGATACACAGGGGGCAGATTGGGTCTAAATTAAAGGAACTTAATAATAGTAATTCTGGATGACAAAAGAGCAAAAATGGAAAAAGCTTTATCACCAACTTCGTTAAACATATACAGTATGTTACTGTGACACTGGTCTAACAGGAAGTTCAAAAAAGCATTCAAAGTGCATGGAAAAATAATCTTGACCCGTTGTTTTTAGCCAAAGACGAGGCTGAAGACCACAGGAGACCGTTGTTTTTTCAGCTATACCCCATAAACTGTGCGTCGAACGGTTCAGGCCTCCACGTCGTCCGTTAATTCCTGATGATGGACACTTTTGTCGGCTATTGTCCCTTACTTATTTCACTGTGAACACTGTTTTTGTAGACAATAAAGCACTTTGGTAAACACTTCGGTTTTAAAAAAGTTCTCTATAAATAATGCTGGATTTGATTCGACTGGAACATTTTAAGCCAAAACAAATTAAATCTGGCCCCAAACCTGTTTCCGCTTTTTATCTTCATAGAAAAACTACAATATGAGTTTTAGAATACCTCCTCTATAGTACAATAGGCATCAGGTGTCTGTACATCCTCCACCTTATGTATAGAGGACATGAAATCAATACAACAAAGTGCTAAGCAGCAGAGAACTAATGCACTAGACGGCCCCTGGAGACAGTCAGGGCTGATGGGAGTGTCCTGCTGGAGCCGTTAGGTGCCTCTGATAGGTCAAATCACAGCGACAGGCCGCTTCTTCCACCTCAGAGTGGTGCTGGCACGGTAAGCACTCTGGCCGCCGCTCTGTGGTCTCTGATTTCTCTGTGCCAAGGCTCCATTACTCCCTAATTACCAGTGGGATGAAGGGACAGGATGGATTTAATGATCTCAGCTACCTATCTGCACAGAGTCGAGGCAGAAGAAGCCAGACAGAATATAAAAGGACAGAATGGAGGGAGCAGTAAAAGCATGGTTTTTAATGGCCGGCCAGCGCAATTCTGTTCATTATTTAAGGTGCCCTATATTCCTGCAAACCAATTCAAGTTTGATTTCTACCTCTGACATCCTCCTGGTCTCACCTTGCTCTGGTAAGCACAGTGTAAGACCCTGCCTGGAATATTCCTAATGTAATGCATGGGGGAATAATACTGCCAGCTGAGAGAAATATTACAATACGGGGATTTCTGCTGAACCTGGTGATGCTTTGCTGCAGCTCCATTTGTGCCAATGACTCTAAACTCTTTCATGTCAGCTTTGAAGTCAGTTTGGGTGGAGGGACACAGGAGGAGGGCGACCCCAGCCCAGGTGGTGGAGCCAGGATGTGAACAGGAATTGGAGAGCAGAAAGGGGAGGACAGTACGCTTCACTGAGAGCAATAGCTTTCTTTATTATTTTGAGGCATTTCAGTTTTGTTAATAACCTAAATGGAAACTTTAGAATGACGCCCAATTTTCAACCTAGAAATCTTTAAGGGCACGAACTAACCTCAGCTGACATTACTGTGATCAACACTTGAGACCAAGATAAGGTATTTCCTGAAAAGTGGAGGTCTTGACCCCCCCCGGGAGGTCACAAGCCATCAAGAAGGGGGTTGCGAGATGCCTTCTAAAAAACAAATACAAATAGTCGATCTCATTTGCCATTGGGCGAGAGGCGGGGTACACCCTGGACTGTTCGCCAGTCAATCCCAGGGCTGACATAAAGAGACAGACAAACAGCCACACTCACATTCACACCTACAGATAATTTAGAGCCACCAATTAACCTAATGAGCATGTCTTTAGATTGTGGGAGGAAGCCGAAGTACCCAGAGTGAAGCCACACAAGCACGGGAAGAACATGCAAACTCCACACGGAAAGGCTCATGTCCCGTCGGACATGAGCCTTTCCGTGTGGAGCCTATGACAATGCAGTGCAAACAGTGTTTTAAGAAACATAATAAGTGGAGAAAGTAAAATGAAATTTCAAAGAATACATATTGTTTTGGATAACCTCTAGTGGCCCATCTGTACAGTAGTTCCTCTGAGCTCACAGCCCTCACCTTGAGAATCACGCGTAGAGCCGTTTTGTGAACAGACCCCAATAATTAGTTCATAAATTCTTCACATCTGAAATTCTGTCGTGAACAAATAAGTTGATTCATGTCTCTGAATGATAGCTAAACGTTTCCTGCAGAAAGAATCAAATCAGAGGATGAATGCAAAGCTCAAGTGTGATATTAATTAGCTTCTATTAGCCATTTTTACAACTCTGTGTATGTGAGAGCACAAGACTCCAAATCATTTTCACTGGACATTTAATGGTCTTCAACATGGCAGCTCGGTTTCATGTCGTAATTATCTGAAGTGTGAACAGAGCAGGTAAGTGTCAAAAGCCTACAAGGCAAACAGGTGACCTCAATGAAAACATTTATTTTGTTATTTTCTATTGTAATGTTCTAAGGTCTGTAACTTTTACAGATCAGCTTGTCTATCAATTGTCAATTGGAACCTGCACACATTATGCACTTACACACTTTTACCCATATACCATGCATTTGCACTTTGCATGTTTCATGTATTGTCTGTGTTATATTATGTGATAAAGTAACCTGAACCTGACAAAGTTGACTCTATATGCATTGCATCCATACTCAAAACAGCTGCAGCAGATGTCTGTCCAACATGAGTCTGGTTGTGTTTCTGCCTGTTTGAAGGAAGAATATTCTTTGCCACTGTAACTTTGCTAAATGTTGTCAGGTGCTGTGCTAATGGATGATTCATGTTGGCTTTGTGTAAATAATATCACAAAGAGCACAGTCTATACCTGCTCTTTATGTAAAATGTCCTGAGATAACATTTGGTATCAATTGGCACTATGCAAATGAAGACTGGTTGTTAAACATGGATTATTTGCTTACCTGTATATTGCCTTTCACTCTTTTCTTGAGTATTTGTACAAACACACGTTGAAGTGATATCAACGCAGAAACAGTCATTACAGAAAAGTCTTCCTCCTCCTGCACCCTCTACTCCTTGAGCCACCCATGCCTCATCAAAACGGAGTATTCCCGGTAGTTGTGAACAAGTCTTGTACAGAAAATCCTCTGCTCTGTGCTACATGCATGAGAGAGCAAGTCTGGATCTGTTCCTCAGGACGATGTCTCGAAATTTCATGTAGAGAAAGTCAACACGCACCGTTAGACACCAACACCAAACTTACACTAAAAGAAAGCAGCTGCCTTATAAACCCTCAGTGACAAACCACTGAGGTGGGAACAAAACCCAATGAAACAATTAATATTTACATAAAACTAATTCAAAAGAGAATACAACAAATAAGTATTGTCATAAATACTCATGTCTACATTTAAAATTAAAACACTTACACTTAAAATATGAATAATATAATCACTTAAATCTGCTTTGTTTGTGCCTCTTCTACCTCCCTCATCTTAATGGTTTGCTCCAAAAGCTTTTAAGCCCCCCCCCCTCTTTAGACCCCACCCCCACCTGCTGAGAAGACAACCAGGAAGAGGTGAGTACTGCCATTGTTTGAGTGGTCTATTTGAGTTAGCTTCATTACACAGACAGGAGGTCCTGTCCCTCTGTGCTTCAGTCCTTTAATACCACCCTCTGAAACTACCACAGCAAAGAACATCGACAAAGTTTTAAAAAAGAAATGAATGTGCTACCTTACAGTCCGGGTAACAATCCTCACATAAATCTCAACAAACCATTCAAAGTAACAGATAGCGTTCTCTATTACAAACACCAAAAAGGAGGAACAGTCAGAACGCTGCAGGGCTGCCGGGGGGGGGACGGGGGACCGCTCTCCTGTGCTGGGAGAAGAGAGCCTACTGTATATGTAAGAGGTTCTAACGGCTTACATAGAGGCTTGAAGTGGTCTCGTGAAATTCGTGGTTTCATATCAGGGAACTATCGTGTGATTTCCAGAATAAGCGCCCTCTGCAGACACATTCTGGGATTACTCCTAACATATGTTTACCTCATGATCTGAAACTTTGTCCATGTTTAGTGTGGGTCAACTTTAATGAAGTCACATTTGAAACTGAGGGTTAAGTGTGTGGACATGTTGTCACTATTTTATATGGCATTTAATAACCTAAGTGATTGTTTGGGAAGGTGAAAATTAAAAAACAAACGACCTGCAGTCACTGTTGTGGATCCTTTGATGTATTGTGTAAAAGCTCGGGCACAAAGGAGTGAACTAATTCCACTCAACTGTGTACTGCCATCATTGGGATGTTAGTCTGCTTATACAAATATCGCCGTAATGAAGGCAGGATGAAAGCTTGTCTGTTTACAGTGAGACCTGAAGTGGCGGTGTCCATTTACCTCAAACACAGTGATATTTGATTCATGTTGTTTCAAATATGTGGTTGCTTCAAGGCCTCCAATCAATTACGGGAGAGTAAAGCTACCATTAATAAGCCTTTTTGCCCTGAGCTGAGTCAGTGTTCAGATAAAAAACCTGATGCCTAACCTTTTCCTGTGATCTGCCCAACTTCTACTGCAGCATTAATATTTCATATCTAATGGAATGCTGAGCCAGAGAGAGACATTTAAATATTTATCAGCTGCTGACTAATATGAAAGAGGCTGTGTGTGTTTAATGTGTTTGCCTTGTATGCCCTTGGTGATCAGGACAATCTTCATGTGTTTCTGTTTCATTTGGAGTGGAAGGGGTGTTAGGGTTAGAAATACTGTTTTATCATCTAGTTCATTCAGGCCGGCTTGCTGCTGTAACACTGACTTTACTCTGTGTCGTTGAACTATGGGACTTTCCCATCTAGAAAAAAATGTTCAGTGCCTGGTGTCCCTCACTCTCTCCTATCAATAAGAAACTGTCCTACAGTAAGCGCCCCCCACAGGCCTGGAGCACTTCTGTAGAAACGGTTGGATTTTAGCATTTGTTTAGCAGTTGTTTTCTGAACATGTGTGTTATTCACCTTTTCGACAAGTTTCAATAAGTCTCAGAGCTCCTCAAAACATGTGTGTGAAGTTTCTTGTTCTAAATCCACTCTGATCCTGTATTTGATCATGCCTATAAACCCCTCTATTTCAGCCCTGCTCAGAACAGGCTGTTTCTGTGTCTGTAGCTTTAAATGTAAACGAGCTGTGTCTGACCACGCCCCTCTCTGGAAGGGCTCGGGTGACTCGGGCTTTCTTGTACTGTGCAATATTGTTTACGGTGAGAAGGCAGACTCCGAGAGCAGAACAAACACCTAGCTGTGGGAGTGTCACCCACCTGGGGGAGGGGTTACTGCCCTTTGTGATGTAATGAAGGGACAATCTCCAAATGGCCTGTTTGAGCACACATTTTCTGAAAAGTGGAGCAGGCAAAAGACTGAGAGGATGGACTTTTCTAATAATTGGGGGGTTTGAAGACAGACTAGGGAAACATATTAGTGTTTGAGAAACATGGTGAAGTGTATTTTGCAGAATATGTGACCTTTTAATGCAGTTGTTTCGGCTTTTTGCAGAATCACTGCCAGAGTGTTTCAGCTGTTGCTTTTGTTTTGGATGTTTGCATTTGCTTTTGTATTTGAAACTTTTCTGAATTTGCTGCATGTTTTTTTTTAAATGATATTTTTGGGGTCTTTTAGCCTTTATTGGATAGGACAGTTAAAGAGAGACATGAAATTTTTTTTTGGGGGGGGGGATGACATGTAGCAAAGGGCCATGGTCGGATTCGAACCCAGGACCACTGCGACAAGGACTACAGCCTCTCTACATGGGGCACTCAACATAACCGCTAGGCTATCCGGCGCCCCTGCTGCATGCTTTTCTTAATATAAGTTGTTTCAGCCTTTGCCGAGCATTTGCACCTGTCGGCCCCTGTAAATATATTCATCCCAATATGCAATGGATGTAAAGCGGAACAACATTATTTTCATAAAGGTAATAATGATACTCTTTATTCTAAATAAATCCAAACACTATCTGTTGATATTAGAGCTAAATGCTCTGCCATCACGATAAATGACTCGATGAATGCTCCCTTTAAATCACAGAGCTGTCCCCCGTCTCTGTGCTGAGCCCTGTATCTGAGCTGATGCCTTCAGTCTACATTATGTTACAGCATGTAACAATATGTCACAGCAGATTTATTATTTAGACTTTAAAGTCCAGTGCCAGGCGGAGAGCAGCTTACAGTTGGTTAGGCCGTGCTAAAGAGAATCAATTCAAAATGTGAAACATATTCTTATACTAATTATCTTACTTATTACAATTGAGGTTGATGAAATTACAATATGTTTGTTTGCCTCTGCCTCTGATTAGCCTGCTTTCTGTTGCCTCATGCTCTTTTTATTTCGCCGTGTTTAAAAGCTGCTTCCCACTCGCTTCATCTCTCCCCTTTGATAGAAGCAGCTGGCCCACTTCCCAGACCAACAAACACCACTAACATAAATATCAGCTGCAGTGTTTAGCTTTGCTTTTCACTGCACAGCTGATGTTTATGAGCAATTATTTTTAAAATGCTGGCGTTATTACCGCATGTTATATTTAAAATTGAAATCCAGCAAGTTTTCCTTCTGTCCTGTGAAATGAATGCATGAGCAAAATCTAACACGGCAACAATGTTGATGTGACTTGCTCTTCATTTCTAATCTACAAATGTCAAGACGCAGAGTGAACCTCTGAACATCTGAATCTAAACTCTGAGCATATTATTGGTTCATCTCTAAAGAACATTTTGATTATGAAGAAATAATTAGGAATACACCACAGACCTTTAAACTAAAGTGAAGCACATCTTCAACCATTAATCTTAACGTTGTGTATGTGTGAGTTCATTAGGGATTGTCTCCATTATTGATAGCAGGATATTATTCAGATAACCAAGCATAAGCATTCACATTATTGTTTCCTCCAATCATGTCACAGTCTGCTTTGCACACTGTTGATGCGCATACTAACACATCACCTACCTAGTAGGCAGAACCTGTTCTGTCTGAGAACAAACACTTATCTACAGTGTTTCACTTCAGCAACAGATTTTCTACAGACAGATGAACGACTCGACCTTTTATTGGGACACCAGAGAGAAAAATGAAACCAGATAATTAACCCATTGAGATCAAGATCTCTTTCACAAGGCTGGCCTGGCTGTCTGCAAATGAATGATATGCTTCATTAGAGCGTTCTAGTGTTGTTCGAGGGATTACTAGACTTGTAGATTTCAGTTTAATGAACAGGCTTTAAAGGCATAACAGTGTATCTGTGTTGCCAAAGGACAGTTTCAACTGAATCCTTGTTTAGGAAATCTTTCCTGGTCAATTCATCTTTTCATTTGTAGTTGAATCTCTGTAAAATAATTTGTGATCTTTGTGTTAAATTAAATCTGCCAGTACATTTTGCACTAATAAACATATGTAAATATGCAAATATCTTCTGTTTATCAATAACAAACATGAACTACAGTGTATACTGTAAATACACTATTTCTTACAGCTGTTCAAGTAACATTTCAAGAATGATTATGACCTTTGTCCAGACTTTGTCACAACTTGAACTTTGCAGCTGCATTTGCAGGAATTTTCTAATCCAGTTTACTTCATCAATCAGCCCAATTTACTGACTGTTCTACTTTGAAAGCGAAAAGATCATACACAACTAAACAAACAAACAAATGAATGTTCAAATGTGATGCACCAAATGTTGTAAAGCCCCCTGTGAGCAGCTAGGAAAGTGCCATTTGGCAGTAGTTGAAGCTCACAACTGAATTCAACTTATTAATAAACAAATTTAACAAAAGGTAATCTGAAAATAGCACTATTAACTTTTATATAAACGGGGCTGGCAGTAGCTCGGTCTGAAGGGACTTAGTTGGAACTTGGGTTTGGAACCAGAGGGTTGCCGGTTCAAGTCCCGGTGCAGACCAAGTCTGGAAATTGTTCTGGTAGCTGGAGAGGTGCCACTTAACTTTCTGCACTGCCGAGGTGCCATTGAGCAAGGCACCAGAGCCCCAACTAGCTCAGGGACAGCCCCCATCACTCTGACAACTCTCCATGAATGCATATCCATAGGATCCTGTTTGTGCATGTGTGTGTGTGTATTTCAGCCTATGTGTACTGTTTCAATAACAGAGCGTAAAATTAAATTTCACCTTGCAGGATGAATAAAGGATATCTTCTTCTTCTAAAACACATGAACATGAAGCAGAGCCTCTTTTACTTTATTCTGTAATACTGAAGGTGCCATTTGAAAGAACATAACCAGCCCTTTTGTTCTTCACATTTCTAATACAAGAGCTGTTTCAAAGGGCAGCTCTGGCCTGAGGGGAGGAGAATAAAATGGATAAAGCCAAATTCTTCTTTCTGAAATCCCAGAACTAGCTGAGAAAATAGACGATTTAAGAAACGGGAAACGCCACATCCAAGAGATATTTTGTTTCGGAATAAAAAATCTCAAGTGATCCACTGACATTGCTCCCTGGTCTGATATGAAGCGGCGTATTGGCAGCTCACTGGTATGAAAATGTGACATGGTGTGATTTCTCAGCTGAGAATGAGTTCACACAGACACAAGGCATTTTGTCAGGGCTGTCTGTCAAACGAGCTCATGAACTATTTTTTTCTGACTCCCCTTCTCACACTCAAGCGTTCAACCACACTGCCAACATTAAAACCCCAAAGTCAAAATCTGTCTTGCTATAAAGGACTCTCCGTAGACGATCAATGTGCAGCAGGTCTTTTGCATACTGGTTACCTAATGCAAAGTTAAACTCTCCTTCTCAGCGGTCTGCATTTGCGTTTTTAGTTTTTCTGTCCTTGGTGGTATTCACTGTCCAATATCATCCGTTTCCTTCACTTCCATTACATTCTCAACATGGACTGTAGAAAACATGGACGTTGTCTCAGTGACGACACACACTGGTGGGCCTTAATCTATCTGGCTAACACCTACACCGCTCAGCTACATGAATTATGTAACTCCTAGCCTTAATATGATCAAAACAGATTAGTTGGATTTTTTTTACTCACCCCTGTAGAGTGCTTACAGATAAAGACATGAGCTATTTATTTCTGCTGTCAAAATGGGCATTTTAATATGGGTGTTAATGGGACTTCTGGGGCTTTTGCAGCAAGCCTCAAGTGGACACACGAGGAACTGCATTTTTCCTGCACTTCTGCATGTACTTCATTCTCCAACAAAGGAAGCAGCCGCTTGGTTTTTAATAACGCAAGACTGCACTATCAGAAAAGTTCAACTATTCTTCTTTTCTGTTAATCTGCAAGTGTTCTCTGATTTTCTTTCATCATGTAAAAACCCTTTTGTTGTAAAACACATGAGTGAAAACAACAGCACTTATTAACCCAAAATGAACACACACCGGTGGCCTAGTGGTTAGTTAACTCGCCCCATGTACAGAGGCTGTAGTCCTCAAAGCGGTCGGGTTTGAAACCAACCTGCAGCTCTTTTCCTGCATGACAATTCCCCACTCTCTCTCTCTCCCTAATTTCTGACTCTATCTGCTGTCCTGTCTCTCTAATTAAAGCCCCAAAATAAATATTTTGAAAAAAAAGCACATACACAAGCACAACAATTTCCTGAAAGGCCTCAACGCTCTGATAGGGTCAGTTCAAATCAGTCTGAAAGCTGCTTGCGTTTTCACATAATTGGGCCACTCAAACTACTTACCTGGATGGTTAACCTCCTGAAAAGGCTGCTGGCCAAAATGCAACAGAATCTCCCCACTGTGCAAACAACCAGTTCTCCATTTAACAATAGAGCACAAGTTTGTCTTTGCTTACAAAATGTAAGGTTAAATATTCTTGTCCGAGCTCTACAGGGGTACTTCACATATTCCACGTTACATCTCCCTCATACAGTAAAACACTTTAAAATGGAATCAACCCCTTGAAATAACTCTTACCTCTTGTAGATTGATTAACACATCTATCTCTGGGGCATGACCTCCTGTAGCCATGGGTCCTGGCGTGCAGCCAGTCGGTGAAGAATAGCTCTGTGGTGAGGACAGGGGGGCCTGCAGGGAAGGAGGCTTGTGTGGCTGGAATAAAAAGAGCCTGGAGATGGAGCGGCTGTGGGAAAGGATTTGTGGCAGAGGGATGTGACAGAGTGAACAGTCTTAGAGGTAAATGATGACGGGGGTGGCGGGGTTGGGTGAGGTTGGATGAGGGGAGTGAGCAGGAGAAGAGGGGCAGGGGTAAAGACTGGGTGCAGAGCAGCAGGAACCTGGGGGAGGACGGCGATCAGCCTTTCTCTTTCAGGGCTGGGGATCCAGGAAGCCTTTGGGGTGGCATAACCTGCAAGACATTCGACAGGAGAAACAATTTAACTGAGGAATATATGGGCATGTGATGGACAGTAACCAGGCACAGATAAAGTAATGAGAGCACTCTGTAATATAAACCGCCACACGCACATACTCACAAATAGAAAACAAGCATTTTAGAGTAGATCTCATTTATTTAACAAATTCTAAAATGTCTATAATATATTAAACGCTTTGTAACACCAGTCTCTGATACATCACATCTTTGTATTACTGCTTTCCTCCCACATGATGGTGTTTTTAATGAACACATTTATTATCGTGCAATCATTGAGCTCTCAGTGGTGTCTTTATCAGCTGCCATGGCGACAGAGAGGGCGTTGACGAGCAACGAGAGCCCCTGTCTGGAGTCAGAGCAAGGGTGGTGTGGTCACACCTTCTGTATGTCACCCCTGCTATCTTAACTAATTCATGGGTCTTTCTTCTTCTGCTGGGTCTCTTGTGTGACCTTTAGCCCTGATACTTCCTGTGTTAGGGTCTATTGTTCGAGGCTATACTGTAGAAGAAGAAGAAGATATCAAGCTGACTCAGGCTGGGCAATGAATCGAGTTTTAAGATATACTGATATATTTTCAAATGACACATATTTTAAGACAATATTATTTATATAGACGCTGTTTTTGTTGCGTCAAAAACCCAAAAATGATATCAGGAAGACAAAAAATACGATACTGATCAATAGGCCGATATTTTTCTTAGATCTATATTCAATCTGAAGAGAGAGATCGATTTAGATATACACATTTATTTTGTTGATCCCTAAACGCAGTTATCAACACTTGTGGAAAAGCTTTACAGTATGATAAAGACAAGATGGTCAGTCAACTGGAAAGTAACATTTACACGCGTCACCTCTTGACACTGATGATGCTTGTTGTAATCCATATAGCGCCCTCTGCTGGTTAAAGAGAACTGCTAGTGTAATACAATGAAACTCAAGTGAAATGATATTTGACTGGTGAATAAATCGAGTAATATCGGCGCATATCTGTGATAAAATGAGCAGATACCGATAGTCACTGGATATGCTAATATCGGCCGATATTATCGGCTGGCTGATTAATCGGTCGGGGTCTAATTTTATTTCACTCGGGGCGCTGGTGGCACAGTGGTTAGTGGGCGCGTCCCATGTATTGAGGCTGTAGTCCTCAACGCGGGCTGCCCAGGTTCAAATCCAACCTGTTGCTCCTTTCCCGCATGTCAATCCCCACTCTCTCTCCCTTATTTCCATCTCTATCCACTGTCCTGTCTCTCCAATAAAGGCCCAAAAAGCCCAAAAAATAAATCTTTCATTTTATTTCCCTAACAGGTAGTATTTCTAATGTCACTTTTCATGTTCATGTTGATATTGTGGAGCAGGTTGAAAATAAAAGGGCCTGTGTGACATTTGGCTGAGGTACATGTGACTTTGAACTGACTTTGTTTTTCTCAGGTCTTTACAGAAAAACATATTGAGAGATACAGTACGTATATATTGTGTTTGTGAATCTCCATTCAGCTAAAAGATATCAAGGTATGATTTTTGGTCCATATCTCCCAGTCTTTCATTTAAAGTTAGTTCATTTAGTTAAATAATATCAGTATCTTAGCAGCGTGGTACACAACACACTGCAGGAGCAACATCATAGCACGCTGTAAACTGTACAGAGTCTCAAAATAACCCCTCAGTGTTTACTGTTCTCAAGGTTTTTACCAGGAGCAGAATGAGTCTTCTCCTCCTCACAACAAACAGAGCCAGTTATTTCACCTCGTAAAAGCAGGACATGTGAGAAGAGCTGTCATCGACCTGAGCTCACAAACTGAAGAAAGTCCTTCTTCTAGTTAAATGATGAAGCTATTAATAACAGTGATGTTACATAATCACTAGCAAAGAAGTCCAATTGAAATGTTATACTGTCTGGCCATGCATAGTACGACCTTCATCATGCAGGCTTATGAAGGTGTTTAATGTGACACTGGCAGGAAAATCAGCTCAATCTGGTTCAAGTGACACATTTCTGAGTCAGCTGTAGACCTCAGCTGGGTCACATAGACACTCATTCACCACAATACTATGATGTTTAAATGATTTCTCTTTCTCCTCTTCAGTCTCCTCTTGTCTGGTAACTTAAGAAGTTACATATTTTAGAGGTTGGGTTAGGGCAGGGCTATTCAACTATATTGTTCAGGGGGCCACATTTTCAGAAAGTTAAGGAGCCGGGGGGCCAGACAAGCAAGCCCACCACAGCAGTACACTGCGCGAAAGCCGCTTTTCCCATCAACAACACAACCTTGTGATAGGCTGCTAGCACAGGACCAAAGATGTTCTATTAAACGGGAGCGCTGTGCTGTTTTTAAAACTTTACTGTGACAACAATGACAGTCATTCACAAGTTTTCCCCCGTTTATTAGTTATTTATTTTTTAATTGTAAATAGAACTGATCCGCGGGCCAGTCTGATGTCAGTTCATTATACTTGCAAAATGTGTCTTACTGTTTTTGAAAGGCAGGTCATACAAAGTGGTAAATGGATTGATGAAGCCTTTTCTCTGAAGCTGCCTTCTCCAAGTGGAAACAAAAACACTGATATGATCCTTTAGAACTACAAAATGAGTGAAAACTAAAAGTGGCCTTAACAATTTGATATGGCTCAAAGAAACAAATGTGGTGTTGGTTATATTTTTGTGAAGTTACACCTTTGAATTTCAGTGCAGTGAAAGGACCAATCGGAACCAGAAATTGTAAAGATGAGGAGAAACTCCATTTATAATAAAAAAGAATAACAATAATTACATGGCAATTAGCAGCCAACTTACAGAAGCATGTTGGTGTTGCGTTCACATGATAACGCATGACATGTTGTTCTGAATTTACAAAATGTCATGCACTTCAAAATCTTAACAGAAGCTCTATTTAGACCCCTTTTTTAATTTAGACCACCAGGTTTGGGTTTGAAACCCCAGGAGATTCTCGCGTCTTTAGGTAACATAGATGGTAATCTTATTAGTTTGTCAACTTAAATTGCACAGGCAACTCAGATCTTTGTAGTTCAGACGCAAACCCCACTCTGATCTGTCAGGATCAGCTGTTTTGCTGAGAAACGCTAGCATCCTGTAACTCGTAATTCTGAGATAATTATCTGGATGATTCAGAAGATCAGAACTTATCTTATTTTCTCTTGTGAATGCATACACTTCTACACTAACTAGCTTCAGATTGGCTGGTTTATTGTTGTTCCTGGTGTTTCCCTGATGATAAAGATAGATATCTTTTTGTTTCCCAGTAACATATCCCTGTAAACCAAACACTTGACTCGTCTTAATCCTCACTTACAAGTCTGACACACACACATAAACAAACAAGAGAACAAGAGAAGGCACCTTGGGACCGCTTAATCATCCTGATGAGGCCAAAATAGACACAGCTGATTATTTTGGTTTTAACGTGCAGGAAAACAGGTGCCTCTCATCCTCTCATGTAAACATGCCAGGGATTGTTGGTCTGTAATTATTTTTGGGCCGTGTGGGAGAAGGCGAAGCCAGACAATTGACTTTTACTGGAGTATAGATCTTATCACTCAGTGTTAGTCTCGTGGATTTTAGTCAATATGCAGTTTTTCTTTTCTACATGAGCAGAAAAAACACTGAAACGTGCTGCTCATTTGATTCCTGTCTGAAGAGCAGGCATTAATGTTTCTTTGTGATATTAGTATTGTTTTATTAGAGTGTTAATTACACAGCTTGTGGTAACAACACAAAGCTAAGTGCACAGTGTTTAAAAGGGTATTTTTGAAGTATGTGTGTCAAGATGAGGCAAACAAGGCTCATGGTTTTTGGAGAAGCTTTTAGAAGGCTAATAAAGAACAGTGCATGCATTAAGGACACACAACAAAAACAAGTAGGACTCTATTGAGGACACATTATGTGAATATTAGATACTGTAGAAAAAGTACAAAAACTCAAAAATTGATGGACTATAGCTGATAAATCCCAGAGGGCCCATTCTGTTTGGAGCTGCTGTTTTCTCACTGTCTCAATAAGACGCCCTACATCTGCCTCTGTTTTATTCCGCTGACTCATTTTCTCCCTGTGAGACAGTTACAGCTGGCTCATAGCACACATTATGCACAAGATGCTGCACAAATAAGAGTATGATGTTGAGCTGAGTGTGCGGAACAATTTGGCTTTATCTCTGGAGAGCTTTTGTGCGCAGTATGCCGTTATTACCCAGTGATGCATCTGCAAGAAAAACCTCCACTGGAAATGTAATTATCACAGCACTGGAACCTTTTTTTATTTTTTATTTTAATACTGTTTAAGAAAAAGCAGGTTTGATCTTTATTCTGTTAACTTGTGTAAAATCCAGGGTATCTAAAACCTTTTGTTCTGCATGTTGTCTAACTTTTAGCATACAAAGGCATAACTGTTCCAAAGGGAATCGCCCTTAGCTTTTGCCATGCAAAATTGCAGCTGCTGTGATGCATCATGCATCCAAATCTCAGTTTAAATTCAGCATGTGAAGATTACAATGGTGAAAAATGACATGGCATTGACAGCCCAATAAAGAGCCTGCACATGTACTTAACCCTGCTCAGCCATCGTAAATGGACTAAATAGACTTGTGGCGCGTTTCTGACTACTCAAAGCGACTGACTACACCGGATGTCACACCTACCCATTCACACACTGATGGCAGAGGTTGCTATGTAAAGTGACCATAAGAAGTAACTAATCCCGTTCATAAACATGCATATGCCAGCGACGAAACAGTGGGAGCAATTTGGGGTTAAGTGTCTTGCCTAAGGACACATCGGGCACATCAGGAGCTGGGGATCGAACCCCTAACCTTCTGGTTGAGAGACGACAACTCTACCAACTGAGCCACAGCCTAAAGCATTCAGGTTCACTCCATCCATCTCACACCTTTTCAATAGCAACAGTCATATAAACAGCTCTTGCATGTTGCTTCCTACCTTCTATTGTGTCTGAAGGGCCACTGTGTCATCCTGATGGGCCACCAGTGGAGTGAGTAGTCACCTTGGTCAAAGCTGACTAAGCTCCTGGCCGGCCCACCACCAAAGACTAACTCACCACTACAGCAGTAATATCAAGTGTCCCGCCCCCATCATACCAGCTGTGTAATCGGAGAGCTCTGAATGGCTCACCCTTTGAATGTGTGAAGGGGACGCTGACATACACAAGTGACAGACACTGATAGTGGAAAGAGGGGGGGGGGCTGCACAGGAGCAGTTTAGGAATGCCAACAGACATAAACAAAGGAAAACAAGAAGCTCAGGTGGATGACAGGGCTTTACAAATGATGAGGATGACCTCCTAAAATAACCAACGTCATGTGTCTTTAGGGAAACTAAATACTGAGGGGGCACTCACAAGGCAAGCTGTCCCATATACCCAAGCACGTCTGTACCCAAAGTCCAGTTTGTTTGACTCGTGTGAGTGCTCCGTACACTTCCTTGGTCCTGGCACGGTTGGAACAGGTGGGCTACGGCACGGTACGGTTTCTCATGCACAAGCACAAGCACGGGTATGCAACCTGGACATTACATATAATCGATCGTCGCCTTGCATTATCGAGAAATCCCAGAGTTGTTAAAGGGCCGTATTTGACCAAAACAACTCAAAAAAAGCCACAAAGTCAGTGAAGTTGCAGTCATGTTCGCAGTGTTGTTCTACATTGTGCTGACCGCACTTCTTATAAACTAAAGGACACTTCATGACGACCAAGTTGAAGTGACAGTAATTTTGATGGAGCTTGGTGTTAGACTCAGTTATAGCTCTCTATTTGTATTTTCGTCTTTGGTGGTAAATGAGGTCACTTCTGATTAGATTCAAATTAGTTATATCTCACAATCTCGACTCGGCAAATTAACTTCCAGTCATAATTTCGAATTAATAGTACTGTAACTGATTCTCAAATGCGTTTCAGGAATTGAATGCTGTTTTTCCAGACATCCTGGAAACAAAGCTCAGACCCCGGAGACAGACACAGAAAGGGAATGTGTACATGAGAAAAAGAGGAGGGTGAACACACTCTCAAACGCATTGCTGTACACAGTACACACAATGTTTTCAGGGTTAGCAGCAGGTGTTTGTTGCACATCATTACATGAACATAACCACAGTTAATCATTCTGCCTAATGGCGCTGTGCTTTAGTGCAACACTTTACAAATTAGGGGACTCATATCAGGCCCCTCGCATTTAGACGGGACTTCCACGCAGCCTAAAGCAGTAATAAATAACAAACATTTACAAGTATCACAATAAATCTCTGGCTCGTTATTTGTATTGACAGATATTCCTGCTTTTAGCGATTTAAAAAAAGTTATTCCATAAGCATCTACTAGATAGCTAGTAGATAGATAGCATAAAATAGCATATATGTATAGATTTAGGATTTAGTACACTTTTTCTACGGTCAATCAAATACATTAATATATTAGGATGCATGCAAATACTTTGACTAAGATTATATTTCAGTCCTTTTGAACCGAAACATTTGAAAAAAAATGATTTGCATATATTTTTTTCTGGTTATTTATGTTATTCCACCTCTTTATGAGTTTGCAGCGACTCCCTAACCAGGAGTCTGCAGACATTCACATCTGAACAAATAAAATTACACATTAGTGACTTATGTGTGCCCTCAGGCTATGTGTTAAAAATGAACAGGTGTTGAGGAGGACACCACCTAAGCATTCACACATTAAATTATATCTTAACACGCGTTGTAAGTGTGGCTCCGCCTTATTCCAAAAAATGTGCACACAAACTGCAGAGCTGGAAACACACGGCTGACTCATGCTCCATAAAAAAAACTCCAGTCTAGATTCTTCATTTCAATACTTTACTGAAAGTTTTTTCCTGTCATTACACTTTCAAAAAGTATACAAAAGTACAAATAAACTAAATGTAAATCAAGGTCAAAAGACCAGTGTGCTCCAGTAGCTCAACAGCTTCCAAAAGAACAATCAAGCCAGCACTGGCAGTATACAGTGAGCTTCAACCAATCAGCAGCCAGGGTTGACTGCAGCCTAAATTGCCTTCAATTAAGCATCCTGAACTGGCCTGAGCAGATCAAACACTGAAGAACACAAAATATATCAACTACACTCATGTATAAATGGCTCTAACACGTGTGACTTTGCAAACAGTCTGTGAATCTCTTTAACCTCATCTTGGAACTATTATAGCACAGCAGAAAGAGAGAGAGAGAGTGATGGAGTTTGATTAAAAACTTAACAAGAATTCATGTTGGCATTAGTGCAAGGACATCTTGCAGAGTTTCACAGTTCACACTGACAACATGGACACAACTTCACTCACAGTGCAAAGGGAGAGTGTAAGAGTGAGAAAAAGCTAGTGCAAATCACAATTCCCCTGTTAAACAACACTTATAAGGATGTTGCAGTACTAACACTGTATTATCCTTGATGTAGCTTTGCATAGGTGCACTCATATTACAAATATGCACAGCTTTTAACAGCTAACAGCTAACCTAGCATCTACAGGCCACTGCAGTCATCTGAAACAAACTACTATCATAGTATTCTGCTCTCCTGTTGGCCAGAGAGTCTGACCAGAAGCTTGCAGAAGAGTGTATATTTACAGGTCTTTGCCCTTCTGCAACCACATCAATCCACTCCAGACACAGCCATGAGCTATTTCTTCATCTATAAATCTATATTTAGATGCAAGTGGGCAGCAAACTCAGAGACAAGTTGGCTGACAGTTCAACGAAGACTTCACACTTCAACACTGTGATACTAAGGACAAGTGCAACAGTAAAATAAACTTCAAGGCCAAAGCAGAAGTATGAAAGCAATAAACTACAAACAACTGAGCTTGTTCAAGTTTCTACTTCACCTTGTTCTACTTAAATAAATCACCAAACGAGATTATAATCGGTCAAATTTTGAATCCTTGTACAGAAAAGACTTACAAGTCTATAAGATTCCCAACTATATGCTTTATAATCTCTTACTATTCAACCCAAGGTTATTTAAAGTTATGTTTTTAATATATTTAATTTATGAACAAATAGGCTACTGCTGTTTGTGGCTAGTTAACCCAGGTTACATTAGCATGCTAACCCGTGTTGGGCAGTAGCCTTACCCTTGGAGTGCTTTTTCAAAACAAGTTGTGTAAGGTTTAACATTTGAAATTAAGCCAGAAGATAACAGTAACCCTGCCCTGCACTGCTCTGTAACTGTTGTATCTTGTCTGGTTGAGTTTTTTACCAAGATTTTTTTAGGACTGACATCAGTTTTGTGTCCAATGTGCTGTGTAGAGCAGCTCTTGCTAGCTTATCCAAGTGGCCAGAGGTCAAAAGTGCAAAAGTACAACAAATGCTTACTACAAAGATGTTTACGTTATCTTGTGAGTTGTTAGCAGTTATGCTAATGCTAGCAGATACATTTATTCATTAATAGCCAATGTTTAACAACACTGCAGCTTCTTTGTGAGGACAATTAGCCCTCTTTCACCAGGGCTAATGTTACAGCCATTGATACCGTAAACAGAATCTATATCCAGACGGGTTACTTAAACCATGTGTTTCTTTTTCGACTTGTGATAAATTCAGAATATAGTGTAGATGTGAAGTCAGGAAAGAAAAATGAGTCATGTAACTAATCACTTCTGTCACAGAGTAGGCGTAGTAATTTATTTAATGAATAATGTGAAGTTTTTTAGGCACACAATACAGTGGCAGCATGTCAGCACTGTAGCCTATCTGTAAGCATGCTAATATGCTAACAGTGGAATAAAGTTAAAAGCAGAGTTGCTAGTATGGCTGTTATCTTGTCTTAACTGTAATTAGGTTGTCTTGACTCTAGTTACCTTAGGCTAAGTCAATCAAGTTTGAGCCCTTAGATAATTGGGCATATTTTCTATTAGATTAGAAATTAGTTGTATGGAAAATACAGATGGCATCATATATCCTAAAACGTATTCTTATTAGATATGTTGTTTATCCTACAGGCCTACTTATCCAAATGTGTTTGCATTGTATGAACACAACACTGCTGGAGTACAAGCTGTAGCTGGCATCTTTTGCTCTCTGCTTCCTCTTGCTCAGACATTAAGTGGTACAATAATCAATACTTGCACTCAATTCTAAAATTCCTTATTTATAAAACATTGAGGCTAAAGGAGTCGAGTTACCACAGCTATCTAGTGAACAAACAGCAACTGCTTTAGCCCTTTGATTTTTAGAAATAATGCTAGCTATAGGCTATTTATAGTTATCTCAGCATATATACTGAGATTGTTGCTGAGTCATTACTATGTGACCTATCAACCCCCAGCTTCTCTTTGAACTTGAATCTCAGGCTAATTTACTCTGCGCACAGATGACCTACTAACATTTCTGGTCTTTGTGGTTTTTGTTGAGCAAGTGGGCAATGCAATTTTAAATGCACGGGTGAAAACACTGCAGAACAACTACGACTATAATATAATACGAGTAACCAGTAAAGCCACCGCCTCCGGAGCAGAGCTGCTCTACCTGCACACACGATGAACACGTCTCTTCCTCACTGTGCAGACCTGCACCTAAAGGCAACACTAAACCTGCAAGGACAGACTCTTTGGCATTTATTTAAAATGTTGCATATCTCGGTTTGTGCAAAATCATATATTCTACATCTTTAGCATGTCATTTCCTTTGCTCACGCACATGCATATCTTTGTTGAATAGCAAGTACCCAGACAGCGACTCAGCATCATTTGGATGTCAGAGCGTTTTTGCACACTCAAGTCAATGCTGGAACATTCTCACTTTCAACATGCGTATTTTGTCGCCCTACCTGTGATTTCAGAGAGCAGTCCAGCCGGAGAAAACTACGAGCAAGAAATGTTGCGACTCCACAAGGCAGCAGCAGCGTAATGGTCCATACCGTAACCTAGTGAAGACACGCCACGCAGCCTGCTGGATCTGCGAAGGATGCTCAGCATGACCACGTGACTCTGGAGGACAAACCTGCCTATCTGAAGTCACTGAAGGATGGACAATAACAACATGCTGTGAGTGTTTTGTTTACGGACGATGCGAAGGTAACATATAAAGCTATTATTAACCTCACCAGCTTCATCGCGACATTTGATTTTATCCTCAGAGTGTGCGTAAGAGTTTTTGGGTCAGGCAAATGGAGAAAAACATTTATTATCTTTTTTTTTTTTTTTTTAAATAAGTCAAAAATATTGATGATAAAGTCTAACTTTCAGTCGCATATACTTGCAAGGCATAACAAATACATAATACTTTTTAGATATATGTGCCTCTAAAACTCAGTTTGTCTTAGTTCTAAACACTTTTTCATTGAATTACAAAATCAATTTAAAAAAAGAAAGTTCTTTCTAGCCCTAATGCGTTTCTCTGAATGGAGTAGGCTAATAATAAGTGGGTATTTATATAAAATGCAGTGGTAGCGGTTGTAGCCTAGTAAATGAAACAATGAGTTAAATATTTACAATAAATAAGCCTGTGTAATTGCTTTGACTCGGAGCAGAGTAGGTTTATATATGTAGACTCACTCAACACAGGCTGCCAGCTTGTTGTTGTACTGTAAGTGACGTGTGCACCAAATGCAAATTCAAGGGTGATAGTTTGAATCTTCTATTAAAGTAAAAACATAGAAATGTATTCAAATCTATGTATTTTAATTCCAACCAAACATCTGTTTAAATGTTAAAGTGAGCAGCTGGTCTAATCACTTTACATGCAAAAACATGCTAATTTACCCACATTGTTTTACTGCTCTTTTAATAATAGATTTAAGACAATAAAACAAATGTAACTGAGACAATAATGCCTCAGATTTCAAGTAAACGGAGACAAAAACACAAGGTTGGACCAATCCCACACTCGGTTTCATTTTTGGGTGGTAATTTAAATTATTTTATGGACCATACATCTTTGATATTACTTAATACTGCAGCTTATTGATGAATCGTCTGTTGTAAAGCCTTTCAGGTGGGCTGTTGTGATGTCATTTTATTATACACATCACAGTGTGTAAGCAGAGTCCCAGTTGTATTTTTCACATCCTAAATAATATTCCTTAATATGTGAGCGATTGATGAAGACTAAGTGACATGAATGTTTGATGGGGATGCGGACACTTTTAAAAGGAGAATATAATTCAATATTCATCTGTTTGAACTGATGTATTTACTGCAGCTGATAATGACACTGCTTTGATGCTGATGTGGTGCCATTGTTCCTCTTCATAGCTCCCACACTTACAAACCTGTACATTGGATGAGTGAGAAACTGTCAGCTAATTTGAATAAATCCTGTATGAGCCTGAAACACTGCATCAAAAGAATCAAACCTCCTCCTCTAAAACTGACAGCGATTGTAAGTCAGTTGCCTTTCTCCCTCCTACTCACTCACAAAACACATTCCCTCCAAAGCAGTCACCACATGGCCTCTGTTACAGTACACACTGCAGTGTGTGCGGAGTGCCTGCTCGGATCGGTGCAGGATGAATCCAACCACAACACTGTTTCTGTTACTGTGTTGCATCACTCTGGTTTCCCCCTCAGACAGTATTGAACTGTGCTCTCTCTCACTGTGAGGCTTTATTGAACAATTCTTTTTAGTATCAATAAGCTGTGAACTGCTTTTCATGGCACACCTGCAGAAACAAGCAGACATCATCTGCTAACCTCACCAAACATTCATCTCCATTTATGTGTCGAACATAAAAATCAAACAAAAGTACGCCTATGGTGGAATTAGTTAAACACTTTGCACCATTTATTGATGTATTTATAAAATATCAATACAAAACGGCAATCTGTCCTGTGTGCTCGTAGTGGATTCTGTGTGGCCCTCTTCTGACCTAAAAGCATATTATGCAACAGTCTGAATATTAATGTAGCAAAAATCAAGTATATCCTATGAAAATCAATCGTGGAGTGATGACTTCCTAAAAAGAGCAAAGTCAAACCCCCTCCCTCTGGATGTGTTGTTCTCCTGTCTGTGTTAAAATGGCATTTTCAGCTTGTTTGTTTCACTCAGAGGCTCAAACATGTTTCATACATATATGAAACATGGCCCCGCCCTCTCAAGGTCAATGATTCTAGTGGCATAATAACTCAGTGTCACCGCAAGACTACAACTACAAGAGAAGCAACAGACTTTCCAAACTGAATAATTTACTTTGTTTGGCCTAAAGAGAGCAACACATTAAAACCGAATCAACTTGAAGAGGTACTCAGATGTTTGTTTGATATACTTTATTGATCCCCAAGGGGAAATTCGGGTTTTACACTCTGTTGTTTCTATTGAAATGCTTCTCACACACATAGGCCCAAATTACACACATGCACAAACAGGACCTGTGGACATGCATTAGTGGAGAGATGTCAGAGTGGGCGTGCTAAACACTGCTAAGCAGGGAGCACACCAGAGCGGTTGGGGGTTCGGTGTCTTGCTCAAGGGCACCTCAGCAGTGCTCGAGAAGTGATCTGGCACCTCTCCAGCTACAAGACCAACTTCCATTTTATGGTCCGCATCGGGACTTGAACCGGCGACCCAAGTCCCAACGGACTGAGCTACTGCCGCCTGTTGATTGGTGCTTGTCTGCTGCTCTTTCTGCCTTGCAGATACATGAAAGTGAAACAGGACGGGGGGGAGTGTGAGTACAGGGAGTGAGCTGAGGGATGAAGGCGGGTGCATCCAATGAGAGCTTTTTGTTTTAGTCTGAAATTCTGCTCTTAAAGTCACATAGTAAGTTTTTAAAAAGTGCACGGTACTTGCAAGGTCAGCCTCCTCAAACAAGAAGAAATATTATTGATTAAATCAAAAATCACAGTCCTTACGTTTCCTAGCATGATATCTGCAAAACCAAGCAACAACCTAATCTGCCATCCATGATAGTATGAGAGTATATATAAAACACACTGTGGTGAATTTAGTTCTCTTTTAGCCAAATATTACAAGGAAAGTTATTCCTCTTTTTAGTTTTTAGGTATACAAACACTCACACATCCACAAAGTTAACTTGTGTTAGTTTTCATTGAAGAAGACACACTTTAAACAGGTAGAAACCAGCCACCACCATCAGACTGTGTCGTCCCCACAACCACCGCCGTCCTCATTCATGCACGGCCTGCTCCGACCTCCACCTCAGCGGCAAGGAAGTGTGGACAACAGGAACGTGAGGAATACAAAGGAGAAATCCTTCCTGCATATTATGCTGTTTTGTATTAAAATATAAAGACAGCTGCCTACAGTCAATTATCTCCATGTCCAAATGAACCTTGATGTTAGTATAAACTCTCAACAGATGCAGTCAGACTGATGAAAGAGACAGACATATAAAGCTTCTTTTGGAGAGGATGTGTAGTGACTAATGTTTATACATGGGGAACAAGAACATAACAGCTGTGTAGATACATCAAACTGTTGTGTGCATGCAAACAACATGTGTACGTTACAGAGATCTGTTTACTGTCGTTATAGTGCAAACTGTGAGCGATCATTGTCTACATATAAGTCTCCTCACTGAGTCAAAAAACAGACAAAAACATACAAATACTGAATAGATGGGAAACATTTTTCAATCACTGAGTTTTATTAATATTTTGACCTATAAAAGGCTTTAACAGATGACAAACTGTTCAGTTTCCTTCATGTTATCTGTGATTATCACATTTAACACTCCGATGAAGTTGTACAGAAAATTAACTCATGAACAAAGAACACGTTTGAATTTTTTAATTTCAGTTTTGTTAGTCAAAGATAAACAAGTAAAACACAAAGAAAGTATCTGCACATTTTTACCTGCAATTCCAGATGTGCAATGTGCCATATGAATTCACTCCACTAGAGGGCGCCCTAGCTTTAAGTATAAAAAGCATTACATACTTTCAAATGATGTTCAAGATCTCAGCATTTGTTTTTGAAGTTGCCTTAAAGCTTGTGATGCAACAGAAACAGAAAGAAATATAACTGAACCTCTTAAGAATTATAAAGATAAAGCCTCCGTAGTGATGGAGAACAAGCATTAAGGTTTCTTTACAATCAAAACTGATGATGAAACATGTTTTGCATTACTCAAATTAAAATATTCCACACAATATCCTGTGAGGACAAGCAGACAGACATTACGATAGAGTGTCAGGGAACCGTGTTAATGTTTAAAGCTGAACGATGTTTAAATCTGTCAGGCAGACGTTTCACAGCTGGAGGATCATCCACACGGAACATTTTCCACTGACATTATTTGAAACAGAGAAAGAGACGGGACAGAAACTCATAATGTTCTGTTTCCAGAACAAGAGGAATGTCACTTTTTGGTGTGGCAGCTTTCCGGCTGTGATTTTCTCTTAAGCCGATGTGAATATTGACAAAGTGTCAAAAAGCAGAGGGCGGGATCTGAGGCAAAAGAAGGAACAGAGTAAAAAGTGGTGATCATTTGTTACATACAGTAGAACCAGAGCCTTCTTACAGCACTTCTTCAACCAACTTGCATTTATATCTGATCATTTTAACTTGTCTCCTAATAGG
Source organism: Tautogolabrus adspersus (assembly GCA_020745685.1). Taxonomy (NCBI): domain Eukaryota; kingdom Metazoa; phylum Chordata; class Actinopteri; order Labriformes; family Labridae; genus Tautogolabrus; species Tautogolabrus adspersus. The sequence continues at coordinate 24,400,391 of CM036548.1, read as the reverse complement.
ACCTCAGTCAATCTTCCCCAGGTGCCTTAACAGGAAGTTTCATTTGGCCTCATCAGAACCTAAAGCACCAGGGGGCGAGGCTGTTTGTCGAGTGATTACAAGTCTCACAGAGGGAAACAACACTTAAAGACCAGCAGTCACTTACTCTGTTTAAACACTTTTCTTCTTTTGACAGATTCAGTCACAACTCAGGGTTTGATTTGTTTCCTAATGACAGCTAATCACCAGTGGCTGCTTTACATTAACCTACAATGGCGTCGCTTTTTTTTACCAATATTACCAAAATAAATAACCATATTCCCTCTGGGTTATTAATGTGTCAATGACAATATTGAGGACCCTACTTCTCACAGGAAACAGCTTTTCAAACAGCAAAGTTATGCTAAACCTCTCCTGTGCTTATAAAACATGCAGTTCCTCCCTCGCATGCTTTCCCGCTTCCTTTGGAATTTGATGGAATCCATTAATTAAAATTGTGTACAAATTTCCTGCCAGATAAGCAAGTCACAGCTCGCTCGGCCGCTTCTCTTCCTGCACACTGCTTAAAAAGTGCATCCTTACGTGTCTTTGCATCTCATGTGGAATTTCAGATGTTGAACCACACTGTGTTAAATAAGCTTGAAGATGGTTCGTCAGCATTGTTTGCACACACATTGGGCCTCATTTATCAAACGAACGTACGACCGAAAACCGTGCGTACGACCATTTCCACGCAAACTTCGGCATTTATCAATTTGGACGTAAGCGGAAGCTGCGATCAGATCTCACGTCAGGTCTGAGCTCGTGTACGCAAATTCGAGTCTGTGGATTTGCGGTGCAGCACAGCAAAATCTGGCGGAAAATAATGAACAAACCTCAGCTGTCATTAAGCATAAGCAGTCACATATTTAGAACAGATCAAAACGGATTATTAAAACGAAAACATTTCTTTTAAAGCCCATGTTTTTACTGATACCACTTTCAAAAAATTAAACAATAGGATAAATAGCCTAAGATGACAACTAATTATTACACATTAAAATGTGAAAGAATCATAAATACAAGCAGAAATGTGTGTTTGCAAATTAACTAATGGCAAAAAGGTGTAATTGTTTTTGTTTTTGTCCGATGGGTGTTACAGAACTGGAACAAAAATTGAAAGCACCTGTTGAGATAATCATCGTTCCACTGTGGTTGGTCAGATGTTTATTCATTCCCCTATTTAAACAGATGCTTTGACAGTTATCAAGTCTTGATGATGGCAGACTTGCTTATTTTGGAGGAGCAATACGTGCGTGTCAGACGTGAGCGCGTCTTCAGGGACCGCAGGGATCTCCTCATGGAGAGTGATGCCTGGTTGATCAGTCGCTTTCGGCTCCCAAGGCATGTGCTTATTGATTTATGCAATAATGTAGCTGCTGGATTAAAGAGAGAAACCAGGCGGTCAAATGCCTTACCTGTACCAGTTCAGGTGCTCGCCACGCTGGGGTTTTTGGCCACCGGGACCTTTCAGCGAGAGGTCGGGGACAGGGCTGGGGTCTCCCAGCCAACGATCAGCAGGACGATGCCAGCAGTGTTGGCTGCAATAAAATCTCTCTCCCGAAAATACATTCGGTTCCCATACAATGATGTGATTAAAAGGCAATTTTATGAGATTGCTGGGTTTCCAAATGTGGTTGGAGCGATTGATTGTACTCCTGTGCGCCTGAAGGCACCATCCATGAATGATTACGCATTCATCAATCGCAAAAACTACCACTCCATAAATGTCCAGGTGATTTGTGATGCCAAGCTATCACTTTTAAACGTGGTGGCCAGGTGGCCAGGGGGGACACACGATTCTTTTATTTTTCAAAACAGCTCTGTTGGCGCGCGGCTGCAGGAGGGCGCACTGCAGAGCCAAAGTCATCTCCTCGGTAAGTGGCTACCCTCGATAAATTGCATTACACTAAACAAGGTATCAGATGATTCACATTTTGGTATGGTTCTTCTAGGTGACAAGGGTTATCCTCTAACGGAATACCTTATAACCCCGCTACAGAGCAGGAACGCAGGTTCAACAGTGCGCACACACGCACACGGGTCACAGTCGAGCGCTGCTTCGGGTTGCTGAAGGGCAGGTGGCTCTGTCTCGGACCTGCAGGGGGAATGCTACTGTATACCCCAGACAAAGTGTGCGATATCATTTTGGCCTGTTCAGTTTTGCACAACATTGCACTGGTGAATGAGCGGCGCAGCCGGATGAGCCCATGCCCATGGAGCCGTGGCCAGCACAGCCTCCACAGGGGGCTGTACGGAGGAGACAGGACCTCATTTGTCGCTTTTAAAACGTAAAGTATACCTTAAACTCTTGCAAATGCTCTGCAGTATTAAATCAGTAATGTGAAGTATTGTTGGTGGAATTGGCTAAAGGCATACTAAACACAGACAACATTTAGTCATTTAAACATTTTATTATGGCTTTTTTAGAGTTTCATTTATTTCTTTTAGTGTCTCATTAATTGCGTCAAGTGCGCCGACGACTGAGGCCAATAACCTGCATATCTCCCCTTGTCTCTCCAGGACCTCTGCCGTGATCAGGTTCGGTCTGGGCGCAGCACGGGGGGCCGAGGGCACGCGCTCACTCTCGGCAGTAATAGTGGGACCGCCCTGGGGAGCAGATCTGGCTGACATCATGCTGGTGCCTGGCTCTGAAATATTTAATACAATAAAAATGTCACCCATGTAACATGTGTAAGCCTTATTATTTGTAAGAAATGGTGTACAGTCAGTTTGATTTTTTAATGCAAGCAAAAGGGGGTTGTTAGTTACCATTCTGCTCTGGGTCTGATGCCAGTGCGTCTGTGTCACCTCCACCACTTATGCCACAGATCGACTCGGACCCAATTAAGGAGGCAATTCTTTCCTCCGTCCCCGTCAGGATCAGGCTGGAGTCTGGTTGGCCTCCTCCAGTCTGCCTGATGCTGCGTTTAAACGCAGCAACACGTTTCTTGGTGGCCAGCTTCAAATCCGACCATTTTTTCTTGACCTAAATGTAAAGAATTGTTTTGATCAATTAGCAGACATAAGCTTTTAGGCTGCGGATGAAAAGATTCATTTAAGTCGTTAGGCATGGGTTAAGTTATTGAGAATTATATTCAAACCTCAGCTGGAGTCCGTTCCTGTACGGCAACGCTGTTGACTGCCTCCGTTATCTTTTTCCAGACAGCGTTTTTATGAGCCCCTTTTATGCCACTCTTCAGACTGCCAAAAAGCACTGTTTTGTTTCTTTCCACCTCCGATGTCAGGATGCCGATCTCCGTGTCAGAAAAGTTTCTTTTCTTAATCGTGTTTCGTCTCTCCAGGTTTGACCTCAGTGGGCGAGGCCTCCGAACCAGGAATATTTATGGGCGTAACATGTTAATGACGATCGAATTCAGCCGCCGCATTTATCAAGGCCCGCTCATTCGTACGCTCAGATTGGTCAGATACGAACGTTTCATAAATCGCACGTGTGTCCTGTCGTAAGACCAAATCTGCGCTCAGATCTGCGCCTGTTTTCACGCAAGATTGATAAATGAGGCCCAATGGGCCTCATTTATCAAACGAACGTACGACCGAAAACCGTGCGTACGACCATTTCCACGCAAACTTCGGCATTTATCAATTTGGACGTAAGCGGAAGCTGCGATCAGATCTCACGTCAGGTCTGAGCTCGTGTACGCAAATTCGAGTCTGTGGATTTGCGGTGCAGCACAGCAAAATCTGGCGGAAAATAATGAACAAACCTCAGCTGTCATTAAGCATAAGCAGTCACATATTTAGAACAGATCAAAACGGATTATTAAAACGAAAACATTTCTTTTAAAGCCCATGTTTTTACTGATACCACTTTCAAAAAATTAAACAATAGGATAAATAGCCTAAGATGACAACTAATTATTACACATTAAAATGTGAAAGAATCATAAATACAAGCAGAAATGTGTGTTTGCAAATTAACTAATGGCAAAAAGGTGTAATTGTTTTTGTTTTTGTCCGATGGGTGTTACAGAACTGGAACAAAAATTGAAAGCACCTGTTGAGATAATCATCGTTCCACTGTGGTTGGTCAGATGTTTATTCATTCCCCTATTTAAACAGATGCTTTGACAGTTATCAAGTCTTGATGATGGCAGACTTGCTTATTTTGGAGGAGCAATACGTGCGTGTCAGACGTGAGCGCGTCTTCAGGGACCGCAGGGATCTCCTCATGGAGAGTGATGCCTGGTTGATCAGTCGCTTTCGGCTCCCAAGGCATGTGCTTATTGATTTATGCAATAATGTAGCTGCTGGATTAAAGAGAGAAACCAGGCGGTCAAATGCCTTACCTGTACCAGTTCAGGTGCTCGCCACGCTGGGGTTTTTGGCCACCGGGACCTTTCAGCGAGAGGTCGGGGACAGGGCTGGGGTCTCCCAGCCAACGATCAGCAGGACGATGCCAGCAGTGTTGGCTGCAATAAAATCTCTCTCCCGAAAATACATTCGGTTCCCATACAATGATGTGATTAAAAGGCAATTTTATGAGATTGCTGGGTTTCCAAATGTGGTTGGAGCGATTGATTGTACTCCTGTGCGCCTGAAGGCACCATCCATGAATGATTACGCATTCATCAATCGCAAAAACTACCACTCCATAAATGTCCAGGTGATTTGTGATGCCAAGCTATCACTTTTAAACGTGGTGGCCAGGTGGCCAGGGGGGACACACGATTCTTTTATTTTTCAAAACAGCTCTGTTGGCGCGCGGCTGCAGGAGGGCGCACTGCAGAGCCAAAGTCATCTCCTCGGTAAGTGGCTACCCTCGATAAATTGCATTACACTAAACAAGGTATCAGATGATTCACATTTTGGTATGGTTCTTCTAGGTGACAAGGGTTATCCTCTAACGGAATACCTTATAACCCCGCTACAGAGCAGGAACGCAGGTTCAACAGTGCGCACACACGCACACGGGTCACAGTCGAGCGCTGCTTCGGGTTGCTGAAGGGCAGGTGGCTCTGTCTCGGACCTGCAGGGGGAATGCTACTGTATACCCCAGACAAAGTGTGCGATATCATTTTGGCCTGTTCAGTTTTGCACAACATTGCACTGGTGAATGAGCGGCGCAGCCGGATGAGCCCATGCCCATGGAGCCGTGGCCAGCACAGCCTCCACAGGGGGCTGTACGGAGGAGACAGGACCTCATTTGTCGCTTTTAAAACGTAAAGTATACCTTAAACTCTTGCAAATGCTCTGCAGTATTAAATCAGTAATGTGAAGTATTGTTGGTGGAATTGGCTAAAGGCATACTAAACACAGACAACATTTAGTCATTTAAACATTTTATTATGGCTTTTTTAGAGTTTCATTTATTTCTTTTAGTGTCTCATTAATTGCGTCAAGTGCGCCGACGACTGAGGCCAATAACCTGCATATCTCCCCTTGTCTCTCCAGGACCTCTGCCGTGATCAGGTTCGGTCTGGGCGCAGCACGGGGGGCCGAGGGCACGCGCTCACTCTCGGCAGTAATAGTGGGACCGCCCTGGGGAGCAGATCTGGCTGACATCATGCTGGTGCCTGGCTCTGAAATATTTAATACAATAAAAATGTCACCCATGTAACATGTGTAAGCCTTATTATTTGTAAGAAATGGTGTACAGTCAGTTTGATTTTTTAATGCAAGCAAAAGGGGGTTGTTAGTTACCATTCTGCTCTGGGTCTGATGCCAGTGCGTCTGTGTCACCTCCACCACTTATGCCACAGATCGACTCGGACCCAATTAAGGAGGCAATTCTTTCCTCCGTCCCCGTCAGGATCAGGCTGGAGTCTGGTTGGCCTCCTCCAGTCTGCCTGATGCTGCGTTTAAACGCAGCAACACGTTTCTTGGTGGCCAGCTTCAAATCCGACCATTTTTTCTTGACCTAAATGTAAAGAATTGTTTTGATCAATTAGCAGACATAAGCTTTTAGGCTGCGGATGAAAAGATTCATTTAAGTCGTTAGGCATGGGTTAAGTTATTGAGAATTATATTCAAACCTCAGCTGGAGTCCGTTCCTGTACGGCAACGCTGTTGACTGCCTCCGTTATCTTTTTCCAGACAGCGTTTTTATGAGCCCCTTTTATGCCACTCTTCAGACTGCCAAAAAGCACTGTTTTGTTTCTTTCCACCTCCGATGTCAGGATGCCGATCTCCGTGTCAGAAAAGTTTCTTTTCTTAATCGTGTTTCGTCTCTCCAGGTTTGACCTCAGTGGGCGAGGCCTCCGAACCAGGAATATTTATGGGCGTAACATGTTAATGACGATCGAATTCAGCCGCCGCATTTATCAAGGCCCGCTCATTCGTACGCTCAGATTGGTCAGATACGAACGTTTCATAAATCGCACGTGTGTCCTGTCGTAAGACCAAATCTGCGCTCAGATCTGCGCCTGTTTTCACGCAAGATTGATAAATGAGGCCCATTGTTTTTAAAATAGATAGTATGAAATTAAAAGCAAGGTTTAATGCACTATTTATTCACTTCTGGCACCGTTTTGAAACTATTACAGGAGTCTGGTTTGAGGCCATGTAGTATTATTAGTAACATGAATTGGAACATTTTACCCCGCTCGTGAAGATAATTGCATTTCCTGTTTTTAATTGTATTAATTTTTACCAACAAACTGGCATCAATCTTTTCATTTAGGTAGGGTAACTTTAAAATGAAGTCAAAACAAATGATTACATAAGGGCACAATGCCACTGCTTAATGTCATGTATGATTTGTCAGTTGTTATAAAAGGACATGCACGGGCTGGAAAATGGTGACGCTAAGGCAGACATTTTGAAAGCAAGTTGGCAGGATTGGGACTGCAAATGTGCAGATGATGAAAAGTAAGACCCCTGGGAGGATGTCTGAACACGGCGGAACATCTTAAAAGGACAGTCCAACAGTTAAGATGAATTGTGATGTAGGATTTGAGTCCAAAGATCCAGGATAGAGAAGTAACTCCAGTTAATTTTTACTCTGATCTTAAGTTCGTAAAATCCAAAGAGACAAGAGTTTGTCATTAAAAAATGACATCATTAAATCAAACCCAGCCGCTTAACAAAAAGGAGAAGCTCTGTGACAATAAGGATAAAAGCCACAACAGGCAGAAGACAAACTCCCCTGAGAAGTAAAGCAGAAAGCTGTGGTGAGCCACACAATGCTGGGAGCAGAACAGTAGAAGAGAAGTAATGCAGCTTGTGACTTAGCAAACAACATCTGTGAAGCCTCAGCTCCCACAAAGGCCCAAAGGGTTTGAACAATTTAACAGCAGAACGACTGAGTGCTCTGTTGACTCATACCCAAGTTATTAACAAAACTAGTCAAAGTGACACCTCACGTTTCCAGTTTCACAGAAGTCATAACACGATACTGTATGCTACTGTAACTTAATTCTTCTTTACCCAACGTTTGCTGGCTATGAAGGCTAAAAAGGTTCCTCTTAACGGGGTTCTAGGAACTAAAATAATTTAGTTCCTGTGGTGCAGAATGATTAAAAAAAGGAGGAGGGTTCCAACGGTTCCTAGAACTATGAAGAAGTTCCTGCAGTCAGAAAACACCTTATGTGGCCGTGCGTGGTTAAAATGCTGACTTTTTAAAATACTGTAAAATCCAGAATATAAATTGCACCAGTATATAAGTAAAAAAAAGTTTAAACTGCTTTCCTGTGTGACAATTTCTATTGTGTTCATCGATGTCTAACGTGCTGTTTCTGTGCAGCTCTGTAGCTCTTTTACTTCCGTTTGTTTTCGCTCTCAGCCTGCAGTGAAAGTTGTCAAGCACAGACCTGTAGCTAGCGAGCTCTCTGCCCAACTCCGCTGGTCACTCTTTAACTTTAATATAGGACTCATTTATTTAAAAGAGCACTCAACAAGGTTTATTTAAGGAACAATATACCACCGTGTTATGTAAATGCATGATTATGACCTCGTGAGGGAGAAAAGATGTGCAGAAGTCGCGCAGCCAGGCTGGTCTGTGTCGCTTTCTTTCCCAACAAATACAGTCAACTTTTAAGATGAAAAAATGGGTATTAAAAGTGCGTCTTATACAACGGATTTTACGAGAATACACCCATAATTTTGGTCATCCCTTTAATTGCTCATTGTATCCTTGAAGTTTAACCTCAAGTCCAACCAGGTTTAACAAGAAACATTTGTTGACCTCTGTATATTTAATGAGTGGACCCAAATTGTTGAGGACACTGATGACAAACACTGAAAGCTACTTTAACGTGCAACTTTTCCCCCAACATGTGAGCCATGCATCACAGCGTCTGCTGGATTTTGACAATTTTTATGGGGATGGCAGTATAAAGGCCTGACTCCTGCGTAAACTCAAAGCCAGACACATCTCAAAACACGGCCTGCGGCCAGAGGAACTGTGTAAACAGTGTCAAACCCACCCCCATATCAAAATGATGTTCTGTGCTTTGTGGCACTGCTTCATATCTGCTCGTGCTAAGATACGCTAAACAAGGGGTTGAATTACTAGCTTGTTTAGTAGCTGCCAAACAGTAAACATTGTGCAGTCTAAGAACAACTTAAATCGTTCCTTTTTTTGTCAAAGGAAGTAGTATTGAAAAACACTGTTTTAGGAACATTTTATATTCTCATTAGGTCAGTGTCAGTGCACGCCTCTGGAAAAAATGTGGAAGAGAGGAAAAGATGTTGGTCATAGGTCACATTCAGACCCACAATGCATTGCTATGCTCCCAAAATGTACTCAATACTACATCCCACACGTGCAGCACATGTAGCTGAAGCATTTTAACTGCAACGCTTCTGCCCACGTCTTTGTCGTTTCATCCACTCCATGGATGTGACTCAGCAGTCGAACGCCACTTCATAGGGGGTAAACTGATTCAGCCTTCACCAGACCTGGGGGAGTCCAACTTTGGCCCCTACATCTCCAGGAAACTGGGACAATTAGCTCAACTTTTCCAGTCTAATGTGGTGAGCAGATCTGAGTGCTGAGGTCACTGTTGAGCATTCGTCTTGGAATTGGGGGGGCTTCCTTCTCCACTCTCTCCTGATCCCTCCCTCCCTGCACGTGAGAATGCTTTTCAGAAGTTTTCACTGCGCAAACTCAAAGAATGAAAAAAAACAAAAAAAAAACAAAAAAAAAAAAAAAAAAAAAAACGTGAGCGCATGAGTTGAAATATGATCTGCGTTCAGTGTTTTTTTTAAACAAACAAAGAAATCTTTGGAGGGCAGTAGCAGATTAGCAAGTAACTGAGACAGAAACAAACACAATGGAGCTCCTCAGTTTGGAGATGCAGTGTTGTTCCTGGCAGGCTTTAGTGCAATGACACAACCAAGCTCCTATTATTTTAGAGGCACGCAATAAAAGGTTAAGATTAGGGCTCTCAACATTCACTAGTTAATCGCGATTAATTAAGGTCTGAAAATATTTTTTTTAACACAACTGATTGCTTGCTATTATGTCCCATTAAGTGCACCGTGGATAAGCCTATCCACAGTGATGGTAAAGAACAGCACTGCTCACTTTAAAAAACTCTCAGAAGGCTCAGCTGAGGAGTCAAAAGAAACATCCACCTTATGACATCGAACATTTCACCCTTTTTTAATGTTCTTTGAGCGGTTTTCTTTTAGTGTTTGATCCATAACCAGTTCCTCGTTTTTCATTGTTTAGTTAATTTTGTAACCTCCAATCAACCTTCAATCTACCAGAAGGTCCTTACTTTATTTCAAAATAAAAGCAGAGTTAAATTCAAGTACTCTAAGCTTTAAACAGTATGTTTTTAATTGTATGTAATTTTCAAAATAAAAGCCTAACAAATTATTTTTGAATGTGAAATAAGGGATTTTCAAACATGGGAATAAAAATTTGATTAATCACAGTTAACTATTGAAATTCTGCTGTTAATCACGATTAAACATTGTAATAACTAGACAGCCCAAGTTGAGATGTTTGAACAAGATACTTATTCAGTTAACTAAAAGAGACAAATATTCTAAATAGTAGGCATCTCAAAAGATGGACTTTCTTTGAATATTAGATATGTTCTTCCCAATTTTGTTTTTTTCTTTGTCACATCCTCCTATCCCTTTCTTTTAACTTGTAAACAACAAGTCTGACTACATATGAGCCATAATGCACCAACCTAACAGCACCCGAACCCAAAGGATGACGTGCTGAATGTTCAAGCTGTACTTTTATCCTTTTTCAAAGTGAATATATACATCCATAAAAAGCAGCAGCAAAGAAGTCATTTCACCTAACCATATTTGTGCAAAATGAAGTGTGCTGTGCAGCTGAAAATCTTCAAACAAACTGGGGTTCAGTGGTTCAATGGGGGTCAGTGGACTTTTCTGAGAGGAACCTGGACTGACAAAGGTTGGATATTCTGTCTGTGATGTCTCTTTGATATCCTCACTCAGAGCGTGAACTCTGTGCTTCTGTCTTTAAAAGTTTGTGGATGTTCTGAAGACGTTAAAGGCTAAGAGTGTGAGCTGCATACATTTAAGCTAAAGTTCTGTAAGATGAAGACAAGATGTATTTACATGGAGGTTTACTTGGGATAATTTGCTAAATTTGACTTAATGGTTACTTCATTGTTTTGTCATTTTGTACTTTCATTATATCACAATAAAACTATTTGACAAGGTTCTGCCTCTGAGGTTACTGATTAATAAGATAGCAGAGTGAAATCATTCACGATTGTAAAGTGTTGTATCAGTTGTCTGTGTTCAGTCTTTGTCTACTGTTGAGATGAACATTAAACGTGTTCGAGACACACAACAAAAGTTTACCTTGTGCTCTTGCTTTAAACAGATTCAGAAGGTATACTGAGTTAGAAGACAAGATAACTCTGGATTAGACTATTAATTAACATCCCCCAAAATATGTCATTATATTACCATACTGTAGCCTCTGCTTTCCTCCAGCAACCCACCTCCAACCCCTCTCCCTCCGCATTTGCATGAAGGTATAGTGCAAGCGGCTGGCAAAATCGTCCTTGGATTGAGCTGCAATTACCTGTGGCCTGCATTGTTGTGTTAGCGGGCTAATGTTATCCCACTTTAGTTAGCTTGTAGCTTCACGTTGCATGTAAATTGACACGGAATGGCCGTGATCTAAAAACGCTTACAGGACATTCAAATGAAAAACATCAAACATCTTTTATACGCAAGGGGAGGAGTCTCCCCCTGTAGGACATTAGAACGAATGAAGGTTTGAGGTGCTTTTTTGCTAACTTTAGCTTTAAATCCAAGAAGTTATGTGAACTTATAATGTTCAGTCAGTGACGCATATGCACAGATAGATATCAGTGGATACATGCAATCATATATTTAACACATATATGGTTTATATGTGGACAAAGATGTAAATATTGGGAAGATATGCCCGTATACTGTACACGACTCTGAAAAAGGTAGGCACGTCTCATCAAATGTTTTTGTTATTTTTATTTCTTGGTGTTATAAGGTGGTTTCAAGGGACATCAACATAATAACCAATAATAATGATGAATAACCAAGTGTCTCTTATGCAGATACATGTTAATATTACATTGCAACACATTATTAGAGGACAAGGCAGGCTTAGTTTCCAATCCAGACATGTAAGGCCTACATTATGAAGATCATAGCTTTACTCCAAACTCATTCCAGCCGAAATGAGATGAGATGAAAAAACAATTCAACAACAACGAATCTAAGTTATGTGAACAATCCAAGATAAAAAAAAAAGGTTTAGAATGGTCCTCTCTCTTATGTAGCTTAACAAGTCAGCACAAGACAGGGACGGTGCACTCTGTGAATTTATGTGCAAGGAAACTCAACACATCATCAATGCCTCAGAGTTGAGAAGAAAAAACAAAAGATGTCAAGACAGATCACTGCAGGCAGAGTCGTGGCAGGCAAACACTCCTTACCTGTACCGACTACAGCCCGACATGGCTGAATAAATATCTCTTTGAAGAGCTGTCATTACTCACCTATCAGCTATCTGTAACATTACCTCCTGAGGTTCTCCATCACTCAGCTCTGAAGCAAAGGGCGAGTACTTTCAGGCTTTTCTGTATACATTAAGAGGTGTCTGTATAGGCATGCAGCAGGCATGTTGCAGAGATACTATGGTCATATAGGAGTCAAGCGTGGTTGAGGTGATTAACTTTAATACCGCTGCTGTTTGGAATTGCTTCATAACTTTCCTGCTACCTTGATTTCCCTTGTTTTTGTCAGTCCTGTTGTTAAAAATCAGAACAAGTAGAAGAAGAAGTTCGCCTTGCTTTTTTTTTTTTTGGTTGCACAAAGGTGTCTTTGTAACTTTTCACCATTAAACGCTCCACAAAGATTTCCTAAAAAACCAACGGCTCCCTTTTTTCCTGAGGGAATTCACCATCTTTCCTCTTGACTCATAGACCTCGGAGTGATAAATTACTCTGGTACATTCCAGCTTGGGACGGAGGAGACCCCCACTCACCAGACACACAGGGGTGGTTTACCCATCTGTAGAAGCAACTGGAATATGAGGGCCATTAATTTTTTTCCCCCCTTGGCAGTGGAAAGAAAAGCCTCACATGCTAATAAAAGTGTGACATCACTAGAGTACACGCATTTGTCTAAACCCAGTGATTATCCTCGAGTTGGAGGCTGTAACTTTCTCATAAAGAAGGCTCTGGTTTCATTCTTTTAGCTTTCAATTCTCTTACTTGGTTTCAGTCAAATATGGTACATTACAGAATTACATACATATAAAAAGATTGTGTAGATGAAAAATCATGTGTAGTACTATATTGTTTGCCATACAACCGCTAAAGCTAAGAAAGCTTACAGTCAGCTGCAACATTGAAGCTTATGGTGGTATCTTTGTTCCACTTCCAAAGAGTCAAATATTTACATTCTCCAGGTCTATGGAGTTCATTTGACCTCATCTCTGGTGCATTGAAAGGAGAGACGGCTTTATTACCAACGCTCGATGAGGTTTGGATGTTTTCTGCCTCCGTTCGCAGAATCGCTCCCCTGCTTGTGGTCACAGAGGCTTGGATGAAACCTACTGCTGCTATTATACCAAATACACCTAATTGGACTAGTCGTCTGTGCATAGTCTGGTACAAAATGAAATAAAAAGGTTCAAGTTACTCATATTGTTTTGGTGAAGCTGATTTTCTTATTATGTGTAAAGAAGGCGGGTCAATCTGTTTTAAGTGAGTCTGTGGTTGGAGGCGTCATTCAAGGTGGAGAAAGTTTCTTTAAAGCACCAGATAATGAACTTGTATACATGTCATCATCAAAGCTCATAGTGCTGGCTACAATCTGTATCATGCAAGTAGTACCAGAGGGGTTTATCTCCCAAATTGACCAAGAACAAATGGCTGACAGGCATGAGAGTGACAGAGGTTTACTAACGGAATATCGGAATACCAAAATATGAATCTTTTGACTTTCACTTTAGCTTTTGGAAGCTAGATCTCTAGTTTGGACAGCCGTAGGGTAGATTTGCAGTAATTTCATTGGATTTCAGTGGTGACCTGAATTCATAAAAGAGAATACAAAACTTGGGTTAGGTTGATCTTGTGCGCTAAGCACTAGACTCCCATCCGGTGTACCTGGCTTGTTTACAACAGGAAGGCTAGGTAAAAGCAGGAAGTGTAACCGAGGCAACAGTGGACAGCGAGTGGCCAATTAATTAATTAGAAAACGTTATTTCAATCATAAGTTGTCTGTCAGGTAAATGCAAAACAATATGTGGTCAGGAAATTAAGTGCTGTAGCTCTGAGAGTGGGGAGTCAAGTGAATGCATTTCAGCAACCTGTGGATGTTGGCTGATATCAATCTTCGTTGTCGTTGTTTTTGTAATATTATCCCAATATTGATTTGAATCTGCCTGTGTTGAGTGGCATGCCCAAATCTTGGACCATGAATGGCCCTCATGTTTTACCAAGTTGTGTTGCCATGACTAAACTGTCTTGTATCCTGCAACAGAAATGGTGGGACAACTCCCTTCCACCCCCATTCTTTCTCTTTATTAATTGTCTGAGTGGATCCCCAACCCAACACGTCTGTTTTTTAAACTGTATGAAAGTGTGACCTCTTAACTTCTATGCACCAACCAGGAGTGGTGCTCTTAATCTTGTTGTATCCTGTTATACAACGACAATAAATGCTTTCAATTCAATTCAAAAATACCTAAAATATTCTTTCCCATACTTCACTCGTACCTCTTTCCGATTTATACTATTTTTAATAAAGCAATGTCAATACCAACGGATTTCACTGCAGTTAAAGAGTTGACAAAACCTAACTCTATACCACACTTTATTATAGGGGCATGAGGACAAATGTATTACCTGATTACTATTGAAATGACAAGCAGTCTCTTGGTTTTCTGATGAGTATCTCCTCACGTAAAAAAGGGGTCTAAGAAGTGCTCTGTTGCAACATGAAGACGCAGACTGCCCTTATCTGTAGGTCCCCTCACACAAACCATTGTTTAAACTCTTCCTGCATGGCTAATACATTAATGCCTGGGGGGACACAGTGTGTCTGATAGGGCTGAAGAGTATGAACTCAAGTATTTCTTCATCTCTTTTTAGTCAAGTCTTAACCCCCATCACACATCAGCACACATACGGCAAACAGTCGAGCAGTCTGCCAGTTTCCAATCAGTTTGACAGCCGTGCAGAGAGCCCCGAGGACATGCAAAGTGCTCTAAGCCTGTATAAAGCCTGTGCTGCACTCACAAACATGCAAGTCCAGTCCTGCTCCATTTGAGAGGCTTTTATGATGCTAGTTTTGATGGAAAAGTGAAGGCTTTGTATTTTCTGATTTAGCTTTAAATATATCATGAAGAGGAAAGATTGGGAGTTCATGAAATAAACACTGTGATTAATTCTCTGAGATCATGAAATCCAGGTCAGATTTCATGGAAATACAGCCACTAGTTTCCAGCAGACTTTATCTTGGGTGATCACACGATCCTCAACAAACTGTACATTTCAATCACACTCAAACATTTGCAAATATTGGGCAACTGTCAAGCTGTCGCGGTCTGATTTAAAGTGTAGGGCCTGCTGGCTCATAATGTGTTATTCATCTATGGCAGGGTCAGTTTAACATCTTAGTTTAATTGTCAAGGAGCTCATTCTTATGTTAATGGCATAACTTAAAAAAACATTAAAAAAAAACATGCTTTCTGATTTGCAAGTTTGCTTTGTGCCAAACATCTGTATGCAATGTTTACAATATGCTCACAGTATGCAGTATGTTCACAATGACCATGCTAACATGCAATGTTAAAACTGACACAGTTCACCATCTTACTTTTGCACGTTAACATTTGCCAATCAGCATCAAAAGCGCAGCTCTGGCTGCTGTGAATGTCTCTGCTTTTGTAGATTTGGGTCAAAAAGCATGTTTAGTATTGTACAGTACAGTTTTGGAAAACATTCAGACATTTCTAAATTGAGAAATGACCAAGTGCGATATCAAAAGCCCATAGTTTCACATTTTTGGTGAAGGTAAGATGTGAACAGACCTTATCATCATGATACTGTAGTGCTGCAAAGATCAACTGGTTTACAAATGTTGTTTTCAAGATGTAATAAAACATGTTTGATTGGCACAGAATGCAAATATCACAACATCGTGGCTTTAATAGTTTTTCCAGTGAAATAAAATGATTATTCCCTCAGACCATGAATCATTGCATCGCAGTTGTAACGTCTGAAAAATGAATCACATCAGACTGTTTCTTCCATATCCCTGCAGCCCTCATGTGTCAGCATTAACAGCAGTTGTCCGTAAGCAGTTCTCCTTCAGGGCTGTCGTGTTTCTGATGAGTATGTATTGGAACAGTTGCTGGATCTTAGTGCTGATGGAGAGGTTTACCTTGTTGGTGGGATTGTTGATTTGTTACTCAGTCCTTGTGTATTGGGATGGCGGCAGTAGTTCTGTAGGGACTTGGGTTGGGAACCAGAGGGTCACTGGTTGAAGTCCTGGTGCGGACCAAGTCCGGAAATTGGGCTGGTAGCCAGAGAGGTGCCAGTTAACTTCCTGAGAACACTGCCGAGATGCCCGTGAGCAAGGCACCGAACCCCCCCAAGCTCAGGAGCGCTCGCTGTGGGCAGCCCCCTCACTCTGATATATCTCCATTAGTGCATGTCCATAGGATCCTGTTTGTGCATGTGTGTGTATTTCAGCCTATGTGTGTGTTGCATGTCTCAATAACAGAGTGGAAAATTAAATTTCCACTCACAGGATTAATAAAGAATATCTTCTTCCACTAATGGGCTCCATGGTGTGAATGATATCTGGTTAGCTTCCCTCACTGTCAGTAGGCAAACTTTACATTCATCAATGTGGCAAGAAGAAATGATGCAACTTCAATCAAACTGTTCAACATGAGAAACATGTTGATTGTTATGCTGTACATCTATGATCTTGAGTCAGTGTAAAAAAACAGGTATGGACTGCTATTCATTAATATTATTTGTGTAATTTGCATGTAAAACAACCTGGGAAAGGAAGACGAAATGTCAACCCCCAGGGGCGTGCCTTATCAGAGGTAAAACATCTACCATTTGGGCTGTGTTACAACAGGCTGTTGGAAGCTTCCTTTACATTTCAGTGAGGCACATTTCCCTTTGTTAGTTTACTTTGGAAAAAACGTTTTGAGTCCTGAAGAATTAAACTGAGAACATTTAAATGTTGCCACTCTTTTGTGTTACTTTTAACATTTAACATATACAGTAAGTATTAGCGTAAAACAAATATTCAGAGTCATAGTTAATGGTTATCTTGCTGACACTTTTAAATACTTGAACGTAAGGAGTTAAAGCAGATGTAATTTATGTTGATAAGTGTAAATAATTCCTATTCATCCATGTGTTTGCACACTTCATGACGAAATGAATGTTCATGATCTTGATGGTACATTCAAAAGTTAAACCTGGCACTTTCATAGTGCGTTCACACATGCACAAAAAAATATTTTCAGGAGAAGCTGCACCATTTGAAAGCAAACTGATTTTTTTCTCCTGCCGGGCCCCTTGTATTTTTTTTTTCCGCAGAAAGCCTGAGTGACCCTGATGTGAGAACGCAGCAGGATATAATCAGGAGGGGGCTTGAAAAAGGTTGAGATCCACTGCTCTAGAGAGTTTAAAAGAGCCTCTGGTAGGTAGTCATATTTTCCAAGTGAGTTCCATCTTGTGTCTTTCAGACACTAAGATCCGCTGACGAGTCATGATCTCATGAGAACTGCATGCACAAAAGCAAAACCCCTGTTTGGAGGAAAGAAAATCCAAGGACGATCAAGAATTTCTCAAACCTTAATTTAGTTATTAATGACAACATCATACATTTATGATTATACCTAGAATTCTTAATACATTTAATCATTTAATATAATTTATTTAAAAAAAAAAGACATCTGCATTTTTACAACTGAACTGCCCTTTCATCATATATGTGTTACTGTTGCTTTAAGCAGATTTAAAACACAGTTGGCTGTCAATTTTGAGTGCGTTGAGGAAAATCTAAGCAGTGCACAAACCAGCATTGCGAATCCTGTCCTCCCACCTTCAATGCATAGCAAGTCATCACTTCCAATGATCATGCAAAAGTGTAGCCTGTGTATAATGGCGTCTTGTGCAAATTTACAAGAAAGGTTAAGGGGAACCTTCAAAATCCCAAACATTATCAGAATAAGAACTTAAAAAGTGAGAATGTTTGATCTAGATCCCTTCTCTTAACACTGTTGCTGTCCACCATTTTCCCCTCCGTGTGCCTCTCCACTCCTCTGTCTGCAAAGTAAACAAAAGTCTGAGTCCGACTCTCAAAGGCAGGACTTCCATCCCCCTCAAAGATATCTGGCCAATGACTCATGCTCAGCGGCCTCAGCGCTCCTCACATTTTCCACAAGGTGCAAATCATTTCCCCACAACCATGTAAAACTCGATGTACATGTGGTGAGGCGTTAGGCCACTCGCAAAACCTTCAGACCACTGGGTTTGCTCTGGTTGTTCCAGTCCTCTGGTCTTTACGGCTTGCTTCAAGAAGCTTCCATCACATCTGAAGCTCGCTTTATCAGAAAAGACGTAAAGCGAGCATTTTCTGCCAGAATTACCTACCTTTAACATTTAGTTTATTACATGTTCCCCCTTTAAAGCTTGTCATCCTCATCTATTCTGCAGACAGAAATCAGGTTCTTTCATTATCTATCAAAGCATCACGAATAAGTAGTTGAAATGATGTTTTACGGCACATGACGTGATATACACCCTTGTTACTGATACACACAGGGGAATGGATGTCTGATTCGACAGGACACTCCTGAAGTAAATTTATTTTGCACCATAAATGAAATCCTCTGCTTACTTCCCTTTCTCGTCCTCCCACATATCTGAGGAAATCCCTTCCCCAGATTGCTCGCTCTGTGCCTGAAGGAGGAGCTTGTCTGAGACTGTGACTGATGACTGTTGTGTTACGGCTTCGCTTCTTTCATTTGTCATCCGACATACCAATTGGTTGCTCTGTGTGGGACAGTTGTCAGGACTTGTTCTGATAGCGCCTTGACTTTCTATATAGGAGTATACATCACAATACAAAGTCAACAGCTCTGTTGCCAAGAGTAATTGGACAAGGGCGGTGAGAGTGGAGGTTAAAAGGACTCTGTTGAGTTCAGCCATTGGATGCACACAGTGAAGTTTTATTGTCTCACATTCAGTGTCCCCAAAGAAGACGACAACTGTGTTCTTGTCTTACCAACCTGTTGAATAAATTTACCTCTATGTGGATGTAGCATTTATTTTTCATCCTGCATGCATTACATTGTTTACATTGCTTCTTATCTGAGCATGTTTTTTTTCCAACTTTAGACCAAGCTGCAACCTTCAGGGCTGAAAGATTAAGCCATCACAAAAATGCAGTTCCTTGAGGGGCCGCTTGAGGCTGACTTCAAAAGCCAGTCATCCCAATTATTCCCAAAAATTAATATGTCCAACATAACAGCAGAAACACACGTTTATATACCTGGTACAAAACATGTTTTGGTGTTTAAATGTATAAACCTTGCTATAATCTCTCTGATTTAGAAGAGTGGTAAACCATGAAACTGTTTTCCAGAATTACCTTTGGGATGAATACTGTTTTATCTGATCTCAGAAGAAGTTCTTTCTGGTCTCGTCTGGTCTGTTCTCGTCGTTCGCATGGGCAATACAAACAAAATGCTCTAAAGATCAGCTGCACCAGAGAGTTACAGCTTTAGCAAACTTCAGTCTTATTTTATTCTCTGTTACCCGTTTTAAAAATCTGCTCTTCTAAATCTTGTGTGTTGTCTCGTATGTACTCTTGCACTGCTTTACTTTAGGTACAAATAAGATGCACGCTATCCTTCAGGCTTATGTTGATATCTGGTAGGTGACAACGCTCGACACTCCTGGAGTGTTCCAACAACTTCTGGGTCAAATTTGAGGAGTATACATGCAAGAGTAAATCGACCGCCAACCACATTATCTCTGTGTGTTAGTTGAGAAATTCGACTTAGTACTTGACTTAGTTCATGTGGACTTAAATTGTACTGTAAGGGTCTAGAGTCTAGGTTTAGTCGGACTTACACAATAAATTGACTTTTCTTCACATTATGTAAACGTGACTGTATCAACAAACAAACTGAAGTAGAGCACGTTTGATCCATCGATTGTTAAGCTTTCCTTTGGCCTGTTTTCTTCAGGATACTGTGCACTTGTGTCAAGAGTTCAGCAGGAAGACTGAGGAAACAATTCATTTCTCTTTGGGGTAAAGAAAGTTAACCCCGGGGTCACTGCAGCAGGCGGCGCTCATATGTGGGCACCGAGGAGGCCCCTGGTGTCAATTTCCTCCACTCATGTTTGACGGAAATATGCTTCATGCTAAAAACAACGCAGAGCCCTGCAGTCCAGATGAGTTTTGGATTACGTGATCAAAGAAGCTAATTAGGTGAAAACAGGTCAACTATACATCACAGTGACAACAAAATAAATAGATTTAAGGTACAAAACAACAACAATGTGATTCCTAAACAGTACAGTGTGAAACTCAAAAGATTAAGACTCTATGACCTGTTGTGAACCTTCATATTTCTTGGGTAAAAATAGGTGCATTGAGCTTTGGTAATGCATTATTTATTGGGCCATATCTTTCAATATTCCCAGCAGAAAAGTATGGATGACTTCCTTGAATCAGGAGGATTGATTGGTCCTCATCAGATGAAAAATGTTACATCATTTCTGATGAAATGGCTGTTTTTAGTTGCACAAGAACAGATTTACAACACATGCTGAAAGAAAAAAAATCTGGCTTAATATTATGAATGTCTATTTGTGTTGGATATTTTCTACGTGGACTTTCTGTTCTGTTAAAATAATCAGATTTTCTCGTTTCAAGTTGTCTCCTTGTTGTTGTCTCTATTTTAATGGCCTCAAATGTCTTCTGGGTTTGAAAGTGGGGGAGGGGGCTGGGGCAAGATGACTTAAACAGACGAGCCAAGACCACGAAACTGCATGTTAGGAAAGAGGGGGGAAAGTCTTCGGAGTCTTGGCAGTTCGGAGGCTCAGGCTCAGTTTGGAGGGAGGATTGTTGAAGTACAAGTTGGAGATAGCGAACGGGGGGGTGTTTTTTTCCACTGTGGGAAGTTCGATCATAGCTTACATCGCCTGGGAGGCTCTCTGCCTGTCCAATCAGATCTTTTAGACGTTTTACTTTCAGTGTAACAAAGCAAAGGTTTGGTGTTATGTTACTGAAGGCATCATCAAGTTCAAAGATCAAGTTCAACCATCCTCAGGTTAAAGAAGTTGATCTGATGTGAAGTCTTATCTTTTACAAATGCATCGTTTGCACCAGTGTTAGATTGAGAACAGTTTTTTAAACATACCTAAACCTGAAACCAGGCTCCTAAGACATGCCAAAGTTTAGAAATGATCCTTATCTGAATTTAGAACAATTTTAACACGATTTTACTAACCAAATATAAAATGGCAAATGGCCCAACTCCAATCTACAGTTTGGACTCCTTCCACTCTGGAATGCACCATTAGGTCTGCCAAGAAGTTTCTCCTTGAACTTCCCAAACATTCAAAGACTTATCATCATATAGTCAGAGCGTGAAAACTATTACTTTTTGTTGTACAAATCCGAAACTCTGAGAGGGTAATCTATGCCTAAATAGACAACAAACAGTAGATAAATGACAAGAAATACAAGGAAAGACATGTAACAGTGGTCTCCAAGCAGAAGGCAAGAGTATATGTTGGGCTGAAAATCCCCTGAATTTCATCCAACATTAGTATTGCAAGCAAAGAGATGTCTTTAAAAGTCAACCAGGGTTGTCCTTTATGGGGACAGGGTCAACAGATCGGTGGAAAACTGCCTTTTCCTATAATTCACATGGGCATGGAATAATCCTCAAAAACAGTGGTTCTCAACTCGTCTATCCTCAGGACCCAACAACTTCTTCCTGAAAAACCGTGACTTAAATTTCTGATATTTTTCTACCAATCAGATGTGTTTAATGCATAATTGTGCAGTTTGAAGCTTCTGTCAAATGTTTTGTTCCCTAAGGCAATGCAAAACATCTGATGGAAGCAATAAACTGAACAAAACAAACGTGTTTAAAAAAGCATTTAACTGTTTGACACCAGGTTTATTCCAGACACATGCTCGAAAGAGACGTTGGATCACAATGGGACTTCCTGGTAAAATAAAGGTAAATGAAACTATGGTGGTCCTGAAGGCCCAAACACAACATTTTTGAAAACACAACAAACTTACACAAAACATAATGTCATAAAATATTTCAGGTTATGGGAATAGTAAGACAACAATTCTTGTCCGTGATTGGAAGGAACCAAAGTAAAGGAGGCTGTGGTTTTAAAACATATAAATTGTTGTCTTTGTGAAAAGCTTTACTTTTTAAAATGTTGTCGTCATAGTTTTATCATGTTATTAAAGTGCTTACAGGAGGGCTGTTGTGATTGACCTTCAGGGCCACCATAGTTGACGGTACACAGCTGACGTTTACACTTAAACCAGCTTTAAAAGAGTTCTTTATAAATGTCAATAATTCTTACAAATGTAAGTGTTTAATGTCCGCTGATACTTTTTTATTGATGCTCATATTCTCTTGAGGCACTTGAAGAGAATTGCTTCATGAATAAAGATATTATAGATATGATTATTACAGTGCAGCTGTGTCAAATATTTACAAGAATGTAGGCCATCTAGAGGGTCTTTTTTTTTAATCTGTGTGATGGTTTGACGGCATCCTGTCTGATATACAACATGGAGGTCTGCATTGTACAACAGGCTCCATCTGCTCTCCATCTGCTCCCACATTCTTCCTGTCCTATCCAATGGTTAAGTTTACATGAAAGCAACACAAGTAAAAGGAAATCTGTCTGAGCATTAAAATGCATGCTTTAAAATTCATCGGTGGAAACAGAGGTAGCTCTTGGTAAAGGACGGCTTCTTTGTCTGCGGATCGCTGAGCTCACTGGTGGTGTGTGAGCTCTGGCTGCACAGTCTGTTTATTGCAATATTTTGGCAGGCGTATCCTTGGAGACTTTGACACAGCTAATTATTTCCATCCTCTGTTTCAGTTTAAAGCTAAGGTTATTTGGGAACATATCAAAGAAGCAACCCCATCATGTCTGTCAATACCTTCAAATCCTGCAATGTCTGGAAAAGCGCACATAATGTACAGTTTGATTTTTTTTCTTCGAGCCTAAAGACCAAAACATATTATTTTAGTTCAACTTGAAGCAACGCAAAACATGCTGACTCTCTATAATTTTTTAAAAGTTCTATTATTAGATAGGTATTTCAAACTGTGAACTCCCGGTATCCAAAATTACTTCAGCAGACATTTTCTGTAACTGCTGCCATCATCAGTTTTGAAACAAAGACATTTTAACACAACATTAGAGCAGGAGAATGTCTACTGTCTGGATTTAGGTTTAGTATGTGGAACTCATTGGAAAAATATCAGTAGGAGGAGTTTAATATTCTGGGAGGAAATGGTGAAGTGAATTGGAGGAGGATGTCTGCTGTTGAAAAATTTGTTAACCACTTCCTTATTCTCCAGTCCTACCAAAATAAAGTCCCAAGATCAATTTTAAATAAGCCTTTCTCATTGTAACTCTACTTATCCTTAAAGTATCCCTATTATGTTCATTTTAAAGGTTTTATATTCTTAAGTATTTTCAAGTTTTATATTTTCACTCAACCAAACCTGTGGAGTAGATCTGAATGATTAACAATTTAAAAAAATCTCCTAATTGTTCTCACCCTGGAGTCTGAAAACCGACAATGAAGCCTCTGTCTGACAACAGTGATTTTTGGTACTGTCTCTTTAAGGTCCCCCTCCCTATAAGCCTTTCTTCTGATAGGCCAGCTCTCTGGAACCCTGGGAACATGGTGGATGTGTCCTTGTTCAGCTGTGCCTGGGGCATATGACCATATAAGGAATGCTGCGACTTTGTGATGTCACAAATTCTACAACGAAGAAAAATTGTGTGAAGCTCACAGATGGCTTTCTGAAGACTGATGGATTACTGGGTGCTACTTTTACCTTCTGATTTAAAACTTTACCAACGTGTAGTATACGATTATCCCACACTGTAACAATAAAAGAAGGTCTGAAAATGTGTGTGCACTTCTCGCGAGATGCGATTTGGGGGCGATTTAACCACTCTGTGG
Source organism: Tautogolabrus adspersus (assembly GCA_020745685.1). Taxonomy (NCBI): domain Eukaryota; kingdom Metazoa; phylum Chordata; class Actinopteri; order Labriformes; family Labridae; genus Tautogolabrus; species Tautogolabrus adspersus. The sequence goes on along the minus strand of CM036548.1, from coordinate 24,376,691 downwards.
ACATGTGAGAGACGCCATTCTCCATGTTGAAAGTTATTGGGCTGTTAGGTGGACCTTTCAAACGACTATGTTAAGGCATAAAAGTTTAATTTTGTTGCTTTAAGCTTTGCTCAGAGATCAGGTTAGACCTTTTAATTTTAGAATAATATAATATACTTAACTGGTAGTGTCCAACATGGAATAGATCTGTATGTAATAGATCTTAAATGTCTGAGAGGAGAGATTCCCAAGATCAGAAAGGTGCCAGGGCATTAAAAACAAAACATTTTGTACTACAAATTTGTACAAAAAAACAGTTTTCCCTTCTTACTGTATAAAGCATTTATCCATGCAATAACTGGGTATCTGTCCTTCCATACAATTCATATAATAAAAATAAAACCTTCAAAGCTGGAATTTGTAACCTAAATTCTGAAAACTTTTTACAATCCAGCACAGAATGAATTTGACGAGTCAACATGTATACAGAGGAAAGTAATACCTGAAGGAAGTCTGTTTGACTAATGCTAAGTCGTTCCTCTGCTCACATTGATATAACTTTGACATGGTACTCTGTCACACATGCACCCTGATGTTTTCATTCATTCCAAGCCAAAGAAAGGAGAGTTGTATTACACAGTAAGGTAAAAGAAGGTAACAGGCTTTTTTTTTAATGTATTAAGGCAGGAAGCAGAGCTGGATAAGAATCTCCAAACCTCCTGAAGTCTGAATCAAAATAATCCTTCTGTCTTTTGAATTACTGTATGTGATGACAGCATAATGTTTGAAACTGTGCCTTTATGGAACAGGAAACCTGGAGTCGTGGATTGATCTGCTGCCTTTAGATGGAGATCACCCGAGAAGCAGACGGACACTGTGCACTCAACAGATTTGTATTGTGAACATTTGATTACATTTGTTAACTTTTGGGCTGTTTTCTCTCTTAACATGTTTATTTTTTTCTTTTTTCTTTTTTGAATTTCATCTTAACCATACCACCAACAGACTTTTACTTAATCATGAAGCTTCTAACCTGACGTCTGGTAGATTAATTTCTGGAAGTCCTCTCGTTAAATTTACCATGCTTCGCAAGCAGTGAAAAACAGTGAGCATTGTTTTTGTAAAGCTGTGATGGTCAGAACTCCAGGCCCCCCCTGGGGGTCCTGCGCCCCACTTTGGGAACAACTGTCTTGATGGATTGGCACAAAGTTTGGTACATCCTCTATGAGCCCCAGAGGATGTACTATATTGAATCTGGTAATCTATTGACTTACCACAAATGTCAGTGGTGTCAGTAGTGTGCCGGCCTCTGAACACATGCACCAGAGTGGCTTTCAGGTCGGCCCATGCTCTTTGCATTCAGAGACGTTAACCTGGATCAAAAATGTATAAGAGAGCTTTATTGACATTATCTGCAGTTTTTTGTTCATACATTTTCAGATTTAATGACATAATCTCCCACAGATAAAAGAGAGCCAAAACTGGAACATAAGTTGTCATGTCCCTTGGATCAGTGAATGGACTTGAGCTTGAATAGTGCTTTTCTAGTCTTCTGACTACTCTAAGCACTTTTACACCGCAGGTCACACCTACCCATTCACACCCTGATGGTAGAGGTCGCTAGAACTGTTTTCACATATGCACTCCGGATAATATCTAGATAATAATGGGAGGACTGCTCCGGAGATTCTCCCGACCTAGCTGTTCACATATGCTTCTCACAGCGGGAGACTATACCTGTCAGATGGGAGGGGGGGGCGGGGGGGGGGTCTCCTCCTGAGGTAAGACGTGACGTAAAAAAACAATGTGGAAGTAGTGAACGAAGCAACAGAGTCCGCAACACGACGCTATAATGACAATATTTGCCTTTATATTAATACTATGTGTATTCAAACGGAATGACAACATCAACAAAAGAGCGGAGAACAACATACTGACGGACAGAAAACTTAATGCAGCCGTTTAATTACGTGCACAGAGATCACAGTGGTCGCGTGCAGACACTTTATGCACCGTGCAGCAGTCACAGTATAGAAACTTCACTCCCCCTCCTATTGGCTCGAGGTGAACTCTCTGGAGAATATCCTGCTGTGTTCTCACATCAGCCCACTCGGACTTGCTGCGTAAAAAATACTAGGGGTCTGGTAGGAGAAACTCCGGGTGAAGCCCGAGCGAAAAATGTGTCTGTTTGCGTTTGCATATACAGCCCCTCCGGGTAATCGCCGGAGGTTTTCAGGAGATTTCCGTATGTGAGAAAAGGGTTTATGTAAAGTGTCCATCAATGTTAATGTATATGCTAATGACAAAGCAGTGGGAGAAACTTGGGGTGAAGTGTCTTGCCCAAGGAATCAAACCCCCAACCTTCGGTTGAAAGACGACTTTACCAACTGAGCTGCAGCCGCCCCCATTAGGCTACATATAAAAACTGCAGCAGCTCATACTGAATGAAACTTTCGAAGACACACTAGCTCTGAATGCAGACTAAGGTTGTTTACTTTCCATCCAATCAGTCCAAAGCAAGCATGTTCACAGACCAGCAGGGGACAAACCATGAAAACACCTCCTTCACCTTCCCTTTTGGAAACATTCTTTCAGTGACAAAATCCTTGGCAAACAAAGGACAACTGTAAGTACTTTCAGTGTTCACATTTTCTTTTTCCTTAACTGTTTCCACACAAAATACAACTGTAGCATCTTGTGAGTCTTGTTGCACGGGGGACTCTGAATGGGCTGACCCTGTTTGTGGGCGGGATCAACAAGAAAACAGCTGTCTTTCTCATTAGCTCTGCTTTAGTCTCTTGAACCCCCCACCTTTTACACACATACACCACACACACACACACCCTGTTTGATGGGAAGCCAATCACCTGATGCTTTTAGCGCCTTATGGACACACAGCTGTTTCCTGTCATTCGGTTCAGGGTTAGTTGTGTGTGGCAAAGCTTTGGGGAAGACTTAGTGAGATTTTAATACGATCAATATAAGTATTTGATAGGGATTTTCAAGATTTCGATATCTATTGAACACTGTTTTTTTAACTACACTGTAGAGCCGTTTCTTAAATAAAAATTTGCAGGTAAAAAACAAGATGTGAACAGATGTGGTATGCCATAACATCATTTGTGTGGTCTCTTTTTGAAGATTTTAAACAAGTTGTTATACATGAAAATATAAATACAAGAATACAAGAAAGACCAAAATGTGTCACTGCTGAATGAAAGAGAAAAAAAGAAATCCTCTTTGGAGAATCCTTCTGGTTTTTGGTCCCTCAGATGTGTGTGACTTTCCCAAACCTGAATCAATGCCTTCTTTCATATGCTGCTTAATTGACTTGGGAGCACTAAATACAGCAGATTCCTTCATGTCTTTTGGGAGGAGAGAATCCCTCATGATTCAAAGATTCTCATTTAAAAGAAGAGGACTCACATTTGACCTATAAACTTGATAAATCGCTGGCTTTTGGATGTGCATGGCATGTTATGAGTCAAAAATGATGGAAATGACTGAATGTGCTTTTTTTTGCGCTGCGTTTCTGCTGTTTTCACACATGCATTCCTGAAAGTTTCTAGAAAATGTCAGGACAGCCTGCCCCTGAGTTGCTTATTCACACACAAATGTGGGGACATTTTCAGAAGTTTTGTGCATGTGTGAAAACAACAATTGAAACATCAGATCCCTTCATTTTATAAAACGAATATGTGGTCTTGACACTGTGGGTAGGTTTCGTGTTCTCACCGTAGGTCAAAGGTGTTGACCTCAGATTTCTCTCTAAATTTAAACTCTGGATTCCCAATCATGACCACCTACATCCTGACCACCCACAGACACTGTCACACACAGTTTCACTTTGCGTTTGACCTCTTCTGCTGTAAGATAGTCCAACCTAAGAGAAACCACTGATTTTATAAGCAAACACACAAACAAGAAATGTTGTATGCTACCAGTTCTCGACAGCAAACAATCCAGTTATAAACTCTATTCTTACTTTAATTGCCCTGTTAAAAAGGATTCTCTCAGCTTACTGTGTGTCCTTCTCGGTGCCCCAGAGACAGCAATAAAACAGCACTTTTTATGATCTCGCTTAGCAACCACTTCTGAAGAGAGGCAAAAATCAGTGACACCACCAAACAAGCAAAGTCATTTTTTCCTTATCTGTTCCCTGTTATCTTTAAATGTAAGTCTATTAGCTCTATTAAGACTTCTCCACTCTGAGATACAGACAGAGAGAAACACTGGAAAGTATGAGAACTTGTGAACATGGGTGTAGTTCTCCCACAGCCACTGAAGCCTGTGAGAGGATGGTTAAGGGAGAGGGCTGACAAAAGGGGGAGGAAAATTAGGCTCCAGCATTCTTCTCATTTAAAGCTGTAACTACACAAAAAAAAGCACTCACGCAGTCTGGGCTGGGTCTGCTTGCTGCTTACAAGGAGGGGGACTCTTGTATTCATGGTGGTGCAGTGATAACCTGAGCATTTTTTCCCCTTTTTTTCATCCTTTTTCCCCTTTTCTTTTGGGCACAGGGAAGGCTCATGTCTTTCTTATAGACATGATGGGCTTCGTGCATTTAAGGACTTTCTTTTTTCTCATCGTCTCCGGGGCTCAGGTTTTGATTGTTTCATGTCAAGACGGGACCAGCGGTAAGTGAACTCCTCTGCTGTTTATTTTTACACCTAATTGCTGTTGAGTATAATGTGTGAAGAGGGCTGATGGTTGCCCTTTGAATTGTCTGAACCTTAGCTTTTTGGTGATTTTACAACTTTTATTCCCCCTGTGGTTTTAGCAACTGATACAGAATGTCCTTAAGTTTGGTATTAATTAAGGAGAGAGTCACTTAAGATAAGACAGATTTGAGATTTGTTCCTGGGATAGATTTATAACAGAGGGACATCTGTGCGTACATGACAACTTGATTTGTTCTTTTTGTTAAGAATTGTGTTGTTTTTGTTGGATAGCTGCCTAAATGTTGAGTGTGTGCATTGTTCATGTAAGTTAGATCTCTTGCATGGAGGATTGAGACAAACAGAATGTCATTATCCATGACTGAGTCTAGCTTAGAGAAGATTTAAAAGAGATGAGAGCAACACCAATGTGGATTATCTGCAATTGTCAAACAACCCGTGTATGTCAGGAAACAGTCCTGCGGACATCTGCCAGTGATTGACTGTGATGTCACCCTCAGGCACTGAATATGTGTTCAGAGGAGGGAAACCAGCACCTTTGCGGTTTTGTATTTCTCCTGCACTGCTTAGCCACTTTGGAACATTCATTAAGTGTTACCACAAACGTTTTTTTTCCACACTCTCTTTCGGACAGTGTTGTAGGCCTACATCTGTTAAAAGAATTTGCGCAGCGGAGCTTGTGCGTCTGTGAGGGAACACAGACTGCATGTTAATGCGGAGCAGATGTGAGGAGACATGAGAAGCAGAGATGCTGTTGGATTCTTTGAGTCACTCGGTGTGACTGTGGGGGCTGCTCATGTCTTCAGCTGGCTACATCCACACCTGGAACACCTGAGTGCTCGTGTTTTACTTGAACTGTGCTTCCCCCTTTTTTTTTTCCAGCTGGAGTGTTTGATGTGTCGTGTCGTCACAGGGACTCTGTTGTTTCTGTAAATGATGACACACTGAGCTCTGGAAAGTTCACTTGATGGGCCCCCTGATGGAGTGTGGAGTCAAACAGTGCAGCCAGACACTTTTGTTTATCTTTTCTTTTAAAGCTATGTGGACAAATCTAGTTTTTCTTTCATTATACAATCATCTCAAATGGTTGAACATTTACACATAAAGTTCATATAAAGCAGAGACAGTTGAGTGAGATCATGGTACAAGTTAGAGCACCACCATGTGGTGAATGAAGCACAGGGCCTAAAACATACAGTTTGTGCTTGTATAAACTATACTAAACAAACAATGATAGTGCGGACACTTGATAAATACTGCAGCACTTCATTTTGAGAAGACTTTATGGGCATTTATGTAGTTATAAAAAAACGTTCTAAGAAACAATATACAACTTAAGCAAGCTCTAAAAGTTTCTGCTCCTGTGGCAACTCAAGAAAATCGTTTAATGTTAATGAATGTGTGTCTAATGTGGTTCAAAAGCTCTTACTGACTAATACTCGGGACTGTCTGCCCATACTCCAGCAGAGTGATCCTGCAGGCTTCTTTCCATGAAGTGGTGGGTGAGGTGATTGCATTTCGACCAAACTCAAACAGTGGAAAGTTGATGGTTTCTGTAGACTCAGGGAAAATGTGGTTCACCAGAGCTTTGGGACACTGTTCTCGTGTGTATGTGTGCGTGTGTGTGTGTGTGCGTGTGTGTGCGTGTGTGTGTGTGTGTGTGTGTGCGTATGCGTATGCGTATGCGTGTTTAAGAGCGAGGGGGAGAACTTTCAGGGCTTGTTCCAAGTGATGACCAGTGACAGTAGGCCTATTTGATGTGCAGATTTGTTGGAGTTTGTTAGCAAAGATGCTAAGTAACACTAAAGCCCTTTAAGAACTAAAGAAAAATTTAACAAGTCCGCACATGCAAATTAACTCCCACAGATGGCCACACAAATACAAGTCCCTGTGTTTCTGCATTTAATTGGGGCTTTTATTTGGAAAATTGCAGCTTCAAGTTGAATGTGGTTAAATGTTGACGAAGCTACATAATTGCAAGCAGACTCATTCTCTCAGTCAAATATCAACATTATTCCTCTGAAAAATACAAAAAGAAGTCAGCAAAAGTTGAGGACATTGAGGTTGTTGCAAAGATTCCTGAGGAGCCAGACTTTAATGTAATTTAGAAAATCATATGTAGCGCTTGAAAGACCGAAAAACATGTTTAAAACAAATGTTGAAATGTTTCGTAATGGAGCTCTAGATGAAAGTCATATGGCGGCACATGTGCGGAAAGTTAGCTTGCAAGAGAACATAAGTTGGCAAATGAGATCAAGGAGCAGACGTAGAGCACACAATTGGAAAAATAGTGATGCCAGCATAAATGACCAGGATAAAAATATAGTTAAAACCCCGATGCCAAAACCTACAGGAGAAGCAGAGGTATTTCAATAATATTAGGAGTAAGGTTAAGGGATGTGAACATGGAAAAAGTCTAAAAACCCAGAGCAGGATTCTGTGCCCATAGCTTTAACCTCAGATAGCTTCATCTGCATGTGTGTGTGTGTGTGTGTGTGTGTGTGTGTGTGTGTGTGTGTGTGTGTGTGTGTGTGTGTGTGTGTGTGTGTGTGTGTGAGCATGATCATAACTCCTCCCAGACGCTGACATAGCTGTAAAACATCTTCAAAGATACCACTTAGCGCCGTACATCAAAGAGACCAAACACTCAGACTAACAGTGAATTTGGTTTGTTAGTAGAGTCATCGTTGTCTCATCGTCTCCTGGTTTCTTTTTCAGACTCATTCCAACCGAAATGCTAATCTGGAAAAGTTTTCCCCACTCTGAGAGAAACACTCGAGCAGAAAGCTAAAAATCTGGTATTCCAAATCAACGCACCAACATGAGGTCACCCTGTCCTCCAAATTGCTTCCAGTTGTTGTTGCCACATCACTGACATTGCAACAAATGGGCTGTTTTCTACCAAAGCAGAAACGTCCAAACATGTGAATTCAACCAGGTCCACAGACGGATTTGATTAGAACCACATGCTGCATTTTTCAGCTATGACTTGATTACACGCCTCTTTTCTTCCACAGTTAAGGGGGTCGGCACACCCGATTGTACAGTGTCTTAGCTTACACGTTTTGAGGAGGTTTTTCTCAGTGAAGCGTCTGAAGTGAACCTGAGATGTTTCGGTGGCACAGACGATGGAGCTGATAAGTTTTAATGCAGCTTGTGCCTTTAAGGACTGCTCCATGGGAACTACTTATAAACCAAGTTATTGCAGTCAGCAAATGGAGGCTTGGGGAGGGCGGATGATTTCCAGATGTTAAAATAGTAGCTCTGGCAGTATTTGGATATTATTTGGGAAAAAAAGATTTAGCCTTAGAAATAGTTGGAACAGGAGGACGTTAAACGGCTAATGTAAGACATTTCGTGTCAATATTGTTTTAGGGTGACTTGTGCATGGATGGATGCGGATCTTATTGGCTCTTGTTTTGCCTAAACAATCTCCCATATCTTTACAGTACGCTGAAAACCTCCACAGGTTCAAGTTAAAGTAACTATTTGTTCAAAGGCCTGACAATTACAGCCCCCACTGACAGGTTTCCTGCTCCCTGATTGGCACTTAGCCTCCATCTGCCCTGTGATCCTCTCAGCCGGTACATGTGGGAGGATGACAGGACAGGACGTAAACACTGAATGGGCTGGGTTCCCATGTGCTGTAGCAGTTTTGGCTCATTCTAATTGAGAGTGGACCAAAACTGCTACTGGTACCAGTCACAAGCCTTGTCCTGAAAATGTCCTGAAGTTTTTGTGGTGAGCTGTATGTGTGAACGCAAAACAGACACATTTTTCACTCTGACTTATCCGGAGTTTCTCCTGCCAGCCCCCTAGTATTTTTTCCGCAGGAAGTCTGAGAGAACTGATGTGAAAAGACAGCAGGATATAATCAGGAGAATTCATCTCGAGCGAGTGTGAGGGGGATGATGACGTTTAATCCCTCATTGACCAAACCTTACACCTTATCCACCATACCTGAGTATAGTTAAATGAATAGATGATTATAAATTATCCACTCATGTCATCATATCAAAAGTAGGGCTGTCAGCGTTAACGTTTTAATCCCAATACAATAAAGGTCTGAAATAAATGCATTACATTTTTATAACCTCATTGATTGTCTGCTATTTTGGCGCTTTAGGCGTACCATAGCCAGGTCACCGCACAGACAGCAGCAGCTTGGAGCCACAATGATGGAAAAGAACGACACCTATGTACCTTTGATGGGCTAGTTTCACTTTAAAAAAACAAAATGCTCAGTTGACAAGTCAAAAGTAACAATCCCCTTGTGACATCACACATTTAAAAAATGTCACCGCCCTCTTTAGCTGTTTCATTTACTTGATGATCTGTAACTAGTTCCTTTTTTTTTGGCAAATGAAAAATAATGGAATTTCAAACGTGATTAAAAATGTGATTAATCATAATTAACTTTGGAATTTCAGCTTTAATCACCATTAAAAGTGTTATCAGCCTTTATTAATACTGAGCTTGACACACTTTGCCTTTGTCGAGTTCTTAATTTGGTAAAATTAGAACCACTTAAGTGTTAATCACACAAAAAAAAAACAATGGCAACATCTATGAAACAAACAAAACGTGGACATTAAGACCAACATTATCTTTCCCAACAACTTAAAGTCAATATTGTACATCCTAATATGCTACAAAAAACAAACACAACCATCATGTTAATGTCTTCGTTTGGAAGAGGCCAGCCGCCAGTTTTCCTGTGCGAAGTGTTGATACAGCTGGTTGTAGTTATTCCAAAAGATCTGGAGGATTTCTGCCCTCTGGAGCTCATCCTCCGCACGTTGGCAGGTCTCAGTGTAATATTACATTCCCTCTGAGCATGTTCTCTGGCTCTCTCCTGGTGACTTTTTCAAAAGCTGCTGTAATTGGTTCAAATCCTCCAATTTCAAGTGAGGTTGTGTCCCATCTGGTAGCTTCTCTCTCGGGGTGAAGGTGCTCTGGGCTGAGGTAGGATTCAGCAGAATCAGATTAAAGTGGCTGTTCAGTAGATTTTTGTAAATAAGAGAGCAGTCACACTGTCTTGATTGTTGAGATAGAGAAGAAATATATACATCAGAGACCTTAATAAAGGCGTAACGCTGAAGCATAGCTCGATTAAAATTTGATTGCAGTTAAGGAACACGTAACGTACACATTTCTAGCTGTAGCCCTCTTCTTAAAAATGTGATCATTTAGATTCTTAAGCACTGCGCTTACTCGTTAAAATGCCACAAAATGGCGACTGTCAGCCATAATTGCAGGTTTCGGTTAGACCTAAATTCTATGTTGCAGCGAGGTTGTGTATATTACAACTGCTGAGGGTGAACGAGTGGATCTACACGGGTGTTGGTGGGTGACAAGGGTTAGCAATGTGGCCTGAGTTATGTTCAGGCTTTGACAGCTGATTGACTTGATGGTGAAACACCTCATATAAGTGCAGTAAAAAGCCTTCAGGTCTTGTTAAAACCAGGTGGTCTACCTGTGGAGGAGCTGATGTAGTGGATGTTATATTCCTGCCTTCTTAAAAAAAATAACTAATAACTTTAATGCCTGATTGTAGATAAAAGACAAAACAGATTGTATCCTCGTCTTACGTCAGTTCATGAAATGGTGCTTTGTTTGTGACAGTTAACACACATTTCAGTACAGTACAGTTTCCTGCCACTTGAAAGTGTGTGCCTGTATGACAGACTAGTTTGTTGGTGGCACAGTTTGCGTGTACTTTAACTTATATGTTTTTCTGCCTAAAAGCTCTTCCTCCTTCAACAAGGAAGCTGTGGTTTGTGCCTCATGAGAAACCAGAAGTCAAAAATGATGTTTTAATTCCACCCAAACTTTAATCCATTTCCAAACCAAACATTCTCGTGCCTTAATCTGGCAAAAAAGAAGTCTGGTAAGGTTATGGCACATTTTGACTGTGTAGAAAAGGTCTGATTAAACCATCATGTGTCAGGGAAGCTATAAAACAATGTTTGCCAACCTTTTTTCCTTGGAGCCCCCCCTCGACTAGTATCCAAGTAAAGCTGTGGCTCCACACAAACAAAAAGTGATGCTGTCAGAAATGAAGATAGATTTTATTTGTTTTCATTGACAAAAGTCCATGAGAATATGCCTTCACACGGGCTCTTACCCAAGACATATGCCTCCCAGTAAGTGTGTTGTCATGATTTAACCACCACCACCAAAATCTCTGGTGCCCCATAAGGGGGGGGGGGGCGGACCCCAGGTTGAGAACCATTGTTAAAAGAAAAGAGTTAACTCAGTAATTCATTTTTCAGTTTTGGTCTTGGTCACACTCTTGCAGATTTTCTAGTTTTATTTACTCCATTGTCTGTTTTCTTTAAGGCTTTGTTGCAGGCACAGAATATACCTACATGTATTTCTTTACTTGACATGCTGACTTAGACTTAATAAGGGAGATTCATATCCATGTACACAGTTCTAAACCTAATTCATGACTATAACATGGATTGCGGTGAGCTCATGATTTAAGCTGTTTCCAGGTTTTTGCTTGAATTCAAGATCCGTGGATTTCTTTAACTTAATGTTGTTTGTGTTTGCTGACAAAGCTGGACCAGAGTTTCCTTTCAAGACGTACTTATGATGTCTTTTGTACATATTTCTGTCCTGGATTAATACTGCAGTTAAAATAAGAGGATCCCTGATATGAGGAATCATCCAAATGAATGTACGATAGTCCTCAGTTGAACAGTGATGGTCTCCAAGAGACTCACGTTCAGAGGGGAAAATGTTCAGTAGTGATCCAACACACATAGTATTGGATTCTTCACTCGTGCAACATTGCCAGATCTCAAAAGAAGGTATGATGTTTCTTGAAATGTCATCTTCTATTAAGCTCATCTCGTGTGCAAAGCAGATCCATGTGGTGGCTGGGAACAGCATCAGCTCAGATCATTGGAGTTAAAACGTGGCTACAGACGTTTTCCAGGTCAGCAAGAAAAAGTAAGACTAAGAGGATTCTGGCGTACTTAGATACTTTTTTCCGCCCACTAGATCATGGTCTGTTGCATCAAACTTTTCTATGTGACAGAAGGGTGCATTCTTTCAACACAATGTGAGCCTGTGCTGCCCCATACTTACTGGGCGCAACGTCCAGTCAGTGTTCCCGAACAAACACTTCTCACACAGAGGCAGACCAGTGACATGTGGAAATGTCTGCTTGTAGTCGATGACTCATGGCTAAAATTTAACCTCGATGATTTCACCAAACGGGTAAACGCTGCTGCAGAGTAAAAGAGGTAGAAGATTTCAAAAATGACTAAAAGCTACCTGAACTCTCCATCATTTCATTGATTACAATAAACTTGGGAAAGTTAGAGACGTTTAAAACAGAAGAACAACACATCTGAATGCTGTCCTGGTAATTTATAGTCTGAGGGCTTTAAGATGGTATCCATATGACTTCAAACATGAGCTTTTTAGGTTTTTGTTAATAGACGTCAGAATAAATGCCTCATGGGTTTTCCCAAAGACACAGTATCCTGTAAAGTAAGCGTATAATTGCTGTGGTGTATTTTGACTTCACTTTATCAGCCACATCATGTCTTACACCAACAAACACACAACGTTCACACAGCTGCGTTGTGCATGATGCCAATATTTATTTACCTGGGTTACATTAGAGCTCTTATTATAGGCTTTGAGTCATGACTTCTATTTAATCTCTCAGTCCCTCTTGTTTCTGAGCCTTTCACTGATGTGGACTCATAATGAAAGGGATTATCTGTAAACTTTGGAACTTCATTTCATCATGATTTCATAAGTACTGAAGAGGGGGGGTTGAAGGGAAAGAAAAGACCTAAGTCGAGAGATCAAGAGGGCTGAAGGAGAAAGGAGGAGAGAGAGGAGGGACAGGAATCAGGGCAGGGACGAGGAAAAGAGCTGGGAACTGAAAATGAGAAAACAAAAGTTAGAAAGTAGGGAAGCCCAAGACGATTGTTTGGTTATTAATGACAGATAGATCTCTGTATTCATACCTCTACCGCCAACATTAGACTGATCCTAATCCAGCACAGGAAGTAATGTGAAAATGGAATTTCCTCTGGAAAAGCCGATTTCTTTGCTGTTGTAAGCGAGCATTATGATTCAATGTCAATAGGAGACTAAAGATGAGATTGGAACATTGTTTTTTGGTGTATTTAATATGTAACTTCTGCCTTGTCTACACAATGAACTGTAAAGTACTGTAGTTAACATAATCAGCAAATATTGTGCACACAAAGGTCAAGGAAATGATAGCTGTTTGTGCTCAAAATGAAGACGTTAACTTTGCCCAAAGGTTGTTTAAGTTTTGCAAGAATTAGAAAACGAGGTCAGCTGTGCGAAATGGAAGACAACCATGATTTTAGCGTTTTTTCTCATGTTGGACTCGGCCTTTTGGGGAGTTTTTTTTCTAAGGCTCCCACAGCTGCTGATGACATGCTGAATAAAGAATGCCCCTGTTACTAATGAGAGGGAGGAGTTTCAGCAAACAAACTGCAGCACATCTGCCAAGAACTAAACCTCAGCTGAAGGCAATGCAAGAATGCTCTAAAGATGCTTGTAAAATGGTGCTTCACTGGTTTGAGCAGAGCGAGTGAGGTTTATTCTTATTTATTTTTTGGTAAAGGTACAAGGACCCCCTCATACTTTTCTCATTAGAGACAAGGCTCTCTGTGAGAGAGAGCATCAGGTTATTAGTAAATCAACTACAATTCAGTTTGGACTGAAATTAAATAAGGTCAGCGTTTCATAATTTGTCAGTCATATCAGTCCAGTGTAGCTAAATAACATGCAGCTGCATTCAGCAACCACTGCTGATCCTCATCTAGATGAAGTTGTGGCAGCAATGGAGGGGATAAAGTATCTCTGTTTTATCTGTTTTGGACATAATTGCCTATCATTCCTATGATATGATGTGATTATAGCACCTCACCATTAAGCTCATTGCAAAGACGGCCATACAAGGTAAAATAATTTTGTAAAATGAAAACCATCATTCTTCTTCCTTTCTTTTTCTTTGACTTCATCTTGTTGGCAAAGTTGCCTTTGTGAAGTTGTAGAGCTTTCAAAAACAGGAGTAAATAGATACTTTTATGAACATTTTGAAGATGTCTGATTAAGTGAAAGTTTGTTTTTCGACCAGCAAAACAAAACGTCCATGTTGGTTGTTGGGTTGGCAAAGATGTAATCTTTGAATGCAGAATGTTTTCTGTCCTCAGCATTCTGGTTTTCATCTGTGGAGTCCGTTAGTATACCAAGTGTTATTGAACAATGGTGTAAGCGGGCTGTGGTTGCATGAAGGAAAACAGTCTGTGGGAAAGCGAAAGAAGCCCAAGACCAAACTGGGATCTATCAAACGAATGTGTGGAAATAATTTGGTCATAGAGTTCATCTCTCAATACTTATTCCATTAAAGTTTCTAAAGTTGCTATTGGGGCTTCAAATATTCTTCAGAGGATGGAAGTTGAAGCATTGGCCTAGATATCTGTTGTCAGTTATCTAAAAATTGGCATGATACACCCAAAGTCCACTAACGATGACCTTTGCCAAAAGAGGTTAAATTGTCATCAGATGATGGACGACTGGATCCAAAAAAGACAAAGAAATAACAGAAACACTGCCTCTTAACTACTTGAAACAATTCCATTTTTATTTGCAGTTTGTGGATATGTCAACATACTCCAAACTCAAAACTAAAATAGTCCTTTATTGAACTGGATTGGCAGAGCATGGACAATGGAGCTTTTGTGACTTTCACAGTTTTCACCTTTCTTAAGGAATCTGCGTGGCCTCTACATTACCAGGCTTTAGCAACCTCGCTACCATTAAAGAGCATCATAACAGTGACCCTCTGACCTCATCACCCCTCTCTGTCTGTGTCTGTCTCCAGCATTTACAAAAATGTAGGCTGCCGTAAACTTCAAAGCCTCCATTTAGCAATAAAGAGAAAGTGGTAAATTCTGTGTGTCCCCCGAGGCTTCAGCCTGAGTGATGTCACCTCAGCGAGCGGCCTCTTGGTGTTGACCTGCTCTCCGGCTCAGTTATCCACCCAGAGCCAACAGTGGCTACCGGCCAGCAGAGCCACGGCAGCGTTTAATCCCCAGTGTTTAAACTCTTTAAAGAAGAATGAGTGTTCTGCAGCTAATGGGAGTCCCAGGTGGGTTGTACCTGCAGAGAGGCAATCACTGGACACTGCCCAGGCTGTTATCCCTCCATGTTTTTAGTGGAGCTCAGCAGGCTTTAACTGCTGCTGTTAGAATAATAGTGGATGTCTATCCAGGCAGAGTAGTAATAGATGTCTCCTGAAAGCCTGGAAAGTTTGGTGAGAACAGTTGATTTAGTTCACCTGGATTAAGTCATGGTTTCCATTTCTGAGATGATACTGAACCAAAGCCAACTCAAGCACATCACACAATGTTTGGAGGAAGTTTTGGCCTAAACATCGGCTCAGACACTGTTGTCTTTGGAGATTTGGCCTCGGCTTTCAAAAAGCCTCTCCATAACATTGGCTTCGGGTTGGGGTTTCAGGACTGTAACACAACTTTGAATTTGCCTTTCCTGTGAATACAATCATGTCAGATAGCTTTGAGCCAAGTATCTCCCAGACGTGTTTTGCAAAAATATGGTACAACTTTCAGCATTTAAAACCTTTTCCTGTATATTTGAATTCCTGGACTTTATTTATTTATTTGTTTAACATATGTTAGTGTCCAAATGTCTATTAGGGCTTCAGCAAAAAGCTGTTAAACTGGTTTTTATGGCATTTGGGGGCCTGATCAAAGTTCATCCACTAAAAGGATTTGTTGTTGCCAATGGCAGGCTCAGATTTTTTTCAGTGTGAGACAACACTAGGATGAAGATTGAATCCATTTGGTTAAAAAAATGGTAAATGGACTTGAGCTTGTAAAACACTTTTCTAGTCTTCTGACTACTCAAAGCACTTTTTACACCGCAGGTCACACCTACACATTCACACCCATTCACACACTGATGAAAGAGGCTGCTGTGAAAAGTGAACATGAGTATTAGCTAATCCCATTGATACACATTCACACGCTGCCGACGCAGCAGCGGGACCAATTTGGTGTTCAGTGCCTTACCCAAGGACACGTCAATGGCTGCAGGAGCTGGGGGTCGAAGCCCAAACCTTTGAGCCCCACCACTAAGACATAGCTGCCATGATAGCGCTAATTTTAATGTAAAACAAGTGATGTCTTTGTCTACTGCTGTATTGATTTAGTTTTTTTTGTTTGATACTGTGTTACTCTTTTGAACTGTTAATTGGCAGCATTGGATCATCAGATCTCTTGTTCTTTGAGATCAAATTACTGTTACTGTCAATGGAGTCTGGTGAGATTTGAAGTTCGATGTTTCCAGTTTAAAACATAGCATCTTTCTCACAAGTATCAATTGCATGAACTTATTTGACGCTTTGAATACAAATCTGAGTCTGTCAGTGGTAAAAACTGGCCTTGTAGTGGTCCTAAAAGTGCCTTTTGAGCACAGGCATGTCCCTCAAAGGGTTAAGTTTAGGGTCATTGCAGCACATTTGGATGCTGTATATTTTAGGTATTTACTGGAGCAGTTATACCTGTGAGTAGTAAAGGCCCTACATTTTTAAAAAAGGGCCAAGGTTAAAACAGACTGTATAACCTTTAAAGCAGCTCCTCCCATTCAAACCTTCAAACTCTTAAAGTTATCATTATTAGTGTGAAAGTTTCAGAGGCTGAGATCCTCATTTATCTCTCATTTAAATGAGCTGTTTAATTAATGAGAGGAAGTACTGGACATGAATAAATGGACTATTGGACGTCATTAAGGGGGTTGTGCATACTCATAAATATGATTCATGTCTTCGTAAGGCTTGTTGAAGGGGGACAGTCCCTCAATGAAGAATTGTGCATATTGTGCAAATGACTCATGATGTAGTTGTAATTAAAAGTCCCCATGAAACAAAACTTTAAGAGTGTCCGTAACTGCGGTGTCATGACGTAATGGGATAGAACCAATCACAAGATAGGAGGCGGGACATACTGTTGGGATGAATTTGATTGGGTCGTTAGCGTCGATGAAGCTTTGTAATTGGTTGAAAATTAGTAGCAGCCCCTGAGGGCAGGATGAGTCCTGAGACATTTGAAATGTTTTACAGGTAATGCTTTATTGACATATATTTAGCAGATAGATAAACAAAATAAACATTTAACACAGGAACGTTGAATTTAGTTTAAAGTAATTTTTTATTTCATGGGGACTTAATTTGAACTGATTGTGATCTTGCAGACGCTTTAGGACATTCTGGATGAGAGCATCAGTTAAAGCTCACCATCTATTATCAACATAAATGATCTTTTGACCTTGCACTATGCAGTCCGGCTGAAAATGTAAATATTTATGGGGAACATCCTTTGCCTTAGGCGCTGCACATACAGCATATGATATGCTCTTGTGCAGAGGCCTCTCGGTTGCATCATTTCTCTGAGCTTTAAGAAAAACAACATGGAGAAACAAAAGGAGCAGAGCAAAAAAAAAGAAGAAACAAAGTAGAACAAAAGAAGAACAAAATAAGAACAAACAGGAGTGTGGAGGAAAAGTGCAGAAGGAGACAGGATAAGATTAGAGAGAGGGAGATTGGAGAACTCAGGCTAAGGCGGAAGAATCAGTGGGATTTAAAAAATGGAGCCTCCGGCAGCCATTTAGTTTGAGGAGAGGATGCATCATCATTCAACTGCTTTAGTACTGAGGTCAGACAAAATGTGGAGCCAATAAGTCGCTCATGCCTTAAAGGCTGCTACACACCACTTAAATAGGCCATCTTAAAAAAAGCAAATCAAAATCCTTTCCATCCCGATGAATGATAGCATTTGGACATGTGAATCCAATCTTTTGGCTTTTTATGGTCAGCATTGTCTTTTCCTTTTAACTCACTAAACACTTTGTTTACAGTAGATTTGCTGCATTTGTGGGATTTTTGTCAGCTGAGCTGCAACTTTGTGCGTGATAGTGTTCTCTGATGAGTTTGATGTTGCTGCTGTTTTACTCCAGGTAATAAACTGCAGAATCTAAAATGGTTAACAAGATGTCAAAGTGAAATGCAGAGAAAAAGGAGGCAGACATTATGAGCCTGGGACTTGAAAAAAATGACGGTATTACGCACTGATCCAAGCAGCAGATGCCATAGATGGTAATGACTTACAGTATGCTGTTGGTTAACCAAAACCATGAAGAACACATTCTATCATTACCCGTTAACATTGAGCCATGCAGTGATTTCAAAATTCCTGCTGAGTCTATTGGAAACCAGTCTCTGACTTCTCTGACTTCTCTGCCACAAGTTAGATAAAATCAATGCAAATAGATGTTTGTGTGTGCTAAAGGTCTTTGACAAATGTCACGTGAATATTTATTTCAAAAAACTCTCAAACATGCTCAGGAATCTGCAGATAAGCTGCAGCTTTCTTAGGGATTATACCTTCTGTGGACACTTTTCATGTTGCTCTTTTGGTGTTGTGGGACTAATTGGACACCAGTGTCCAACTTGTCTCTGAAATACTCCCTCTGTTGTTTGTTTGTAAAGGTATGCATGGTCCGGATTATCTGTGGAACTGCCCTCTTAGATAAATAAAGTTCTCTAAGTCTAAGTCAGTGAAGGGAGGTTCCCACTTGACAACCCCTTGATGTCCTGGCTCTGGCTGCCCACGTGTCTATACAGTTGAGTCTTGGGGGGCAGAAGGGGTAGGTAAGGTATCTACGTTGTCACTACCTGGCTGGCTAGTATAAACGGAGGCGGGGTCTGTTGAAGCTGACAACGCTGTTTTGGTTGCGTTGGCAACTAAGTGCCATAGGGTAGGTTATGTAACACAAGTCAGTGGACTTGTCGCCACCAGTTTATTAACGAGCCTTTGAGCGTTGAGATTTAAATCAATAGCTTGTCAATACAAAGCATCACACTTCCGTTTAACACCTCTAATACAAAAACACTAGATGTGATGCTGTTTGCAAGGGGAAATGGAAATTCAAAGAGCAGAGAAAAGTATATACAACTGATGCAGTGTGGATAGAGAGCATGAAATCGTGCACGATGCAACGCGACATCCAACGCTTGCGTGCTAGGACACGGTGTTAGAGAGTATAACTTCTGTGGGATTTCAAATGGTTAACTGTTATTTACGTGTGAGGTTTGTAGATTACTAAGAGTAGACACTGTTTATGTCACTCTTTGGGACATTTTCAATGTAACTTTAAATGCTTTAGATTCACAGTCTTTGGTAAAGATGTTTGTTGTTGCATTACACTTTCTGATAGAATTTCTTGAATTTCATGATGGATTTGATGTTTCAACATTTTTCCCCCCAATGTTGGTTATGAATAATTCATAACTTATCACAGATGTGTCCACTGTCAGCAGAGCAAAGCTAAGAATGCAGAGGATGTGCAGCCAGTGTAACTCTTCAAACATTTCTCTTTACAGTGTCTCGCTTAAGCTGACCATATTGTCAACACATGTCCATATTCATGGACGTTTTTTTTTTTAGCATAAAAGGCTTGAAGCACAACCCTTTATTGTATGTCAGCCACACGGCAAGAACGTATTGTGCTGGAAAACACTTCTCTGAGTTCCTGGTAGAGAATCCACAGTGTATTCTTCCACATCTGGCTGAGTGCTCAGTTGATGTGAAACACCGGGGCGCTCTGACCCTGTGTATCTGCTAACGCTCTGCTAAACTGGAATGTTTGACATCACCTATTTTCATTCGCTGCATTTCTGCTTTTAAATTGACCAGCTATTAATATTAGCATCTTTCAAAATTGAATGCTGTTGAAAAAATTGAATTGAAACTTGACAAACATGTCTATGAAAAAATATGTGAGGATTGTGTTCACTAGCTTGAACTGGCTTTGCACTCTGGGACTAGAAATAAAAACACCTCAGGATCAGATGTGATGGCCTGGCTGTCCTTATCAACTAATCCAGTCCTTTAAGGTACACTACTGTGATAACATACAGTTTCCTTTCATAAAGTAAAAGTTAGACAGGCACAGTGTTCACATGTTTAAAAAAAGAGTCAGTGTGTGTGATTTAGCTTGATCAATGCTCCTTGGACCTACCTTTGGAGGATATGAAAACCACATGTTTGACATTTAACCAGCACTTTGTGTAAGATCTGATTTCAAATCAAACAGCTCCACCTGCTTAAAGTTAAACAGACTTTTAGGTGATTTTATCTGTACCCAGAGGCTATTTCAACTTACAAGGAGAACAGGATCTGCTTTCTGCAGTCATTGACTCAAGTCTGTTAAGTGAATTTGGTTGCAGTTTAAACACTTAACTTTCATAGTTTTTCTACAACTGTGTAAACAACCCTTCTCTTCAGTCTGTAGTCACATATTCAAACATCTTACCTTTATCAGCATCAACATCACAGTCAGATATGGACCATAGCATGAGGATGAGTATAAGCAGCCAATTAACAGGTTTCTGTACTGGTTAAATTGACTTATACCAGTTCACTCAATACCTACATTGGTAAATGGTAAATGGTCTTGAGCTTGCATAGGACTTTTCTACTACTCAAAGCGCTTTTTACACCGCAGGTCACATCTACACATTCACACCCGTTCACATACTAATGGTAGAGGCTGCTATGTAAAGTGACCATCAGAAGTAACTAATTCCATTCTTACACATTCAAACGCCACCGCCGAAGCAGCAAGAGCAAATTAGGGTTAAGTGTCTTGCCCAAGGACACATCGGACATGTAGCTGCAGGAGCTGGAGATCAAACCCCTGACCTTCCTGTTGAGAGACGACCGACAAGATGAAATATATCATGAAGCTTTAAGTGCTGTTACAACATTAGCTTTAAAGTCGTATTTAAACAGCTGATGAGCATTTTTAAATGATCCAAACGTTGAAAATTGAGATGTACCAATTCACTGTTTAGCCTGCTTATTAGATAGTGTCGTTGCATCAATCATTTCTCTATTTGTTTTGGCTTAATGAAAAATGAATGAAAAAGGCCATGCATATGTTCAGTGTTCTGACTTGTAGGAACCAGAATGTAAAGAGGGAAAGTGCAGTTTGAAGGTATAAACATTCATGTTTACATTCCTGGTTTGCTATGGTAAAGGTCTTGGATGGATGTGTATCATAAATACTAAACAACACTTCCTTCTAGCCACGTCTGCAGCAGATCTTACACAGAAGAGCAGAGCATTGAAACATAGAGCTTTCATGGTCACAGAGAAACTCGAAAATTATCAAACATAAAACCACAGAAATGAGTCAAAGGGAGACCAGAGGAAAAAACCACATGTATTCAATCAGTGTGTTGAACTCTGTTGTACAGAGGACTTCATACAGGACACATTTCATGCCCATATAGAGAGAGTGACCTGTTTTTTAACCTGTCTTCTCTTTCTGTATTTACAGCAAAAGCATGCTCTTTCTGATACAGCTTATTCATTTCACTAATACTTTAAATGCTTATGTGGTCATTTGCATTTTCTATTTGACATGTAGACACAGAAGCAGTTTGTCTGTAAGACCCAAAGATGTCTCTCTCAGTTGTTGCTCTAGCTTTGAAAGATTTTCAGCTCATCAAACATATTAATCTTATTCTAGCATCAGTAAAAACCCTCATTTCAGCCTCTGCCTAAAATGGTTTGTTTCAGGCGAGGGCTGTTCTCCAGTGCTGGTAGAAGAAAACCTATAGTATGTAAGAAGTTTCTACTTACAGTAGAGGCTTGAAGCAGTCTTGTGAAATTCTTGGTTTCTTATCGGAGGAACTATTGCATGATTTGTAGAGCAGTCAGTTTTAGCGTCCTTTGCAGATTTATCTTGGGATTACTCCAAACTAAATTTAAGATTAAACTTTTCCCATGTTTAGTATGGGCATCCATCATTGTAGCACAATATGTGAGTTTTAAAATGGGGCTCAGCATTATAGGTCAACTTTAAACAGTTACAGCCTTTTCCCCCTAGTTTGACCCAAAGGATCTTTCTTTTTTTTTCTAAAGAAGTGCCCTTAGCAATGTTTGGGAACATGTTACCATCCCTAGGCCTACACATTCATATACTGTAAGACAAACACGTTGGTAATAAAGTGGAAAAGTCAAAGTTTGATTAAGGTTTTGGAAGCAAAAGCTTTTGGTGAATTTTAGAAAAGACTTGTTGTTTTAGGTTCAAATCAATCCACTAGTTCTGGTAAATTATAATACATGGTTTAAGTAAAGTCTCTTATGTGGGTTAAGTTACGTACGTGGAATAATGTCCTTGCTGACGCATGCTGAGGGAAATATCTCACATTAACTAGAAAATTTTTAAAGTAAGAAAATAGATTGTGTTTCAGATTTTAATTCCATTTCATACGTGGGTTACTTTGCCGTGTACGTGACGTTTGGATGTAACCAAAGTCCTGTGTTGTGTCCAAAAGCTAATTTAATAGCTTAATGAACTAGATTGAAAATTAAATATAGATTTCAAAACCTATCATCAGTTCTACATCACACATTAAGTTCTAAGATGGAGTTGAATCAAGGCAACAGAAAGCAAGAAGTCAGTCAGCCGAGCATTTGAGGAGGCGAGGAGGGGGGAAGTGTAATTTAGCCGAACTACAATCCTCCCTGGGCTGAGCAGGGGATAGGAACAGCTCATATCTGTGGTTGCCTCTTTAAAAGGAAGACCCAGCGGAGACGGGGGCTTGTTGATGGAAAAGCCCAGACATGTAATAAGCAAGCTACTTATTCATTTTAACTTTCCTGGCCAGAGCTTCCCTCCCCTCCCTCGAGATACTGAGCTTTGTTTGTAGAAGCCAAGGTGAGGAGCATGTTCGAACTAGAGCGTTATTTCAGACTTCAAGCCCCTATGAGCTCAAAACAGCAAATCCTCCATGCTTTAGGATATTGAACAGATAGACCTTTTTATTTGAACACAGTAAAATCATGTTCCAAGCATTTGAAAGCAGAAGGGTTGGGGGCTAATTTAAGGTGTTGATTTACTTTGAAGAAAAACAAGGCGTTGACTTGTTTTTGACCCTAATGTGGGAAGACAACGTCTGCTTTTATGGACAGCTTCATCAGTGGACCAATCCCAGGTTGGGCTAAAGGTCCTTTACAGAGGGAAGATTTATGTTCAGCCATGACACCAAGGGGTTCAGAGCAGGAAGGCGCAGCTGCTGCAGAGCCACCCATCAGCAGCTGTAACTCATCTGCATCTGGACAAGGAATCAGTCCTCTCAGTATTAACCACGTAGTGCAAGTTGCTCTCACTGCTATGTAGAACTTGTTCAGAACGAACAGAAATGGTTTTATAAAATCCACATCCGTTCAGCACAATCTTTTGAAAAAAATGAGGCCATAAGTTTGAGTCCTGCAGTTGGACTCTTTTCTAAAGGAAATGAGAGTTCCAGTTCTGTGTGACTCATTGTTTCCATAAGGTCATTTTCTAACCCCTCGACTTGTGGCTGCCATAGATTCTCTCCCAACACAGTGTGTTATGAGTATTAACTGGGGAAAATCCATAAACTATCTACTTTTTCCCTCCATCTTTTCACTGTTTTTTTTCCAGCTGTCACGTTTTTGGCAATGCAAAAGTAGGTTTTCAATCTGCTCCCAATAAACTGTAAACAAGGAGTGGATATTATCAAGTGACCTTTTGCTTTGTGGATTGTTTTGCAGCCTTGAGAGAAGCAATTTTAACAATGCTCATCTTAATTGTTTTAAGCCTTAGAAGTGACCATATTGTCATGAGAGGGTAGAGCTGAGGAGGAGCAGGGATTTAGCAAACACTGAGTTATCAGCTAGCTAACACAAACACTAGCTTTGTTGGCAAGAAACATCAGTAAATATTCTGGGATGCTAATTTTGCTAACAAAAAAAGGTTCAAATAAAACGCATTTGCAAAATTAAACCCTCATTTGACTCTTACATTTTTTTAGCCCAACTGAACGCTTAACCGGCAGTTTTTGTGGTCGCAGGTAAAAAAAGACCATCCAAAAGAAAAACGGGATAGGGGAGATGGGATAAGATGCAGGAAGAAGGATAGAGACAAACAGGGGTGGGTTCCATAGCAGGCCGTCCCCACCAATCACCCGAGGGACCTACAAGACATGAGAGCTGAGGAGCTCCCAGTAGAATATGTGGTTAGTAACAAGATTTACAGACAGCGACATGCAGTAATATGATGGGGGTCAGAGTAGCACTCCCATGATTCCCCGCCAGCCTTGATGTCATTTTTTGTCATTGTTTTAATTGAGAGCCCCCTTGTTGCCTTGAAGCCTCCTGG
This sequence comes from Tautogolabrus adspersus, assembly GCA_020745685.1. Classification (NCBI taxonomy): domain Eukaryota; kingdom Metazoa; phylum Chordata; class Actinopteri; order Labriformes; family Labridae; genus Tautogolabrus; species Tautogolabrus adspersus. The sequence goes on along the minus strand of CM036548.1, from coordinate 24,352,752 downwards.
CAAACAGCTTCAAGTCAGATCAGGCCATGACCTTTAATTATGCACAACTCTTAGACTTCATACAATCAAAACAGATAGGTTATAAAAAAAATCCACCCCCTGTACAGTGTGTACCAATAAAGACGAAAGCTATTAAAAAAAGAAACCACTGATTGAACCTGGCTGTAAACATGTTTATTCCTGCTGTCAAAATGGTCAGTTTAATATGGGCGTGTTTGGAACTTCCTGGTCTTTGGTTGGCAACCTCAAGTGGACACTTTAGGAAGTGCAGTATTTTGCACTTCTGCTTTGGCTTCTTATTTCAACCCTGTCAGTGGATGCTTGATTACAATAGTAAGTTGTTTTTTTTTGCAACCAGCACAGTCTCCCCCTGTTGGCAGATAGAATCAATGCAAGTAAAAAGCACTTCTTGTTTTCACTTTTTTATACATAAAGGAACATCAACTACTCATTAACAGTTTATCACTCATGGTTTTGATGTGTGCCATGACTCAAAGGAGAAGTCATTTGGTTTCTTTGTTATCTGTCTGGTGGGCTTCACTTAATGATAGGTAGAGAGTAGACACATGAGTCATGTTGAAAAGCTCCAGACGCCATGTTTTTTAACCAGGAGAGGAAACCGTCTGCCCTCTGAGCTGACTAGTGGAAAATCCAGATCAAGCTTTTACCATCAGAAGGAAGCATGCCTTTTCACCGTTGTCACGATTAAACCGTGCTTTTACGGCGTCTGTGGAAAAGTGTGGGCCCTGCAATGAATTAGCTGAGAGGAGGGGAAAAAGAAAACCTCCCTCTTCTCCTCCTCCTCAAGGCTTGCGGTGGGGTTTTTTAAGACCACACTTCTTTTCCAGTAAATCTCAAACTCCCAACATGAAATCTCTCAAAACCAAACAGAAAAATCGCCTTCCATGGCAGACATCCTTGGTTTGATTTATTATGTCTCTGCAAAGAGAAGGACTTATGTTAAACAGTTTAACTCCTGTAAAGATAAAACCAAACTAAATAGGACGCCAGTAGGGAACTATGTTTGAGGCAAAAAGAACAATATGAAGACATCTTTAATTATGAACACATTTCTAAGGGGACATTTTGTACATTGAATCGGAAAAAGTAAAAGAAAAAGTAGGTTGCTTTCCAATAAATGAAGATTCATGACATGAGTTCATCCGAACGATTCACCACAAATGAAGAGAGATGAATTTTGGAGTACCATGAGGGACTGTTTTTCATTTTTTGGAAGGACCACAGATGAGACAGTGGGATGTTTCTGGCTGTTAGAAATCAGGAAGTCCCAACTCTGCACTATGTTGTGTTTTAATGCTGTTTAATAAAATTGTCTGACACAACAAGAACGACAGAACGTTTTGTCTACCTATTTTTATTCACTTGGTGATAAAAGCTGTTGACCGCAGCCAACACTGCTGGCTGCAAGAGGAATGGAGAAAAAGAGTTGAAGCCTGAGTTGTTGTAAGTGATGGGGTCTTTTTTTATATATATTTTTTGGGTCTTTTTGCTTTATTGGATAGGACAGCTGAAGAGAGACAGGAAATGTTAGGAGGAGAGGGTGCGGAATGACATGCAGCAAAGGGCCGAGGTCGGATTTGAACCCACGGCTGCTGCGACTAGGACTTTAGCCTCTGTAAATGGAACGCGCGACATAAACGCTAGGCTATCAGCGCCCCAGTCAAGGGGTCTTTTATAAAGACTACAATGACTGTTATGATCATAGTCTTTTATTAACATTTATTCACAGTCATTTGATGCAGTTTTTCACACTGTAGCACATTTTAGAATACCTTAACATGTGGATTTATAGTCATAAATAGGTTAATGACCTGGTAAAATGAAGGTTAAATAAAATCGCAATCTTTTTATACTATATGAGAAAAAAGTAAACCAAAAACATAAAAGTGGTAGAAAAAGAAATAACACAAACCACATAAAGAATAGAAGTTCATGTATGTCCTCCATGCCATTGTCTGTTTTTACCAAAACATCACATGCCCGTACTTTGGAGATTAGATGTAAGAACCTAAAGAGAGTCTGATTGCATGGTGCATCTGAACATCTTCCAAGTCCTTTAGTACCAGGTATTTCAGAGGTAATGTCTTGTTACGGCAAGTTGTAATGAAATGTAATTTATCACCCACATCCTCAATCTACCTATACATTTAACTGTCTTGGATTTGAACCTTTTTGTCCTTGAAAAACAAAGTAAAGTTCATCAGCTTTAAAACAGGCTTTGAATATCGACTATATGACTAGTAGTTTAATTTGTAGCGCAGGCGACTCAAGACTGACTTCATTGTTGTTGTTTTTTCATAATCAGTCACTCAATAAAACAGCTAAGTGATTCAGCTTGCTGTTGAGCTTTGCAGTTTACCACTTTTTGTTTTGTTTCTACCAAAAAGGGGGAACCACAGTTTTCAAATTCCCATTGGTGCTCACTTGTGTAAATGTTGTGATGTCTGTAGCTTTAAAGTAACTGTAAAGTGTAAGTCTTAAAAGGCAAGACCAGTTGTAAATGCATTTATTTGCAGAGCTTTATCTTGGATGAGTGCTTGCCCTCTGGCACACGGTCACTATTTTTTAATAAAGAGTCCTGCTCTCATAACTCTGTGCACGATTAGCTAGGCGTTTCACACCCACTGTGTTAACGTTGGCACCCAGACCTGTACTGAACACGGAAAAAAAAGAAAAATACAGGCAGGCCGTGTCACTGTAGTTACAGGCACAACCACACATTGTGAGGGTGTAGTAGTAGGGGATGTAAAAGAGGGTTTTTTCTGGGTCTGTGCATTGTTTTTTTGTTTGTTTTTTTAAATTAATATTCTAATCAGTCTCTGCCCTCAGATGAAAAACAAGTTACTCTTAATATGACATGCTTTTTGGTTTGTGTTGATGTTAAATTTAAATATTTGCCAATAGATCTCGTACTTTCAAATAACGATTTAAAGGCCTCTAAAAGCAGAACACATCAGGATGTAACCTTCTGAATGCTGTATAGGTGAGCCGTGGACTAGGGGAGTGTTTCTCTCCTTCATGAAAAATCACGACCCACATTCTTCATATTTTCAACCAATCAGATATGTTTAGGAAAAATGTGCACAGTATGGACCTCAGACAGTGCAAAACATGTGACTGATAGAAAGGAACAAACTTCATAGACTTTTTGACAGATTTTTCCCCCTCAGGCAAACATTCTTGACCCACTGAAAATGACCCTGCGACCCACTTTGGGGTCCCAACCCACCAGTTGAGAACCACTAGAATAATGAGCATTTCTTCCCAACCTGGGGCACCAAAGATCTCAGAGTGGGGCGTGAGACTGTCTCTGCTCGTAGGTTATACAAATACGTTTCTGACATATTCACTAATGTAAAGATAACACACTTACGGGTTAGTTTATTCAAAGTCTGAAGAATCAACTGTGTAGAGAGTATGTTTCCCCACTCCAAAATATCAGGCATTCTTGTCAGCAACATTTGTTATTCAGGTTACAGTGAAATTAAATCAAAATATGTTAATTTCTGAAAACAATTAACCCTTGTGTTTTGGTTTGGGACATGGGGGGGCTTTGAGAAAGAAGGTTAGGAACCACTGGACTTTGAATTATAATCTCAAACATTTAACTTAGTCACGCTGAAGTTTAGGTACAACACAAATCAACAAGAACATGTCCAAATCATAAACACTGTATATGAGGTCGCTGTAAATGTGCTGGCTATACATCTGTATCTGTCCCTATACTGTACATCTGTGTTAGGCAGTATGTATCACTATAGGGATGGTTACTAAAAACGTAAGCGTGTTGTATCCACTCAATTCCTCTCCGGTTGATCATGATCATTGTTTAAACATTCCTCAGTTTGTTTTCATTTTCTTTAGACAGCTGACTCACGAGGTCAACTCTGGACTTAAATATCTAAACTGACAACTTCTGTAAACAGATGCCCATTACTGCTTCTTCCTGTCACAGGCTTGTCCAACACAAATAAGAAAAAGAGTTGGAACATGTCATCTTTGAGCATAGAGCCTCAGTTTAAAATATTCTCAAACATGCTCCCAAGAACCTAATGTACTTAAAGAAAACTATGTGATTCTCCATCAGTGAGCCACGGCTCCTCTCCTGAACCTCCCTGTAGCAGACAAACCTGAGACTTACCTGCAGTCTGAAGCTCAGAGCTGCCACCTGCTGTTTGTGAGAGGAACAGGTGAAGGATTCAGAGTGTGTCTCTGAGGACCTGAGAGAGGGGGGGGCTCAGATTACAGAGTCCTTACACTCCCTGTTTGTGTTAAATCCAGGCTCAAATCACGATGAGCCCGGGGCCTCCCTCTATATTAACATATCTTATTTCATGATGTTGTATTCTGCAGACAATTGATTTTCAACTTCTTCTTTTTTTTTATCAAAATAGCTTCTTATAATTTGCAAGTTTAAGTTGAAGTGATCCAGTTGTTTGTGAAGAACAGCTTTTTGAACGTGAGTCAAGTTTCTGAGACTGTGCCTCTTCCCTCTGGAGGAAATGATCTCATGTCTGACGGCTGGAGACCTCACTGCAGCATAGCGGCATGTTTTCCAGACCTTTTCCTCCCCTGACTGTGTGTGCAGAAAATGGTGGAAAACCTTGTTTCAAATAAGTTGAACAGCAAACCTGTTGTATTGGAGATGATTTGTTTGGATAAATGGTTTTGTGAAGGATGAGGCAGCTGAGATGAAGGCTTTATTAGTATTTAAGATGTGTTGTACTTTCTTTGGTTACTAGGAAACCCTGCTGCCAAAGAGGATTGTAAATCTGCATCTTCTTCCCCACTGAGGCAGCTGCTCTGAGGGGCAGTAAATGAATTAACGACAGCATGGTTTGGTGTTTAGTCTTGTTGCCTTGTAGCAAGAAGGTACTCTGTGTTTGTGTTGAGGCTTTCTCAACAGCAGAAAAAATGTTGAATCTGTTAACACTGCAGCCTTTATTGTTTGCATCATGTCTCTGGGTCTTTAGTGAAACAAAGAAAATATAGAATGGAGGTATTCATGTTAACTTGGTTGAATGATTAAAGGAATTCACTTTCTTCTTTTGTATCTGGTGTCTCTGATTGTTTGACTCATGATAGTTTGTCATGTCTTGTCATCAGTTCAGAGTGAACACAAACAAAGGGTATTTTTTGTGATGTCTTATCTGTTGACTCAGTAAATTTAGAAAAACAGTGATGATATCAAGTAGAGCTTTCACTTTGGGAAACTTTAAAGGTCACATACTATCCTCCTTTTCAACAAGTTTAAATACGTCTCAGAGCTCCCCAAAACATGTGTGTGAAGTTTCTTGTTCTAAATCCACTCTGATCCTGTATTTGATCATGCCTATAAACCCCTCTATTTCAGCCCTGCTCAGAACAGGCTGTTTCTGTGTCTGTACTTTTAAATTCAAATGAGCTGTGTCTGAGCACGCCCCTCTCTGGAAGGGCTTGAGTGGCTCGGGCTTTCTTGCAGACTCAGAGGCTAGAACAAACACCTAGCTGTGGGAGTGTCACCTACCTGGGGGAGGGGTTACTGCCCTTTGTGATGTCATGAATGGAAAATCTCCAAACGGCCTGCTTGAGCACACATTTTCTGAAAATTGGAGCAGGCAAAAGACGGAGTGGATGGACTTTTCTCATAATTAGGGGGTTTTGTAGACAGGCTAGGGACAGATATTAGTGTTAGAAAAACATGGTGAAGTGTATTTTGCACAAGATGTGACCTTTAAGTTGATATAGAAAAAGAAAATCACAGTCCATCCGTTAATTTTACTTTTATTGTAACTGACTCAAAGATAAGAAAACCTAAGTGAATATTCTCCACCTGTATGTGTTGCAGGAGATGACTTGGGCTGCAAGGCCGACGGCCAGACGTACACCAACAAGGACATCTGGAAGCCTGAGCCATGCAGGATCTGTGTGTGCGACAACGGCCAGGTCCTGTGCGATGAGATCCAGTGTGATGAGCTGAGCAACTGTGACAAAGTGGTCATCCCCGATGGAGAGTGCTGTCCTGTGTGTCAGAGTGACAGCGGCGGTGGTGGTGGTGGTGGCGGCGGCGGTGGTGGCGGCGGCGGGGGTAAGGGAGCAGCTGATCTCTATTATAGTGGAAAAGATTAAGAATATATTCGTACCTGGAAACTTCTTTTTAATTTGCCTCTTTATATTTCAAGTATGTGGGGGGAGGAGGCAATTATTGAATCTAAGATTTAACCATAGAAACTTCACTTCACTTCAAGAAAAGTCAGAGGAAATAATGTTCACATCTGTAATCAATGATTATAACGATGATGTCGTCAGTGTGAAATGTTTGAGCTTCGACAGGTCTTTGTGTTGCCACTGGAATAATCTATGATCTTTCACAATCACTGAACAAATGACGCCATCATCAAACTGTTAACATCAATAGACTCTAAGACTGAGTCATCATGAAGGAGTTCATATTTTGACTTAATAATAATGATGACATATTGATCTGTTTATTTCACCTCTGCATTCTTCCCCAGTACTCGATATATTATGGAAGGCCTGACAGGCAACAACAACAAAGTTGTTTTATTTTTTTTCTATTTATTGTTTATGACTTCAAGCCTCTTGTGGACGAAATGAGTATTACAAAAACAAACACTAAAAAGATTTTTTTCACAAGCCATCATTTTGTTTGCACCTTTTTCAGATGAATAAAACACCAAACAGGATGTAACAAAACAAATCAACAACCACACTCATGTCACAGACAAAAAGCTTGTGTTGTAGAGATTTATTTGATAGAAACAAGCCTGTTTTCATCTTTTCCCCACAGAAAATAAAGAAATGAATGAATGGATGAATGCTTAAATAAATTAATTTAAATGCTATTTGGAGAAAGAAGAAAATATTAAATTTTGGTTAAAGGAAAAAAAAAGGGAATTAGAGTAACAAGCCAAGACAAAACATTTTTTCAAATAATTTTCCCGAACCTTTTTTTAGAAATAACAGAAATGATTCTAACCATTTCCTAAAAATAATGATAAGAGTGAAAAAATGGATGCCTAGTTGTGTTTTTCTTCATTGCCACAGAGGGCTTCCAGCGTTTCTGTAGAAAATAATAAAACCCTTTCATTCATTCTTTCTCCTCTTTGTAGGTGGCGGCAGGATCTTTAGGGTAAGCCCACACTTGTGATTATTACGACCTTTTTCTCTCGCTTTGTATTTTTATCAACATCATGGAGAATGGGTTTGAAATGTTGTCTCTGTCTCTATCAGGGTCAGAAAGGAGAACCAGGGGATGTCCCACGCGTGAGTGTTTGCTATTTAAATGATTAAACACTACAATATGTGTAATAAAATACAGTCTGAATGCAAGATTTATTCATCTATTTAATGTTATCCTTGCAGGTGACTGGTATTAGAGGTCGCCCTGGACCTATGGTGAGCATCTTGGCTGTCTCAGTTCCTACACATGCACGTTTCTTTCGTACTTGTTGAGCCACTTGAGCTGACACTAGATGGCATAAGAGGACAGTCAACTCTCCTAACTTCCCCTTAAAAGGACTTCTGCAGGATGCACTCTACCTCTGAGTCACTGTGACATTTAAAGCCCCTGTTGTCTTATGTTTACGAGCATCATAGTGTTGTGCTTTGATTTGATCACTATCTGATTCTTGTTTGTTCATCACAACAGGGACCTCCTGGCTCTGCAGGAGAGAGGGGACCTCGTGGAAACAAAGGAAGGCCTGTAAGTCTTATCCACAAGTCTCCACAGACAGAACAAAGAACATTAATGTCAAACTGTATTTGACTGTTTTGGTACATTATACTTAAATGGCAAAGGTGAGGTGATCAAATTAACCTCTCGCTTCTCTCACTTGATATCATTGAAGTAGAAATGTATTCATGCAAACCTTGGATAAACACTTGAGTTTTTTTGTGGTGGATAAATGTCAGTACACAGAAAGGTTAAACAACAGCATTTCATTATGAATTAGGCTACATAAAACATGAACCTTCTTTAAAGGACCACCCACACAGTTCCCCCCCTCAGCACCTGCACATTTGAACACAGAAACAAAACTTGACCCCAGGGTCTGTGAGCCCCCTGGTATGTAGAACAGAGTGAATAATGGGTAACACTTTACAATTTCAAAGTTGTATCATCTCAGATATTATGCAATTTAAGAAGATGTGTCTCATTCGTTCTGGCTACAATTGCTGTGGTTTTGTTTCAAGACTATATTGAAGGACTGAAGAATGAATCCTTGTGGCTTCATGGTTCAAATATATTTATATTTTAATAACAAATAGTTGTTTAAAGAATCCACTGGAAGCTTCACTCATCCAGAGAGAAGTCACGTGACATTTTGACTTGACCCTTTCCTGCTGCATGGGGTCATGAGAATGAGTCCTGATTAGACAACAAGACTTTAGCAGTCTGTGACAAACTGGCTTCTATTTGTTACAAAGAAGGAAGCTCAAACCAACTTCATCATTTCAAGTGCTTTTATTTGACCATTGACTCACTCACAAAAGTCAGAAAAGTATATGAATCTGTAAGATCAGTAGCGTAGTGTGTGTATGTGTGAGTGTGATAGTGTCGAAATCAGTTCAAACTAAAGAAGCTTCAGGTTCGGAGCTGGCGTGCTCACAGGCTGTCACATCTTGTGAATGAGAGAGCTGCATGGGAGCCAATGAGCCAGGTGTGCTTTATTGGCCTGATGACCCCTTTCTCCACTCACAATCTGCGAGCCACATAGAAATAGAGGATTAGAAACAACTACGCACCAATCAGGACAACCTCAAGGAAAATACTTGATATGTGTATACATTTCTAATTTGTTGGTTCGAGTGCAGGAGACTGTCAAAATAATATAGTGTATGTCAGCTTGTTGTATAATTGGCTTTGCAAGCAGAATTCTCGCAGGATGATGAATGAACGAGCCTCTCTGAGTGCAGAGGACGGCAGCATCGAGGAGGATTTATAGAACATAAACCGAGCATTTCCTGCTAAACTGTAAAGTCATAAAACAACGTAATTTAAGATGCAGTTATACTTTTGAAAGTGGAATGTCCAGTTTTGATTTTTCTTTAAAAAGAAAGTGTAAAATGTCCACCAAATATTTCAGTCAAAACAAGTATGTCTACGTATATCTACTACACATGGTTAAATGATGAATCTGTACTTCAGTCTGAGTTTACAACAACAACAACAACAACAACAACAAAGAAGACACAGCTGTTACAGGATAATGATTCAGTGTCTGGCTGAGACAATTTTGTTGTAAAATGTTTTTTTTGTAAAGTTCATCAGCTTCTCTCTCTGGGCTCTTTAGGGACTGCGGGGCTCTGCAGGTTATGATGGAGAGCCTGGAATACCAGGTCAGCCCGGAGAACCAGGACCTCCAGGACATCCAACGCACCCAGGAGTGAGTCAAGCACGCCTGCCAAATGCTGCAGAAACACATTTGTACACCTATGCATGTGCTTACACGCACAGAGTGCACAATGACACAACTAAATACCCTCAAGACAGATTGTTTATCAGACAAACCTAAAACCAAAACTAAACTTGCAATGACGTCAGCCTTACTCATCCTTGAATAGCATTCACTTCAACCACTTCCACTGATGCAATAGTTTTTTTTATATAATTCTATCTTCTCCTTTTGTGTGTGCATCATTTGTCTCCAAATTTGATTGTAATTTTTGCCTGTAGGCCATTCTGTTGACTGATGGAAACACACTAACTGAACTAACGTGTGTGTGTTGTTCTCCTGCAGGGCCTGGGATCTGAGATGGCTGGATTATCAGAGGGTAAAATGGGACCTCAGGGCATGTTAACTGGCTCAAGGGTGAGTGGATGTTTACAAAGTATGATTTAACTCGATTTGTCATTGTTTCGTTTCCAGCAGAAAGGACACTATTGCATTACTGGTCTTTTCAAATAAGGTTGATACTCCAAGGTTAGAAGGTGTAGTGCTTTCTCAGATTTTGTGTGTGTGGCAAATGTGGGATCTTTAATTTAATTGAACTTTGTTAACTTTTTTCATTTGTCACATACTGTAAGACAGGCCTTCTAAAGTGATGCCTTTCCATAAACTTAAGGAGGTGCCAAGAAAGTATAGAGAACAAATATTGTCAATATGTCATATGTGTTCACTTACAATAATGCAACTGAATCTATTTTTTACTCATCTTTGTCTTTTTAGTGTTAACCAGTTGGGATATCATAAATGTCCAAAGTTTGTACTACAGGCCTTTGATTGGAAATAATTAGTCTCCCTAAACTGATGACATCACAAAAGTTAAACTTTTTAGACTTTGGGGTGCACCCTCCAGAGCTAAGAGGAGATAATAGACATTTTTAAGATGTTAGGGTAGCAGATTGGGCGGGATTGCTGCAAACAAAGTTTTGTTGTGTTCTTTTATACAATGAAAATAAGGTTCCTATCTTGAAGGAGTCTTTCTTTAACAACACATTTATGCATGGAACACTGTTCTTCTGTTAAGAACCATCCATCAATCCATTATCTATACCGCTTTTCCCGTTTGGGGTCGCAGCGGGCTGGAGCCGATCCCAGGTGTCATTGGGCAAAAGACGAGGTTACACCCTGGACTGGTCTCCAGTCAATCACAGGGTGGATATACAGTATAGAGACAGACAACCAGCCACACTCACATTCACACCAATGGGAACATTTTAAGACCTAACTAGTCTTTGGACTGTGGGAGGAAGCTGGAGTACCCGGAGAGAACCCACACAGGCACGGGGAGAACATGCAGGCTCCACACAGAAAGCCTCATGTACTACGGGGATTCAAACCAGTAACCTGGAACCTCCAAATGTGAGGCAACAGTGCTAACCACTGCACCACCGTGCAGCCCTCTTCTCTTAACATTGTTACCAAAATTTGCAAACTCAAGATATTCAAGCAGTTCCCCTTTAAGCAGTCTGGTTAGTATTCTTATAATAAATCAGCTTTCAATGGACTTGGATGAATGAAGTATTTTTTTCATTATTAAATACATTTATACATTTCAATTCGCCAGAAACCAAGTGCACTAGTTAATCCATGCTTCTCATTTATTAGCATGAAGCGGAGTGATGGAGTGACAAATTGGCCTGCAAAGATATTTCATAGCTAACGAGATGAGTTAAACATTCCCTCAAACAGATTGTCATTGTCTTTGCTTGTATTCTCGTCAAACTTTAGCAAAATAGCAATACATCTGTTGAGTCAAACATTTCAGTGTGCTTTGATTTGAGATCACAGAAAAATTAAAGGACTCTTGGACTTTCGTTTTAGGGTTCATTGAGTTTCTTCATTTAAAATGAACAGCCATATTAATCAACAATTCCAATTGTGTCATTGACCCCAGAGGGCAGGTTTAAGTATCTCTGGCCTTTTACTAAATGATGTCCATCATTTGTTTTTGCATCATGTCTGATTTAAGGGGGAGGCTGGAACCAGAGGACCACCTGGACCAAACGGCACACCTGTAAGTCCACAGCAAGCTTTGAAACAGTGAAAATACAAAAAGGTATTCGATAGTGTTTATTTTGCTCGCTTTGTCTCTTTTAAACGTTTCCCTCAATCCTCATAGGGTCATGCTGGACCACAGGGACCTCATGGAGAAGTCGGTGATCCAGGACACATGGTAAAATATCATTCTTTTGTACACTTTGGTCAGATTAGTAATTCACTTCCTCGGGTATAGGCATAAAAGAGAGAGACACCACCTACAACCTCTTCAGTGAGGCTACATAGATTTTAAATGTAAAATGAAGGATTTGGTGTCTTTCTGAATGTTTAAAATCGGACTTCTTTTGTTTGTTTGTTTGTTTTAGGGTACATCTGGGCAGAGGGGACCCGAGGGCCCTCCAGGGAAACCAGGTGAAGATGTAAGTAAGATCTGGGAACCTAAAAATGTAATATAACAAAGAATAAGGTCTATACCTGCTCTTGTGCCTTGAGGTAACATTAGTAATGAATTGACGCTAAACAAATAAAGATTGATTGATTGACTGATTGATTGATTGACTGATTGAAAATGTCAGAAGTTACATGTTGAAAAAAATCACAAAGAAGGTCCAACAAACCTACAGTTACTCTTCACACAATCAAAACAATTAAATCAGAAAAAACGTTTAAAAGTTGAGTTTAAATGTGTTACCATGAAGCAGATAGGTCTGAATACTTTCATTACACTGTGATTTGGAACCTCCTGGACATGGATTACATGCAGATTAACAGAGAAGCCACAGACGTTAACTAAACCGTCAGATCGTTGTTATAATGAGGTATCAGACATTCACATACTTTGACAGACCGCTGAGTCTCCCTTTGAATTGAATACATTTAGAATAAAACATTTTTTTAGCACTTTCCTGTCAGGGGCTAATAAGGCAAAATAAAAGACTGAAAGTAATTGTCCTACAAAGTGATACAATAAAAGCCCAAGGCATTTATAATCGGCCATCAGCATGTGTGCATTATCCTAAAATCTTGATCATTTACAACAAACAAATCAAAACACTTAATAGCATATCTATCAGATCCAAGCTATGGACCCAATATGGTTGTATAAGCTCCTCACAAATACTGTGCAGGCTGTGGTGGCATTTCCTCTTAACTGGCGCTAACTAACGTTTGTAACGTTTTTGAAATTAATTTCTAATTCTCCCACAGGGAGAGCCGGGCACACCAGGAAATAGTGGAGAAGCTGGATTCCCTGGATCAGCTGTAAGCTTATGGACCTCTACACCTTCATCACTTAATTGAACACACTGTATCTTCTGTCTGTTATACAGGATGAAGTTTGATAATGTGTGTAATTGGTGCATCTACAGTTTGAATTACTGACACTTGTTTTTATTTGACACATTTCAGGGATCCAGAGGATTTCCGGGAACACCAGGACCTCCTGGGCTGAAGGGCCACAGGGTGAGTTTAGGGTCTTCGAAAAATTCATTGACACTTTGGCAGCTTAGTTACATAAATATGAAGCATCAATCATCTCCTTTATAATGTTTTTTGTCTCTTGACTTGGCTGCTACACCACAGTTTATTACAAAACTGTGCATGAAAGTGGTTTCACCTTATTTTGAGTTTTCTACTGTTCTGTTACTCATTTGAAACAGGTTCATCTGCATAGACAAAACTGTTAACAGTGTTTTCCTGTTTTTGTTCCTAGGGTCATGGTGGACTTATTGGCCAAAAAGGTGAAACTGGAACTCTTGGATCAAAGGTATAAATCAAATTTGAAGCAAAACATCGATTTTATTTGTTGTTAGGTTGGCTCACTGTTAGACTCAATTACCTCCTCTGCCAAAAGGACTGTGAGACATCATGCCGTGTCATATGGCTATATCGTGAAACTAAACTTGTACCTTTTGTTGTTTTCTAGGGTGCTACAGGCCCCTCTGGTCCAATGGGAGCACCTGGACCCATGGTAAGATATATTCGTAAAACCACTGAATGGTTAAGGGTATCTGACACTCTTTTGTTGTCGAAGCAACCCATGCACTTTTATATTGTTTTTTATGCCTTTTTCTAATTTTCCCGTGTGATCTTATCTTTATTGAAGGTAAATCAGAGTAAATCCTGAATAAGACTTGCTCACTGTTGACTTTTGTGTGTAACAGGGTCCTGCTGGGATGCCGGGGGAGAGAGGACGCTCCGGACCCGGCGGCATAGCTGTAAGGATGTCACCATCATTTTCTGTCTGTCACAGATTTTGAAAGAAATGGCTGGTTGTAAAAAGGGACACCATTTTGTTCTAACATCACAGTTTAGCTGTAGTTTACAAGTAAAAGTGCTTTTTTTTATTATAGGGAAAGCGTGGTCCACCTGGTAACGTCGGGAAACCTGGTCCAATGGTAGGTGTTTTACCCTTTTGGATTTACTGTACACTCATGTTACCATCTAAAGGCACATTTCCACCAAACATATCCAGAACTTGTAGTACTAGGAGTTACTTTTAAGGGATTAAAAGGTTCAACCAATTATTGTTTGCATCGTTTTTAATGGTCAATAGACCTTTGAAGATTAGATAAAATTCAACTTACTGACATGTGAAGGAGTCTTCTAAATGCTGCTAAATTCAGAAATGTTCCAAATCCCATTTCTCCCATAATTGGGAGATTTTGGGGGTTAGATCTTAGTCCTGTTGATTTTGATTCAGACCCTTGTTTCCACAAATTGCACATTCAAAAGCCTTTGTTCCTTGAGGAAACTTCCTGCAGTGGAAATGCAGTCTAATATATTCAGCATAGACTACGTTTGGGTTGAATTGTCATTTTTGGTGCTTTAACAGGGTCCTTTGGGTCTCAGTGGACCGTCTGGATATCCTGGAACCCCAGGAATGAAGGTATGGACCGTAAAACAACCCTTATGCTATATGTGCATGCTAAAGGCCTCTTATGACGGTCTATTGAATGAATACAATAGACAGTTATAAGAAACCAAACCAATATACCTGTATCATATTTCTATATAGTAACCATACTTGGTGAACCTCCACAGGGACAACCTGGCCCCACAGGAGTCCGTGGTCCAGAGGGCCCCCAGGGACAGAGAGGAGAGACCGGTCACCTTGGCAGGGCTGGACCAGTTGGCCTCAGGGTAAATAACTTACTTTACTTACACATAACCAACAGAAACGTCATAAGGATGTGCCTAACAAAGCGACTTATTTATCAAACTGGTCGAGATTATTCTTGTAGTTGTATGGTATTCTTCCACAGGATAGTTGGCTAAAGGTTATCACAGAACAATACATGCCAACATGCTTCTAAATGCTCTGCTATGATGATCTTAATGCCATTTCGTCTTATAGGGCCCCATGGGTACAGATGGTGGCCCGGGTGCCAAAGGACCAGTGGTATGTTTTCAGTAAATGATTTAAAACTCATCAAGTATTTAAAACAAGGATACTTAAAGGTCACATATAACATGACTGACTCTCCACAGGGTAATCTTGGCCCACAAGGTCAAGGCGGCCATCTTGGACCTGCTGGTCCACCAGGACCTCAGGGAAGCACTGGTCAGCCTGGTATCAAAGGAACACTGGTAAAGCAGCTTTACATTTGGAAAATTCTTGCTTTTATGCCTGGCATTGTTCTTTATAGTCAACTCTTGCTGTGTAGGGAACTCATGTTTTTACACTTTTCTGCGACAGGGAGATGTTGGTGTCCCAGGATTCAAAGGAGAAGCTGGACCCAAAGGAGAACCTGTAAGTTCGAAATACATCTGAAGAACCAACTAGAATTTAATTCTGTTGTACAAGAAAATTAAGTGTTATCTAGGTAAGTGAACCTGCTTTTATAATTTTCTGTGGGGTTTTGTCAATGTTCTAGGGTCCTCCAGGATCCCAGGGAGTGATTGGACCTCAGGGTGAAGAAGGAAAGCGAGGACAACGCGGTGATGCTGGCTCTGTCGGCACTGCAGGTCCCGTTGGAGAGAGAGTAAGTCATCATTCTGGCTCCAAATGTAACTGCTATTTGCAACAGAGCTGTACTTTAAAAACAAAGGATATGTCATTGAATGAGAGGAAGAGAATGAATCCTTAAGAGAGAGATTGAGCACTTATGGTATATTAGTGTGTGAAATTGGCAGTTTCTATTCATGCAGGGAATTAGGTGACTCATGGTAGGTGGTATGGCAACGGATGACACGAACAACTCATTGCAAAAAGGTTGGGGGTCTGAATCTCAGGCTGCCTTGGCGTTTCTGCATGGAGTTTGCAAGTTCCTTATGTCTGTGTAGCCTTTGGACTCCTGCCACAGTCTAAACTTTAGGTGAACTTGATAGTCTAAACTGCCCATAGTTTCCAAAGACTCAAACAAATTTAAAGCTTGGATGATGAATATGGGATGTCCCTCTTGTAATTTGTGAAGATGTCCAGATTCAAATGTTTCTGTTGATGGAACTTTCTTTGGAGCTTCAGTTCAGAATTTGTTAATGGTTTCTGAACTCCAATTATACAGTATTTCCCATCTTTGTTGGATAAATAACATGATGTGTTTTTTAACTAATTATCTTTTTTTAGGGAGCTCCTGGTAACAGAGGATTCCCTGGTGCTGATGGCATGCCAGGACCCAAGGTACTGTATATTTTAGACTTGTTGTACTGCTGTTTATTTGAATACATTCTCTAAACAAATGGGAAAATATATGTTGGAAGCACAGTAGCAGCCAGTTTTTACATGGGTTTGTGCCGTGGGCATTTTGATTGGCACTCATATAACTTATCTTCTTTTTTTTTTAAGGGTGCCCAAGGAGATCGTGGAACATCCGGACCACATGGGCCCAAAGGCTCACTAGGAGACCCTGGTCGTACAGGAGAGGCTGGTCTACCAGGTGCAAGGGTAACACTGAACATCTTTATATCCAGCTTTAATCTAGTCTACCAATTATATTATCAAATGCACTTCTGTTCATGTCCATATCCAACATTTCCATTGCTTATTCATTTGATCTCTCCATCCTAGGGTCTCACTGGTACCCCTGGAGTCCAGGGAGCAGAAGGAAAGCCAGGACCACTGGTAGGTTACTTTGCTCAATTACATTAACACTACTAGATTTTAGGTTTTAGGTTAAGATAACTGAAAAAACATGATTCAGACAAAGTTTGGTTTCCTTTGTAGGGTGCCCCAGGTGAAGATGGTCGTCCAGGCCCTGCAGGGTCCATTGGAAACAGAGGACCAGCAGGAACCATGGGAGTGCCAGGCCCTAAAGGATTTAACGTAAGACTGCAGAGTCCCTCAAGTTCTGCACTTATAATTCTTCCAATCAGTCCATTTCTTTCCTCTTCTATTACTAATTAAAAAAATACTTTCAACATAAGGGTGACCCAGGAAAGACAGGGGAACAAGGATCTGCAGGAGTAGCTGGTCAGAGAGTGAGTACTGTTTTTTGAAGGTTGTACACTTCACCATTAATGGAAAAAAAAACACATGCATGTGCTTTATGATTCACAAAGTAAGCACAGCAAGAATATAACATAAAAAACACTTTGTCTTCAGGGTCCTCCTGGAAAAGATGGAGAAGTTGGCCCTGCTGGACCCCCTGGCCCTGCTGTAAGAGTCTGATTTCTCTATAGTAACATTAAATGTATTTTTAACTGCGATCACAAATGACTGAGACATTTCATTTTCATCTCAAAGGGTGTCGCAGGCGACAGAGGAGAGCAAGGACCTCCAGGTGTAAATGGATTTCAGGTGGGTAAAAGATATTTGGCAGTAAGCCATGAGAAAGCTGTAATACACAATTACTGCCTTTGATGCAGTTGATGTGAAACATGTAGTTGTATATAATTTATATTGAGACTTTGATGTGACAGGAAGAAGGCTTATAATGGTTATATTGGACTATCTTGTATTCTTAGGGTCTGCCTGGAAATCAAGGCCCTCCAGGAGAACCCGGAAAACCAGGCGACCAAGTGAGTGTGACAAAAAGCTAGAAACGAAGTTTAGACCAAAGCAAGCTGTACTTCTATCTTGAAAACATCCTTAAATCTTTTGAATTGACATGAAGTCCATATAAATAAGAGATGTTTTCATTGATTTATTTAAGGGTATTCCTGGAGAGCTGGGTGCTGTGGGCCAGATTGGACCAAGAGTAAGTTCATGTCAATCCCATATATTATTTAGTTTAGTTAAATTCCTAAGTAAGATTGAATCTGATGGGTTTGGGTTTTCTTCCACAGGGAGAGCGAGGAATCCCTGGGGAGAGAGGAGAGCTGGGTTCAACTGGTCTGCAGGGGCCTAAGGGGATCCCTGGTGCACCCGGTCCTGATGGTCCAAAGGTACTAAGAGACATCACTTATATGTACAGCAATGCAAAACCATTCAAAACATTATGAGACTGATAAGGTAAAAAAAAAACAGCTGGGTGTGTAATTGAGACTTCTGTGGTTTAAAAATATTCCAGTCCACTCCGGTGATGTTCTAAAAAGCTTATTAAAGATTCTTTGTGAAGTACTCTGCTTTCATGAAAATTATGATCAAATACGCACATTTATGTTTTATAGTTTATTTGACAGTAATATGTGACTGTCTCAAGTATGCAGGTCTTTATTTAAATGCTTAAAATCTATATTCAACAGGTTTCTGGACCTACTGATTTATGGTGTCATCTGAAGTTAAAAGATATGAAACTTCCTTAAAATAAAATACATCAGAGGGAAACAGGAGGCTTTGCAAGATTAAAAAATACACGACATATCAGTTCAAGCTGCAAACACGGGGACACACAACTCCAAGATATAACCAGGGAAATAGTTTGTCAAGGATCATAAGGACTTTGGTTGGCAGTCCTAGGATTAACAATTGTTTGATTGCACTTCAAAATATGTCTAATATTTAATAATGAATCCTGCTTACTTCTGTTCTTGTCACTGCAGGGTAGTCCTGGTCCCCCTGGTGCACTTGGTGATGTTGGTCCTCCAGGTCTTCAAGGAATGCCAGGAGAGAGAGGCATCTCTGGCCCTCCTGGGCCCAAAGGTGACAGAGTAAGTCCATCATTATCTTGTTCTTTTATGCTAACAACTCATGCATGTATTTTATAGTACGCACATATTATAACGATACACGTATCTTGACTACAAATTGGATTAACAAAAGTGGTTGCAAAACCACATAATCAACCATTTTGTTTGATTGGAAATTCACTTAATTGATCTTTGAAAGACAGTATTTGTTATGTAACAATCAACACGTTTGAATTAAATGTAAGAAGTTGTTGCCAAATGATGTCTGCCAATAAAAGTGATTTTCTTTTTTACAGGGAGCGATTGGTGAGAAAGGATCAGAGGGCACAGCTGGAAATGACGGTGCTAGAGTAAGCATGCTATCTGTACTAATTCTGTTCAAATGTTAGACTAAAAAAAGAAGGAGAAAGTTGTATTACTGCACATTTGACACTTGTCAGGGCTTGTTCAGTCATGTTGGATTGACTCTGAAATCTCAACCACATTTTACCCTCTGTCAACAGGGAACCCCGGGTCCTGTCGGCCCACTCGGACCTGCTGGGCCCAGCGGAGAGAAGGTAGAGTGTTTTCTTACTGACACACATTCAAAGGCTGATCTTTATATCAGATTGATTCAAGGCTGAGACAAGTTGTGTTCTAGGAAAGTGTCAGTTCCCAGGATGCCTACTATGCTGTTAATCCTTCAGCTTCTTGTGTTCTTGGCTGTGTTTGATGGCATGTTGCAGCTTGTGAAGGACAGTCTTTGGCTCACATTGCCTTGCAAACATTGAAAAAAAAAACCCTGGAAGGATTATGGGAAGAACAGGCTCAATGAATGATTTTAGAAATGACTGTTTGAGTAACTTGTGATATCTTTACAGGGAGAACCTGGACCCAAGGGGCCAGCTGGTCCTGCAGGATCCAGAGGAGTGCCAGTGAGTAGACCTACTCAATGTTTCTCTAACTAGTTAACCTTTTTAATTTATGATTAAACTGCTGTTCCAGTATGTGCTGATTTCATTAGAACTCCTCATCTCCTTGTCTTTGTGTTTGTTACAGGGGGGAAGAGGTGACCCTGGTCCCATAGGTAGTGTTGGATTTGCTGGAACTCCTGTAAGTGCTATCTCTGTTGCTATTCTTTTTTTTGAAAAATTATGATTGATATATCTTAATAGTGATACAGAATGGGATTTAAAAGGTTAATTCACAAATTCAACTGGTTTTTGATGTACTTTTTAAACTTTAAACTTGTTCGTAGGGCCCGGATGGCCAACCTGGAGTCAAGGGAGAGCCTGGAGAGCCAGGCCAGAAAGGAGATGCTGGATCACCAGGACCTCAAGGCTTGTCTGGTGCTCATGGACCTCCTGTAAGTTGTAACAGAATAAAAATGCTGTCTTATGAATTTGTTTTACAGTAGTTGTTCTTGTAATTGTGCTTTATATACTGAAGCGTCATCAGTTGTACTTTTTTGTGGTCCAGTCTGGATGTTTTGCTGCATTTATTCCTGCAGAAAAAAAGCTTTTTTCACTCTTTTGTAAGTATTCCTGTTGATAAATGTTTTTCTAATAAAGCTTTTTTTTTCTAGGGACCAACTGGTGTTGCTGGGCTGAAAGGCGGACGAGGAACTCAGGGTGCACCAGTAAGATCAGTTTAAATGACTTATTGTGTATATGATAGTAAGTAATAATACTTTTAAACTGTATTAAACACTTTTGACTGTCATAACTTTAAACGCTATATATTCTTATGTCACTTTATTAAAAAAATAGTGAATACATTCTGTTCAAAAACCTGTCATGGAGTATGTGACGATCTTGTATAATTTTCCTCTTACAGGGCCCCACTGGTTTCCCTGGATCTGCAGGAAGAGTTGGTCCTCCTGGTCCCACTGTGAGTACTGCCCTCAGTCTGTATTTGTCACCATGTTAAAATACATCCAGAATGTGTCACATGTCCCTTACCAAACAAATACTCTGTTGTACGGATGACTTTGAAAACATGAAACATTATGTATTACTAGAAACTTCCCATTACTTTGAAGTGTCTTCAAACCTTTTGGATGAGAAGGGTTGTCATGCAGAATCTTTAAAAAGTTCTAAGCAAGCAATCAAACAATCCTCACACTTCATGTAATCATTGGGCAGATCTGCATGTGACAAGTGTCTCATTTGGAGCAGCTATAAACACTTACTTTTGTAAGTGGAAGGATTGTATTTTACATCACATACTTTTTTTAAAACAACGTTAACACTGTAGAGCTAGATGCATCCAATTCATGACCTCTTCCATTCCTTCCAGGGCCCACTTGGAGAGGCCGGACCCCTTGGAGCCCCTGGTAGAGAAGGTCCCGCTGGTCTTCGCGGAGACCATGGATCCCCTGGAAGACAAGGCGAACGAGGACCAGCAGGACCCCCAGGAAGCCCCGGAGACAAAGGGGACTCTGGAGAGGACGGACCCACGGTAAACTGATTTATTCTTTTGATAGCACATTCTTTTATTAAACTTTCTGAATTGGAATATATTGGTATCATCTTCAACCTGCGTCTGTTGATTAGATAAAACTGATGAGTTCGTAATCTTTCATTTACAGTAATGATATATGAATTGATTAAACACAGACTGCTCCGTAGCCTTAGTGGTGAAAGAGTTGTGAAGAAAAACAGCCAAAGTGTTTCAGTTAAACAGAAGCCTGTGTTCTTTTAATGGTCCCCCGCACACTTATTAACTTCTGTGGCTGTTCGTAACTCTTGGCCGTATTGACGCCTCTCTAACACAGACTGGTTGAACTAAGATGTATTGTGGCTGGTTTCGTGTGGTGTTACTGCAATAGCCATCTTACAAAAAAGGAGAGACTCCCTGATAATATTGTGAAATAAAGGCTGACCCTTTGGAAAGTTCTTGTGGTTTGGGAGGGCAGATATGGAAATGATCCAGGACGGAGAAGATTCACAGCTCGAGATGTTTATTCGTGAAAGAAAGGCAGACTTAACTTGACTTATTCGTGAGTTTCCGTGTGTCCTGTATCTGTGTGTGAGTGTGTTCTCAAAAGACAAAAAGAGCATCATGTAAACAACATAATTGTACACCATCAGAAGAAGAATACACTGTATCTCTGTTTGAGCTGATTAATCGATTTATCACTATAATTAATATTATGAATCTACATATGTGTGGCTTTAGGGTCCTGATGGTCCTCCAGGTCCAGCTGGAACTACAGGACAGAGAGGCATTGTGGGTCTTCCTGGTCAGAGAGGAGAGCGCGGGATGCCAGGCCTTCCAGGACCGGGGGTCTGTACTTTTCTTCAGTCTTGATTCTGCTGCACATGAAATCCTTTCCTATTGCAATGAATACTTTTGTCATGTACTCTTTAAAGTGTGTGTTTTGTGGAACAGCCTTTTTAGTGTCATGTTTCTTCCTCTTTAGGGTCCACCAGGAAAACAAGGATCCACAGGAACAGCTGGAGATAAAGGCCCTCCAGGCCCAGTTGGTTCTCCTGGGTTAAACGGACCTCGTGGTGATCCTGGTCCTGATGTAAATACGAATGATATCTCTCTTGTTGTTCTCAAATAACTTCACTTGAGTTTCTCTTTTAAAGTGTTGAATGTCTCTTATCTGGTCCTCAGGGTCCTGCAGGGTCTGATGGTCCTCCAGGCAAAGACGGAGTTCTTGGACAGCGGGTAAGAGCAACAAAGATGCTGAAAAAGTCACTTAAGCTTTGTTTTTTGCTGGTGTTTAACAGATGTTTCTTTTTTAGGGAGACCGTGGAGATTCTGGTCCAGAAGGTTTGATTGGTCCTCAGGGTCTTCCTGGAACTCCAGGTCCTGTTGGAGCACCTGGTGATGCTGGAAGGAGAGGAGAGGCTGTGAGTGGACTTTTTTGTTTTTCTGGTTCTGTTTCTCCTGGAATGTTCTGCCCTTTGTGTTTCTGTTAGTCCATCAGCAGGACACAAGGCTAGAGTAACGGTCTTAAAGTGTGCTGTGAACACATGATTTGAGCTCTGACGGCGTGCTGAGACTTGAATGAGGTGATACGAGGTGCTAACAGTGATGGGTTTGGCTTTAGGAAGGAGTTGGAGAGTTTTCCAGTGCTGGCTTCTTAATGATTAAACTGCTTTTCAGGGCTCAAGAGGACCTGTTGGCCCACCTGGCTCAGCTGGAAAGAGAGGACTAGTGGTGAGTCTTTTTATGGTTTCTTTTCTTTTTGCAGTATATTTAGGTGAACATTACCCCAGATCTTTATTAGTATAAACTTCTAAATTTCAAAAAATGTATCAATGAACATGTCAAATCTCTCTAACTCAGGGACCTCAAGGACCAAGAGGAGACAAAGGTGACCTTGGAGATCATGGAGAGAGGGGGCAGAAGGGTCATCGTGGCTTCACTGGTCTGCAGGGTCTTCCTGGACCTCCAGTAAGTCCCTGTGGTGCTCAGTTTAAATTATGCCGATTATGCTAATGGTGTTGAGTTCTTTGAACATAGTTGTCTGTACTTAACCGTAATGAGAGCATTCAATGTAAGTAATGTTTCACCAAAGAAGCTTCTACGAGTGCAGTTTTATAATTATCTCATGATAATTATCAGGCTCCTGTTAGTTCAGCTCTATTTGCTCATTTAAAGAGGTAAAAATAACTTTGTAATAATTAAGGAGTAACAAACTGGTGGACACCTGCTGTCTTCTGCAGCATATGGAGATGCTGAGGAACAATTTAAATCTACTCTTAGTCTGTTTCATCATTTCATTACTCTTTCCTTTTTGATCTTTCAATTGTCATGTCAATTTAGTTGCACAAAAGGTTTCTTTTTTCAATCTGCAGCCATAGCAAGATTTGATTTTTCAAAGTTTGTTGATCAAAGATGTCTGACCAGAAATTTAACAGTAGATTGTTTATGGATTTGACTGATGTGATTTGGCAAACGATCAATGAACAGGGAAAATCTTCAGAGCGCTTAAAACCTGCAACACTCAAATATGCATCTTCATCGCTGCAGCCATGTAAACACTCCTGTTAGGCCCAAGCCCTCATAGAAACTAAAGGCTGATAACAGATGCCTGACTTAATCAGCAACTTTGAAACAAAAACAAAACAAGTATGAAGCTTACATTTTTTGTCATCAAAAGTTGAACCCTCACAAACGGAGATAATCTGCTTCATCAGGACTGTGTGGGTGAAGTTTAGTGAAGTTAGTTTGACACTGCTGACAACATCACAAATCAGGTTTTAAATTGAGATATTGCTGAATCTTGATGAAGTCATGAGCACATAAGACATAAAATTTCCACCTGAGATCCTCCCACTTCAAATACGCTCAGAGAAAAACAATCTGTCTGAAAAAAGACAACTGAAGTGTGTGTGTGTGTGTGTGTGTGTGTGTGTGTGTGTGTGTGTGTGTGTGTGTGTGTGTGTGTGTGTGTGTGTGTGTGTGTGTGTGCGTGTGCGTGTGCGTGTGCGTGTGCGTGTGCGTGTGCGTGTGCGTGTGCGTGCACGTGCGTGTGTGTGTGTGTGTGTGTGTGTGTGTGTGTGTTTGCATGCAAATCTCTTTCATTGCCACGGTGTAATTTGTTCCTTTAGTTTTTAAAATGCATTTGAATAAACAAAGACTGTATTAAACATAAAATAGCAAAGTAACATAAGCAGTCAAAAGCTTGTGCTGCATTGTGGTATAGTTTCTAATAGATATACACTTGTTGCTTTTAGGGTACCACAGGTGAGCAGGGAGCTCCAGGAATCATTGGACCAGGCGGGCCGAGGGTAAATACTACAGTTTCATTTGTTTCTTAAGGAAACAAGGTTTATACTTTAGTTTATTGTCTGCATTCTAATTCAATGTTTTACTGATATCATTTAGGGGCCTCCTGGACCTATTGGACCGCCTGGAAAAGAAGGATACAATGGCCTGCCCGGACCCATGGGACCTCCTGGAACTCGTGGAATCAGCGGAGAGATTGGACCAGAGGTACTTTCTTAATATAAAGAGAGGAAGTTCTTTATTAGAGTGAACATCATTTAAACAGATGTTCAGTAATAAGGGAACAGGGTTAAAACAACAACACAGATACAAAAATAATGAAATATTTGTATAAACCCTGCAACTTCTTAAACCTCAGGGCCCTCCAGGAGAGCCTGGACCCGCCGGCCCCCCTGGTCCCCCAGGACCCCCAGTGGCTGCTATGGATGACCTGTTTGCCGGCCTTCACGATTACGACTCTGGCCCTCCTCCTCCTCCCGAGTTCAGCGAGGATGAGGCTCTGCCCAGCAGCAACTCCTCCACCATCTTGGCCGTGGACCCTGGCGTGCAGGCCACCCTGAAGGCCCTCAGCAGCCAGATCAACAGCATGAAGAGCCCCGACGGCAGCAAGAAACACCCCGCCAGGACCTGTGACGACCTGAAGAGGTGCTACCCCATGAAGAAGAGCGGTGAGTACGCTTTATAACCTCATATTTCTCCTCCTGTCCTCCAACCTCTTACTCTCTAAGCTGCTATGTTCCTGTTTATCCTTCCAGTGCTTTAAAATCTGGAAATATTGTTAGGGCAAAGTTTTGAACTGTCAACTAAACTTAATTAAATGCAATAAAACTGATTTATTTGACTGTTGCAGACACAGCAGCTGCAGAATAAATCAAAAAGAGCTATTCATCCAAATATCTGCGTACAGAATGCTGATTATGTTGTTGTGTAGGTGAGTACTGGGTGGATCCAAATCAAGGCAGTGTGGAGGACGCCATCAAAGTGCACTGCAACATGGACACCGGAGAGACCTGCATCACTGCCAACCCGGCCAGCATTCCTCGTAAAGTGTGGTGGAGCTCTTCCAGGAACAAACCTGTGTGGTTCGGAGCTGACATCAACAGGGGAACACATGTGAGCACTTAGATTTGGGGAGCAAAGGAAGAAGGGCTGTGAAGATGTAGTGAAGTTGTTAAAGACTTCATAGAAGAAAAAGCTTGTGAAAAATGTGTTCTTGTTACTAAAGCTTAAATACTACGACACGCAGAGTGAGAAAAGGGTGCAGAATAACAAAGAATAACTGACGACTGAGTGTATACGTGTATCTTGTTTGACTGATGATTTTTCTCTGTTTTGTATTGATTGCTTTTTTTTGTTTCCATAGTTCGCTTATGGCAACAAAGACCAGCCGGCTAACTCGGTCACAGTTCAGATGACTTTCATCCGCCTGCTCTCCAAAGAGGCCTCCCAGACCATCACCTACCACTGCAAGAACTCAGTGGGCTACAAGGACGAGAAGAATGGCAACTACAAGAAAGCTGTGATCCTTAAAGGTTCCAACGACCTGGAGCTCAAAGCAGAGGGAAACAACCGCTTCAGATACACAGTGGTGGAGGACTCCTGCTCGGTTAGTTCCAATATTTACTCTGCTCACATTTTTATCTTTAAGGCTAAATTTTTTTTGTCTCAATACATCTCATGAAGTGACCAAAAATAACAACGTGTCTCTCAACACCTTCCCCTCTTGTAGCCAACAAAGCTCTTTTTTCATTTTAAAGATCCTGTCAGTAACTTTCAGTTTAAGACAAAGCTGTGGATTGTATCTCTTGTCCTGTACATGTGTAGGAACAGATTTTTATAACAAAAACAATCTCATCCTGTTTTTATCACAGTCAAATGGATCACATGCGTTGAATCTCTGCAGTGGAAAATGTTTCAGTTATTCACCGTGTCTGACACTTACCCCGCTGCAGTGGTTACAGCCGTGAAAAGATTACTATAAGAAAATGATCAGTCTTGTTTATGGTCTTTTTTTAATTCATAAAGAGGATGTGTTATCACCTTCAAAACTATTCAAAGGTGTAGTGAGTGGGATTTAGCGGCATCTGGTGGTGAGGTTGCAGAGTGCAGCTGATAAAATCAAAACAGCTCCCCTCACTCTCAAACTATTTCTTGTTCTGGAGGAGACAAACAATGAAAAGTAAGAACAGGGAGATGGCTCGAAACACGGCTAAAGTTGGCTCTGCTACATGTAGAAATAAGAATTGTTTATAAGTTAGAACAGCTACATTATTATATAGCTTCATTATGTGTTCACAGCTTTTAGTGCTGCCACCAAGTGGCTGAAAATGCAATGTTTGCCCTTTTAATAAGACTTGTAAAACAATGCACATGTTGGTGAATATTTCAGCAACTGATTCTGATTCTGCACTCTGATTGGTTGCTGTAGGCCTGCAGGATGGCCTAATAACAGACATTGAATCTACTCGGCTTCGGATAAACATTCATTATAATATTCAGTCCTGGTTTTGGTCTTTTCATGGGATTTGTTGATAACAAAAAAAAGCAATTCAGGAGAAATAAGGGTGTAGTTCAAATGTAAGAGAACGTGTATCTGAAATCAGAGGCCACACAATACTTGGTTTATATTTAGTTGCCTTCAGGCACGCATAACTGTCTTGGAAATCATGTTTAAACTTTCATTTAGAGAACAACCAAAGATAACAGTTGAGTTCATCTCTAAACTCTTTTTGTTTATCTTTCACAGCAAGCAAATGGCCGGTGGGGCAAGACAGTGTTTGAGTACAGGACACAGAAAACAGCAAGACTT
The DNA here is from genome assembly GCA_020745685.1 of Tautogolabrus adspersus. Classification (NCBI taxonomy): domain Eukaryota; kingdom Metazoa; phylum Chordata; class Actinopteri; order Labriformes; family Labridae; genus Tautogolabrus; species Tautogolabrus adspersus. The sequence continues at coordinate 24,325,740 of CM036548.1, read as the reverse complement.
CCTATTGTGGACATTGCCCCCGTGGACATCGGTGGCTCGGATCAAGAGTTCGGCGTCGACATCGGGCCCGTGTGCTTCTTGTAAAACCGTCAGCAGGGACGCATGGAGGAGAATCCTGAGACTATTGAACTAGCAGCTGACGCGATCAGCCACATTGTACATACGAGTACTGAGGACTATTGTGGCCCTGTGGCAAGATATTTATTGTGCCTTCAACCCAGATCAAGACATCGAAGATTTGTAAGTTAGGATGAATGTTTGAAATTGACTTAAAGAAATTGGTACAAATCAGAATCATTCCTCTGTCTTCTTGTGTATGTTTGACTTTAAGCATGATGCATTCAATGCTAACCTCTTCAATAGTTTCATTTAGTCCTGAAGATTTGACTTTCTAATTTTATTTCGTACCATAAATTTGCCAAAGATTTAAGAATACAAAGGCTTTAAATGGTAACTGCTGTTTATAGGCTGAAAGATCCCACCGAAGCTACGTTAAATGTTGTTCTGCCACTACTATTTTTTACAAGTTTGTCTTTTACTTTATTGTTCTAAATGTTTGAATATAAGACAACATTGTGGTGCTATAGAGGAAACATACAGCCGATGATGCCTTCACTGGCGCTGGTATTTTCCAGAGACAGTTTTGATGATGTCTGTATCCAGTTGCTTCAAACTCTGTACCGACAAACGTGGAACATTAAAGACACATTAAGACTGTCGACTCCTCAGTGTTAGCTACCTCGTCACCCAAACGGAGAAACGATGACACTACATGTAAATCTTGTTTTCACAGGTGCTGTTTTGTAAGTAGTGTGATCCTTGTGCACTTCTCCCGGCTGCGCGGTACAGGGCGGGGTTTGGGGATACCAATAAAGATCTTTCTGTCAACGACGGAGAGATGAATGAGGTGTCGTGTGAGTGGTGTGTGGTGATTTGTAACTTTTTTTTCCTGTAGATTCAATATCGTACAGTAAAAGGTAGCATAGAATATTGGATTTTTATGCATGTCAGTTGCCGCTTTTCAGTATCCTGGACGTATATGCTCTTGAACTCCTTTTTTATAACCAGTTTTTTTTCTAGATAAGATGGCTGTGAGTGCCTGTTTGCTTTGTATTTCTTGCTATGCAACAAATTAAACAAAACGCTTGTTAATCCCCCCAAGCTCCTGTCATATTAATTCAGCTATAGTTAGAATGTTTGTCATTTTGCACATAAAGCTTTTTTTTTAAAGATATATATTGTAGTTTAAAAACACATTTATGTATTTATGTAGTCTCACATTTGTTTGTAATGTAAGCTGGATGTTTTAAATGTTTAAATGTGTCTTTAGGTAATTCTATTGTGACCGTTTGGTCTATTTATTATAGATTTTTAAGTTTAAGAGGATTGACTGCCTGCTGACACCCCCGATGCAGAGAGGAGGAGTGAAAGGAGGAGGAGGAGGAGGAAGGGGCTTTCCACACTGGAAGCAGAAGCATTTCATCCTTTGAAAAATAAATATTGAAAAGCCTTCTCTCTGCCTGTTCTTGTTTCAGACGAGTTCAACTGGTCTTTAAAAACTTTTTACTGTAGCCTACAAGAATAAAATGTCTGCCTCAAGAGAGTGTGAACTCCTGAGGCTAAACCCCCCGAACATTTGATTTAAAGAAAAGAAAGTGATGTAGAGATGAAACTGAAGAAGTAGGACAGCAGCAGAGGGAACTGCTCCTGAAACTTCAACACTTAAACATGTATCTACCTCACTGCCGCCATGTTAGCACTCCTGCTAGGCCTCAGCCTTCATAGAAATTAAATGCTAATACCAGAATGCATCCTAACACACACACAATGAAAAAGCTAGCATGCCTATTTTTATTTTGCAATAACTGCTTGGTTTAACCCTTTTAGTTGAATTTGTTAGCATGCTATCATTAGCTAATAAGCATCAAACACGGGGCTCTGTAGAGTCAGGGAGTCACTGAAATTATTAGCATTCCTCTTGTTTGGAAATCATAGTTTGTGCACCTGATCTAACAGCAGCACATGTAATGGTTGTTAAGATGTTTCAAACTTTAAAAAATGTGAGAAGACAAGTTAGAAGGATTTTTTGTTTGAGGAACAAAAGTGAGTGAGCAAAATGTTTCCAGGAGGCATCAGTCATTATCACAAATCTAGGCCATCTGTGAAACAGCACCACCCATATATTGATGTTTATAGCAGTGAGGCGACCTCTTGTGGCAGCAGAAACTGCTGCAAGCGACAAGCAGAAGTTTTTAACATACAGTAAAAAACTGGTAAACATTAAAAGGGGTTAGAAGTGTCATGTTTTGGACTTTAAGATTTTCAAGGTTTGTCCAAGGGCCTGAAAAGATGGTAAAATGGTAAATGGACCTTAGCTCGTGTAGCACTTTTCTAGTCTTCTAACTACTCAAAGTTCTTTTACACCGCAGGTCACACCTACACATTCACACACTGATGGTAGAGGCTGCTGTGTAAAGTGTCCATCAGTAGTAACTAATCCCATTCATACACATTTATGCAATCGACGAAGCAGCAGGAGCAACTTGGGGTAGAGCGTCTTGCCTAAGGACACATTGGACATGTGGCTGCAGGGATTGAACCCCTGACCTTCCAGGTTGAGAGACGACTGACTCTACCACTGAACCACAGCCGCCCCGACACTACTACTACCTGTACAGCAAGGGCTGATTATAGAACCTTTGGAAGCAGAAATCTAGTTTCTGTCACACAAATCCCCGAGCAGAGTCATGCAGAGGATCATCAATGACAGAGTCAACGAGAAGTCGTTTTTTCTGGACATATTGTTTTAATAACTGTAACAACAAAGTCAATGCAACCAAAAGTAGAATAATGGGAATAGTACTGTGTATGGACAGAAGCTGTCCAATCAAAAGTGCCTTCTGGTGCAAGAAAACAAAAGGATGCTAAAATGATGACAATGTAAAAAATATGACAACTAAATACTGACATGGCAACTTAATGTCGTGTGATACAAAAATAGAACAAACAACTCGTTGTCAGAAACAAAGGTTGTGCGTTAGCTCTAAAAAAGATGAGGCTGGATTAACTACATAATGTGAGAATTAATGTCGATTAAAATAAGATATGTGGTGTTAAGGTCAAGCTGTGTTAGTGAAACATATTCCTTTGCTCTTCTTCAGCAGCTTGTGATCGCCATACAAACAGGAATGTTTGAACAATACAGGTTTCAAATGGTGCACACACACAAACGGTCTCATATGAAAACTCTGTGTACCATTGGACATATTCGACTATTTACATCCCTCATTGCCTGTTCAAGCAAAGGTACTCAAAACTAATCCTTCCATAAGTGTTTTTTCTTTTACAAAAATAGTTCTTTTCTATAATGGATCTGAGTTTACCTTGAAATATCAGAAAACCAATGTAAATGCAAATGCATATAAACCTCAAGATGAAAAGTGTGACATCTTGACTCGACCGTGGAGTGGATTTTGGCACTTCTTCATACAAACGAGTTCAAAGTACGCGACAAAGAGCATCTTCTTGGCATCAGCAGCGGCCGTCGAGCGGGTCCAGGGAGAAGACGGTGCCCTCTAAGGTTAGTCCCATTTTGAACCCCTCCTGGAAGAGAGACATTCAGTCACACTGAGCCGGTTTCTATGAGTTCAATAAGTCTGTGTAACGTCAAGATTAGAGCGATGGAAATGCTAAACAAAACAGATGTCACAGCACGGTTGTTCGGTCACGCTTGGCCATGCATTATGTGATCAAGATCATAAAGTCAATACAAACAACAAGGCATGCATCTTCAAGGAAAAAAGCACAGATAAATATTCAGATTAAAGATTACAATTCAGCCAATTTTATTTCCTAAATGCAAAAATACGGTGAAAATTAAGACTGATTGCACTCGTTTTAATGGTCTCTAATAAAGTTTAAAACAAAATGTTTATCAAATGTGACTTGGTGTCTTAAAGAAGAGCATATCTCTTAACAAATATTGCCTGAAGAAACAATACTTTTAAGGATCAGTGTGTGCTCACTTACATTTGTCTTTCATTATGTGTTCATCTAACAGGACAGAGCAGGTTAAAGAACATGTGGTAAACATGCAGAGTTTGCAAAAATGCTAACTCTGCATGCAAAAAAAACATCTGCAGTCCGTTGGCAGGTCCAATAATAGACACACTGCACATGACAATACACAGATACGAATGGACAATGCACAAGCAGAATAACAAAACAAATGCATTGTGCAAAATGCAAACGCAAGTTACAAATGGTTTCCCTCCGTGTCTTGAGTGTCAGGTGAGAAGGCTGGAACACAGCACACTGTATCGACTCTCTAGGGAGAGACTGTTGAAAGTTGAAAAGATCAAAGTAGAAGCAGGTTTTCATCACGATGGGTTAGTGAGTTCATGCAGCAATCTCCAAAACATGCGAGACAAAAACACAGACATCAAAACCAGCATAGAGCAAAGAGTACAAACCATCTCTGACGCTACAGGCAGCAGGGAAGAGAGATGAATTCAGATGTTTGTGATTAAGAAAAGGTAGAAATAGAAGCAATAGTGCAGGTGCAGTGCACAGGGTTGTGTGCAACATCTCCCCTTACAGGCAAAATCCTGCAAATATAGTGCAACATGCAGAAACAGAAGGTTCATCTTTTCACGCTCCAGAAGTCATTGTTATGTGATCACAGCATGTTCAAACCTTCACATAGACACACTGAGAAAGACTTAATACTGTAGACTATAACTGTATCTGTAATGACTATCTGATAGCATGCCAAGCTACAGCAGTGGTTTCAAAAAAAGGTCCCCAAGTCCATTTTGTAAGCAGAACAATGCTGTCCTAACTACAAACAAATAGATATGATGCACAAAGACTGGCAACTGACCCCCCCAAAGAACTCTGCAGTAGTTATGACATGACAAAAACATGATGTGCCTTAAAAAGAACTGTCCTGACTATAATATGCACTAACCTGCACATGTTGTCTTTGCACTAACTCTGATCTAGAGGGGGGGGGGGCAGCTATTAAATCTCTCTAGCAAATTAAAAGTAGCTTTTGAAGGGGAGAAAATGTAAACAGCAAGCAACAGCAGTTGAATTGAACAGCTGCTGAGTAAACTACTTGTTTGTTTTTCCAAGTGTAACTCTGCATCAGTTGGATTTACATTTAGTAAACTCCAGCTCTGACTCTGAACTGCTTCCTGTACTTCTATTCACTTCTCCCTGAGATTTGTCGAGCTGATTCAGACCACGCTGCTGCTGAAAAGACAGACAGTGAACCTAATGCGTTTTTCTTCACTTCAACTTTGGCCGTCACATTAACGTGATGATAATCACATTCAAATATCTGACTGTCTTCTACAGTATGTGTTGTTTTGTGCCAGAGGAGCAGCCATGATATTTGTCTCCTCTGAAGAAAGCACAACAGATAAGCAACCAGTCTGATAATACAGACTGACTTTTAATTATGTGATCATTCTGAATATATTGGCATCATGGACTGATAAGCCCCAATCATTAAATGATTCTAAATAGTCACTAAAAATCAACTCTTCATTTGTTGCTCCATCAGAGCACAGATACAGCTGCGGTCTATTGTTCCACTGTGAAATCAAGACATGTTACAAAACACTGACGGCATCTTTTCTTGTTTTCACTCCGCTGAAAAGAATTGTGTGAAAACACTGAAAACTTTGTATTGATGCATTTTCTACACGACTGCACAGCTGGTTCCATGTGTGTGATCAATCTTAATAAAGAAGGAAGTCGGCCAATTATTCACCGCCGAGTTAGCGAAGGCATTCATTCTAATCTTATCGAGGTCGGCTTGTTCAGAATAAACATAAGTAGGAAGATAGAATTAGGTAATCCCTCACATCTGCTTGTTTGCTGCTCCGTCATTGATCCTGCATCTATAGTGAATATTTATAATTTCACAAACAGCCTACTGCGATGGCTTACAGTCCATTGCAGGGCAATTAGGACCAAACTTTCCAGTGCCAGCCTTTGAGCCGTGGCCCCACGAAGCACAAAAATAGAACGCAAATATGAATCTTCAAAGACTGACAGGAGATCCAGGTATCACAGTTTAATCAGCCTCCCTGCAGTTCTTTCAAAACAAAGCAGAGGAGTCTGACACAGACAGGAGCTCACCTGCATCTCATCCAGCTTGGACTGAATGTCTGGAGGGAAGTCAGCTGATCCGCAGGTGAACGGATCAAACGGCTCAGCACCAAACAGGTCCTTCCCTACAAACACACACACAGCAGGTAAACATCACGCTGGCTGAAAAGGAAAAATAGCTTCAATAAAAAGGGAGTTAGCTTCAAACGGCAGCAATCCTTCAGTGCTGCAGATTCAACTGTTAAGCAGATCTAATTAAAAGCTGTAAATCCTCAAATCAGAAAGTGATGAAGTCACGACTCACGTATATCTGGTGGTAATGTGGTTGGTGGGGGTGGGGGGCAGCCGTTGCTGGCTGGTGTGGGTACCAACGGTGTCACAGGAGAGAAGGGAACCATGTCGAAAACGTCTGTAGACTGTGGTTTCATGGAAATACTCCCGCCCTGTTTTAAAGGCATAAAAATGATGAAGCAAGGCTGGTTGTGTGTTGCAAAGAAAAACTAAAGAGCTATTTTTTATATAAAAGCAAGAGAAGAAGCAGAAAAAGACAAAACAGGAGACACAAAATACCTCAGGGACAAGCAACAAAGCTAAGAGAAGAAAGAATGAAGAAGAAGCATAGAGTGTTTACGCGAGGCCGCGGGATGCTGAATCCCTCGGTAGGTTTAGGAGGAAGAAGAGGAGGTTTGGCAGGTGGAGGAGTTAGTAACCCAGAGGATAAGTTGGACTCCGGCGAGCTCATAGGAGTGAGCGTGACGGAGGAGATCTCCAGACACGAGAGCGACTTGATGCTGTGACACCAGAAGAGAGAGGACGGCCTCTGCAGCATGTACGCCTCATTAGACGAGTTTATGTGCAGCGGCTGAGGAAAGATCGCACACAGAAAAGGAGCAGAAAAGGAGAGTATTATTCCGTTTTGCAGAGAAGGAGAGGTGAGGGTAATTGCATTCACAGGAGGCTGCTTCAAATACTGGCATTTGGCCCTGTTAGACGGGGGAATGTATCGCGTCCCTCATCAGACCAATCAGGTGTGTAATTGCTTTGCATCAGACACAGCTTAGACCCCCGCAGACTCCCTCCAGAGAGGTGGGGTCTTTCTAAACTTTAGTTTGAGGCGCTGCATTTAATCACAGAAGCAGTATTAGCAAACACAGCAATCCCTAGAAATAATGAAGAAACGTGCAGGTTTGAGTTAGAACAACTTTCATAATTAAAACATTGTTAAGTTGTGGACTTTTGGCTGATGTGGAACATTTGAATCCCAAATGATTAGCAAGTCAAAATACAGTCTGTCTGCAACATTTCAATTAAAAGTGAACTATGTGACTTCTGAAATCTCAGTCTTGAAAACATCTTTTAGTTTAGTTTAGTTTATTATTTCGATATTTGTTAAACATGCTCTTGTTCAATTGTGTATGCTCTGTGGTTTTGCAGTTACAACCTGTCTTGGTCTGGTATGACCAGAAGCCTATGTTGTGTAATGTTGTAAGCCTGGTTTGTTTACTTCTGAGTGGTATCTACGCCGTCGTCGTCTACGCTGTCGTGAGCACTACGTTCTTGTGCGTTGGTGTGTCTGTGTAGCTCTGCAATACTCCGTCTAAAAACTCTAGTTGCCGTGTGATTTTTTTGTCCTTGTTATTTCACCAGTTTTCGGTTCTGCCACATTTTCTGCTTGTTGGTGGACAGGAAACCATGGCGACTGTTATCGAGTGTATAATGTTGGATTTGGAGCAGATAAATAGCATTTTAGAGTTTTTCCTTCAGCTGAAGTCTACGCCTAAAATGTTGTAAATGCCGGAAATCCGATGCTTCCCAGCAGACCAGTCACAGAGCTTGTGGTCTGCATTGTTTGAACATGTAGTTACATTTTTCAGGAGGTGCACATCAGTCTACGTATGTAGGCTTCTGTGTAGGTAGAGGGCTAATATCGAACCTATTATGCCGTATGCTACGGCAACCATTCAACGCAGCAGAATAAATCAGGCTCTAAGTGGATATTTTTATGGAGCTGATTAGAGTGACTGTTCCTGTACATTCAACAGTATATGAGCCACAGTTACTGCAGTTAATAAAAAATAAATGGCCACAGCTTCCTTTAATGTGTGGACACTACATCTGGTTCAGTCTTGAAACTGAAGTGATGTCTGTGTTTGTGTCGGTGTGTCTGCAGTGTTCTTACTGGTGACTCATGAGCAATCATCAGCTGCTCTTCCAGATCTTGAAGTTGTTTCTTCAGCTCAGAGTTTTCTGTTTCCAGTTCTTGGATCTGCATAAAAAACAAAAGCAGCTCACTCACTTCAAACGCTACTACTGTAAATGTAAGCCTATATGAACAACAGTAGAACGTCTGATATTTTAAAGCCTCAATAACTGTGGAAACACAACTAACTTTCAACTAACCTTCAACCAACCAACACTAGTAGTTCATACCTGTCTTCTTCAGAAATTGTGTTTACATAAGAGATTACAGAAATAAAAAGTTATGCCTCCAGTCTTCACTTCATCATGTTCTGTGATATAAAACTCAAATCTAAGCAAGTGTATTTTCTCTCGTTTAGTCAAAAAGACGTGATCACATTCGACTGACAAGTACAAAAAAAACAAAAAAAAACAAGTCCTGTACTGTTAGTAATAAGTGAAGAAAATGAAATGAGGAAGGGCTTTTATTTCACCAAACCCCACGTGTACATTGTCTTCCTATTTTTTAACCTTTTACAAGCATTGACGGCCACATTTGTTGCTTATTGTCTGTTGAAATCAGATCATTATCTGGACTTGTCAGGTGAATGAGTCTTATAATAAACGATACTTTTGACTAGAAATTAGACTAATCCACCTGCTTAGGTTTGACTTCTTTAAGTAGAGTCAATGATTTGTTAATACTTTCAGTTCATAGGACAGAGGGAACAGACTGACAGTAGCGTCCTTGGGTCCCTTGAAAGGCGCTGTATGAATTCAATGTTATGGTTTATCTTAATTAATCTCCATCTACAAAGCCATCCAGACTCCAGAGCCACTTGCTTTGTCAAAGCTAACAGCATCATATAACGGTCTGTATGTATTGAGGCTTTCTTTCCTCTTTGTTGGACGTCCTCTCAGAACTATGAATGAAACTAAGAAAAGGCAGAACTTGACTGAAAACAGCCGTCACAACTTCTATATCCATTCCTGAAGACATTGTGAAACAGAAACTACAGAAAAAATGTTGCAAGTGAATCCTGAGTTAAGAAAAGTTCCTTAAAGCACCTTTACCCGGGGTGCTGATGGGCTAGCGGTTAGGTCAACCCCATATACAGCGGCTATAGTCCTCAAAGCGGGCGGCTCGGGTTCTAGTCCGATCTGCGGCTACTTTCCCTCATGTCATTCCCGACTCTATCCACTGTCCTATCTAAATAAAGCCAAAGTGCCCCATATAATACCTACCATTTGAGAAAGTAGTGCACATGATTCATGTCACAGTGATGTGAACATACAGTACCACATTCTGTCAATTAATTAACGAAGTTCATGCAAACACTTAATCAATCACACTTTACACCAAACCAGTGAGAAAGCTCCAGAGTTTCAGCAGACTGCACAATAATTCAATTTCAGATTGAGTCTGTAACAACCAAGCTAACAACCATTAATATTCATTACTGACAGTTTTCATCAACACAGCTTCATTATTGTGCAGACGGAATGATTTAAAGCAATCCATAAGAAACAAGCTCCGCATTAATTAATAAATGTATGACTGTGTCAGCGTGGTGGTATGAGTTTTCAAAGTCAATTAAAGTCGATGTGAAAGCAAACAAGCCGACTCAGAGAGACGTGACGCGTACTCTTTTCTGTAGAGTTCCAATCTGTTTCCGTGTTTCCACGTCTTTGCCTCCGGACTCCAGAAACTTCTTGTAGGCCAAGTCGAAGGCCTGGCCGATAGTTAGAGTTATCTCTTCCGCCTGCAGCAGGAGAGAAACAGAGACTCACTCGTGATATCTACCTAAAGGAAGGCCATGAGGGCAATCAAAGCTCAGAATCAAATCATAACATGTGGATCACAGATTACAGGAAGCAGGCGACACTTACACACTTTTCACTGTCAAACACGTAGCACAGGTGTTTGTTGGATTCAGAGTCTTTGCAGATAAAAGTGAAGATTCTTTTATCGGTTTTGTCATCAGCACAGAAGGATATCCTGTGTAACTGACAGTTATGCTGCACATCCTGTGAAAAAACAAGCCCAACACATTCATTATTTACAGACAACATGAACATCAGCATAAGAAATGAACTTCTTTCTTTTCACCAGTGTCAGTTCAGCTGCAGAATCATTCAACTTCTGAAAACAATAAAATGCTCACTTTTGTCTTCGGGTCGAGTATCTTCACACCATAAATGGAGATCTGCAGTTCCACTTTGGGGGTCTTCTGTCCCTCCGACTTCTTGATATGTCTCTGAAACTGCAGATGAGAGAAAACACATACATAAAAAACCTGGACACGCCCCTGGGTATGGGCAACCAATTACAACTAACCAACAGTCAGATTATTATAGAGTATTTATTAGTGTTGTCAAAGATATATTAATGATATGTTTTGGGTTTTGAGGACTCTGCAGCGAGGTTAAGCTAACAACTGATGGAGAAGTACGAAGGGGAGTAAAGAGTGCCAGTGAGGGAGACGCATCATTGGATGTGAGGAACTCTTACTGGAAGCTACACGATAATGATTACCATTTTAAGATAGAGATTGAATCTCTTACTCCTCAGTGTTTGTTGATCTCACTGTTTAACATTGTAAACTTTGACTTTAGGGACATTGTGTGTGAAATAAGATGTAACATATCTTATTTAGTATTCTCACAGCCTCTTACATTACAACACATTGATGCCTACAGTCAAATGAGTAATTCAGCGGATATCCAGCTCTTGTGTGGCCTTGAGTTAAGCTTCTATAATTTAAGACATTTACTTTTCAGGGCCTGTCGACACTAACAAGAACCGACCAGGAGAGAGAGTAGTACACGTCTAACAAGGAGTTTAATCTTGCTGAAGTGGAGAAACCATTTATTTGACACAAAACCTCAGTATTGGACTTCCCCATGGAAACATTCCTCCGACCCGTGTCTTTCAGTTCTGTTTTTTACATTTACACCATTAATCACCCTCACATGACCTTTTGGAGTGATAACCGAGCTGGGCCTGATTGTCAGTGTATCTGGGAGAGTAACCATGGAGCCTTGGTGTTCAAGATCACATGTAATATAACAATAGAGGTATGGGTTTAGGAAAACACACCTCCCCTACAAGCGGCCTCACAGATTGAACTCTTGGCAGGAGAAGACAGACAAGAGGCCAGCAGGCAGCGAGCAGCCACATTACCCAGGAGCTGAGAGAAAGGAGAGGCTGTCTGGGTTCTGGCTGTTCTCAGGCAGAAAGGCCAGCACTGCTAGTAACATGGACACAACAATATTGCAGTGACTGAAGGCTGAGGTTTGTTGAGTTTATTAGAGCCTCATTGTCTGTGATGTGATGTTAGTCACCAACTCATTTAAAGTCCTAATATAACTCACAGCATCATGTTTGTGTATCTGATAGTTAAACCTCTGAATGGAGCGCGCTGCCAAAATCTAAGTTCACTTTACAACAATGACAAAACCACATACTTCCTATTTGCTTATATTTCAGGCTGTTACTTCATGCAGGACATATTTTAATATTACATGTTTCTTTGTTATTCGACTTTCTTTTTAAAAGTTGATTTTTGGGGCTTTTTGTTCCTTTATTTAGAGACAGGACAGTGGAAAGAGTCATGACATGCGGGAAAGGAAACAAAGGTTGATTTGGAACCGGGCCGTCCACTTGGAGGACTACAGCCACTGTACATGGGGCTCTTACACTAACCACTACCAAACTGGGGCCCCATGATATTCTTATCACACATGTATTTGAACTTATCATATATGAATGTACCGTGTGAAAATATAGATGCAGATGATACTGATGAATATATACGATTACTTCTACGAGTCCAACATGTCCCCACATTATAAGCTTGATATTGTAAATGATGTTAAAAAAAACAAGAGCACAACTATTTGTAAATTGCATTAAAAAGACACCAGGTCACTGAAGGCCCAAAGAGTGTCAGACTGCATGAAAAACCACCAACATGTTTCATGGTGAAATATTAAACTTCTAGAACAGAGTAGGATAGCTTTATGTTTTGTGAAAAAGAAAGTTCCTATTCTAAAGTCACATAGAATCATCCCTACAACTTGAATCTCATCATCTAGTGTTGATGCCCCCCTGGTTATAGTATTTATGCACATGACAGCTTCTCTTCAAAGCAAGAAGACAACATAAAATAGAGATCCTACTGGACACTATTTGTCAGGCACTATATTAGTGATGTGTCGGTCGCGAACGAGCCGGTTCAAGTGAACGATGGGAGCCGGCTCCCGTCTGTGTAAAGTAATACAAGGCAGAATGCAGAATTTGCAAAATGAAGCTTTCATATCGAGCCGGTTCCACAAACAACCTTCACAGACACATGAGACCTGTGCATCCACCAGTTCAGTTGGAAGAAAAAAGACAGCTAGCATGCCTGCTTCTGGCTGTCATTGGGTGGTTTCAGAGGCACAAGGATCTGTAAATGCAGTGAAAATGATTGGCAACTTATTGATATTAGGAAATGTCATTTTTACTTTTGAATACCTCAGTACAAAGGATGTATTGAATAATTTAAGTGATACTGTATATGTGTACACATACAAATCACAAGTCAAAAGAGCGCTAAATTTGGCTGAATTATAAAAGGCATAAGTGGTAAAATGAAGAGCCGTTTTGGAGCAGAATGAGCCGGCTCTTCTTGGTGAGCTGAGCCAAATGATCTGGCTCACTAAAAAGAACCATAATTCCCATCACTACACTATATGACACAGGGTCAAAGCTACAAACTACAAGAGAACAACTACTCCAACTACTGCCTGCTAAGCTGGCAGATATATCCATCAGGAGAAGGTCGAGATGAGAACAGAGTTAAAAGGAGAGTTGGCTAACATCTTTGCCATATCAACGTGTCATTGCAGTGTTTCATGCTTGTCAAATTATGCAGGATGAATGCAGGATGAGGTTTAACCTACAATCATCTAGTTTCTTGTTGTTCTGGAAAAGAGTTGTGTTTTTAAATCTCAGTCTGTATTTCAATGAAGAAGTTTCTGGCCACCTGCTCATTAATTCCTATGTGACCTGTCCTTTAAAGCTCTGCAGGGTATGAGGGTGTCAGAACAGAAAACAATCGACACAATAATCCAAAACAATGCACACACACACACACACACACACACACACACACACACACACACACACACACACACACACACACACACACACACACACACACACACGTAAATACTGTGAAGAGTTAGGAGGGACCACACACACACGTTAATACTGTGAAGAGTTAGGAGGGACCTCAGAGCTGATGCTACCTCTGAGGTGTAGCTACTACAAGCAACCTCTTTAACATTACAAATATGAATTGAAACAATTTCACATAAAGAATGGCAGCAGCTTTAATCAGCATGAATAACAAAGAGCATTATTGTACACTTGAGTTTACATTAGTGGAGTTAAGACTAACACTGTAGCTTAGTATTAAAGGATTATACTGTTTTGAGAAATTGTTTTCCCCCCTCTCTCTCTTAAACTGCAGCATGTAATTAGATCATCTCATTCAGCATGGGAGTGGTGAGGAATACTAAGAGTCAAGAGTGTTCATGCTGAATCTCTGAGCTCTATCAGTGTACTGAAGACTTTAAAACGATGTATCTTGGTATTTTAAAAAACATTTAAGTTTAGGGTAAGAGACAATAAGTGTCATGGCAGATAAAAATCGTTTTATTGAGTTTTGCATCACCTCAGGGTGGGTTGAGCGAGCACGCTGCTGTGCTTATCCAGCAGTTATAGACATCCACACCCTGCGGAGCTGAGAAACTCCAAGGGCACCTTGCTGTTAACTGATGAAGGAGGGGAGTATTTGTCACTCACTCCCTCCTCCCCTCACTTGCTTTGAGGTGACTATCCAATCGGGCTACTCAGGAACACTTTTCCATGCTTTAGGCTACACAACTTCATCTGAGCGACTGGCTTTACCTTGAGCTTTCTGACTGCATCCTTCACAACTTCTGTGCCTTTTGGGGCTTCAACCTCCGTGTTTCCAAGGAACTGGAGAGAGAACACAAAGACATATTTAAGATTTAACGGCAGCACAACAAAGACAGATACATTCACGATGTGAGTAAAGGTAAAGTGCTTTATCAGCACTTATCACACAGCTGTGTTCAATGCTTGATTCTGATTGGCCAATTATGCATAGCAACAGTCTGACATTCACTATTGTTAAAAATAATTCGATGTTACTTAGAAAAGGGACGTGGCTCCTATCACAGACTCTGGAGGATTAACTGTAGTCATATCACAATGTGTGGAAAGAAGTCCAGTTAATTTGACGTCTGTCTATTTACTGTGGGAGAAAAGAGAAAGGAGACGAGAGTAACGGACGAAAGAGGTAAACGATGCAAAAACTACAGGCTATAGCAGAGCTGCCTAATACCTTGTAGAATGCCATCTTGTAAGGTCAGAACCTGAACAGCCCTGACCTGACAAGACTTGGACTCCACTAATCCTCTGAAGGTGTGCTGTGGTATCAGGCTCTGAGACGTTGGCAGCAGACCCTTTAAGTCCTAGTGTTGAGGTGGGGCCTCCATGGATTGTTATGGGTTGTCCAGCACGTCCTAAAGCTGTTGGATTATAGAGATCTGGGGACTTTGGAGGCCAAGTCAACACCCTGAACTTGTTGTGTTACTCGAGGCCATCTTCCTTCTTTTGCTCTGTGGTCCAGTTCTGATGCTCACATGCCCATTTGAAGGCCTTTTTGGGTCATACAGGGGTCAGCATGGGCATCCTTACCGCTCTGCAGCTAGTCAGCCCCATACCCAACAAACTGTTATTCACTGTGTGTGTTCTGACAGCTTTAACCACGCAGCCTGCCTTTGCTCCACATGCTCCGTATCAATTAGCCTTGGCCGCCCATGACCCTGTCACCATTTAATCGGTTTTCCTTCCTTGGACCACTTTTGTAGATACTGAAAACTGCAGACCAAAAACACCCCAGCAGAGCTGCAGTTTTGGAGATGGTCTGACTTGGTCGTTAAGCCATCACAACTTGGCCAAAGTCAAAGTCGCTCCATCCTTAACCTCGCCCAGTTTTCATGCTTCCAACACATCAGCTACCAGACAAAATGTTCACTTGCTGCCTAACATATCCCCAACACTTACTTAGCCATTGTAAAGAGAATCAATGTTTTTTAGTCGCCTATCAGTGGTCCTAATGTTAAAGCTGGTCGTTGTGTGGGTACATAAAGAAGATGTTATTTTGAAGAAAGTTTTAATTACACATGATTCACAGTTATTTCATGAATCAGGCCAGAAGGAGTGAACTCTTTGAAATTAGCATACCAATCACAGATGACATTTGAGTCAAAAACATCTGGTACCTCTTATTTCAAAGTTCAGATGAGGGTAAATAACATCTGCAACAAATGATTCATGCTCACTTCCTTCAGAGACAGAATCTTACTATATTACAATCCCCCCCATGGCTAGGTAACAAAGCATATGTCTTCTACATGTAATGAAAGCACAGACATACGCACATACTGGAGCAGCACTTCTGCCGTTCGCCAACAGATGGAGCCATTAACCTTTGTGCCTGAACGTTATGTTTTCCACCTGGCAGCAGCAGCAGCAGTAATTGTTCCAGTCACACACACTGCTTCAGTGCCTCCTGGGCTTAATGTGTGTAGCCTGTTCCAATATCAGACCTCATAAACACTGGTGTCAGCCCCTTAAAGGTTAGGGGAAACAAAATAACAGTGTCTCTCACTGGAGCATGGCAAACAGCTCAGACAGACAGGGATTGTCTCTGAGACACAACAGGTTCTGTGTGAAGCTTTGCATGACTTGGATTTGCAAATGTATCTTTACTTTTAAAGCTTGAATGACACTTTCCACACATGTACTTATTTAGAATCATCCCACTCTTGGTTGACGAACTTTGCAATTAGTCGTTCTGACTTTTTGTGAAGGAGGATCTTCACGCCAACATGAAAATGGCTAAAATGGCACTAATCGATGGAACCAAGAGACAAATTAAGTCGTTATACGAAGGTGTCAGCACTATGCACCAGTGTGACAAATGTACTCTACCCTCTTAAGGACAGGTCTGAGAGCACTGCTGACAGATGCCCAGAATAGACTGGAGAAGTACTCGTTCCTGACCAGTGCATTCTGGGCGACGACTGGGGAGGTTTCACAAGGCAGGCCAAGCTTGGAGGCTCATCCATCAACTGGTGCATACAGCAGAAACAAGCCACCTCCTCCCACTTATTCCCCATTGTGCAGATTCATACTAAAGCGTAGAGGCACTGTGTACCCTCGGATGCAGACGTGGAAAAAAGTGCAGAGAACACCAATATATTTCAGACCCACTACATGTCTGATGAGATGATAAATCAAAGTAGATGCAGTGCTGTGCAGAAACGGTTCCCTGAAATGTTCTGAACAGATTTAAAGAGCAGGGTTTGGTGTGTGCAAAATGAACAATATTTGAATGTGACATGATTCCTGATGTTTGACTCAGAGATTTCCCAAGTCTTCTCTTAAGATTCCCTCGAATACTCCAGAAGTCTGTAACACTGGTTGATTATAATTAGTGTTCAACAGCGTAGTGACAGAGCACTGAGAGAGATGGGATGTAAAAAAAAAGACGACTAGCCTTACTGTCAACTCATTGCAAGAAATAGCTAATCCTATTCAGAACAGGAAAATACCACCTGGACTGACATGGAGTCTGTAGTGACTGGTTGATGACAGCATTATGTCATCAGTATGAAGATGTAGGTTTGTATTGCTTTGGTGTGGGCTGTAGCCAGCAGGGGTTTTGGACTGTTTATAATACATATGTCCCCTCTGATTCAGGCTGCAACTTATGATTATAGACTAGAAAACTACATCTTAATAATCTTTGTCGCGGGTACAAAGAAATGGAGTTTACAACTTTTTGTCAATGCAACAAAAAACTATGAAATGTCAACAATAAGACACAGCGTGATGAATCAAAACCACACAGTGATAAAATAGGCACAAAAAAAAACAGAGGCAGTAGCAGTTGAGGTGGTACGATCCGACCTGCTAACGTGCAATCATACATAGGCAGATGTGCAGTTATATATGGCTGAGTCAGCAGTTATGTGGGTCATACAATTAACAATCAAATGATGAAATGAAATCTTTAAATAATTTGTAACCAAGTCAAAAATCACTCCATGAAATTTCCGTGAAAACATTCTGGAAATGATGTGTTAAACTGATTTTTAAGCACGTTTGTCATAATGTCAAGCTGATCCTGCAGCTTCTGGCTCCAGATTCATCACTCTGAGGTCAATCTCTGGGATACATTTACCTAAGCTCTCGACTGTAAATAGATAAATCAAACAAGCTTAACACATCTCTGGTTTAAGTAAAGACGAGCAATTCATTGTTTCACTGATATTAAGAAAATCATCTGTAATCAAAAGTAGATGTTGTAGAACTTCGATTGTTATTTTGCAACCTGAGGATCTTCGAGCTGTTTGCAACGTAAGGTTTGAAGTGAAACAAAGTGATTTAGAAAAGTCTACAAAGTTTGTTCCTGCAGACGATGATTCACCATAATGCCAGAACGATCCAGACATGACCCGAGTGTTCTCATTAGTGGCTGCAGTCAGGCTGCTTCTGCTGCAGGACCATGTGCCATGTCACAAATAACACTTCATCTTAAGTTTAAGCTTCACAATAAAATCTTGAGGCAAAAACAAAGATTGTTCTCAGTTTTTCATTCAACATAATGAATGCTTTAAGCCAGAGAGAATTGGCCAAACAGTCTCAGCACTTTCTCTCTCATTCCTCCAAATCCTTCACTGATGAGTGCCTTTCTCAGATCTCAGCAAATTTAGCCAGACAGACAACTCAGCAGTCAAAGCCGACAATATGCTTTGATATTGAAGGCATGATCTCTGCCAGTTCCCCCATGTCTCTTTGCTGCGAACACTACGAGAGCTTAAGTAGTTTGGTAGATTTTGGTAGTTTTGAAACTGGACCTCAGATCTGTCAGAACTCGTGTGAAGCTCAGGATGTCGATGAGTGATTCACTGCTTCATAGGAGGGGAAACTCTTTGTCAAAGTGATGCAGAAAGAGGCAGACTGACAGAGAAGTGCTCCCCAGGTCACAAAGTCCTCCTTCAAGACGTGTTGGCTGGATTTGGAAAAGGCTTTTAGAGGAAAGTGTTTTATCTTAAGCCATGTTTTCAGTCATTGCGGAGCGTGCCATTTCACTTCAAGTTACTCACGGATCAGAAGTTTGGGAAGTTTTGACAGAAGCTTGAGTCACTTCGCATAAACCCCTGATGTTCAAACATTAATGAATAAACAAGTCAAGATGAGTAAGCTCAGAGAAAGTTTGAAATTAAAGTTTTACAAGGATGACTTTATCCCATCGCAGCGCAGAGGAAAACAACTGCACTGGAAGATTCCTTCTACAATCCAAATGATCATCGTCACGTTTTATTTCATCCTACTATGAGGAGCTTTGAACTGGTTATTAAAAAGTCTTCATTAAACACTGCAGCATCTTGATGACCTCGAAAAGCAAACCAGACCATCAGTAAGAAGTCCGACTTTTCTGTTAAGCTTTTCATAATGCTGCTGTCAGCAGGTCAGATTGTAACCTTTACAGATCATAAGAGCCTTTTTTGATTTGACCTTATAGCAGCAGCAGCAGCAGCAGCAGTAGTAGTAGTAGTAGTAGTAGTAGTAGGAGGAGGAGGAGGAGGAGAAGGAGGAGGAGGAGTTCATTTGCCAGTAAAAAAGACAACAGGATGAGAATTTTCCTGAGAGAATATTTCACACACATGTGCAGGAAAGGATCAGCAAAGACAAAAAAAGCAGAATGTTGACTGAAGAATAAATGGGCTAAACTGGACGGTGACAGAGCACGGGCTAAAACACGATTCAGCCTTCATCATAAATCTTTCCAGAATGTTTCCTCCACCTATAGACAGGTATGTATGAAGTGTATCTGATTTATGACATGCATTAGGCGACGTGGCAGGATGGGATCCATAGAGGTCACAGTGGACAAACACGTGCTGTTCTATAACTGGCTGATAACATGACACTCATGTGCTGCAGAACTTTATATCGCTGTTGGCTTACATGAAGATTTTACTTTAGAAATGTAATTCAACAATTGTTGATTCATCAACTACTACAACTTTGACTAATAAACCAAATATCTTAGTTGTAGACTGAACAATGTTTGTGAACATTACGAAAAGAAAGTAGAGGTTAACCAATCCATCGGCGTGAGATCGAAATCAGCCAATTTTCAGCCTGTTGGGCGGTGACCTTTAATCAAATATGTGATTCTGTGGTGATCTCAGATTTACACACACAAGCTGCAAGTTTCATGCTTTGTGCACAGCGACACACGTAAGCTGAGACGTGGGCAGTGTGAGGTGCTCTTCAGTAGAGGATGAAGGCACTGACCTAACTGGATGATAAACCGTTTCCTGGCACTTGCTCCTCTTGCTGAAAGTAACTCTACCAGGTTTAGTTTGGCATCCGCATGACCACATGTAGGTGTGTGCTCCCTCTCTCTTTATCGCTCTCTCTCTCTCTCTCTTTGGTGAAGACGGTAGGCTACAATAAAATATTATTTGAATGATATTTCCATCAAACTCTTTGGTCGCGATGAGACACTTACAGTTAATGATGAATCCTCAGCATGTGAACGTGTGAGTAAAACCTTTGACCTGCCGTGAGACGCATCACTTTGCATAAATATCAAAGATGAATGCATATTGATAATTAATGAACATAAAAACGGGTCACAAAGACGGCGACAAAGACGGAGGCAGACAGGTAAGAGACTGTGAGAAACAGCTTTATGAAGTCATTAACTGTAGATATTCGATGTGTGATTCATGATTCCTTCAGGAGTCAGGGAGAATGCAGCGAAGAGAGTGAAGCAGGTTTGACTTTACATGAGAATGAGAGTCGGTTATGTATCCTGGTGCAGTGTGGAGGATTTCTCTTTGATAAACAGTCAATGTTTTATCAGTAATATATATTTTAATTAAAAAATGTCTTTCCTCTTAATTTTGTCCTTTAAAGAAAGAATAAAATGGAAACGTCCAAAATGGAAATTGGAAAGAATCGTCCAAAGCATTGCAATCTGTGCATCTCAAAAACAAAGTTAACCAGGTTCTACCATCTTTACAAAACAGTTTTTACTCTTAAAGAGCCCTAACCAGCCAAACATTATGAATGACCTTTTCTCTGCTCAAGAAAATGAATACTATAAAGAAGTTGCATCTTTCTTTCTCGATTCTTTAACAGATACACGTAATGACAAGAACAAGATCATTAGTACACCATATGTTCCACTTTTGTCCACAGGGGGGCGCCAACGTCAACATACAATAACACATATGTAGCTGCTTTAAGTGAGGCCTCTTTGAAAAAGAAAGGAATGATGTAAATCTTTTAACAGGCTCCAACAGGAAGAAAATAAATAAATAGTGAAAACTTGTAAGCTCATTTGCTCGATGAAAAGGCGTTTTTGTCCCAGCAGAAATGCATCATGGAAAACTAGACTGAGAGGGAGCAATAAACAGGAATAAAGAGGCACAATGTTTAAGTTTTTGTGTTTTAATTCGGACACATTTAGCCTCAACCCCTGTTCAAAAACAAGATGCCTCAATTCTGCGCTTAGATTATTTGTTCTTGATGTTATTTACAGGCACAAAGCTCTTATGATGTACTTACACTCCAGTCCAACCTTCTGAGAGTGAGACTCACCTTAGCATTGTAGGGTATGTAATGCTTGGCCAGAGCCTCCGGGGTGTGCATCCACGATTTATCTGAAACACACAAGCAGCTCACTCAGTAAAGTAGTCTGTGATAACAAATAAAAACAATCAATCAATCAGAAACCTTAGTGGATACATCTCAAACAAGGACAAAAACAGATAAAGATCTTAATGGACTCTGATAAAAACAACTTTCTTTTCCATTTCCGGACCTGCTTCACTCTCATATACTCATATCTACAGGTGTTTTGTCCACAGTCTGATTTGTTGGTGACTGAGCAGCACAGAAACAGCTGGGGCCGTACTCAAGGACACCTCAAGAGGCAATTAAGCAAGGGCAAACGCTGCTTTCTCCTCCACATCCTCATCCGTCCTGCAGGTCTGCTAATTGAAGCTGTGACCTTCCAGTCATGAGTCCACTCTTGTTAAAATGCGTCCATATTCTCATGCGTGCCTGTTCGGTCCCTGCTGGTGCGGTGACTCTCGGTGGGCTGCGGGGGCTGGATCGGTTGGCCTGGTGGGCGCTGTGGCTGTGGCGCGGGCTGGCTGTGTGTGGTGGCTTGGTTCTGGTTGGGGGTCGGGGCGCATCTTGGGGTGCGGGGGCCCTGGGCACGCCGCGCTCCCCCTGGGGGGTGGTACGGGAGGTATGCGGGGCGCCTCCCCTCTTGCGGCGCCAGCACCTGCTGCCCCGTCCACATTTGCCCTCTGGGCTTGCATTGGGCCCTGACTTCAATTTCCTCATGCCGGCACCCGGTGGCAGCCTGTTTGGCGCTGGGCTGGTTGCCCTCCCTGCGGGGGGGCGCTCGGCTCCTACATCTGGCCTCCTGGCCTGCGTGGGGCCTCCTGCCTTCTCGGGGGTGGGGGATTGGGCGTGGTGTGGGCGGGTGGGGGGTGCTGGGGTACTGGGGGGTGCTGGGGTGGGGGGGCTGGGTGTTGGGTGATGGGTTTGCCCTCGTGCCCCATGCCGCCTGGGCCTGTCCTGTCGCGCTGGGTGTGGCGGTCGCTGCCCCTCTTGTTCCCCGGGTCCGCGTGGCTCTCGGTTGCTCTGGTGGTTCTCTGGGGATACCTCCTGGGTGCTCCTGTGATCCGCGGGGGGGTGCGCGCTCTGCCCGCCTGGCCCTGCTGTGCTGTGATGGCTGCTCTAGGCTTTGGAGTTCATCACACTTGCATGTTGATCAGGGCTTACTAGCTCCTGTTGAGTCCCATTGCCGAGAAAAGTTGGGACCCTCCAGAATGTGCTGAGTCTCTCCCCAGAGACCCTACACTAAACACATGCCCTCTTCTCACCTGTATCCTCGGGCGGCCTACTCTATACTTTCAGGGCATCCACAATAATGGCGTCTGACACAACTTCTTTTTTGGGTCTGATTCTCTGTTTTTTGTCTTGTCTTGTTTCTTTTTAGATGTGGAGCTGGTGGTTAGAAATAACACAGCACTCTTCGATTCTGATAGCACTGCCTGCCTATTCCCTCCCCTGTTCGCCTTGTCTCGTCCTGTCCAGCCTTTGTTTCCCCCTCAGATCACTGCGGTGCAGCACTGCCCTCCCTGGCACATAATAGGGAAATCTAATAAAGAATGTCAACTTAGCTTCCAGAGAGGGCCGGTGATGGTCACGCACACGCACTAAATATGAAAATATTTGGCTGCAAGACTAAAATATGCCTCAATCTCATAAAAAGTTGACACCCCCCTTTGTGGTGTTAAACGATGAGAAAAAAATGCAGACAAAAAAAAAAAAAAAAAAAAAAAAAAAAAAAAAAAAAAAATGCGTCCACACCCAGCTCTGGACAGACTTGAGAGTAAATCGAGTATTGCATTCTGACTTAATGAATAGATGCGAGATGTAAACATGCTCCACATGTCACAAATTAGAGACACCCTGACCAGTTCCTGACCAGAACAGGTGCCATGTAGTGTCATTTTAAGTGGGGGCGCCTGTTATGTTTGTATCATGCTGCACAAGAATGCAAATGCAAAATCCCACAGACATTGCAACACATATTGCAAGTGGCAGAGGAATCCAAAGGACAGTATGTACTAACAAAGATAGAGGACGAGCAGTTGCAAGCTTAGTAGCATGGGTGTAAACATCTGTTTTGTGAGGAAAGCACAAATATGTTTGTTAACGATGCATGCTGGTTAGAAATACTAACGAGGTGAGAGGTTCTTTTTGTTGTCCACTATATTCTATAGGGCAACTTAAAAGTAGGATAAGACCCCATGTCCACTTAGCGTTTTTTCCGGACAGAAAAGCGCGGGCTGTGCGCTCGGGAGCTTTCGTATGAAGAGTTTGTGTGCTGCACGTCCCTCCTGACTCTACGACAACAGTCTGTTGACAACAGCTGTATGACCGACACTGATCATTTGCTCGACTGATCGTTTATTTCCCGATCAGACACGGAGCAAAGAGGATGCGGGTGCAAGACCAATCCCAAGGCAGCAAAACTACGGGGAATATCAATAATTTGGAAAACAGTGCCGCTGACGTCAACTGCGCCTTTCTGAAAAGTTGAACGATTTTCAACTTGACGGGGCATTTGCAAAAAAGGTGGAGTGCTTGGAAAAAAGCTGCTGGGCGCTGCACTTTTTCTCCAGGCGGCCGCTTTCTGCTGCGAATGCTCTCTACTTAATGAAAGATGCTGGCGTTCAGAAAAAAAAACGCTAGATTGAAACAGGGCCTTTGAGATATCACATTTTTCTTTTGTAATTTGTATTTATTGTTATATTTCACTGAATCTTCTTTGCAAACCAAAAGCAAGTGTTAAATCAAATGCAATATAAAATGCCAAACTCGAACTGTTCCTTCAAAGTTACCTTCCCCAGTTTGGGAGTGGACATGAATCTGTGAAGGCTCAAATGTGTTACAAAAAAGTTTGACGAGAATCCGGGCTGAGAAACAGAAACGTTTGCTGTTTGTTGACAGAGTTGTCTGCACAAGGAGTGTAGCAGTGGATTGAATTGTTACACAGCTGTCAGGCGTTTTAAATACTTCTACCCAGTGACAGTAAGCCTCTACGTAAGTGACAGTTTGGAGAGTTTTTTGAAGCTGCTTTGTCTGTGTGAACTGATATTTGCAGATCTTTTTCTGGCTTTGAAGTGCTGCTGTCATATCAAAACGGCGATGTGTCTACGGCTGCTCACTAATTAATGTGATACTGGCTTTATTATCTTATGGCAAAGCTTTTCATCCATCAAAAACATTTCAATGAATGTAAGAAACATAGGCCTATCAGATTGACAGCTAGTACACTCTTGATGAGATTGATAGCAAATGTTTGCAGAACTTTTTGATTTGGATTCTCACTTTATAAGTGATCAAACTGTCAGAAGATATGTGGTCATGTTTTAGACAGCTTAACAGTGAAGGGAATCAAAAAGGAACATCACACATTATCTGACCCCAATATAAAACATGAATATAGTTAATCACTTACAAATTAGAATGGAGATGGTATTTAAAGATTACAGCAACACTAAATGAGAAGAGGATCAGATACCCTTCCAGGTCACTGATTGTTTCCTGCATTTCTTAATCATCCTCTGATTAGGCAGCCTATTCTTTCTTCATTCTGCATTCATAAACGGTTTATCACCCCGCTAATGAATCTAAAGACTAAAGATGTACGACTGTGTCCTCCGGGTGCTACACTCCTGTAGGTTGATTGCATTAATCAAGACTTTGGAAGGTGCAAACGATCTGCATCAACTTTGCCATGTCCTCTGCACAAGTATGCTAATGACTGTGTTTACATTGATGTTGTTGCCTAAGTGACTTGATGCATTCAAAGTCTGGTCTAATTAGTGTTCATTTGGTGCACCACATTTGCTTAATTGTGATTGCTTATGTTTGCCGATGTGGCGTATTATGTACAAGGATACTAATAGGCTTACTCTTGACTTGTAAAGGAAGACAGGTTTGATCCTTATGGAAGTCAATTAAAATTTGACTAAATGTAGATTAAGATGTAAATATGAATACAAAATAGAAGTAAATGACCACTGACAAACAAAGTTAGTAGCTTTGTTTCACTTCTTATCCCCTGCATGCTAAACTTGGAGCTTTTACCTCCAGTTTACTTAAAAGCTGTGCCATGAGATTATCCCTGTGTGCACCTTGTAACAGCCTCCTCTGTAATGCAATCAGTTTCCTTTTAGGACTCTTGAATGAAAGTAAATAAAGAGTGATGCATGTTCTGTTTTGGGAGCTAAGGACGCTAAGAAAGTGTAAATCCTGAGTAAGAGTAAGAGGCAAACGGAGGAGGAGGAGAGTGGTGGGGGCTGACACAGCGGCATGGCAGGTAGGCTGACATTTTCCAAGGAGTCAGCACACACTGTTCTGATTAAAAGAGGGAAGGGTGTGGTGATGAGAGGGGGGGGGCACACTTCTTTCACTCTCTTAGCTGCAGAAAATGGCAAAAGTTGCAAATGGCGACCTGGTGGCTAAAGCAAACGTCTAACTGCTGGGGAGTGAAGATGAGCGGTGACATCCGAAGGTCACTGTGTGGTTGACTTGTCAGGTGTTGGATGAAGATGAGGGAAAACTTGAGGGGTGACAGCCAGAGAGGCGTCGATGCTTCACAGTCACACTGTAGCGTGCTGCCTGCAGGTCTCTGCAGACGGGCTGCAATGCTGCTCAGTGTTTTTGTGTCTCCTGGAGAACCAGTTAGCACAAGTGAAACATAAAGGTCATGAGTCCTTCATGCATGTAATTCTCCAGCTGACTGGTAAAACTGTATTTATGTTCCCACAGTTACATTTTCATGGTTCTTGGTCTTTATGGCAAATGGTAAATGGACTTTAGCTTATATAGAGCTTTACTACTCTTCTGACTACTCAAAGCGCTTTTACACCACAGGTCACACCTACACATTCACACACTGATGGCTGCTCTGTAGTGAGACCATCAGAAGTAAATAATTCCATTCATTCGATTCATACGCCGCTGGCCGACGAAAGAGCGGGAGCAATTTGGGGTTAAGTATCTTGCCCAAGGACACATCGGACATGTAGCTGCAGGAGCTGGGGATCGAACCCTCGACCTTCCGGTTGAGAGACGACGACTCTTTGCGCCTCTTTGGTTTATCATATGAAAATAGAAATCTTCAAGTCTCATAGTTTAAAGTTTAAAACTAGTTTTTAAAGTCATCCATTAATTGCTCCTGGTGTTATATACTCTTCTTCTGTTTTTCTCAGTGAATCCTGCCGTTGTGAGGTTTAAGTTTCCACTTGATCTATTGGCAAGTCAGTGAAGTAGAGCCTGAAATACTGCTTATAGATAACCGCTCTAATTAAACAGGGAAGATAGATATAAATAGCAAACCTTTAAGCACAGGAGAAAATAAAATCAAACCATGTAACACTAGTAATCAATATAGGGTTCAATCCTTAGGAAGCACTCAAAGAGCCTTTGAGTGGTAGTGATGGCTGATGTGTCCACATGTTGTTTTAAAACGTTCACATGAACACAGTACACATCTCGTCGTGCAACAAGGCCAAACATTTACATTGTGGTGCACAGGAAGAAAAATAAAGCATGATAAACCAAAGAAGCAAAGTTAAGTCGAGCACACTGTGCTGATTGGTGGATTCACTGATGGCCTGATCTATTAAAGCTTTATCACAAACTGTATCTCTTTATCTACAAGCTACCGGCTGTGTTTCGCTTTATCTCACCTTTCTTTATCTCACATTTTACTGTGAGTCGAAGCCGAGGCGATACATTGTCTGCACAGTCAATGAGATACAAGACAAGAGTGAGATATGCTTTCAAGGAAAACCAGCACTCCAGTTTCCTGGAGACCTCCACTTATCTATGTCCATGCTTACTTTGACTGCAATGCTGCAAGGCCAAGAAGATACCAGTGCCAATCTCACAGCCTTGTGCATAATTATGAATCTTATTTATTTCTTATTCGTATTTTTTATGCTCTGTTGTTCGTCCCTACAGTATAGGGCATGCTCTACCTTTATGTATGGTTGCCAGTTTTGCTGCTGCTGAGTTACATTCTTTTGCATTATTTCTCAAAATGTGTGTTTCTTATTTGTTGTATTTTATCTCTGCACAAGACCCTTGGTTACACTGTATGTTTGAATTCAAGAGTGTTATTCCGACACTGAACCGTAGGTGGAGTCTTGGTGTGTGATGGGAATAAAGCCAAGACAGAAAAAGACTAAGTCTGCACACCAGAAGCTGCTCCAATTAAATTTTAATTGGAATTATCACCACATGGCCCTCACCCTTCATCAGACTTTTTCTGTCTTTGAATTTGTCCAGAACTCAGTAATCAACTTTTCGGATGTGCATGCTGTTTCATATTTCTGTAATAAAGCCAAGACTCTGGGCAATTGCAGGCCGGTGTGTGAATGAAGGCAAACAGTTTCGAAAAGGTAAATAAACCGATCAGCGTATCCAAAATGATGATATGCATTGGACATTAGATTTGTTGCCCGTGCGTCCAAACTAGATTCAATTCACTCCTCAGTGGCCTATTTAGAACAATATTGAGTTTGTTTAAAGGTCACATATTACGCATAATGCACTTTACCACGGTTTCCTAACACTTATGTGCCCCTAACTTCTCAACAAAACCCCCTATTACGAGAAAAGTCCATCCTCTCCGTCTTTTGCCTGCTCCACTTTTCAGAAAATGTGTGCTCAAACTGTCTGTTTGTAGATTTTCCCTTTATGACATCACAAAGGGCAGTAACTCCTCCACCAGGTGGGTGACACTCCCACAGCTAGGTGTTCTTCTGCCCTCTGAGTCTGCCTTCTCACTGTAAACAGTAGGACATGGTGCAAGAAAGCCAAAGCCACCCGAGCCCTTCCAGAGAGGGGCGTGGTCAGACACAGCTCATTTACATTTAAAGCTACAGACAGAGAAACAGCCTGTTCTGAGCAGGGCTGAAATAGAGGGGTTTATAGGCATGATCAAATACAGGATCAGAGTGGATTTAGAACAAGAAACTTCACACACATGTTTTGGAGACCTTTGACACTTACTTAAACTTCTTAAAAATGAGGATAATGTGTGATCTTTAAAGTAAGTCATTACAATATCTATTAAATCTAATAGTCTAAATGATCTCATGGCTGTTCGATAAATATCACCTATCTCTAACTCTTGCAGTTTTTCACTCTACTGTACAGTTATCTTGACTGACAGATACAAATAAAGGTTTCCATTAAAAATATTAAATCACTTCTAACACTACTGAAGGTTTTAACAGCAGTAATGCCTCATGTAGAACACATTCTTCCTGAACTATTATTGCCTCGTATTTCTGTCTTCCCTCTTTAACATTCCCTATAGCTTATCTCCAACGTCTAAGAGCTCAAGTGTTGCACCGGGAGAGCACAATTTGTCTGCCGTGAGCCTGGACAGGCAATAGCCTAATACACTGCAGCGCTCAATCAATGACACACAATGAATTTGCTGGGTATGCACAGTTCTCCATCATGCAGAAGACGACTTCAATTGAGCTCCGAGCAGAGGGGGGGGGGGGGCCTAAACAAAAAACACTATTAAAGCCTAGCAGGACAGTGTTACAGTGAGATAAAGCAATTTAGAATGTACCACTGTTAGGGGACAAAGCAAAATCCATCTGCTTCCATACGTCAACCTCTGTTTGACAGAAAGTATGATGCCAGAGTGAAATGCAAAAAAAGGACAATGCAAAATATTGCAGTGGCATAGAAATAGTGACAGTGTGTCCTCAGAGAGAATATCTCTTGAGGTTTTGTCTCCAACATGTCAGTGCATTTGGAAAAAAAAGACGGAAATATTGCAAGCTTCCTACTATAGAGTACAATGCAATTTCATATAACAGAACAATCTTCAGGTGCAGCTGGAAAAATTTAACCTCCTTAACAGTAAAAGATCAACACCACAAGGTTATTTCTCTGTTCTGGATTCAAGAATATTGTAAAAGTACTCAAGTTTCCATGTTGGATCATGTAATGTTGCTCCTTTATTATGCTGAGAAGCTCTTGAACAGATCCCTTAATGTGAAAACCGTACCCAGAGAAGACAG
Organism: Tautogolabrus adspersus; assembly: GCA_020745685.1. Taxonomy (NCBI): domain Eukaryota; kingdom Metazoa; phylum Chordata; class Actinopteri; order Labriformes; family Labridae; genus Tautogolabrus; species Tautogolabrus adspersus. Next base: position 24,296,634 of record CM036548.1, on the reverse strand, counting down.
CTGCTGGGGAGAAAAACAGGACGTATTCAGAGCTAACACAGATTACATAGAGCTCAGAAAAAGGAAATGATTAAAGATGATCACGTCACACGGTCATATGGCTTTATACAGCAGCAGGGTCAGAGCAGACATTCAGGCAATGACACGGCATGTAAAGCTCTGAACTCTCCTTCTACATCATGTCGTCCTCTCAGTGCAAGGGCATCAGACATGTATTAATCACATAAAGGGGGGAAAAAATAGCTCTGTCATTTTATTTGTCCGCGGATCAAATTACATCCCATCAATGATGGCATCGTGTAATCGCTGCAGGGTGCATGTCTGAACAGAGCATCACTTAGACGGTTATTCATATCATCCCACAGTACAGCCGACACAGCCAGGAGGAAATTAAAAAGGGTGTGTTTCCTCAGCATCGGATGTTCTGCATTAGTGCCTTTTATTGAATAGACCTTAATGACAGAGAGGACGTCTGACCTTATCAAAAAGAAAAAACTAGATTTAAACCCCTCAGTTGGATGGTTGCCCCGGTAACCAGTTAAGTTGCAGTCCCATCGACATATATGCTTTTCAGAGAACAATTGTGTAAATGTTTGAAGAGTTGAATAGACTGATCAATCATCCAAAAAGCAAAACAACCGCTTACGTGGGCGTGTATTTAACAGCAGAGGTCACATCACAATCATTTCCAGGAGGGACTTAAAACGAGAACCTCTCTCTCTCTCTCTCTCTCTCTCTCTTTTCCTGTGTTTCTCTGCACTCCTCTCTTGCAGCAGAACATACAAGTATGAAAGGGCTGATTGTCTCATACCTTTGTGTTCTCACTAATCGATCATTGATTGGATGGTTGTCAGACAACAGCAAAAATAAACCAGGTAAAAAAAACAGGCATTGCTAAGTTACTGCCATAACAGGACGAGACCTTCAACAAGAAGACATCAATGACATCAATGAGTCCATCTGGATGTTTCTGCACTTTTTCTTTTAAAGATATATCCGTCTGTCAGTCAAGAATGGGCTGGATCTAAGCGTATACTCACATAGACAGTTGACCATCAAAATGTCATCACTTCCCCCCCGAGCGGCTGTTTGTGCTAAGTTTGAAGATATTTCCTCTTTGTGTTCCTGAGATGTGGCATTTAAAGGGATAAATGGCCAAGAAAGCATTTTCTCAGCACATAACAATGTCACAGTGAATAATAATAATAATATATGAGACTTATAGAGCACTCAAAGATGCTTAACAAAGAACAACGACAAAACAAAACAAAACAGAGAAGGAGGATGAAACAGAGTTTGTCAGTGGTCGTAGGCGCTGTTGAAGAGGTGAGTTTTTAGGGGTTTCTTGAAGGTGGAGAGTGAGGGGGAGTCTCTGATGGTTTTTTTGGAGTGAGTTCCAGAGGGTTGGGGGCGGCAACAAACTTAAACCACAGCAGTGGCCCAAAATGTGCACATTTTGCAATGACAGTAGGAAACCTCCCTCAGGGGGGAAAAAACAAAGTTTGTCAATGTAAGTAAACAAAGAAAAATGATATGTCTATAGGAGAGAAAAAAAAAAACAGGAAAAAAGAGGAAGAGGAGTCAGCATTGGGACACCAGCAGATGAACACTGGTTGGAGGGCCCCCCAAATGATTTCTGCCTAGGGCCCCACCAGACTCTAGAATCGCGACTGCCTGTCCCGCAAAGGTTAGTCCTGCAGGGGGGGACACAGAAGGTTTGCATTAGCAGACCTGAGAGTTCGGGTGGAAGTGTGCTGGTGGAGTAGCTCAGGGAGGCAGGGAGGAGCCAGGTTAGGGGGGGCTCTGTAGGTGATAATAAGAAGTATGAGGTGGATACGCTGGGGGATGGGCAGCCAGTGGAGGTTATGAAGGACGGGGTGAGTTAAGTTGATGTTTGACCTTTTGGGTATAAAACATCATCACTTTATCCTTTAGACATTTATGTGGATTTGTGCCATGTGTAGGCAATGAATTCTAAAGTTAAAAACATTTACAGTTTCAGACCACAGTTACATTGACCTTTGACAACTTCATTTCATCAATGTCAGCATTAAGGTCAAGTACATTTTTGGACCATTGTGAGATATTGCTTTCAGGTAGACCTGATTCATCACACTCACAAACTTGGGAAGGACAAACAAGACGGAAAAGATAGATGATCAAAAAAAATACCATCCTCTGGTGAAGGCTGTGACATTAAAGCAGCTTCAAACTTTTAAGAAAATCTCGATTAAGAAGAATTATTTACCAGCTATCTCTTAGATTAAGATACTGACGACACTTCTGAAATAGTCACCTACCCAGAATGGGGAAATACACACGGAAAATCAATCATTTAGCTTTCCAGTGGTTACACAATAATGGATTCACCATGACTGTGCGAAATTATTATTCAAACTGAGGAAAAAGTGTGTCACCAAAATACCTGAGTAGCTCAGGTTCCCACTGCTGCAGGAAATCTGGGCCAAACTTGCACCGTCCTCGTCTAACGGCATCAGTACATCCAACTATTACATTTTCTGCACTAACATAACTTATCTTCAGCTGGCATCTGTTGGTATGACAGAATTGTAATATATTTAGTACTGCAGCCAATCAGCTGGGATATGATGCAGCACATTACAGTGACCTGCATTTGAATAACCTCCAAATGCAAAGTTTGGATTCATTTTCTGTCTCTAATTACTGCGAGAAAAGTCTATCAGTTTATTCATACATCACCAGGACGTGGTGAAAGCGTAACGCCATTGCCTCGCCTCATAACTGTAAATAGTTATTTTTCTTCTGCAGTCATTTACTGTTTTTGTAAGAAGATTTTTTTAAAGTTCTCTGCACTAACACAAAACATTTTCTCTTACTGCGGTACTCTGTTAAGACAAACGCCACTAAAAAACAGTTCCTTCTAACTTTCGATGTTTGACCTTCAACGTGCAGAATGATGCTTGAGCAAAGTTCAATGCTGGAAGGTGTTTTTCACGTTCCTGTACTGAAGGAGGACGGTTTATCTATGCTGAATTTAAGACAGGTCGTTTTGTGACATCATCATTTGTGAGGGGGATCTGGTTGGGTATGTGACTTACACTACGGTGATTTAGAAACTTGCCTGCCTTTAACCAACCAAACAGACAGCAGGCAGGGAGGAATTCAAAAGATGACACCATGTGGACAGTTTGGATCCTGGACCTGTTCAGTTACATTTCACAGAATCCGATTGTTTCGTTTTAGGTTTCATGAATGTTGATTACAGTCACATTATTAACAACAGAGCTGGGCACTTGTCTGTTAATTTGGTAATTGTTAATTATCAGCATTTATTGTTTGAATTTTTTTTCTGAAAAACAATTGACGAAACGTTTCGGTTTCCGTAAACGTCCTACCCCGGCTCTTACATGGTAAAATGGATTTAGGGCAACCTGAGCAAGAACATACCTACTCGTGCACTTTAGAGAGCTCATTGGAAAACTAGCCAACATGCCCATCTCTGCCTCTGGAAGTTCAAGCAGCATCTCACAATAAAAGCACCAGAGTGCCTTGAGAGTGAAGACAGCGGATATGTATCTTAGCGTTTGTATGATATGTAGATTTTCTATACGGACATGTGTGTAATTTTGAGCTGCCTAAGTCATCATGGCCTCTTAGGAACATAAATATATTGACATGACAAAAAGTAGTGTTTTTGTTCTTTGATAATACCGGCTAACTTTAACACTTAACGTCTTTGTTAACAGATTAACGGTTAAAGGTACAGTATGTAGAATTGCATGCTAGTGTTTACATTAAAATATCTAACCTCAATTAAACATGGACTAAACCCATGTTATATATATTTTTTAGTTGAGTACTTACATCACCTCAAATATTTCCAAAAGTTATCAAAGCCAGAGAAATCCGTAATTTTATAGTTGTTACGCGACGTGTCTTGTAGGCGGTCGCCATGATGAGCCGCCACGATAGACACGAAATGTTGATCGTTGTCAAGGAAACACCGGATGTTACATCAAAGACCGCGGCATAAGCTAGCGCTAGCTGCTACTGACAACTGCCGTTCTGTCGCTGTATGTGCTGCTGTGATAAAAACGTCATGTAAATTATACTCCGATACATCGTCAGTACACATATCGTCTTTCTCAGGTCGGTTTTGATCGTTCGTATTGATTCAACACGGAGTTCGTTTGTTTTCTCCCATAATACCCTGCGAATATCGACGTCATCTTTTGTTATTGTTTTGATGAGAGCCCCCTAGCGGCGGATTTTACATACTGTACGTTTAACAAAGTGAAGTGTTGAAACATATTCTTAGTTATTTCAAAAGTTTCTCCTAGCTGACAGAAATGCTGGCACATGTAAAACTCCTCCTTCATGAAGTTTATAGTGTCATATACATGTGAGGGGTTAGGTCAAGTATTTGTAATGTCTCAATACATTTTAACAACTCCACAACCTTGAGCTTCTCTGAATCAACACGTCTAAAGCTTATGACATTGATGAAGCTGTGATTTAAGGCCTGTTGTGTTATATTGCATTAGTTTTAGCGAGGTCTACCCAATAAATTGGAAACTGAGTCCAAACACTGCAAAGTATTCACAAGGTGATCAACTGCAAAGTCAAAATCCCCATTTAAAGAGTCACAAGAGGTGACGTTACAGACACAATACATAATGTGTAACTGAGTGACTTATGATTTCTTCGCTGCTGCTCTGTGGCTCATTGGGAAAAAAAGGGCATATGAATTCTGTGGCGTCCAACTGTGTCAGTCACGTCCAGGAGCATTGAGCAATAAACATGGGTGATAAAAATGATCAAGATCCCCGTTGGCATTACCTGCTAGACGTGATCGGGTCCACAAAACACAGCCAGACGCGGAGATACAGCGGGAGGTAAATCAGTACAGCGGGCCTGTGCCAGTCATCACTCTCAGAGCCAGGCAGGACATGAAGAAATTATGACTAAATAAAAACTGCTGGGCTTGTATATGCATGCTGGACTGTAGGGCGACTGTCCAGATGGCCTTTTAAATAGAGCTTTTTACGCATTAAGGAGTGAGAGATAATAATAAGAGCCCAGCTGTAATCATCCTGTAGCCTCCATCCAAACAGCCCCTGTGTGAATAACTAAACAGGGAATACATACAGAATAAATACATCAAATAAATATATATGAAGATGATAATGGAAGAGGGCAATGTGAACAGCATCAACAAAACAAGGCAATTTTCTGCTGGTAGATATATTCGGTGTTCAGCTGAGACTAAATAGTGTTTGGTTTAAACATTTCTGCACAACCAAAAAGAAGTCCTGTTGCCATGGGAATCCAATTATGACAAAGTGGGACAAGAATCAATCTAGCAGGCTGGTCCGGATCTATTCTTATAGAGTTCAAAGAGGAGCTATTGGAGCGTGCGCTTATCTTCTGCCTCCTTTTATTTTCATTCAGAACAATTTGAGATTGTGAATCATTCATATTACAATTCTAAACTCATAAAAAAGGCCTTCATTCCAAATGTTGTATTCAAATCTTTGGAGGCTTAACTTTGAGAGGAAATGTAATCTCCTCATCAGACCGGGCTTTATTTAGCAAAAAGGAAACTTCAAACACTGAGGTTTATTGAAAATGCATGGAAATAGTTAAATATATTCTACAGCCTGGTGAATGGTTCAAGATATTCTTGTATATTATGGTCTCCTTTCGCAGAGGGTGAAGCTTTTACGATGCTATCTGTTTTGGACCTTTTGGCACCGTTCTCCACCGTCTGACTGTAGCGAGTGTTGCAGAAATGAAATCTTTAGAGAAGCCTTTGGGTCAGACATATGTTGGTGGGTGGCTGCTACAGTGCATCGTGGAGGTCAGGTAACTGCTGTCCTTCTCTCAGTAAAAAGGCTTTAACACACTTTTATTGCAGACTGGTAGATGGACACGTCTTCTGCAGCTTCTAACAGTTCAAAATAAATGGACAGTGTGTGCTAGAGTGTCCGGAGGCATTTGTTTAAAGAAAAGTTTACTGTCTGTTTAACCGTCTTTCCCTTTAGCAGAGCTCCTCATTATCCATCTGCAGCCAAAGCAAACTATAAAATGATGTCTAGCTTCAGCTCTAATTAACTACCTCCAACATGACCCGACAACATGGCCACAAACGTGTAGATGTAAAGCTTAGAGCTCATGGAATAGTTAATAGTCAGCATTGCACAATATAAGGAGGAATAAACCTGCAATCTCTATTATTTGGTTTACAATATTGCAAAAACAATATAGAGTGCAATAAATCTGCAGATATTCCAGCGTGCATAATTGATATAATCTACAGTTTCATTTTCTTTTGGGGTGACTTACAAACACTTACGAACGAACAGATGTAACACTGCAGGTAGAGATGGGACCGATCCGATCTTATATCAGTATCTGGTCCGATATTGAAGTAATTTACGTATCGGATATTGGACTCACTGATCATTGGGCACATTAAACGTTCTGAGCTTGCACAGTCTCGCTCTGCAACTCTTTAACTTCAGTTTAGAAGATTTAATTTGAAAAACCTGAAGCTGTTGCTGCTTACTGTTTGTTTGTGAAGTCAGCGCAATGCAATGCCAGGTGTTACAGCTTTGTGTAGCCCAACAAAATACTACCAACAACAATAACATTATTAGGATATAAAAATATCGGAATCAGTTTCGGTACATATGTATCGGATCTGAAAAAAAGTGGATCGGTGCATCTCTAACTGAAGGCACTTGCAGAGTTTTAAAGGGTTAAGTTGAAGTAAAGGAGCCGCATTCCCATCACACATATTCAAAATTAAATTTAATGCGAGGTGAAAAAGGATTATCGGCCATCCCTGATCACCATCTCAGCCTCCTGAAATAGATGACCTAACGGCACAAAGTGAATTATGATGTTCAAATATCATTAAAGCCCAGCGCACCACCTGGGCTCTGGACTGTTTCCCCAACACTGTCCAAGACTTCACCAGGTCTGCTGATTCATACAGGAGGGAGGGGGACAGATGGTGGTAAACACATCATGCTGTTTTTTAAACTGCAGTAGCAAACATCCCTCCTCTGCATTCGGGCAGGGTCACCTCAAGACTCTGCACTGTTGCTCATCCACCCTGACAGTCCAAGAAAAGCATGGCAGGATGTGTATTAAGTTGAGAATGTCTATAAATGAAACTGTCTGTTTTTTATTCTGCATGTTCTGACACTTTTGTTGTCCTTTACTGCCTCATGGTAATAAATAATCATAATATCAGGCCAGTCACACAGCCTTTAAAGCTGCACAGTTCATGATTTATATCCAACAATAAAATTATTCCATGGGCCAAAATAATAAACATAAACATCACTCAGTTTTTTATTCTGGTTGTAGATCATTTACAGCATGCACTATGAAGGTTGTATAGTCCTGCTAAATTAACGCAAACAGCCGAAACCACTCTGTTGCTTCGTCCGCCACTTTTTTACGTCTTTTTTTTTCGTCACGTCTTACTTCAGGAGACCCCCCGCCCCCCCTCATGTCTGACAGGGATAGTCTCCCGCTGTGAGGAGCATATGTGAACATCCAGGTCAGGAGAATATCTGGAGTGCATTATGTAAAAACAGCTTTGTACCTTTCAAAACTAAATACGTCTTGATGAACGTTTGAGACAAGCAGCACTGATAGAGGGTGTCCTGATCTCTTTGCTGTGGCACATGCAAACTTTTTGTTCATGTTTGTGAACAGAAATACTGACGACAATGCTTTTCACTATTGTTATTCCTTTAAACTTTGTGCAGCTCCTCCTGAGTCACAAAATGTATTTTATATTGTTTTTACAGAATCCCCACAATGACAAAACTCTATCCGAATCTCCCCCCAGGGGATAAAAATGCATCTCTGATTCTGATTTATATGTTGAATAGTTGTATTGTTCCATTTAAAGTTTGATATGTCTACAAACTTGGCTGGTATAAGAGTCTACTGTGAGAATGTTTACTACTGTAAAGCTTCTCCCTCAGACGTTTAAATGCAGTCTTTAAAGACCGGAGGGGCTGTTGTAGCTAAATCAGGCTTTTCCAGAAGCTAAATCTACAATGGTTATTTCTGCTCACCTTTTTTCCTGTTGAAGGCGCGGTTCATAGTGGAAAATGTGCGTCTCTGAGGTCCCTCCTGAGTGTCTGCCTGTGTTCCACCTGGAATAGCAGCAGAGGGAAGGGAGTTAAAAATGGCTGTGACCTCAAGTCTTCAGTAGTAGGCAGAAACATCGAAAAACAAACAGTCTGAAGGTTTTTATAGGAAAAGAAATCCCAACCTGCTGAGAGTGAGGTAATGTTTATCTGTCAGAATGTGTCTCAGTGCAGTCTGCATTACATTTGTTTACCACACGACTACATCAAGCAGTTACACCAATCTTTTGGTGTAGATTAGAACACTATAACACACATCCTGATCGTTTACGTCACAGAAAATATCAAAGCCAGGATTTATTGTTTTCTACTTTTTCTAACAGAACCAAGACATATACATCTGTCAAAGTGCAGCATGTTTTACCAATCATTTCAGCTAACACCTTAACAGATGTTTAGTCATCACTGTTTTTGATGCATCGTGTCAAGGTTGTTGTTTCGCTCGTTCCAAACAAGGACTAAACTGGTTATCCATCATTATCCTACTAATACATTGATATGGGCTGTATCCAGAGAAAGTCTTTTTTCTTTCTTTCAGACTTACTGTACTGGTAGCAGCAGTGCACTCTGGCTGTGCCATAATATCAAAGATTTGTACACTACAAGACCACTGTGCTACATTATGGAAAAGGAGCTACTTCTTTTTCAAATGCAAAACATCTCAAATTGTACGATTCGCCTTGACTGCTTTCAGAACTTTGCATGAATTTCCCATGAGAGCTCAGCAATCTAAAGGACTACAAGGACAAACTGTCCAGCACGAGGTAGCTGTCAGCCTGCTCTACAATCAATATTCTTTACTCCTGCACTGTGGGAAAATATGCATGGCCTGCTGAATAACAGCTATTTCAAGTCCTGCCTTTGCAAACAAATGAAGTAGGGCACGGGCAATTTAGAAAAAGAATTAAATTTTTCCATCTTGGGCATTTTCCATTCATCATGGGAAGCCTGAGCTATTAGAGTTGTTTTGTGAATGGAAAAAAAAAAGCCAGTTCACGCCTTTGAACCAAAGAGCCAACACACTGTATCCTTCCAGAGATGCTACAAGTTTAAAACCACGGTGTGATTCTTAAAAACTTTTACAGCTTTGTGTTAACATACAGTCAAAAGCCATCAATGTTTTATATTAATATGTTTCACTGGGTCGGCCGTGGCTCAGTGGTAGAGTCGGTTGTTCTCTCTCAACCAGAAGGTCGGGAGTTTGATCCCCAGCTACTGCAGCTACAAGTCCGATGTGTCCTTGGGCAAGACATTTACCAAGTTGCTGCTTCGTCAGTGGTGTATGAATGGATTAGTTAATTCTGATGGACACTTTGCATAGCAACCTCTTCAATCATTGTAAGAATGAGTGTGAATGTGTGACCTGGGGTGAAATTGTGCTTTGAGTAGTCAGAAGACTAGAAAAATGCTTTTCCATCTCAAGTCCATTTACCATTCACTTCATTGATTAGTGTTGTTGTCCTTTCTTGGTACTGTTTAGATTCATCCACTAAGTCTAATATTTGAGTTCCCATTCTTGACCGATAAAGCTAGTTTGATAGAACAAAAAGCCATAGCCATGACAGTGGACACACACTTTAAACAAAGATTGTACAATCAAACAGCTACACATTTGTAAACGTGGGTCTTATATAAATCCTCTAGTCGGCACCATAAAGGATCCACACAGTTACCAGTGCTTTAAAGTGAATGCACAAGATTATGAAGCTAACTCAGTTTCCAATAAATGTGACAAATGTGGACACTTCAAGAAACACTTTTTTGTTTCCATTGGATTATGAGCAGAAGTCAAGACAGAAGGGTTAAAGGAGAGCATTATGATGTCACAGTGAAAATGAATGTGCCAGAGAACATCTGTCTCTCTTTGTTTCCGGGCAGATCACAGTGACCTTTGGCCTTGACATCAAAACTCTAACAAACTCTGGGTGCATTCGGATTGTCCCTCCTATCTACTTTCACTATCCACTTTACCTTAACCCCGTGACAGGTGAGGAAGTTCAGAGTCTCCCTGAAGATCATGAGGACTTTTTATTCTGGAGTGTTTGAGAAAGTATAGACTGGGAACATCACCCAGTGGTACGGGACCAGCACTGGGCGGAACTGAAGAGTCCTGCAGTGTTCTGAAGTCAGCAGAACGTATCATGAGTACAACTCTCCCCACCCTACAAGGACGTCTTTACAAGGAGGGGCACACCCGGGGGAAAAGAACGATGAAGGACCCCAACCACCCAAGCAATGGACTGTATGTGTGACTACCCTCCAGCCAACACCTAGGACACATAACAGCGAACACAAAGAGACTCAAGAAGAGCTTCTTTCCTCATGCTGTGAGGAGAGTGAACTCTGCCCTCCTCAGGTCAAAACATAGCACCTTATCAACAAAACACACTGTGGAGCTGTGACTGGAACATGTATGCACAAACACACTGCACATTGCACTTCAACACTTTGAACTTTTACACACACACCTTTTACATTTATATATATGGTTAAGTGTTAAGTGCATGGCCTTGCAGAACAATCATTGCCGCTCATCCGTTTGAGCATGTGACGTTTAAAAATGTTGAATCATTTTTATCTTTTAGACATTTGTAAGAAAATGTTTTCATAATTCTGTAGTTCTTGATTTATGGCCAAAAGTGTGCTTCTAGAGGACACAATGAATTCTGCCCATCAAATTCTACTCACTTAAACCTTGAGTTAAGCGAACTCCTGTGCTGGAAGTAATAAATATCTCTCAAGGATTCCTGAGATAAATCCCATTCACAAGAATGGTAAGGGCAAACCCTCAGTCCATGTTCAGTGTTCAGTGAGAAAAATCTAAAGTTGTTAAGAGGAAGAATAATTATGCATTCAAGGGATACATTGATTTGATGTCTTCATGGTTCCAAAATGTTTGACCTGATCTGAATCCCAAATTTTACTGCTGCATCAATTAGATTATAAAATCACAGCACTGATCCAAAGGGACCAAAGGCCACTCACACCTCTCTAAAACACAAGTAAGCTAACAAGACTTGATCCAACATGTGGTGGAGCCAAATAGCCTCAAATAGAAAGAGAACACATAATGATGTCACTTTGATTAACAAGCAGCCTTGGACAGCCGGTAGAAGTACATTCATAGTGTATCTTTCCTGAACTGTAAAGTCTCTTCTCTCCCGTGATGATTATTACAGCGGGTGTGAACAGAGCTCAGATCTAATCAGGTATTACACACATATCATATAAAGCTACTCTATCTGTCTTCATTCCTTGATTCATCTTTAGACCCCTCCCAACACAAGACCAAGAGGACTAAACCATGATTTACTTTAATGCCCACATGATAACCGTCTCATACTTTGCCTCATCATCCAATAACCAAAATCAACACAATATAAAGTTTCTCACAGGACCTCTAGGTTTGTGTAGGTCTGTCATCATACATCTCCCAATCTCAGTTGTAGGCTGTGATGAATGATGATGTTTGCCCACAACTCTGTTTGAAAATCAAGAAATAGGAGGCGCAAGTCACACCGACAATAAGAGACGAAAGCTAGGTCTGTGTGCTGGTCACTCCACGGCAGGACGTTCCCTGGTAGCTATAGCTCATATCAAATGAGGCCAGGTCTATCTCAGTTTAATTTAGAAGTTGACTTTACCTGTTCTGGCACATTAGACTTGGAATTAAATCATTCTGACCATTCTGACCTTCGGAGCTGATGGTAAAGAAGTCATCCATTACAAAGGACCTATTCAACAAACATACATTTTAGAATAAAACATGGCTGGCTCTGTTATGATGAGCAACTGGCTTAAAGTTAAAAATGACAAGTTCTAAGCTATAGGCCTTAAAGTGACATCATTTTATTTATTTTTACTTTATTAATTCCTGAGTGAAATTCTAGTTTACACTCTGTTATTGAGAAACATGCTTCTCACTCACATATTCCTGAAATACACACTTGTGGACATTCAATAATGGAGAGATGTCAGAGTGGGGCTGCTACTCACTGCTATAGGCAGGGAGCGCAACAAAGCTGTTGTGGGGTCGGTGCCTTGCTCAAGGGAACCTCGGCAATACTCGGGAAGTGCCCTGTCACCTCGCTACTGGGACTTGAACTGCCGACCCTCCAGTTCCCAACCCAAGTTCCTACAGTCTGAGCTACTGCCGCCCTCAAATGATATAGGGAGTTTATGACTGAAGTAAATGCAGTTTGCAGATAGAAATACAATGTGTGGGTTCTTACAGTAAGGGGATATTTTACTGCAACAGAGGCCCTGCAAAGGGCTGCAGAAATGTTAAATGGAACAGGCTTAAGGGTGGGGACTGGGACATTCCTCAGTCTGCCAAAACAGAATATCTTTGCAGCTTTAAGAGAAAACTAGTACTTCTTATTTACAGGTCTGACATGCTGCTGTTGAAACACTGCACGGCAGATGAACAAGGACACTCTTCCTGTTTACATTTCACCAAACACAGGGAGAGAGGATTCTGCAGATCTCAGCAGCAAACTACTTTGCAGTATCTGGACTGCCAAATCAAGACCTTGGCAGTGTTGGCCTCGGTTCTTAGCCTTAGAGAACCAGCTTTTTTGGATTTAAGTGCTCAGTTGCAAAATAAGTTAATCTTCAAAACAATTTGGAAGTGTTTAAAAGTCTGCTTATTATTTTAAAGTCAAAAACGCTCCAACTGCATGGAAATCTGCTCAAGGACTGTGCTGCCAACTCCTTGAGAAATTCCATGATTCAACCTGGAATAATATCATGTGTCAACTTTCCTACAGTATTGTCTCTGAAAACAACAACACCCCAAACATTCACACAGTCGTTCAGATAAGCTTCTGAGATGTGATAGGGTGAGAGTGGAGATCTCTTTTGTTAATCGGAAATTTACAAGTAGAGCTCAATCTCAGAACAAAAGAGCTGTGAATACTTTCTTCCATTGTTGGAACTTACTTTTAAATATGTTTCTTTGTGCAATGTCTCCATTTTAGTCTTATGTGAGCTGAAGTTGCTGTGACGCTATAAAGATTTCACACTTTCTCTAAAAATAAGGTATTATCATCATCATTACCATCATCATAATCATCATCATTCTGTTGCAAATTGCACCACATTAGCATCAGCTTCCTTTAATGGCTTCTGATATTTTGTAAGTGTTACTTTTGTTTGTCATTTCATAAATGAATTCATGAAACCTTTGGAGAAAAAGGCATCGCTGAGGGATCTTTTATGGGATAAAGAATGGAGAGGATTTGGACAGCATGTCTTCTTTGTTATCATGAGCATAATACGTATATTCAGCTCTCTAGAGTTGAAGCAAACCTTGAAATGCAGCCGACACAGACACATTTACAAACAGTTTAAATAACCTCCCGCTGGAGCTGCATTCAGGTGTTACAGAGAAGAACAATAAGTCGTTTTTGAGAGCGTATATATTCTCAGAGTAAATCTGCCACAAATGAACAAAGACTTTTTAAACAACACTAGTAATACAAATATCATTTATTGACTCGAGCTGATCTCATTTTTGGCATCGAGTGTAAGGTCTGAGAGCAGACAAAACCTGCCGAGCTTCTTGGTGTGTTTGTAACACACTGTGGTGTGAGGCAACACCTCTCCTGACACCTGACTGTGATGACACTCTGTTTGATTGACAGCCGCGATGTCGGCCTGTTTTAATAGCTTCCTGTCTGGTGATTCAGCAGAACCCCCCTGGGAGAACTTTCAACCCCAAGACAAACACACACACCTGCACACACCTACACACACACACACACCTGCACACACCTACACACACCTACACACACACACACACACACACACACACACACACACACACACACACACACACACACACACACACACACACACACACACACACACACACACACACACACACACACACACACACACACACCTACACACCTACACACAGATTTAACACTGAGCTGCAAACGTCCTCAGTCTCTCTTGGACGTTTGAAGCTGCAGTGGAAGAATCAGGTTAGGTCAGCTCAATTCCTCGACCAGAGGAAGAAGACACTTCACATATGAAATGCACTCAAAATCTCTCTACAACATACATAACATTCTTATAGTATGACCAGTATATTCATCCTCCGTTCATTAAAATGATCCACCATTGTTAGACTTCCTCACAAAAAGAAATAAGCTAAAAAAACAGATAATACAATACAATCACACAGACATCAAAGTAAGCTTTCAAAGACACAAACATACCATCAAGGCATATACCCCCCGTCTATACACAATATGTAATCTGTGTTGTGTTTTCTGACTATTAAGTTAAATAGTGGAAAATAGGAGCCGGCACTTACTGAAGCTATCATCCCCCGAAACACAGTGAAATCATGTCCAGATTAACAATTCACCTCCAGTGACTCAAACTGTTGGAATTTGGCTTGAGAGAGACTCTTTCTGGAAATGAGAGCGACCTACTTTGACCCTGTGGAGTCCTCTCTGAAGCCTAAACTGCTATCAAAGAATAAATCCAAGTACAGAAGTTTGACAAAAGGTTATGTTGAAAACGGCTTTTTAAAATAAGACATAAAAAAAAAGGAAGAAAGCAAAGTTAACGTGCCCTTTTTTAAATGCCTCTCAGCCAGTCACTAATCCGACCCATATGCAGGGAAAAGGCAGCAAGCTTTTAACATGGGATAGAGCATGCACTGGGGTCCCAACATAATTCCTCAGTTAAGAAAATCAACAAAGATCCTTTGTTTTCCTCTCTTTGCTCTCACCCCAGCTCTGGAATCTTGCCGGCTAAGCGCAGCACATAAGACATCGCAACTACAATCTGTTTATGAATTTACGTCCCAGAATTCCTCAGTTGAATCCACCGTGGAGTCTTGGTGTCTAATCTAAAAGCCAGGCTTGCTCTCTCACAGCCTGTCACTTCTAACTCCAGTGGATCAAATGCTGCACCCCGGCAGACTTTATCAAAGAAAAGCAGCGCTGCTCTTTACAGGAAGAGAAGGAAAAATAAAAGATCTACGGAGAGAAACATGCAAACAACAACAGAGCTGAGATAAAAGCTACTTACTTGCCTTCAAACTGGGGAGGAATAGTAAAGAGGAAGTTCCAGCAGATCTTAATAGTTTTCAGCTGTGGGCCAGATGGTGGTACACTAAGGAGCGCAGTAAGGAGAGATGATGGGGTTTGCAAACTCAACAAGAAGCTTTTGCCTAGACACATGATACTTGACATTCAAACCCAACTTCCTCCGCCCACAGCTTGTCCAGAAGGATTCTTTTGGAGGTTTGCATGTGAAAAAAGAGAGACCCCTTTCGACAGGAACTGTTTCACAGAGATGCACTATGGCATACCACAGATGACCTATAAAAGCCAACAGGCGAGAGGTTGCTGTCTGACCCTTTGCTGCAGTATGTGATTCATCATGGAGCTATTTGCACTGGCTAAAGCCTTAGGGCGACATCCTGGCATCAATGAAAACGGCATTTCAGTCAAAACATTGTGAAGTTAGAGTCACAGTACTTCTCCAACTCAAAGCCAGAAAGCCTCCCTGTGAGATTATGTCAACTTAATAACAGCCTTTCTTTTCCACTGAGCTGCAGAAACTTTGGAGGCAAAAAAAAGTGTGCATTGCTACAACTTAAACTGTGTTTCACATCTTCAATATCTAACAGTTAACTGTCTTATTTATCACATACTGAGATGAACTGTGTGGGGAACTGTCAAAGAGAAGGGCAGAGTGAAAGGGCAACATAAAAAAGCCTATGTTGGAACTGACACACTTTTGGTTATAGGAGCACAGCAATTCATTCCGTGGTAGGTTTTTGTCACGTCCACATTCAAATGGTGAATAGACTTGAGCTTGTACAGCGCTTTTCTAGGCTTCTGACTACTCCCTGCAGGTCACACCTACCCATTCACACCCATTCACACACTGATGGCAGAGGTTGATATGTAAAATTACCATCAGTAACTAATCCCATTCATACACATACTGTACATACGCCACGGGCGAAACAGCGGGAAAAACTTGGGGTTAAGTGTCTTGGCCAAGGACACACCAGAAATGTGGCTGCAGGGTCTGGGGATCGAACCCCCATCCTCAAGGCTGATGAAGGTCTAGTGCCGAAACGCGTCCGTTGTGTTGTTTTTGACTTTTGTGTTTTCTTCTAGTCTTTTTGCGGTCATGCACCTTTTACTGAGGCCACAGCCTCCCGAAAAGCTTTGAAGCTTTGTGCAAATGTTTTCTTTCCGTTATACAACTAGGAAACTCTCTGTCTGACATGGCATCCTACAGCATTGTGAGTGTCTCAATTAAGTAATCAAAAAAGCGATTTCAGAGCCCTCAGGGTTTTTCTTCTCCCTCTGGTGGCACTACTGGCAATAAGCAGCAATGCAGGTATAATTTTGGATCTCATTCTTACACAGAGCTAAAGAGCTTCCTTACTGATTTTTGAGAGTTTGCCTTCACCCTAAAGTTGATTCTTTTCTTTTGTTTGAATCTGAAGTTTCACCATCTGAAGGCATCGACCTTTGTTGGTTAGGCCTAACTTCAGCAGAGATGGGAGAAATCAGTAAAGGAAAGGAGCCACGGGTCGGATTCGTTTGGAGCACGGCCATCTTGGAGGACCAGCCTCTGTACTTTGGGTCTGCGCTCTAACCACTAGGCTACTGGCGCCCCAAGAAGCCTAATCAGAATTTTAAATAAGTTTTCACAACAATAAGGACTTTCATCCAAACATAATGAGCCCACTTTGGACTCAGACTAATTTATTAGTACTGATGTAAATGCATGAATGCAGACAGTGATGTACACAGAGTTCAAAGAGCTGCTGCTCAACTTTCAGCTGCACAATGTGTTTGTGGCATGTAGCAGTTCAAAGGTCATTTGAGCTTGGAGACTTTATGTTTGGGACAAATCTGAAGCCGAAAAAGGTGACAAAGTCTTACCTGCCAATTTCCAAAGGTCATTTAGAAACCAGTGGGAGGCGTTTCTAAGTCTTTTATTTCTATGAACGATACCTAGTTTGAGATTGAGCTTTGTCAGGGTCTTGGGTGTTGGAGTGTTTTTACTGGCCTGCAGACCTTTGGTTTCTGCCTGAGAGAGCATTTAAAAAAGGGAGGGTCTCAGGTTTTTCAGGCTGTTCTGTTCACACTTTATTATTTTAGGGTTTTTCGAAGCTCTGCCCTGTATCATTTCATGTTTGCGTCTTGTATGAACAGCTGTGGCGGTGTGAGGGAAGTGGCTGGGCCAGACACTTTCTGGGAAAGTATGGGGCCCTTTATGTTACACACACACATACACACACACACACACACACACGCACACGCGCGCACACACACACACACACACGCACACGCACACGCACACGCACACACACACACACACACACACACACACACACACACACACTCAACAGGGTAGAAAAGATAAGAAAAATATGCACAATTATACCTTTGAGGTCAGAAGAAATTAAGCTATAATTACTGAAATCTGTACGTCTTCTTACTTTTTTTTGTCTGGGTAGGTTGGTAGCCTCTTCTATAGTGAATGAAAAGTGTTAAAGTTTCAAGTCACGAAAAATCCAGATGTTTGCATGTCATTTGATGATACTTGATCATGTTGGGAGGCAGAGAAGCTCAAACCAGCAGCATAAATGCAAAACAGACACGACAACTCAAAGACATCTAGGTCAACAGTTAGGAACAATACCAATGAGTCATCCTTTCAGACTTTGTTTGCTACGACTAAATACTTTTTTTATCATACTTCATGTTCCAGTTAAACAATGAATGTAACAAAATAACAATTAAAAACACGAGATCTAAAGCATTTCATCTCGTCAACTCAAAAACAACTGTATCTCGTCATCTCGTTTCTGTTTATAGATAAACTAGTTCAAAGTCCAATTATTCAACTCTGTGGTTGGGATGTGTGTTTGTGTGTGTGTGTGTGTGTGTGTGTGTGTGTGTGTGTGTGTGTGTGTGTGTGTGTGTGTGGAAATGGGGGAGTGGGTGGAGAAGCAAGAATGTGCATCTCAATGAGAAACATCTCAGTGGATTTTATTGAGATTTGCAGCCTGCACATGATTTGTTTTCCATCTCTGCAGTAACGCAAAGTTTGCCAAAGTGTGACACTAGTGATGTATATTCAAGTGACATGGCTGGTGTATGTTCCTGCACCGTCTACTGCACCAAAAATTATGATGAATACAGCAACAAAAATTATGACGAATACAGCAACGAGTAAAAAAAAAAAAGGAAAACATGTTTTTATGTCCTTTCACCACTACTCTTTACTGCACAAACTTGGCTCCAAAAACACAAACAAATGTTGAGTTTAATTGATTTATTTCCAACCAGCTCCTGATTTGACGTTTTTATAGGAGACAGGAAGTGTGTTTAAATTTCTGGTAACCCTGAAAAACAGAAGAAATGTTATTCAAAGCTTGAGTTGTGAAAACAGAGCTTCAAAAGCACATATATCAATGGCAGAACAGGCTCTACATTTCTGTAATAAGACAGCGTGGAAAAACAAGCGCTGTAATCCCTGGATAAGTGGTCTGACAGAGCTTGTTATCAAATCATTCTGTCAACCTAGGATTTACACATTCAAATATAAAAGGCAGAGGAAGTCATGCATGAATGTTTTCTTATATTTCCCTTATACAAAGAAATGTGCCGACAGCCCAGGCTCTTCTCACCTACCTGAGTGTGTTGATAATTACGTTTGATCTTAAATTGGATGCATGTGTGTCACTGAGTTTGCAATTGAAACGCCCCCGTAAACTCATAAAAGGCAGCAGGTTTAAAAGCTGTGTGCAAACTGCCAACCATCAAGACACTGACAAACTGGAATATTTGCATATCAAAATATTGGTGCTCTCTGGTTATCTGCCCCCTCACGCTCTGTGTGGTTAATCGTAAAGGTGTCATACTCCCTGCTTGTAACAGGTAGCCTCTAAAGAAAACATGAAACAATGTTAAGAATTATAACTCATGTTATATCATATTAAGAAACCTGACCTGTATCATAAGTCACCCATCTCCAGCAGCACATCATTGTAATTGCATAACCACCAATCTTTTGTGCTACATGGTAAAGTTGCGGGCTCTCAAAGCCGCAGCTTCAGTGCATTCAAGATTAGATTATATGCATCACATACTACTTCATGAAATGAAAGCGAACAGAACAGCTGCACTTTCCTCCTTATAGACTTGATATCACTGTTGGGTTACAGTAATGAGAAAATACTGTAAGTGCAGTCTACTGTAAGATTCACTCTCATGCTCAAGGAAGTCTTTAAGTGCACTCAATATACTGCAGACAACTACATTCAGTATTCAGTATTACATACAGGAGTAATAGCTGCCTCCGATTTGAAAGATGTATGAACAAATGACAGACTGACTCTATATATTCTACAGGGTGCAGTTTAACAGCTGCAGAAGTAAACAATTGCTATGGACTTGGCCTACTCGGTGTCTTTCAGGACAGTGTTTAATCCATATCAATGAATCTAGTGACAGGTTTCCTGATTGGTTGTAAATAGCTAAGTATACAACACAAGTCCATTTCAGGTTTCCCTGACCAAAACCTACAAATATTCAGATGGAATACTAAAAATCTAAACAGCAGACTGTGACGCCGGATCAAGGGAATGTTTGAAGTTTTGAAAAAAAGGTCATGTCTCTCTCTCTCTCTCTCTCTCTCCTGGATTTCCAACTCTATCCACTGTCCTGTCGCTACAATATAAGCATAAAAAGACCCCCCCCCCAACTTTCCTCTAGATATTAATCATTTCAGATGTTATTTACTAATCTATGCTCTGACTTTTCACAGCAACATTACACGATTTCCTCTGTTGACACAAAAGAGGAGAAACTAAAACAACAGAGAACCAATCATGAACTAACAACAGAATACAAAACAAGGTAAACATCATTTCCAAGAAATCAAATGATGTCTATGTGGTGTGTATGAGCAGTAACCACAAGAGCTCAAAGGACTCCCTGTCATACTCAGGAGGCAAACAGGTGTGGAACATTTAGGCAGAAGTGTAAAAGACTGCAGTTCCTCGAGTTTCCACTTGGGAATGGCAGCAAAACTCCCGTAAGTCCAGTTAACAGCCATGAGGAAATACTAATTTTGATATTCAGAAATAAAAATGTATGCTTATCCAGAATCGGTTTGAATCGAAAATCGATTCTGAATCGAATCGTGACCCCAAGAATCCAAATCGAATCGTATCGAACTTTGACACATCCAAAGATTCCCAGCCCTACTAAACACTGTCCTCACTGTTAGCATGCTGTTAGCAACATACTAAACGTGTGACGGACTTCCGATCTAAGCTATTTTCAAGCTAGTGAAATGATCAGTCAATGAATAGAATTCAATAATAATATTCATCTGTTCCTTACTACTACAGGTAAGTATACTTTGACAACATGTAATAGGTATTACAGTACGGTTAACTTTATTTGTATGCTGCTAGATGGCTGCTGGCGAGATTTTCTTTTTTTAAATGCAGTCAAAGAGATACTACATGCTCTCTTGACTCCAAGCTGTTATTTCAACGGCCAAAAAACCTTTGTGTATTACTTGGTATCTAACTCAACCCCAGAAACTACAGCAGCAGTAGTTCAGATGGATGCCTCTAACTGATAAGATATGAGTGTGTCTTGTAATGACCATGTTATACAGTAGAGAAAATAAAGATACTGCTTGTACCAATAAACTCCACTTCCTCTAATCGTGGGCGTCTCACATGACCTCCTCTGTATGAGTGTTTATCCTGTCTGTGAGCTGAGAGTGTGAGGAGGGTTTACATTCAAAAACAGCACAGAAAATCTACACAGAACTGGAGGAGGCACACGCACGCACGCACTCACACGCACTCACACACACACGCACTCACACGCACTCACACACACACGCACGCACGCACTTTCACACACACACACACACACACACACACACACACACACACACACACACACACACACACACACACACACACACACACACACACACACACACACACACACACACACACACACACACACACACACACACACACACACACACACACACACACACACACACACACACACACACGAACAGATTTATTTCAATGAATTGATTTTTATTACAATAATTAATTATTTTTCCAATATAAACATAAAAGCTCCTCAATTACTACTCCCACTGCGCATACAGTGGCATAACATCTGTTTGAAAAAAGGAACACGTCACACTGAAATCAATTTGCCTTCAAATTGTACAACAGGAAAACTCGATAGGTCATGAACTGGCCTTTTTTTGCTGAGTGTACACTGGGGAGCTTATTTAAAGAGACAAGCTGTGCAATTTCATGAGGCACAAGGTGAGAGCAGGAATTAGTCTGCAGCTAATGTTCCTCTTTACACTGCAGAGTTACACACCTGCTCCAGACAGCTGAGAAGGTCATGTTGTGTCTGCTGGTATGTTCCATTATTGATGAGAATAAACAGTTTGTTTTCACTCAAATGTTCGGAAAATCACTTTTGACCTCTCTGCAGAAGAAAATTGGTTCAGACCAGAGACTGTGTGAAAAGATGGACAACGAGACAGCTTGTCAAAAGAAACGCCAACACATTAGGAGTTCTTCCTACTGACTGGCTGCAGTATAGGTCACAAAGCCTGCCTCCTCCATGTAAAACTTAAGTTCAACCCGAGTCTGAGTCTCGAACTCGAGCGCCCACCTCTTTTTGGGTAATCACTGCCATTTTTATCCAACTGCATACACGTTAAATGGCTGTGAGTCCATTAATGACTCAGATCTTATCTCTGCAAACCTCCAGTGTAACAATAGAAAATGATTTATTCTGCTGAAAAGTACGCCTTGGGAGCATTCCAGCAGTGTCCAGGTTACTCTTGGCATTCATTAAAAATATTTCCAACAAGGAGGAATACAAACATGTATTTTTAGTCAAAGCAAACCCAATGTGGGGCTTTTCTTTTAATGAAAGTCACAGAAAAGATGGAGACCTGTCAGATGGTTCAAGGACTGCAGTTTGTTTGTGCTGGCTGAGTAATAATAAAACTATGAGGCAGAAAATGTGTCGGCTACAAAAACAAGAGTCAAAGTTGGGTAAAAGCTCAGAGGATATAAAGATCTGCTGAGAACTTGCTTTCTTACTTTTTAGTAAATGTCAAAACTTTGTGGGAAGTCTTCTGTGGCTGAGTCATGCACACTGCCTCAGTGTGTTTATAGTCAAGGTGAGAAAGGAACATAATGTCCACTGCTATAAAAGCATGAAGTACTGTTTCTCTAGCTGTTAATGATTAGTTATATTTCCTAAACCAAACATAATAAAACAGAAAAGGTCGATGCTCTATGTTCATCCACAGTCAAGACAGTCCATCCTTGAAATATAAAGAAGTGGATGTTTTGAGGCTACAATGGAAACTCAAGCCTTCAAACTGCAAAGAAAGCCTTCTGAATGTGTGCAGCTCAACATCAGCATGGTGCGACATCAACAACAGCCACACAATTAAACACATTACCATTCAACCATCCATCCATCAGGGCATCAAGGATTAAACAATGTCACAGTAATTCAGAAGTATAGACAGTAGTTTACTACAAATAAACGTCTCTTTTAGCCATCCTGAAAAGTTTGATTTTGGACCATGACAAAGCACTCAGCTGTGCTTCAACTTTGTTGTG
This sequence comes from Tautogolabrus adspersus, assembly GCA_020745685.1. NCBI lineage: Eukaryota > Metazoa > Chordata > Actinopteri > Labriformes > Labridae > Tautogolabrus > Tautogolabrus adspersus. The sequence continues at coordinate 24,273,783 of CM036548.1, read as the reverse complement.
TGAACATGGATCTTGTTTGGATGCTACCGTACTACTTGATGAATACAAATTAATGAATAACAGCTTTGAGCTTCTGAAAAAGCGATTTGATTCAGAAAACAGCGACACCACCACCAAGTTTCTGGAACATGTAGCTGAACTACAAATGTTAGCTATTTGGAGTGCTGTTACTGTCCGACACTGATATTAATTTAAATCTAGATCTTAGGGCTCATAATGAACATTGTTCTCTTTAAACTTAGCGTATTGTCAGGGCTGATTAGTGAAACACTGAACTCTATAAAAAACACACATGCAGAAGACATACTATCGTGAATCTATCTAATGTGCTTTCGCTCCAACATCAGCACTCAACATCAACCTGAACAGTTTAGGATGTTGTATACGGTATAATTGTCATTTCTGATCATCACAACAGAGAAAGAAGTCTCCATTTCTGTGACATCATGTTTGGTTCAGGCATGTTCAGGGCGCTCAAACTGATCCAGTGTTCCTAGTATGATGCTTTTATGATAGTCAGCGTTTCACCCATCGTCTGACCAATTAGCTGCAGGTTTCATTTGTATACTGGCCAACGTATAGAAGTAACTTGAATTGGCTTAAAATACAAATATTGAGGTAACATTTTGCCACAATGATTAACACATATGAGTCTGTGTCTTTAACTACAAGGGAATGTGAACGTTAGGATCATCTGTTTTAATAAATCAAAATCGTCTCCTGGTAAAGTGTTCTCTGGTACTTCAAAGATTAGAAACACAATGTTGTTTAAATTTAAAACTCTACTTCAGACCTTTCTTCAATAACTCTGTATCATAAGAGGACTAACCTTTAGTGCCAAAAACAACCTTTTATTTTTATCTCAGTAAATTGAGTGCACAACCCAACAAGGTCACATATCTTTAGAGAGCACTGCATCACTCAGCTACTTTCACCGACCTTCAGTGCCAACAGTAACAAAACATTCACCTTATTGTTCGAAGGGTAAACGGTCATTTGTAGCTGGAACGACCTTGAAGAAACATTGTACACTATTCACACTTCTCAGTTTATAGTATGAAACACTGAAAGAAACTACGAGGCACTCATACGTTGTGTTGACTTTGTTGGCCTTGAAGATAAAACTGTTGTAACACTGAGTAACAAAACAAAGAGGAGTGACGTGCAGGAAACCAAAAATATTTAATTTACTATAAGACCAAAAGGCAAAATAAGGATTACTTCTTTAACATCCAATTAAAGTCCAAAAGAAACGACAAGAAGCAGGGAATATATCACAGGTGTCAGGAACACAGGAGCACAGGCAGGTTAGACAAAGGAGCTGACACAGAAGGGAAGAAACACAAGGACAAAGACCTAGTCCAAATGGCGAGCATTTTTGAAAACGTAGCTTTTTCTGTGCGTTTTTGGCCTTTTGTACAAACACGAACTGCATTTAGGTCACTGAAAACGCACCTTTTGGAAAACTCCTTCCAGGGTGAAGATGTGGAAACAGAGTTTTGGGCTTGTAACGTCACACTGTGCGCAGGTTTCTCCTCCGTTTGACGTCATTGTGCGACGCTGTCACTTTTGTTTACATGAGATTAGTTCAATGGCAGACGTCACCAAACTAGGGCTGGTGTTAATGTTGCTAACTGGACTCATTACATGCTAACACATACACAGTTACTCTCCCACTATGTTGATGAGCAGAGGCGCCTGAATGGACAACTTTGTAAATGAAATGATCATTGCAGAAGAACGGCGAGACGAATTTTGCATGTCGAGAACATCGTTGTTGACTTGGCGTGCTCAATACAGCCGTAACAGTGCGGTTTTATGTGGACGTAGATGTTTTTGAGAACTTAGCGTGTGGACGTGATTACTTTTGGAAACAGAGGAGGAAAGCCTCTACTTAAAAGAATACCGGCTTATGTGTGGACTAGGCCGTAGTAGACAGGGTAATCAAACTCAGGTGTGGTGGACTGAGAAACTGATGAAGGCAATCAAAAATGGAGGGAAACATACAAATGGCGGACGTAAGACTGCACATCATACACAGGGTGTAGGAACTAAAAAAAACCACTAAAACCTAAAGTCAGGAATATGAAGAGAAACATCGAACAGGGATAAAGCAACACAAGGGAGGAACGTGATAAAAGAACTGAACTTGGAAACAATTCAATTAAAATACACACAAAGGAAACAAGCAACACCAGGGAAGAACGAAGAAAGGAAATCTAAACACTGAGATAAACATGATAGAAAACTAAACAAGAAAAATAAAAATAATCATTAGGGATCCAAGAGGGTCCTACGCACTTGTCAGTGCTTCGGGCCCTAACAAACCGTGAAAGCTCTCTGTCTTGTTTCTTTGTTCATCCTGGCTTGTTCACGTGTGTAGTTTTGTGTAATGTGTATTTCTTTTAACTAGCAAAACATACTACCGCAAGTGGAATTCTCCGAGGGGGGGAAATGGAAAACACAGGCTTGTTTGGTCAGCATTATGAATATTGCTTTGTCAGGATCCCACAGATTTGTAAGGCGTCCAACAGATCTCTATGGAAATAGTCACATTTCAAACTGTTTTTTATGAAGTCCTCACAATAGGTTAATTAAAGTTCAGGGTAATACTATCAAGTCTAAAAGAGATCTTAAATAGACGCTCCCATCCAATTACATGAAATCTGACATGCTTTGATACACAAACTTAGAGTTACAAATGTGGACATTTTCCTTAAGGCGGTATTTTTAAGCAGATTAGCTTATCTTTCAAACAGGGCTTCAGAGTTCTACGATGCGTCATCCCTCCAGGTTTGCTCAGAATATGACCAGTGGGGGCTTTGATTTGGCTCGTGATGCAAAGTTAAAAGATGGCTAACCGAAGCCAATGTTCACATTGTGTCCTTAGTGAGTCATTCATGGTTCTGCTCTGTTTGTGTTAGCTTACAGTTTGAGGAAATGATCATTTCAGAGAGTCCCGACGAGGAGCAGGAAGAGTCATGGGAAATTAAACGGCCCTCAATAATTTATGCTTTTCCAAGGCGAGATACGATACAATGTGACCACATTTCATGTTATCTAAATCCTCGAAGCTGTTGGGAGGTTAATGGATTTTTACCAAACATCTCTTTGTTCGATCACTGCTTTCTCTTCCAGAATCATCAACGCTCAAAATGTCTGAGGAACAGGCAACCTCCAAAGTTTCTAAACATAGAGTGAAACTTCTGACGAGGTGCATCAGATCATTGTGATTGATTGTGACTAATGTCTGTGTCTCAAGCTCCTTGGTAAATTGCAGACCTCTTCTGGATCTCTTATGCACATTGAACAGCAGAGCTTTATTTCTCAGATGCTTTTTCAGATGGGAGCGATTTAATTATTGATTTGTTTTTGCCTATTGTGAAACTGACATGTTTACCCCTTTGGGATTTTCATGTAAAAACTGAAGGGAAGCCCATTGTTTCCATTCTTCGTCATGTTTATGTGGGTTATTATGAGCCAGCATTGCACCGCAGGCTCTTTGTGTATTATGCCTTGGAAATGGCACTATAGGTTTCTTCCAATTCCTTTCACAGCCAGTATTGAAAGTCAAATGAAAAACATATTTAAGGACTGTGCCTTGTGCCTCCAGGTGGCTAAAGGTTGGCTTTGTGAGAGAGACATTTCACACTTGTGAGTACAAACATAATCAGTCTGGGACCAGAGACTGAGTGCAGGCAAAGAAAAAAAAAAGACTACAACGTACTCCATGACTATGACCATTATTCTTCCAGTGCCAGTCAGACTTTTTGGTTGAAAGCGAGGGTTATGCTTCCAAAATGCACTGGAGTTTGTTTAGCCGTAGTTGAGAAGTAAACCAAAAAGCAGTGCATTGTGGGTTGAATTGGCTAACGTTAGCATTGCTAACAACACTAGCCCTCACTCCTCTTTGCAAGTTAATGTCCACATGCCTGTGGTAAATGTGGTCACTCATTGCTCCAGTCACGCCAGTTCAAACCTGACACAACTGACAAATAACTTTATCTCCATTTTATCGATCACAATACTGCCAAACTGAGCCGCGCTACAGGATGCCATTCTTCCACAGTCCTGTTGTTTCCTTTCTGTCATAGTGCAACATAGTGGGCGGATGGCAGTAGCCACTGACCGGAGCTACAGCCCCAACTAGTGGTGGGTGGTTACAGTGCACAATATTTGACAGGCTTGGAGCGTTTGACAAAGCACACCAAAGCAACAATGTTCCAACTTCACCCCTGAATCACACCAAGTCCACCGGACTCGAATGTGATACAGGCCTTAGTTTACCTGGAAACTAATCCCTGACTTGTTATCAATGTGTCTACAAAGGCATTACAAATACAAATGCAGCTCCAATCTTATCACATGTGATTTTGAAAGCTAAAATGTCCCTCAACTTCTGCAATAAATAAAGTGTTCCTGACTTTTCTGCAACCAGTCAACACATGAGAGAGTTGTCTTATAATAAAGTGCACCAGTGGCTTGGGTAAAAGACTTATCTCTAGTGTTGGAGTACTTTCAGATTACACTTTGACGTACGAGTCTGGTTGTTCACTGAACTATCAGAATTCCTTGGGAGAGAAAAGCGCTGACCAAGCACAGTATATCTGGAGGGGCAGGGCAGCTTTTATGAAGTGTTTGGATAAAGATAGTGAGGATTTTGATCATGATGAATGAATGCTTACGCTGCATCCCAGACAGCAAAAAAAACCATCCTCACTGCCTCTTAAAAAACCCAAACATGTATTTCGATGTCATTTCTTTCTTTAATCTCTCCTCATACACACTTTAGATGTTAAATGACTGAATATAATGAGGTTTCAAGTTGTAAAAAAGATGTGTAAAGAAGGTCTACAGTAGCAGAAAGGAACCAATACAATGTAGCACAGTGTATGATTGCAGGTACCCACTGCATTTGCATTTCCCTGAAGGTTGCAGACGTGTTTCATTGGAAATAAAAATGCTCCTTAAACTGGGGAACACTCACATAAATCTTTAAGAAGTACTTCAATGGCTCAAATCTACCTCAGTAATTTACTCCCAAACTACTCTCCTGTTTCTGCATGATAAGGCGTTCCCAGGCTCCAACATAAAATCTGGCCAAAGTAATTTCTACAATGCCATATGTAACTGTCAGCAAGTGTTCTACATGAACACACTACACTGGAGAGCCTGGCGTGCTTTGTTTTAAAAAGCTATGAACACGCAGAGGAGGGGTTCATGGCATGATTTCAACAACTTCAAAGGTGCATGCAGAATGAAAAAGTCTTGAAGAGGTTAAAAAATATCCAGCAACACTTTTAGTTTAAAGAACAACTTTATCAGATGTGTGCAAGTCGGCTTTGGAAACGCATACAATAATATAATGACTATTAGTCCAATTATGCAAAAATAACCTTTTGCTTTACAGTGGCACCGTCATTTCTGTAACACACCGATGATATAGTGTGGCTCACACTAATTAATCAGCTGCCTGAAGCCTTTGTTATCCACTACACAGGTGTAAGACTTTACAATTATAGCATAAAAGTGAAGCGAGGGTTGATGTTGTTGCTAGCGACTTGTCATGTGTAGACAGAGATTGGTCGTGTTGCTGGAGTATTTAACCTCGTTCATGCATAGCTTGCATGTTGCATGGCTCATGTCCTCCTAACAACTTCCTCATGTTTGCAAAAATCCAAAATGCTCCCGTAATCTTTGCTTTCATATTTCTCTCATCCATGCTTGTTTGTTTTGATGTGCTGCATCGTGTAGTTTGGCTTCTACTGCCGCCCATTGGCTTTATTGTGAACTGCGCCATTAGGCGATGTGTCTTTCAAAACTGCCATCACCGCATTTGCTGCCATATCGATTCTGTAACATCTTTGCGAATACTTGCAAAGATGCAGATTGATGCTGATTTGATTTTTTGGAGCACGGCCCTACTTTTCAGAAGATAGCGAGGTGCATCTTGCTGCTGCAGAGGCAACAGGCACATCATTCATGGGAGGTCTAACCATTAAAGAAAAATCTTTGATCGCATTTTCCACAACGCTGCCATTCTCAATACAAGAAAACATCAAAGCTTCAACTTTACAGCACACAGCTCTCCTTCTTTCTGCCTCCTTCGCCATCACTCTGTGTGCTGGCTGCCTCTGAAATAAGGCCTCCAGTAAAAGCAGACACATACAGCGCACAGTGGAGTTTTGACTACCTGACAAAAGCCAGCCACTCGGAATTAGACACAAAAGAAAAATAATGTTTTTGACCATGATGTGAGAGGTTTTTCTTTTCATCACAGATTTTCTCGACTAATCACCGACCTGCAGTGAGAACCAGAATACAGTGCAGAATGAAGTTGCTTGATTCTTGAATGGTGCACAAGCTTTGTTCACATGCTTCTTAAATGTGCATAGTTAACATGATCTTCTTTTAATGTAAAGCTGATCTAAAGCGAACCAAAATAATACCTGAATATATCACGTCTCCATGCTCTTTACATGACGTGTCTTGATTTTAGACTAAGCTCAGGCTGATAAACCTGCACAGTATGTGCTATGGATGTGAACTAGGCTTCTCTCTCTTTTTTTTGCTTCTGTATAGCCAAGTTCCTAACATGCATGGTCCCTGAGACATAAAGGTTAGAGGGAATTGTATCAAATTGGATTTTGGATTGTATTCAGATATACTGTAATAGTCTGAAATGTGTCCACGTGTAAAAGGCTGAGTGTCGGACAAAAACATTGAAATCCAAAATAATACTGAATTGTGACCTTTAAGGTAGGGTTTTGATTTATTAGTCGATATTGTGGAAGGAATTTATAATAAAGATGAAAAACAGTGGTGTAAAAAAAAACAGCAAAAGCTGGTTACCAGTTGTCAGAGTAACAGTATGCAGTGCATTTTCTACGAGGTAACCAGGTGCACAACTATCACAAAGAATGGTTACCTAAAGAAGCAGAGGAAAGCTTTGTCATTGTAATCAGGGTTCAATGAAATTATACATCCTATTCATCTACACAGTCTAATGAGACTGTTCATGAAACATGAGGGAGAGCTACTCATTGCTATAAGTAGACAAAGGAGCAAATCGTCCGACTCCAGGACAGCTCGTCTGCAGGGGAAAGCTTTCCAGTGCAGTAATGATGCACATAAAGCTCAGGAGACATATTCAAAACACACCTCTTTATGCTGCAGAGAAACTGAAGATTTGAAGCAACCACGGGGAAAGAAAACATAGTCAATACATGATGACATGCTACACTTCTTTTGAGCAGAACATCAGAAACATAATACAGGACCTTTTTGATCCACATAGAGCTCTTTTGTAAATGTAAATCTGCACCTCAGCATTACATCGTGACTGTGTTACGTTTAAGAAAAAGCCAATATTATGTCACTTAATATCGATAGCCCTTTTTCAGACTACCATTTCAAGCCGTAATATTTAAGGCCCCTGTGACGCTTCGCCTTCAATCAGATCGTCGCTGAGGCGTAATGGGGCGACAAAGTGATCCCCCCTCTGTACAATCTTAAAGAGGTAGTAACAGAAGTGTTACAGGGCAGAGACGGTTTCAGCTGGGCTGGCAGGGGAGCGCAGCGCTGTGTTTGCGTACATGTCTGACTGTGTGTCTTTGTGGAGCTTCCGCTGTGCCGTGATTCTGCAACGCCAAAATGCGATGTGAACTCACAGACTGGGACACCAATATTACTCCATCGTGGAATCAATGAACGTACAAAGACGTGGTGATGGCTGAGCTTAATTACACCACTTTTGTTTAAAAAAGCAGTCTGATAAGGGTTAAAGTTAGTCCATTTCAAGCCAGGTATGATGGCAGTCTGTGAATTGTCACAAAGTCATTTACACAGAATTGTGTACATGAACATGAATCTCCCTGTGTTTGCCTCTGTCAGGACATACTGCAACGATTCTGAAATCTGTGATTTAAATACTTTCAAGATTTATTGTTTTGGGCTTTTTGTGCCTTTATTGGAGAGATGGGACAGTGGATACAGATGGAAATCAGGGAGCGAGAGTGGGGATTGACATGCGGGAAAGGAGCCAAAAGTTGGATTTGAAACCCAGGCCGCCCGCGTTGAGGACTATAGCCTCCATATATGGGACGCGCGCACTAACCACTGCGCCACCAGCGCCCCATCTGTGATTTAAATACTTGACAAGACTTAAATTCCTTCTGTTATCGTTTCGCGAGGCACCAAATTATAACTTTTGGGTGTTTTGATGACTTTTCAAAAATCTATAGCTTTCTAAGGCACCAACAATTCTTGGTTAAGATTAAAAATGGAACCTGTTTGCAAAAATAATAAACAGATAAAAGAGAAAAGACAACATTGCACTTTAGCAGACCAACATAAAAAAGCTTACATGTTATACTGTTGTATTTATTTGCTTATACTTGCACTTAGAATGCATTCATTTGTATTTTATAGTACATGACATGAATTTGAAAATACTAGTCCATGTTCAGAATTGTACCATTAATATTTTCTGTGCCTATTTTACAGTGTGGGGCCAGGTTGTCAATTCACTGACGTGAGATGTGGGGGTTGTGTGTGTTTGTGCATTGTGGGGTGCTGTAATAAAAAACATAATCACGATGAAAGGGTATGTTTTGGAGCCACTGTATAAAAGCCTCTATTTTACACCGTGATATTCACCAGAGCTGTAGTGCTTTGAATGACGCTCTTATAAGTGCAAGGCAGAAATGTCACAGCCAGCATGAAAACATGTTCTAAGAAAAAAGAAAAAATAGAACGGCATCACAAAGTCACCTCATCCCTGTCTACGCTTTGTCACAAAGCAGAGGCACCCTGACAGGAATACACAGCAGAATGTGCCGCCAGAGCCGCATGTGTGGGCGCTCACATATGCCATTTGCTGTCTTTTGTTCCGATAAATCACAGTGAAAATCTCTGATCAGAACAATAAGCAGGTGTGTGCACTGGGATGATGATGGCTGAGGGGGTTTGAAGTAGGAGGAGAAATATAATGATCCATAATGATAATAGCTTCAGAGACAGCTGTGGAGAGTGTAAGACAGGAGATATGGAGCCTTACGGTTAGTGTGGACTATTGATGTTCAGGTTGCTTTGTTGTGCCTCACTCATCTAAAGGCTGCTGGCTGCTCTTTAGTTGTGCATCTTCTGTGGACAGAAAAAGACAAGAAGACAATGCACTTCACAAACAAGCTTTTTACAGATGCACAAGTACTGCTCACTGCAGTTATTACATTAAGCACAGTACAGTTAGTCATCTGTTTAAAGGCTGATTATTAAAGTCACACAGAGTGAGGGGATGACTGATACATACATCCAATACAGTCAAGTGCAAAGTATGAATCACAGACGCTGCAGTTGTTTGATAAAGGGGGAAAAAAACATGATAATGACGTATTGTAGCTATACAGAGACACTCTGGGGTGCAAAGGAAGTGAGGATGAAAAAGACTTGTTTTTTGGTACACTGCCCAATAAATGTTGCTTTATCATGGAGGGTTAATAGGTTTAAGAAAAGCAAAAAAAAGTGAGTATTGTAAGAGTTTATTTGAAATAAGAATAGTGTCAGGAGAGGAGGTGAGACAAAGGAGAGGAGAGGAGACCAGAGAAGGTGATACAGAGGAGAGGAGAGGAGACAGAGGAGAGGAGACCAGAGGAGAGGAGACAGAGGAGAGGAGACAGAGGAGACCAGATGAAAGTTACCAGAGGAGAGGAGACAGAAGAGAGGAGAGGAGAGGAGGTGAGACAGAGGAGAGGAGAGGAGAGGAGACAGAGGAGAGGAGACCAGAGGAGGTGAGACAGAGGAGACCAGAGGAGGTGATACAGAGGAGGTGAGACCAGAGGAGGTGAGACAGAGGAGAGGAGACCAGATGAAAGTTACCAGAGGAGAGGAGACCAGAGGAGAGGAGAGGAGACCAGAGGAGAGGAGAGGAGGTGAGACAGAGGAGAGGAGAGGAGACCAGAGGAGAGATCAGATCAGATCAGGAAAAATGTGCTCCAACATTACAGTACAAAACAAAGAAACAAAGAAAATAAAAATTGATGCAATCATGACCATTCCCACAAACTGTGAATCATATCCCCGTTATGAGTGTCAAAATAAAGTAAATACCATTTTTCTTCCCTTTCCAGCCCTTTACCGACCTCTGTCAACCTCAGCCTGACGAGTGGAGCACAGTTAAGCCTGAAATTATGAAGCAATACACACCCAATGTCACTCCTGTCAGCACCCTTTGAGAGACGAGGTCGGACTCAGAAAACACACGGTGCTGACGGAAGTGAAGAAGCTCACAGGTTCGTACGAAAAAAGAATTAAAAAAAACAACAACAATTACAATCAGAGAATCTTTTCAAAGACGCTGACACGTGAAAATTGAATACATTGAAATTCAAATTGTGTTGATTTAAGCACTGCGATGTGTACAATAAGTGCATGTATGTTCCTATATGCTATTGATTTTAGAGCACTGTGTCAGCGATGGATTCGTGAGCTGTCAGGGTTTATTAATCGCTTGAAGAGAACAAAAACAAACACATTGATCAACCACTCACCAAAAGGCAGTCTGGAAAATCAATAAAATGCTTCTCTGGCAAATCTAAAATCAAAAACCACATGACAGCCTCGCGTGGGTTAGGGTTAGATTTATGAAGATTCTCCAAAACCATCGCGCTGTTTTAGCTTTTAGCTTATCGATATCTGAGAAATGAGAAACTTTATGAAAAGGACCTTTCAGGATTAAAGGGGATAGATAAGGGCCAACGTTTTCTAGTATGTGTTTCACTGTAGTATTGCATACTTCTCATGGAAGTGCCAGGAGGGATTGTGGGTAATGACATTCAGAGATAGATGTAAAGGGCAGACGGTGAATAAATGTAGAAGGTCTTAGGCTGAGTGAGGACTGTATGAAAGATTCAGTTGATAGATACTGATGAAGATCCATCATGCACTCATATATGTACGTTTTTAAAAAAAAAAAAACAGTATGCAAGGTTTCAGAGACTGAATTAACAGTAAGACAAAGTGGTAGTGTGTAGAGTTCACTGTATGTCGCTTTGGTCTGCAGCATGAAATTCAAATACATCAGCAACAATCTGATACCAACATCCACAGAAAGAAAACACAATCACTCGTGTAGTGACAAATTGCAGACATCTTGCACAAATCAAAAAACATGGAGGGAAATCAAAGTGTGTCGAGTTTCTCTGTTGCACTGAAATCACATTAAACCTTCTTTTTGGTATTTCTTGGGAATAAGTACCCTTCAAAAACTCAAACCCCCTCAGTCCTTGAAATGTAATTCCCATCTCAGTTAAAAACAAAGCTGACAAAAGAAAATTCTTCCTACACTGTGTGCATCTTCAGGAAACAGTTTCTGCAGCGTTTCTCTGAAGATGAGTTCATTTCTCGATTTATATTATGCTGAGTAATGTAGGAGAACAAAGAAATGAACAATCTGTGATTCAAACTAGGCTTTGGGTTCAAGGAAGTAAATGCCAGCAGCAGGCTCGCCGTGCTCAAAGTGGCTGCTGGGCAAAATTCACTTTGAATGTAAGAAAGGACGTTTTTATGATTTTTGGATGTTCTGGTTTGATTCAGAATCTAAGAAATGATTATTTGCAATTTGGATCCAACTACAGCGGATACATTTCCCCCACATCTCTAGTATAGATGCCATGAGAGTTCATTGTCCATCTGTAGTAGAAAATCAAACCTCCTGTCCAAGCTTTCTGATTGGTGATCCATTATTTCTTGTAATAACAGCTCTTTGAAAACCCTTTGAAAGAAAATGGCAGAGCTTCACAGCATTCACTCTACTGGTATTTATTTATCGAGTTCCCCGTCATTAGCTGAAACAGTCACCCAGAAATCATAATTAAGAGCAATGAGCCGCTCAGAGTCCCCAGAAAAGGGGTGGGTTGCTTGTTTTGAAGGAGGGAGGTCTGCTGGATTAATCTTCTGTGGCAAGTTTGGAGAGCTCTGAAGCGAGTCGACTCCAAAACCAACTCCGAGAAACAAGCCTTGATGAAGTATTCCATGTAAAGTCAAGTGCATTTGTGTGTTCTGATATTCAAAATGACTGAAAGGCACAGAATAAACCCAGCTCAAGGTTTCAAACACAACAAAAGACTCAACTTCAGTGACGAATAGGGATGCATTAGATGAAAAAGGAAAACATTGGAATTACAGAAAAAACAGTTGACCCAGAAGATTGGATTATGATCCAACATAAGTTTGTAATCGGTTTAACACTAATGCAGTAAATCCAATGTAAGACATAGAGGTGGTAAAAAAAATCAATTCATGTAAAAATCGAGATTCTTCTCTTCTAAGATTTAAAATCGATTCATAATGTCTAAAAATCGATTTTATTTTTCGATTTTTTTTTTTTTTTGGGGGGTGCTAATCAGTCACTCCCTGCTCTTTAAATCAGTAGAATGCCAAATAGAGCAACAAGAAATTCAGCCAGTCTCACAGATGACTTGAGTAGATCCTGAAGTATGTACTTATTCATAAATAGACTTTGAATCCATGGATCAATAAATCAAGAATCGTTTTGAATCGAAAATCGATTCTGAATCGAATCGTTACCCCAAGAATCGAAATCGAATCGAATCGTGAGACACCCAAAGATCCCCAGCCCTAGTAAGACATCTCCGTCCAATCATAAACTGAAAGCAGTTCTTTATGTTGCTCGAGGTTCATGAAGAAGAGGGAAGATTCAGGGTGTAGAAGGTGTTCTTTGAATCGTTGAGGTTGAGTTGGGTAGCAACTTCCATCATAACCCCCCAATATGATAATCCCTATTATAAAAATAAAGTTGTCCAAAAAATCTTTTTCCTGCCTTCTGGGCTTTGATGCATGAGTTTTCCTGATAACAAAAACGCCATCATTCGGGCAGTAGCACAAATCCAGTTAGCAACAAGCTGGAAGTAAAAGATAAGGGACGGCAGGCATACAGATAGCTCCCGCCTGGCTCTGACCCATCTTACTTCCTGCGGGGAGGACTCTCTGCATGCCACGGGCAGATGTCAGGTTCTGTGCACAGACGGTACAAGCTGCCAAGTACAGCGTCCTGACCTGCACAGAGAGACTACACATCTTCAAAATGCATCAGCTGTGCTGCTGGAAAGAATGAGCAGATACTTTGTGACTCAAAGGCTGTCTTAATAGTTCATCCTTCATGGTACATTAGGGCTCTTACAGCTTCTAATGACAATGGGAGAGGATTATGAGTGTGTGCTTTAAATAACACCCCAATGAACTGTTCAGAATATCAAGAGCAACTCTGGAGGGAATGGAGATTTCAACCTTTAATAATGGTTTTCAATTAAAGCTTTGGACCATAGGTCACTGATGGCAAATGTTGGTTCTTCTTGTGAATCGAGCAATCATTCACGTTGATTACGACAACATTTTTCCAGCTTTTATTGGCTGACATTGAGGAAAGGGCAATGAATCTGACCTGTAACTCAGATTACTAAACCTCACTTGAAAACAGCTGCTTTGGCTATAATAGGGTTCATCAATAAATGCTAATTTCTTCTGCTGCAACCAAGCGGTCCATTTCAATCTGTTTTCAGTGTTTTCAAATGTTTAACAAGAATTATAAGTGTTTAAAATGTCTGGAAAAGTCGCAACAGAAATTCAAATCTCTTTGTGGTCAAGTGGAAATACCAAGTGAGTTTGCAGAAAGCTAATGATAACTAAAAGAAACAAGGCATGTTCTCCATCTACATCAACTGTAATGTGAATTAGAAGTCCTTAAAGTAAAGTGGAAACGGAAACCTAAGGAACACTTATCTATGAGACTCTATCCAACCATGTCAAAGTTAACCCCTAATGCAGGACCCTACTGGCAAAGCTGAAGTGTCTTGGAATATTTTGATGTATTTAATGATGCTTTTGAAACCAGAGTTACAGTGGGTGTCCGGAGTTGGAAACAGAATGGCTGTTAAGCTCCTCAGTGACATCTGTTGGCTCAAGTAGGAACACACTGGAGGAAAACAGCAGACATGTTGTGAGCAGAAAGTTTACTTAAAAATGTAAAACATAAAGTAATGAGATATTTGATGCACCTGGTAATCTGTCAGCATTGATTGTATTTGGTTCCAAATCATACTGGTACATTTCTGTATGAATTCCTTCTGGTCACGGGGTGCCGGCCAAATGGAAATGTTTTTAAGTCCTTAAACTTTTGCCAGTCAGGTGACTTGAGCCTTCTCTCTTATTGGTTTGTCTCAAGTCTCACAGGGCACAGCTTTCTGCATAGAAAATATGTAATGTTCTAATGTTGTTTCCTCTAATGTGATTGGACAACTGACATGTTTTTTCAATAACTAAATAACAGAGCTACATTTGTTTAATCGTCACTCCTGCCTTTTAGCTGACTTAGTGACCAATGACACAACTGTGGGGTTACAGACTGTAGAGAAGAAAAGAAAATCTTATCATCTCTGAACTTAGGAAAGGATTATTTCACTTTAGTAAAACCGATTGTTTCTTAAGTAAAATGATCACGCTCACTCTGCTGTCTCTGTTAGCCTGTTAGTGGAAATTGCCGCCTCCCCCCACCAGAGTATAAAGCTCCAGCAGCTACTATAACTAAACATGACCCAGTCAAACAGTAGGTAACGTTTCAATATTCAGTCAGCTTTAAGCACTGAATATCTATATAGTGACCATGTTTAAAGCTGCCGTTAGTCTGTCACTATCCCCCAGCCACCCACGTCCCCCATTCAGAGATACTCCTATAAATAAATAAGCACTACACTACACCATATGAATAACAAACATACACATACATTGTAAACACACATGTGTACCCAGGCGCTCGTGGGAAAATTTATGTATTTATGGGTGCAATGAACCCATATCACATATGTGCCCTGGGAGGAATTCATACAGTAGAAATGCACTATATATAGTGCATTACTTACACTTACTGTACTGTATATGTGCTGTAAGTGCACTGACATTTTTTTCTTTTTTTTTTCATCAAATCAATTTTTATTGACTTTTGAAAATTGCCTGCATCCCCAAATCCCTGCACTCCAGCTGTTGAGAAAAATGTTCCTCAAGAGATTTGAGACAACTCCAGAAATGAGGTATCACGGAGGTAAAAAAAAAAAAAAAAATGTTTTCATCACCTGGGCTGGAGCTGAATGGAGAGCGTCCTTCTGTGTGTAAGCACATATTGGGAGGAGAAAATGAAGTTGGACATCTATTGAATGAGATGAAGTCTGAATAAGTCGATTGAAAAAGCTGGAAAATATGAGCGAGGTGCAAATGCT
Organism: Tautogolabrus adspersus; assembly: GCA_020745685.1. Lineage (NCBI taxonomy): Eukaryota > Metazoa > Chordata > Actinopteri > Labriformes > Labridae > Tautogolabrus > Tautogolabrus adspersus. Next base: position 24,258,496 of record CM036548.1, on the reverse strand, counting down.
TTTCATGCTCCTGTCATATACTGCATCTCAAAAGACCTTGCCAGCAAAACACACGGCACAGAGAATGTTCATGAGGCAAAGCCTGACTGCATCTCCTTCGGTGTGCTTTAGAAGAAAAGGGACTTTCTGCAGCTTTAATGGACAACCTGACCCAGTTTAACCACTAACTGATATTCCGTGTCAGCTTCAGTCAGGCTAGGTTGAACTGTAATTCCATGTGAGCAGGGAGGCATTAATCAGCTTCTCCCCAGTGTGCATGCAGCAAGACCTTTGGCTGACAGGTAAACACAACACAGGGGTTTGCATTATTGATAAAACATTACCAGAACAACACCTCCAATTTGGAAAAAAATCAGAAGGACTGCACGTCTCTGGTTCTGCTGAGCCCGGCTGTAGGATGAACATTTTTTGCTTCAAAGAGTGTGTGTGTTTGTGTGTGTGTGTGTGTGTGTGTGTGTGTGTGTGTGTGTGTGTGTGTGTGTGTGTGTTTGTTCTCATGTGGTTTCAGCAGACAACAAATACCCCCAGCTGAGCATTACAAACAAAGCTGAGCAAAGCTTTGTCGCAGCGCTGACACTTAAACTACTCAAGCAGCAACCTGAGCGAGTCAAACCAACAGACATTGCCTTTTTGTTATAGAAGTACTGTTGTAAAGTCATGGCACATTACTTTAAAATGGTCCTGAGGAAGTCTCAATCTTAGCAGGCGTTGTATATGACACAATATGTAAGGGAAGGCTGCTCAGAGCTTAAATGGGAAACAGTGTACCACTTTGTAATGCAGATGGAACAAGATACGACTGAATCAACTTAAACAACCAGATGAAGATGCTGCAGCATTGCTCTGTCCCCTGCATTTTAAAAGACCCTTCTCTTGTCCAGATTTCTCTCCAAAACATTCATTTTCAATGGATTGACGTTGTGGGTTGACCAACAATATTGAAGGGGTTTTAACTATCAAAGTAAAATGATCTAAAAATAATTTGCTGAGCGCTTAGAGATGTTTCTGGTGGAACGGCATGACAGCCCACTGAGTCCAGTTAATCAGTACTAATGAATTTTAGATCTTTAATAACAAACCGGTTGGCGGGAGGGCGAGAAGAGAGAGAGAAATTAGGGGAGAGAGATAATAAACCTTATTGTCCTGAAGGGAACTTTGTCTTAAACACACCGTGCATCATGAAAACATTCGAGTGTGAGAGAGTCTAGCATGATGCAATCGAGTTGCTTCTCATTGAAACACAGAAGCTTAAAATAACTATAAAGCTGAAACTGACAACATGATCAGTGATGTCTACGCCAAGCTGTGTTGCGAAACAGAGCCGAGTCACTTCAGCTGTTCTTTGTTTTTTTCGTGGTGGATGTGGCGTCCCTGAGCTTAGTTTTATTTGATCTGCAGTCCATAAGAGCAGCTAGTACTATGGTTATGAGTGGCTTTGTGAGACTAGAAGACAGGATGACAGGCTGACATTAAATTGAAAAGGTTGTTGTGACTTTACACAAAGCACAGACCTGCAGGATCCCCCCCCAAAACATGGAAATGTTGTTGATCCCCCAACCCTCATCATCATCATCTTGATGTTGTAGCTTTCAGCTTAATTTGACATAAAGAGGAGTCTTTTTGTTCTTTTTTATAGAATGTGTAATTTCTTTGCGGTGTGTCCAGCTCCGTCGCTACCCGCCTGGTTGGTGAGAGGAATCACTGTGATTGGCTGTTTGGACGTTTCATTAGCTCTCGACACAGGTTCGTGAAAGCCCCTTTTTGCCTGCCGCTGTAGTATCCATGCTTTCACCCTTTTAGTGCGGTTTCTCCTTATTTGTCGCACCCACCTCTTCTTTTCTTTTTCCACTAAAAGACCAAGGGCTGACAACGCCAGTGCCATTTTCAACAGACATTATTCTCGATTAGAAGTGCCTTGATACGAGTGGTGACAGACGAGCGGTGTGAGGATTGGTCTTATCCTATCATAACAACGGACTACCGCTGCCTGCTGGTATAGAGAGTTATTTCCTCTCACGCATGCGCAGAACGTACGTGGTGGTTGGCTGTCGGCTGTAGTCTTTGTGGTGTGTTCAAGTGCAACTTTTTGACCAAGACAAAGGCGTTGTGAGGCGTTGTGAGGCGTCTTGAGGAGTCGTGAGGCGATTCTGGGGCAATTTAAGTAACACAAAGTCACATCTGGCTTACAAACAAACAAATGCATCCTTAACCCATGCATGCCAAAACACATGTGTACAGTAACTAACTGTCTGGTTCTTCTTTTAATATGATCTTTCTTAAGCTCCTCCTTTTTATAGTTAGCTTTACATCTGTGATGTCTTCTTTCTCACTCTCCTACATTGGCCCATCAGTCTACATCGAGTATAAAACCAGTGTTTTCCATTCAGTACTTCACCATCCAAGCAGACAAACATAAAGTACTCTAATGACCTCAGCAGTACTGAAGAGTAAGCGGGTCAAGAACTGCACCCAGCATGTGTACAAGTATTGAAGTATACAGACTGATCTTTGAACATTATTTTCTACTAAATGGATTGAAATAATAAATGTGTAGGCTGCTGTTTAAGTCGAAAGCTTTCCATTTCCCCCTAATGACTCCAGCAGCCCAGCTGCCAGTCAGACACCCCAGGGGTTCTGTGCTCCCTGACTGTGCAGCTATCAGCCAGACAATCCTCTCATCTGAACTCTGTAGTGCTCTTAAAGCAACAGTGTCGACCTTGTTTAATGCTGGTTTTAATTGAGGTTATAAATTATTGTTATTCAAATAAAGAATGACTAAAATTGGATTGAAAAGGATTTTACGTTTTGGAGAGGCCAAGAGTCAAGTTCCTTAAAAAAGTGATTTCTGAATAATAATATTTTGCAACATAAAAGTGGACTGTTTGATTCGTTCCCAAAATATGGGTTCCAAAACTTACGGGGCAGCTGGCAAGGAAACACCCAGAAGCTAAAGTCAATTACTCAAAGAAGCCTCACTCAATGCTGCAAAAGGCTGCATGCACCTCACAATCTGAACTCTTAGTATTTCAGTGTAATCGAACTGAGATTAGACACAAACATGTATGGACGACCATATGCACCATAGCACCATATGCTTTGTGAATTAGACCTTGAAACTGTTTTTGAGTTATTAGAGGCTATAATCCATCCTTAGTGGATCACGATGATCCAGATACCTACAGTCGGTGTTCATATTGACAATACCCTCAGCTGGAGGACCCATGTTGGGAGTCTCTGCTCTAGACTGCAACAGCGTATGTACTTCTTACGCAGACTGAGAGTCTATGGCGTTCAGCAGAAATATTTATGTTGCTTTTCTACAGTGCTGTTTGTGAAAGCATGATCTGATACGGGATAACAGCCTGCTATGGTAACGTGTCTGTTCAGTTAAAATCACAGATAACTCGTCTTGTGCGGACTGCTTTAAAAATCATGGGTGTCAAAAAACATCCATCTCTCCAAACACTCTTTGAGCAGTGTGTTGTTAGACAGGCACAGAAAATAGAGTCTGATCCGACCCACATTCTTCACCCTGAGTTTCAGCTTTTACCCTCGGGAAGAAGATCCAGGGTTCCTTCAGACCAAACATTCATTTGTACCAATGTCCGTTAACATTCTGAATTAGAGGTAATGTAGGATGTGCCCAGGGGCCGTGCAATATGCCAATATGTTACTGCTGCAAGAAGGTGTATTTTATGTATAAGTGGAACTGTCACATGGACTGCTCTATGTTCTGTATGATCTCTATTTATGTATTTTATTTTTTTATTCTCTTGTAACTGCAGGACAGAGTCCAAGAAAAATGTCCCTCCGGGGACAATAAAGTACATCTTGATCTTGATCTAGCTAGGTATTATCTGTCACAATGCCTTCTTCCCTGACTCTTCACACTCATAGAATATGCCACGTTTTGGAAGACAGAAAGACATCACCAAAGATCTGAACATGAATAACTAATAACAGCCTCTGCTTACCTTAAGGTTGATTCTAGCTGCTGCTGTGCAGTTACATTTTGCAATTAGAAGTTCTACCTGTGCATACATGTGCTTAAAGCAAGCCATGACTAAAGCCATTCCCGTGTTTGGCTGAGTTATAGTCATTCATGGAGTGTGGCTCGTTTCATTGAGATAACCAGTGCCTGATTCCCCGAGCATGCACATTAACCAGTGTAAGAGCATGGTCAGTTAATATGTGTTTTAAGTTTGAAGTGTATGGAAGTTCATCCTGAAAATGTCGTCTAGAAAGAGATTGTTATGGTTTTAAAATCATTTGGTTTTCTCAAGAAAATATATTGTGTGGATGTTGCTGAAATATGTGGAGGTGGGCAAAGGCCATTAAAGCTCTTTATGTTTTAAACATTTTCTCCTAAACAAACCAAAGTTGAGTTCTTTAACGTATTCACTGCTCTAAACTTGTCAGAAAAGTGAGAAGTAGACTTCAGCAGAGTGAATCAGCAGTGTCACAGAGAGGGTAAGCTGTATTTATTACAGCCTCACATTATTCACTCTGAAGATGTGCATTTACACTTACTGGCTCTTCTGGAGGTTAAAGTGCCGTTTATTCAGACTTCAATCCAAATCTATTCTGGGAAAAGTGACCTTTTCAATGTGCGGACCCCAGCACCTGGTACTGTACGTGTGAATGGCCGACTTCAGCTTTGATTCTGTATTTGACGGGAACATGTTTGACCATTTGTCTAAGCCATTGTGATGGGGAATCATCAGTTTTCATTATCTTTTATTGCAGACGGTAGGAGAGAGCAGGGCTGTGTAAAGTGGGCTGTTCTAAAGATAGATGACAATGGGAAACCATGCTGAGCAGCTCTCCACTGACAAACACAAGACGGGAAATGCTTTGAAACTGGGAAGTTTGACCCAAAACAATGTTCAGTAGGATTACAGAATGTTTTTTTTGAAGCACTTGAAAACATGGCTGAATGAGAGCTGGAGTGAGTGATTCGTCCTGAAATCTAGATCACAATGAATACTTTAGATGAAGAAATACAGCCTTGCTTTGAGAGCCATCCGTGTAAATGAGTGGACCTCTTATACGATGTACACTAAACCAAACATTAAGGAAAATGTAATTCCATTGTTGTAATCATTAAATTATACTTCACATATTCAGCACTTGAAAATCCTTCTGCCATTAGTGTGGTGAAATCCAACATCAAGGTTCAGTTTTACATTTCCTTCAAAAGAAGATACACTCTAGACTTCAGTAATATAAAATACATTTCTGCAGTACATTTACGGCCTCCACTATCTCCCTCCCTGAGGGGCATTGCAGATCAAAAAGTGTGAATAACAAACACTTGAGAGATAGAGCACCTCTGCCTGAAGTGTGTTACGGGTCAACTGTGGGACTTTTCTGCCTTTTACGTTTACATTTAGCTTTCTGAAGTTTAAGTGTGCTGAAAACACTAACATGGCACCAGCTCTTACTGTAAGTCAACCTGCAGCTTCTGCAACATTTGAGTTACTTTCACCAAAGCCTGGACTGACAGTGATAGCAGTTAGCATTTTGGATTAGATGCCACTTGTTGCTTTACAATCAAGGCATTAACCTTATCAGTGCTGGTCATGAGCATAGACTGGAAGTATTAATGGACAAAGCCAGAGAGATGTCACCCATCTGTCCCTGCAGGGGACTCTGGGGGCTCATCGGCAGCAGCCGCCATGCTGGAAATCCTGTCTCAGCCTAACTTTCAGCCAACCTAACAACAGGCTGAGGCGGGTTTTAAGCTTCTCAACAAACTGTTACACCACACCCACCTGTCAATCACGTCAGCTACATACCTAACCATGAATAACTCATATAGTTATTCATGGGTATTTGCACATAGCTCTGTATATATATATATTTATATTTATTTCCTGTACTGCATAATAGTTCTGTTTACATCTCGAGTTCAATCACGGTCCACTCATACCTCCACTCTCGTTTTTTTATATATTTAACTTGTAATTCTGTATTTACATTTGTATTTAAATCGTTGACACTTTATTTTGTTTTATTTTATTTTTATTGACACTTTATTTCTTGTTTAATGTTAGCATACCTGCACTGTCGTTCATTTGCTGCTCTGTGTGACCTTGAATTGCCCCCCGGGGATAAATAAAGTTTTTTGAATTGAATTGAATTGAATTGAATAGTTCATGAAATCAAAACAGATGCCTTCACCCTCCAGTACAGTGTGTGCCCATGAGGACAATAACTAATCAGACCAATTTAGTTTAAGTACCAGGCTGTAAACATATTTTCTGCTGTAAATACAGGCTTTTTTCAATTAGGTGTGTGTGTGACTTCTCGGGCTCTTGGAGCCAGCCTCAAGTGGACACTCGAAGAACTGCAGGATTTTGCACTTTCACATTGGCTTCAATTTTCAACACCGAAGGTTGCTGCTTGGTCATGAGAGATTGTTGTTTGTAAACCCCTATTTAAATATTTCTAAAAATAAAAACTCTTAACAGCTTGAGCCTTCAATCTTTTTGCAGCATGGAGCTAAGGCTCATATCTTTCATGACAGTGACATTCAGCTACTGACAGCAAACTGACAGTGTGAGACAAGGTTGTTTGCATTATATTGTCGATATTTTATCTAAAATAGAACTATACATAAAGGCAGAACAATATATCATTTACCATTTCAATTGTGACGTGCATGTGTGCAAGAGCCATGTCAAGACGTGCAATGCTAATAATGAGACCTGAAGCACGCCATGCTGTCACTTTTCCGTTGTTTGATGCTAACACCAGTGGTCTCGTTTTTCATTGCTTATTTACAACAAAAGTCTGTGCATGCAGAGTCTGTGTTTCACAGCCTGTAAAATGTAGACATACAGGAGACACTGCTGCTGTCACACACCCTGACATGAAGCTCAAGGCAGATGCTAGTTTACACCGAGTTGTTGTAAAATGAGTGTACTCCTGCTATCAGCTGCATTAGCTCGTCAACGCTATGGCCACACACACAGGCTGTTAATGGAACAATCTGCTGCTGATTGTTTACTTTTAGCAGAGCTACGCCTGAAGCGCACCGGGTGAAGTGAGTCAAGGGACGCCCAAAGCATTGAACTTAAGTTTAATCAGAAGTTACCATCACTGGGCTTGTCATGCAAACTAAACATGACTTTGAACATTGTTAAGTTTATGATGAAAAGTCTCCCTCCTCCTGTTCTCTCTCCACATGTTGTGTGATAAAATGCATGTCTGAATTTTGTAGTTATTTATTGCACAGTATGAAACACCTTTGCTTAGGTTAAACAGATATAAGGGGTTTGAGAAATAAAATAAAAACTCATTACATCACAATTTGCAGAACTAACAATGTCGGCACTATTTGACCATTTTGTAGCATTTGAAGTGTTGAAGGCTGAATTCAACATCCTGTCAGAGTAAAATCTGTGCGTTGAGCTTACTTTAACTGAATGGTGGAGACAAGTTTGAGTGTATTTCTGCACAGCTTCACATGGAGGATTCATGAACTGAACTCCACTGGTGTGGATTCCGCTCACACACAGGAAGACAGACCTCATGCCAACTTTTAAGTTCAATGCATGTATGGGCCAGTGGCCAAAGCAATCTGCCAAGGGGCCATCCTTCTCTGTCAGTGTACCGAGTGGCTGTGACAGGAAGTAGCCTTGAGGGTAACTAAGCAAGCGAAACACATCTTCAGATTTAGCAGTTCAACTCTGAGGCCGGGATTCCTCTTCCTGTGGTGAAGAATGAAAGCAGAGTTTAAATCAGGTGTTCTATGTTATAGAGCATCGAGCCCCCCACATGGAAATACATGATGTCTTTCACATGTAGATTGTTTAAGTATAAAGTGATTTGAAAGAGGAGCCAATAAAGATTTGTTTTTCTTTTATGGAACTGAGAAAAGAAATATTTAGACAATGTCTCATTTTAAAATAAAAAGTCTGTTTGGCACTTTTCAAAGAAACAAGAAACAAGGACTTTATTGTACAAATAAATATTCTGACATTATTTATACAATGTGAAGTCTTTATCACACACCTGACCTGGTGTCTCACTCTGACAGAAAGCTGGAGCAAGAAATACATTTTGTAACTGCCAGAGAAATCTAAGCTCTTCTGTGCATCTCACTTTGTGACGCACTGCCAACACTTAAAACAAAGTACTTCATTCCTCCAAGAGGTACACATTAGAGCCAATTTAAAATAAGAAATGGTAATGTGGAAAAAAACCATTTCATAAATCATGCTGTGAAGCTACCTGTCAATCATGACATTCAGGAGTTTAAATGTGATCAACACTTGCTCTGATTCACACAGCTCTTGTTTAACTTTGTTTTTAAATTGAGAGAGTATTTCTGGTACACTCTTGGGAAAATGTTTTATTTATCTTCTAGTAACTGGGCTCAAATGTATGAACCATGACACAAAAGCCATCACTCCCAACAACACCCTAAGGTCAGACACTTTATCCATACATGGGCTATAGACGCCGTGACCTTTGACAGTTAAAGATCATTTACAGATTCTGTTTATCTTTACACCACCAGGGCTGGTTAAAAATATTGATTCATCAATGCGTTGCAATTATTATTTTCCCAATTCAATATCGATTCAGGGAAATCCTGAGATCAATTGTTTTCGTTGTAATGACCCCCCTCTCCACTGGAGGCACTGTGGATGCTGTGAATTCAGGTCAGGCACAATTGTGCACTTTACATATAGTTTTTGTCCATGCCATTACAGCACAGTTATGTTTATTATGATTTTGCTGCAAATTCAGCTCAGGCACAAATGTGCACTTTAGCTCACACTGTACTTCAATGTTTTATTATTTATTAATTAAAGAATAATGCAACGATAAAATACATTTTTAAGTCAGTTTGTCCTAAACCAATAAAAATAATGCAGACATAATGATTTAACAAATATCAGAAGGTACTGTGATGAGTTATCTGGGTATTCCTGTCATCTTTATGTATTATTAAATCGATATGGAAGCATATTGATCAATATCGAATTGTGACCCAAAGACTTGAAATCAAATTAATTTGTGAGGTTGTGGACAATACCCAGCTCTACTAGCTACCACAATTAGTTGCATCAATTCTACCTCAAGGCCAAAAAGAAGAAGTGACCATGATGTGAAACTGTCCATTACAGAAAGACTACAAAGATCCTCAACGAGTGACAGATGTGACAGCTAAATGAAAGCAGGATGAGTAAAAAACAACACTTACACAGGTACAGGACAAAATCATCAAAGAGATAAGAGGTACTGGGATCAGAATCGACATAAACCCAAAGTTCCACACAGTAAATGTATGTTCATTAATATGTGATATAAATGTATCTGAGTTAGAAGGATATGTACCTCTTAGTATAGATGTTGGTGTACTGTAGCAGACAAGATTAAAGCTCCGTTTAGTACATCTGTATTGGATGCTGCTCGATTGCTACCTGACTCACATTCATGTATTTGACATTGAAAAGGCTTTCGTTTTTTGGTATCTTGATGCCATCTCTCCCCTCCTCGCCGTTTTCTTCCCTTGTGGATCTACATCGATCACACATTTGGCCTCCAGGTTTCCATAAAATGATCCAAGTGATGGATATCTGTCACAGTGATTGAGCTCTTTAATCCCTGGGAGCAAATACAAATTCATTATGATTGACAGTATATGAATCCCACTCCACATAACCTTGCTGACTCTGTAAGGAACAGCTGTTCAGTAGCTGCAATCAAAACACTTTAAAATATTAACTTGTGTTGTGTCCTTGTACAAAACGTAACCTCCCTGCTGGGTTTTTCAGGGGAGCAGATACTAAATTAAGCTTTTTGATCAACGTCATTGCAGAACGCAAAGCAACTAAAGCCCTAACTTTTACTTCTCAAGGAAGTCCTTGTAAAAGAAGGAAGCCCAAAGTCAGACTGACATGTTCCTGTTACATTGGTGAGGGGTAGGTGTTAGAACATATAGATGAGTTCATTTGTTGAAGAGAAGGATTTCATTTGGGTTTTTGAAATTGCGACCTGGAACTGTGATCTCTAAAAAAGAAAGGTATGAAGATCCTGTACTTTTTGTTAAAAACGTGACTCATTACCATTTTTACAGAAGTCTAGACGAGCCCACATGAAGATACTTTGCTTCACTGCTGCTTCTCTTTATAAATGATAATGCTGTGCTCGCCAACGGTGCTGCTACAATTCATATTCATCACCTGTCATTTCGAGGCCAGGATGAATCACCCTTCAGGAATAAAAAAGACAAATAACGGTGGCACTTTTCCACGAGGGTGGTGCCAGCTGAATCAATGCAAAGCTCTGGTTTAGAATAAGATTCAGGTCAATACACGTCACCGCCTCGTAAACCTGGTTACCATCAGACTTAGTGAGCTGCAGATTTACCAGCTCATGGATCCCAAAGAAAGACAAGAAGCTGTAACTGTGTCACAGCAAATGTCAAAGTAAATCCTCCACATTCCTACATTAACCAAGTCATGACGGATCCTGACCCTAAACAAAGACTGCAGGGAAAGAGGCCTCCATGTCATCCCTCTATATCCCATAATATATGAAGTCAACTGTTTGGGGACATTTTCAGGAGGCACTAGAGTTATGTTTTTTAGAGCATCTTCTCGTACTCTGACTCAACTATCAGTAACAATTAAAAAATATATATACTTTTGAAAAATGAGGGCTGTCAAAAGATTACATTTAAATCCAGATGAATCACTTAATCCTGATTAATTGCATTTTTAATCACGGTTGAAATTGCATCAGTTTTTTTTTCATTTGTTCATTGTCCTGCTTTTATTTTGCATTTTGTCCTTTATCAAGCTAAGAGAACTTTACTTCCTGTTTGAATACAAACACGCTTTTACTTTGAAAGAAACTAAGGAACTTGTGGAAGACTGAAGGTAACATCATTGATTTAATGTCAGAGGAAGGTAAGAAGCGACATGTTTGATGTCACATGTTGGATATTTTGACAAATGTCAACTGAGCCATCAACACAAGGGACAGATGAAGCACGCCATCAATGCGATTAAAAAATATGAACGCATTCATTTTGGACCTTAATCGCATCGTGATTAACACATTCATGCTGACAGTCCTAAAAACCATTACTATATTCATCTGGCACACAGGAAATGATATTAGTCATTGACTGTTAATATTGACTTTTGAATTCTAAGTATGTTAAGACCCCGTTCATTCATTTAAACAACTATATATGTTATCAATTTTCATTATTATTGTGCTAGAAATATTTAATTTCAGCGTCTTTTATTTTTTGTTGCTATTATTGTGTAGTAAAGATGATATCTTTCAATTATTTGTTTTGTGAAAAATAAATCAATAATCCATGGCACACTGAAAATAACTCTACTGTATTTCACTGTGAGTGAACAACACGTTTCACCTTTAGCTTAGGCAAACCTGATGATGCTACAGGCGAAACGCATGGTATGTTCTCGCAACCGTGCACACCTGAGAACATATAGGCTATAAGGGGGGACCCTGTTGGCCATTTAGATTATTTGAATTGTGTGTTGGACAAAATAAGACATCTTTGTAACCTCATCTTTACCTCTTGGACACAGTCATTTGCTTCTTATGCTACTTTCCTTCATATTAACCATACAATATCTTTAACTATTAAGAAATGACAGCACATAAGTTGATTGTGAATATAATTGTGAGATGCAGCTGGTCATATTTTCAATGCAGTTCTCCTAATGGGCAACTCAAACAACAGAACCCCGTGCCACCCAGGGGAATCATTTTGATAGAAGTTTCAGACACTTCATGTTTTTGTAAAAATGTTCAACGTCCAAGTTTGTGGAGGGCCATGGCAATCAGTCATCACTTTGAGAGGGTTGATGTTCTCGCTCAGTGCTGCCATGTGGCTGATTTCCATCAATATTTAATTACTTGAAATGTTTCCTGACAAAGACATTCAGCAGCTCATTACTGAAAATGGATTTCTGTATTCCAAACCCAGACTGCACTCATCCCTCATCACACACAACACACTGTCTGAAAGAGTGAGACCAGCGGGCTTGTATTCTTTAGACTGTTTTATGAGAAACCACAAAACTTAGTAAACACTCACTTCACCAATCATAAAGAAGCTACGCACCCTCTATGTTCAATTAAGTTATATGATAGATTTCAGTTTTTGTGCAACATGAATCTAAATGAACCGACCAGAAATATTTCAAGCCACTACTGAAAGCAACAACTCTGAGCAATAATCACAACAAAGCCATGTGTGCAAACAAACACAACAGGAGGCCTGCCATGATCAAAGTGTTTATTTCAAGGTGGTTTTATCAGGAGAGCTGTCCTCGCCGGCTCTCCATCTTTGAGCTAAGGAAATAGATGGCTTGGGGCCACACAAAGATCAATATTGGATATTTCCGCATGCCTCTGATTCTGTAAAGTGCTCATTTCCTGCATTTTATGAATAGCAGAGCAGATTAGAGGCCAGCAAAGAGTCTCTCTGTATTTCACATCAAAGAGAAAGCTGCAGAAAACAAGGTTTGTGCAACGTATTTTGAGTATGAGGAGTGGGATTTGATAGATCAGAAGTGCATTTTTTAAAAACATTTTAATGTGTGCATTAGCCTAAATGTCAAGTGCATTGGTTCCTGTGTGTGTGAGCTCACCACTATTGGTGTACAGATATATTAGTACCAGTGACAGTGGTGTGGACAGACGCTCATTTATTCATGGGCTGTAAAAGGGGGAAGCCTGGGCTGAGCCTGTTGACGCTGCAGAGGGGTGGATGGGCACACGGGCGAAGTGATTAGCATCCATCACTGCCTGTTCCTCTCAGACAGCGTGAAGGCCGTGACAGATGAAGGGGACACAATCAGGGGTGAAACAGCAAAGCATGGCAGGAGAAAGAAGCCCGGGAGGAAAGAAGATGAGCCTGCTGCCTGCTCAAAGCAATGATAGAGTTAGGACATCGGCTTTTAAAGGTCAAGATAAGGATGGGAGAAATGTGTGCTTTGTTGAGATGACAGAAGTGTGAATAGCCATTGTTTGTGTTTGTACTGGGATAGAGGAGGTGCATTAGTCAGACCATGGGAGCCTCAGCTATGGGTTGAATTTTCTTACATATTTAACACAGAATTTAGTGAGTTCAATCAGATTTAACTGATCCCAAAGGGATTCCTTTTTTTCTCAATCACTGTCACAACAACCTCCATTAAGTTTTTTATCAATCTTTGATCATTCTTTTTTGTATCGTAATAAATATCGTACCGTTGACTTGTTATTGTGATATTATCGTGTCGTGAGATTTCGATATTGTAACATCTCTACTCAGTACTTTGACATGACGTTACAAAAAGTCTATTTATTGAAGTCAGACTGACACACCTAGAAAGCGTGGTCTGGGGTCGATGCATGCTCCACAGTTCCCACACCGGGCTTTGACAGTCAAACAGCATCAATGCGTAGAAGAAAGCCGGGAAGATATCAAGACAAAGGTATCAACATGCTGAGTCAGCACAAACCATGCATATTTAGACTGATGAGGAGACACAGTTTATGTTGTTGTGCGCATGGATGGAAGAAAATGCAGAATTGTTTGGTACGTGGAGTTAGGTCAACTAGAAGAAGGTCCAATAGCAACAAGCTGAAAGGTGGAATATCAGCATCATAGCCGAGTCTGACATTCTTCCATCAATAAATCGATTCTTCCCCCGGTGCTTTCTTACCGTTTAAAAGGACAGTGGTCCAACAAGCTGTAGCTGTGCATCACAACAGCTACACTCAAAAAAATGCTAATATTTTACCAAATACAAGACTTGTGATCTTCTGAACGTATCAGTGGAATAATCAGTTTCATGAGGCAGCCCTAATTATGATATTCATTAATGGGAATTGTCAATATAGACAAACATCGTCTGGACTGTCTGGACACTCTCACATCCCACAACAGGGTTAGGCTTACCCTAACCCTAACCCTAACCCAACACGGTCAACAGAATGCCAATGCAAATGCAGGCTATTTGCACTACAAGCAAGGCTCTAAGCCTGACCATTCTCTCATATGTTGTTTTCCCTCGAGTACTGGAACTCCTTTCATCACAGCAGTGTGACTAAAAACCTCGGCTGACTGTCTGAATTGTCTGACTTCTAATTTTCCTCCTGACAAGGGAAGTTTCAAAGCAGTGTTTCTAAAGTGATTAAAGAAAGGGCTGTTGCTGCTAAATGATAGTCTATTAAAAAGAGACAAAGCTGTTAGAGCTCCATTTGTTACTTTTGGCATTTGTTCATTCTCCAAAAGACACTACTCTGCCAGAATGTAATTAACAGTTTAAGGTCATTATCACAATAAATCAATTAAGGTTAGGTGCTGAAAATCTGACAGTATTATTAGTTCTTCCAAAAATCTGTCTTTGACAACCAAAAACATCAAGAATGGTCACAGCATACTGTGGCTGCTATTCTTCATGGTGTGTGTGTGTGTGTGTGTGTGTGTGTGTGTGTGTGTGTGTGTGTGTGTGTGTGTGTTTGTGTGTGTGTGTGTGCTATTTACACTTTAATTTATTGAGACAAATCTGCAGATGTTGTCTCATTCACTGCTATGTTTACTAGCATCCCGGTCGAGGATTTATATTAGCTTGGATGCTAGCCAGTAGCTTTACACACAGGCAAGAAGAAACACACAGGATCTATTAAAAATGTGAATGACATTGCTCATACCATCTTAAAATAAAGTCTTTGGTTCACAATTTAAAAAAAAACACGCCAAAAAACAGTCAAGGTTTTCATGCATTAAGAGAGGAACTGCTTTTAACAAGCTGTCTTTGTGTGCTTCACCGTTCACGATTCATTGTCCAGTCCATTTTTAAAAACACAAACATACTGGTTCTCTGAAAAAACATACTGGTTCTCTGAAAAAACATACTGGTTCTCTGAAAAAAAATACTGGTTCTCTGAAAAAACATACTGGTTCTCTGAAAAAACATACTGGTTCTCTGAAAAAACATACTGGTTCTCTGAAAAAACATACTGGTTCTCTGGTGCCATGTCACCACAGCAAATGCTATAAAGCTGCAGCAGAGCCAGTTTGATTCAGACCGTTGACCTTTGTACAAAATAAATAATCTTTCATAAATACGTGCAGTCGTGTAAGTTGATGTGTTTGGATGTTTGGCCATCACCCAAGAACCACAGAAGATGAAGTCAATCACCAAAGTTTCAAGTTTGGTACCGTTAAATAATAATGCACAGTTGACCACTTTGTCATTTCAAAACTTTTATACACAATTTGTACAAATCCTGTGTCGACTCTTAAGTAACGGCAAAGGATACCAACATAACATTAACGCTCAAACTTTGAACTTTGACTATTTAGACCTTATGATTTAATGTTGACTCCAAGTAGATGTTGGACATTTTAATGTGATCCTGAGACTCTTTAAAATAAGGGAACGGATTGTATTTTTAACACTTCTGATCATCATCGAAGCCGCTCTAAATGTTCTCTCTGTGCTGCATACGAAATATGTGATAATGGTACATGTACAGAAAGATCTGGAGATTTGGTGGCACTAGTGGTCTGTTACCGCACCCCATGTGGCTGTAGTCCTCGAAGTGGGCAGCTCGGGTTCTAATCAGACCTTTCCCGCATCTCTCTCTCCCTAATTTCAGACTGTATCCACTGTCTTAATTAAATCTTAATTCAATAAAGATCTGGATGTTTGCAGAGGCAGTCAATAATGACTTTTTATCGACACACATGAGTTACACATCCCAAGGATCAGTAATCAAAATAACAGCGGTCTATACCTATGAAAATTGTTATATGTAGAAAATACAGTAAGCCTATTGTTGACTGAACTACGTTTTGTCTCTGCTAATCATCTTTTAGCTGCTGACAGTGGGCAGATTTGACACAAAATTATAGAGGTCATCTGACAGTGTCCAATAGGAGAGACGATATGGCTAATGCAAAGTTTCAGCTTAATGGTACGTCTCTATAAAAGAAAAGTCATTTTGACTTTGGTATGTCCTGACTAAAGATGGAGACAGAAGAAGAGAATCGAACAAAGATGAAGTATTTATCTGTTCAGTCATGATTGTGAGGGCTGTGCGGTGCATAATCCAGCCATTAATTCATTTTATAATAACTTCTACTGAATGGTTTCAGCCACTGTAGCCGAGTCCCTATCCACCCAGCCTGCATGAGTGCTCCCTCTCTAGGTCTGTATCTCTGCTGCTGCACAAAGAGCTGAACCGGACTGCTGTTAGTAGAGCAATTACACACTAGATTTCCTCACTGGCCTCAGTGAAAAAATGGCCTCATTTTTGTCTACATTGCCAGGCAAGCTCCACAAGCAACCACCAACCGAGCTGTGGAGCTGCATAAAGCAAATTGACAAGAAGCCCTAACCAATCTGTATTTAAAGCAATCGATCTTAAAATGTAGTGTGGGGCTTTTGTTCTCTGGAAAGAGCAAGAAACCAACACAGAAAGAACAGACACACTGAAATTATGTAAGACTGTCATTGTTCAATTTCTAAAAAGCAGACCCAAAACTAGTGTTGGGGCTCCAAACCCAGTTCCGTGAGGACTGAGTTCAGATTTTATTTTCAACCGAAAATCAACGCTGTTTGAGTTTATCCATTCTGCTATCGAGTCTCATGAGTACTGTAACGTAACGTTATATCTTGAGTCGAGTCACTTCATTTAAACCAAATCACTGGTGCACAACATACATCAGTATTTGCAAGGGGGGGACACAACCTCAAGTACATCAGCATGATTTAAACCAAAATGCAGTATCTTTGAGTGTTTTGAGGTTGAAAAAATCTGTGCAGCTGAGGTTGCTGAGGTTGTAGCATGTAGATATATTATTGGTTGCTGCTGCTGGGCAGTCATCCTCCTGCTCCACTCAAAACAACCGTGGTAAGCGCACCCGAACATTGTTAGTTAAAAATAACAACCAATGTTAAAATCCCTTGAAAAAGTTGTAGGATCAAAGCTAGTTAACTTACTAAACCAGGTGACATAAGGTAACATTATGGTGTGTTCAAATGTAACGTCAAGAATAAGTAAATGTAGGTTTTGACCAGAAACTTGAATGATTCAGTTGTTTGGAGAATTTTGATTTTGTTTTCCCATTAGTATAACACAAGCTCCACTCATCTTATTCAACTTCTGTTCAATTTGAATAAATCATCGTCTCCTCTTTCCACTGAATAATAGAAAAGTATCAACAGTGGTTTTGATAATGGCATCAATATCAATCAATCCCTACTCAAATTCATTGTCATATTAATGAACGCCATATGAGCTACGACAGGGTCTCTACCCTGGTGCAGTGGCAGACATGACTACTACTTCATATTTATACACTTTTTTCTTTCAAAATCATCAGATAATGGGGCTCGGGGTGGCCTAGAGGTAATGTCGTGTGCCCCTTGTACAGAGGTTCAAAACCGACCTCGGGCCTTTGCTGCATTTCTTACCCCACTCTCTCCTCCCAACAACGTCTTTTTTCAGCTGTCCTATCCAATAAAAAAAGAATTGAAGAAATGATTAGTTTATACAGAATGAATTAGTGAGGTAAAGTGCAGCTGTTATGGCATAACGATGAATGCTTCTTACATAGACTTACTGAGCTTTGTCATTGTCTTAAATTGATGTGAATAAAGTTATTTCTGACTTTTTTTTTTATTATTCAGAAGCATAAAACACAAGCTGATATATTTCTCCATTAAAATAAATCAGGAAGAGAACCTCTATATGTTTGATATAAAAAACATGTCTCTTCCTGTCAGATTAACAGAGCTTTTAAGTGTCACTGCGTCAGTTTTACACGTTTTCTGAACTTTACTGTTGTAGCTGAGTCTCGCTGTTCTCTTCATTTTCAGACTCATAAAGCAGCTGAACAAAAAGGACCTAACAATCTACTGTAGCAGTACTGAACACAAGAGGAAGGCTATTGAACAGAGAGCAGCATTTAGTCGCTAAATAGTCAAAATGAACAAAGTCACACAGGTTACAAAAAAACAGATGTTGATTTAGTAAATATGGACGATGTTCAAAAATGTCTTGAAAGAACTCCTGGGAGATGAGAAACAAGGATCTTTATGAGGATTCACTGCAAAATCTATAACTGAAGGACGTGAAATAAATCCCACTTTGTTATATAAAGTTTGATTTGATGCATGGCACAGAAATACAACTATAAAGGGTTGCTCAAATATGTGGTATCCACTCAAACCAGTGTCTGAATTCAGTTGATCATTGCTTGTGTCGGTTATTTTAGTGCAAAAATGAGACAATTATGGTATTGATAAATGGACTTGAGCTTGTATGGCACTTTTCTAGTTATCTGACTACTCAAAGCGTTTTTTTCCCCACAGGTCACACCCACTCATTCTCACCCTGATGGTAGAGGCTGCTATGTAAAGTAAGACCCGATCAATATGGGATTTTTGCGGCCGATAACAATAACAAAATCAAGAAGAGAAAAGAAAAACCCAATTCCGATAAATCAGCTGATATCTTTCTGAGATCTATCTGCGATCTTTAGAGATAGATGGATATTAGGGATGCAAAGATTCATTGTAAAAGCGTGATAAATCCATTGAAAGGAGTCAAGGTTCACATCATGAATGTCAGCAGCAATAGAGCAGAGGCGGCTGGCAGCTGCAGAGCAAGATTTAAAAATTGAGGACACACCACCGTCTTTTAAATCGGAGGTGTGGAAGCATTTTGGCTTCCCCAAGACAGAAAATGAAAGAGGTGAGAAGATAACAGACAAGACAAAAACTGTGTGCAAATGTTGCAAGAAGACAGGGAACTACACAAATAGCACAACCAACATGATGCAGCATTTAATCGACAGCACAATGAGAAGCTCCAATCACCTCCTCTTGTTGAGAGAAAACAAACATTAAAAGGCCAAACCACACTGACAAGCGGGTTAGCAGCCCCTAAAGAAATCTTTTTCACTCATCATTTGAACACAGTCTCATTTTGTAAAATAAATCTTGAGAGAATCGTATCTTGAGTTTAGTGAATCGTTACATCCCTGGTAGATATACAAACATGTATTGCGTTGATCCTTTAGTAATTAACAAATGTAAAAGTAAACTGTATATAAATACAAAATAAACTTACATTGAATAAACCTAGTTATATCGGCACATATCAGCAATAAAGTTGGCCGATGGCAATAGTGACGTGATGTGTTAATATCGGAAATATTATCGGCTGGCTGATTAAACGCTCGGGCTCTAATGTAAAGTGTCCATCAGTATTATCTAATCCTTTTCATACACAGTCATAATCCGCAGACGAAGCAGCAGGAGCAACGTCAGTCTTGCCCAAGGACACAACCAGAATGTGCAGATAAGAGGAGTCACACAGGGAATAAAATCAACCAACAACCTTAACTAAGAAAGGGTTAAGAAAACAAGGTCTGACATGGCACAGTCTTTTTCTTGTTAGTAATGTGTTGGAAAGTTGGAAAGTGTCAGAAATGAGACAGCCCAGTAAATGTCAATGTGCTAAATAAGTTTTATGCTGTAGTTAACTTAAAGCAAAAACAACGCTTATAGAACAACACTAAAATCCAGAGTGTTTGTGCTTGGAGGCGGCATTGTAATGAGCCCAAATAAATCTAATTAGCTTTAATGTGAACGATCTTTATGGAGGAAGCTTCCAGGCTGATGGTGTGGGGGGGGAAATAAATAATGTACTTGTAGAGTATTTACTCCAGACTGCAGCCTTGGCAAAACATCTAGCACGCATAAAATGCTATTCAGGCCTGCGAGGATGAGATATGCAGTTTACCCAGAGAGGGAACAGAGAAATCAGCCTCCATGCTAAAGTGCGAAACAATACCAATAAAACACATATTACTCTCGCCAATTCATTACCATGAGGAGGACGGAGCAGTCATGTTGTCTCAAGCGGATAAAGAATACCAGCTGCAAAGCACCGGGGCCTGCCCCTTGAAATTAATGGTACTCATGAAGAAATAAAAGAGCCGTAAAAGGCGGTCTGTTCTCGCCCACGATGGGATGGCTTCTTGAATTAGAAGGGGACGCCTTGGACGGGCATATGCTACTGATTTCTTTGTTGGTGTTAGATCAAGAAGACATGAGTTCTAAAGCCTCAGCCAATCCGAACACCAACGCTGACAGTCTTAGCCCGTCTCCCTGTCTGATTTGCTTAGCGCCGTCAGCTCTAAATGCTGTTTGTCAGCTCTGTAAATGCCGAACACAATCTGCAATGGTACGATGACATGCAGATATCTGAAGCCTTCATCTGGATGTGACTTAACAAGAGATGCAAGGCTGCACAGGGAGGCCTTTTTATGCCAGATTATGTGAATGGATGGGATACCCAGGCTTTGTATCCCACTGCTCCTTCATAAATAAAGAAATGTCACAGTATAATGTTTGCATAAAATACATTATGCGCCTGCCACCTGCAACTTTCCATCCAGCCAGTTCGCTGTGGCAGAATCTGCTTGAGCATTCCTATCTTGCAGAATTTAAATCTGCTATAAAAAAAATGCAGAAAAATGTTCATGTCATGTACTTCAACCTGGGGCCACTTCTTTAAAAAATATATAAGCACAAAAAACATCAATACATCATACACAACACCTTAATACCACGATAACAAGTAATTCACAAATGAAGCTCCGGCATTTCTACAATGATTATCTGGCAGAAAGAATGCCTCTGTACATTTCAGTTTCTGTAATGGGTCTATACAGACAGCATGCTACTTTATAGACCCTTCACACAATGGCAGTAAGGACAGGGACAAGAGGGTTAAAGTGAGAGAAGATTGTCCATCATCAATGACATTGTTCTTAGTGCCAAAAGAAAAATGCCGCTGACCAGATGTAGGAGACATTTCTAAACCTAACCCTAAATGCTTCCACACCTCCGATTTAAAAGACGGTGGTGCGTCCTCAATTTCTTAATCTTGCTCTGCAGCTGCCAACCGCCTCTGCTCTACAGCTGCTGACGCTCACCATATTATTGAGATTCATTTTTCAGAGTACCGATGTGAATCTTGACACCTTTGAATCGATTTATCACGATTTTTCGGTTAATCTTTACATCCCTCCATCATGGCTGAGATTTTGTCATCACAAATTCACAGGTAAGCATGTTTCTGTAACATTTTTACATCACATTGATGTTTAACTTTGAGGTGTTTGAATCCCTCTGATCTGTTTGTAAATCATATCCAAACAATCCATGAGTTCTGTGTACAGAAAGCCGTCATCGTTCAGCCCACATGATTTGACACCATTATACATCTGGTATGAGCTATAATTGGCAGATAGGCCTGTGTGGGTTGTAGATTGAGCTCTAGTTTATACATTGAAATAAGCAGACAAGGTTTGGTTGACATAACAGCTCAAACACAGCCAGAGACTTTGTGACAGTTCCAACAGGAGAACAAAAGAGCACACACATGCAGCAGTGAAAAAGACACCAGAAAACAGACACCCAGCAGGAAAGAAAAGTTCTACCCTGTCTTGTTAAAGCTCTTCATAGTCGGCAGTCTTCTATCGTTGCCTGATTACAACATGTTGAGCCAATGAAATGAAAGCAGATGATGCACATCTGGGCTCTGTTCAAGAGTGCAGTTTCTGAAGCTGAAATCTGCCCCCAGCTCTATAGCTGTAATAGCTAATTCTTCAAACAGAGCAACTTGAACAAAAACTGTTTTTAATTGAATGGTTTATTCAATTCATTATTAATTAATGAATATACTTTATTTATCCCAGAGGGGAAATTCAGGTTGACACAGTTATTGAGAGCCATGCTAATCACACACATACCCAAAAATACACACGTGCACAAATGGATGGAGAGATGTCAGAGTGAGGGGGCTGCACACAGGGGGCGCTCCTGAGCTTTTGTGGGTTCAGTGCCTTGCTCAAGGGCACTGTGTGAAGTGACCAGACCAATATCCATACTTCCATCCACCAGGACTAGATGAGCAGATTTTAGTATGCATAATATTACTCCAGTAGGGAAAAATAATGTTGGTGTTTCCAAGACAGAAAGCTCACACCTGAATGATCATCAGCCTGTGCGTCTCCCAGGATGCTACTGTGCTGACGTTAGTATAACTTTCCCCCCCGATGCAAATAAACCTTAATCCAGTGAAGTTGTCGGCTGTTTCACGTTGCATGAAGACTAACGACTGCTTTTACATTTCTGTAATTGTAATTTTTTAGTTGAAGAGTAGTATTAGTTACTGCAAATAGTAGTGGTGTTGCAACCAGCACTGATGCTGAACTAAAAAAAGCTAAAATGACTGGTTACGTTTTCTTTACATATTGGTCCACAGTTTTGTAATTACTTCATTGCATCCAATTTAATTGTATCCAGAAAGTGTTTGCATGGAAAGTTTGAACTGAGTAAAAAAGTGAAGTTTGCCTTCTTGTCTAAGTGGATATAGCTCATTCTCTACTGCAGTATGAGTAAGCCATGAGTCAAATAAGCTGCCACAGGGTCTTGATTATGCCCAGAGCTGAAGGAATACACAAATACAGGAAAACACATTCACTCCTCAGCCAACAATATGCCTCACCCCGTGCTGAGTTTAATAACTCTGATTTCCACAACAAATTAAAGGTCAGTTCCAGCGAGCATGTCTTGGAGCTCACTGTCAAGATAAGCAGGAAGGTGTGAGAAATGCTGCCAAACATCAAAACAGCAAACCAATTAAGCATTCAGTCCGCATGTCTGCTGTGACGAGCTATAGTTACATGCATTATCACATTTTGAAAGCTCCGAGAGCTAATTGTGAGAAGCCATGTTTCCCATCACATTAGCTTATCTCTTCCAAAGAAGCAGAAGCATCAGGAAATTGCACTGCAGAGAAACTGTCTTTAATCAAAATGTATAAAGTTATCAATGCCTAACCACTGGCAGGGAATTCTCATTTATATGCAGCCGTGAGCAACCATCCAATGACACAAGAATATGCACAAGTTAAAGTTCATCTTACTAAATTTGGAAAAAGATTAGCCATACATGCTTAAAAATAAACAGCGAAAAAACACATTTTAATACAGAAGCAAATAAAATTTTGAACATGCACAAATGTATGACTAACATCAGTTTTCATGGCAGTTTAGCTTTTGCATTCAGACAAAGAAGACGAAGACAATGTGTCAGAGACGGAGAAACAGCTCACAGTATGCAGCCTCACACACACACAGACGAAGATGTAGACCCCATTAAATCAAATCAGCAGCTGTGATTTGCCTCAAATCAAAAGGAGGTCTGAAGTCGCAGTATGAAAGCAATAATGTAATGATGCTGATTTCTTCTCATCAGCTCCCCTGCTCATTTTATCCCATCATCAGTTCCCCTTGTCTCTGTTGTGATTTACTTACAAGATCAATCTGACCTATCCCAGACACAGTGAGAGACGTTTCCTGCTCATGTTAAATGGCAACAGGTGGCTGTGAATACAAAAGCACCTTTTTATATTCCTTCACCTTCTCTTCTGGCTGTCACTGCAATTAATGCTTAAATGTCGGAGGTAACTCTAGTTTGAAGAGAACCGTAATTCAAAGTTGCTGCATAATTCTAAGTTTAAAGCATCTAACCAGAATATTCACTATGTTTAAGGATAAGTCCTGTCATTTATTGTCAGTAAACTCATCTGCAATGATCATTCAGTATCTTAAGAGTCATTTTTCAAACAGTATACAAATATCCTTTCCTTCTTTCATAACTCAAAGTCTAGTATTTTTTAAATGGAAGTCCAAATTAATATCAACGCAACGGGCGGCAGTAGCTCAGTCTGTAGGGACTTGGGTTGGGAACCGGAGGGTTGCTGGTTCAAGTTCAAGTTCCGGCACGGACCAAGTCTGTAAATTGGTCTGGTAGCTGGAGAGGTGCCAGTCCACTTTCTGAGCACCCTTGAGCAAGGCACCAAACCCCCCCCTCTGAGCGCTCGCTGTGGGCAGCCCCCCTCACTCTGACATCTCTCCATTAATGCATGTCCATAGGATCCTGTTTGTGCATGTGTGTGTGTAGCATGTTCATTAAACAGAGTGAAAACCGAAGTATAAATTATTATTATAACATCACCGGGGTTCAAAATGATTGTCCAATCAGTTGACCAATAGAAATGTAGTTTTATTTTGAATCATTAAATTGTAAGTTGTTTCTTATTCAAATGTTATTCTATTTTATTTCAAACCTTTATTTATTCTGGAGAAGACACTGAGGGATAATTTAAAGTTAGAGTCTAAAGTTAGAAAACATCAGAAAATGTCAAAATTGAGCACAATTTCTGTTTTTGCGACTAAACATGGAATCACAGTGTCAGCGTGTACGCGATGTCAAACTAGTTTGTCGACTGTGGCTAACATTAGCACTGCCAGCCTTCAGTCCTGGTCACAGGTTCAATGTAATGATGAACTGCTTAGGTCGTGTGACGTTTTACCTGACACATCCTTCATACAACTTTATCTCCATTTCTAGATCAAAATACCACCAAACCGTGTTGCTCCTGTGAGATGCTATCTGTTCCCTGTGCTGGTTTACATCACGGTAATAGAGCATTATGGCAGAATAGCAGTAGCCATAAACTGGAGCTACATATGATAACAGTCAAAACTGCATGCAGAAGTGCCACACAAAACGCAGGCAATACAACGGAGTGAATGAGGCTTATTTCTCATGACAGTTAAACGACGACCTGTGTGTTTCAACCTGTGTATACGAGGTTTGACAACTGATGCAAAGCTGGAAATGGATTTAGATGATTCTGTTGTTGCTGAGAGCCTTCAGCATTATGATGTCTACCAGGCTTTTTCTCCATGTGCAGAGAGCAGCAACAGAATCTATGAAAAGCGATGACTTGATGAGCATATTTCATAAATATCATTACAGTAAAATCTTAGTATTTTCACAGAGACCATGTTCTAACATCTTAGGAATTGATTCATAAGGTGTTTTTAGTTGAACTTGTTTCTGTACCAAAATGCTACTAATGCCACTTTACATACAGTGTGTTGAGTCATCATTAGTATGTTACCTGTCAAAATTAAATCAATGTAACTGTACATCAGTGTCTGATTAGAACATCTCTCATCATCATATTGCACAGCCAGCTGCATGTGGACGTTAGATCAACTTGAAAACAGATTTGTACACACCAAACTATTGTTCCCCATGGTTTGCTGCTGCCACCTTCCTTTGTGTTATCAATACCCTTGACAATTGAGTTTTGCCACCCAGCATATTTCAGCTGTGACTGTTCTGCAGCTGACCTTTCAAAGTGCTAGCAGTAAAACTGAAGGTTCTCTTTGCATAAACAGGCAGGTGAACAATCAGCATGCTCATCGTGTATGTTTTTACGTTCCCACTTTATTATAACACTAAAATCATATTACAACCTGAGGACAGAAGTACTGTCTTAAAGACGCAGTTACATGCTGATCCTGTTTAGACACCTTTAGTCACAACTTTTGGAAGTGTTTTACAGAGAAGCTATTTCCATTCTGTAATGTGCCATCCAAGGAGCAAGGCCAATAAGATGGTTCATTTATCACTTTGAAAGTTTTCATTAGGGCCAGCACCCTGTTTCGTTCACTTATCTGGCGGATTTATTTACCCTTGACTCATTCGGCTTTTTAAGGGAGCAGGTCCAACCGCTGTAAATAGTCTGTCCAGACAGGAAAATGTCCATAGTGCAGGCTCATTTAATTTGACTCAGGTTTTAGGTTTATTTTCTAGAGTCAAATTTTACATCAGTGGACATGATTGCATGACACTAACCTCTGAAAGCCTCTGATTGACATAACAGGCAGTGCTGTGACAAGTGTTTATAATCTATGAAACATTGCAGCTTCTTAAGAACTACAGCAGCACTATCAGTGACTCTTGTAGATTAGTAAACTCTGTAGGCCGAACCTTCACCAACCCATTCACAAATATCAACACTAATGTCTGTTTAGTGCAGTCATTGCTATTATGAAGCCGCTCTTAATCAAGCAACAGTTTACAACCACATACATCCTCAGTCCAGTAAGTGCAGATAGTGCACCTATAGGCTGGTTTACCAACTGCCATTTAGACCCAAAAGGCCACGCCACGCACTCCAGAGCAATTAGTAGATGCTTGTGATTCCAGCGTACGGAACAAGGTCTGTCTCCGGCATTAGTTCCTAATACGTGCAATATTTTTCTAGGTAGACTGCTGCAAGGAAAGCACATGTCAAGCTGAACAGAGCAGATCGACCCAGACAGGAAGTCAGACAAGGGAATTCACCTAAAACACAATGTACACTCTCCCGGTGGTATATCCCATCACTTTATCAACATTAAGTCAAAACAGGCACCAGATGAACAGCAAATCAACATAGGAAGGGCAAGGCTGTTCTTTGGGCTTTCTCTTTATTTCTGCATGATCTTGTAGTTCTTCTGTGAACTTGTGAACTCGGGAGTCCTGCTACTCATGGCCAGCTCATCGCCAAACCACGGCAGAGACAGAACGCTGTGCAAACAGATGCTGTGAATACCGCCAGTAAGTGATCAAAATGGTTACAGGGTAAAATGTCTCTCTTGATCAATTGACAAGGTTAAAATTACCCCTCTGCAACTTTTTGAAAATTCAGTCTATTTGCACGTGTTCATCCTAAGTGAGAATTTGGGACATTAAATGGATTTTTTTTTATGTTTGGGCTTTTAGCCAATTCAAGTTAGAATAGAAAGTTCCAAATTAGCATAGCGCTGCACTTTTATTCAAAGCGCCAAAGCGCTTCATACAAGTGCTCCCGGGCACTCAGCCCATTCGTGCTCGAAAAAAAACGCCAGGGGGACACAGGCCCTGATGATCCCCGTATTTGTCTCCTCAAGATCATGTTGTGTACCCACATCCTCCTTGTTCTGTGTCTAATTGAAGCTGTGATAGTGGGGCCATCATTATTATTAATGACCAACGTCCAGACAAAGTAGGAGGGTGAGCATCCTCCGTTTGATGCTCATAGTGTAGGAAGAAAAACAATGTCAAGTATAAAACATCCAGAAAAATGCAATGGAGAAGTGTGGTTCATACAGCTGTTAAGAGACAGTGACAAGACACACGTGCTGCGCTTTAATTCTCAGTGAACAAGCGCTTCATCCAAGCACTCCCGAGCGCACAGCCATGAAAGAAACGCAAGTTGGACACACAGGCCCTAAGGTGAGTGTGTTGTGTTTAATCACGGGTCGGGTTGGGTCGGGTCTCAGATCTATTATTTATGGGTCCAGGTGGGTACTGATTTGAAATGGCGATTCTGAGCTTTACGGGTATGGGCAAATGTGGGTTTGTAAAATTGGACCTGTGAAGGACTCTTCATATGTGTCTTAATATCTCCTAATTAGCCCAATGTGTTAACAAAACAGTCCATAATAGAAATATGTGTCTTTGCCTTTTTAATAATGAACAAAAGAAATAAACACTTACACTTGAGAAGCTTGGTCTGGGAATGTTTTAAATTATTCCAACAGTTACCAATCACAGAAAAATACAACTAAACATAAATCTATGTATTGCATGATTTGTTGAAACAGAATTGAATCTTCTATCCATTAATTTTTAAAGCACTTTTCCACCATTGTTCATTACATAACGTCCTTTTTGTAAGCGAAGTTGGTCTTTTATTGAGAGATTTGCTGAAGAAAGCTGCAGAAATGTTATTGTCTGCTCAGACATCAAAAAATGATTTATACCTTTTTTTAAGGTTATGGGACTTCGAAAAAATGATTTATTTTTTCTCTCTGTGCGTCTTTACAAACTTTCAGAGTGACGCATCAGAAGAAGTTCCATTAGCTGAAAAAGAGCCTCAATTTAACGGAACAATACCAGTCTCATGCAAGAAAAACCAGGACAAAGGAAACAGGAATGGGTATGGAAAACAGGCGGTAACATGCACAGACCCAACACTCCCTCAACTGTCTCATTTGCAAAATCCTGTGATTAATTAAGACGTATAATAAACGCTGAGAGGATTAATTCAATCACAGTGATGTGAGACCGAAGGCTTTGACATTTGTGGGAGTCAACACCTTGGCCCAGCAAGACAGAAATATCAATTATCTTGACTGTGTCGAGTCACTGGTGTGATTTTAGCCCATAAGAAGGATTTAGTTTTGACAAAGACGGGATGATAGGAAAAGTGAGTCAGCGATAAGCTACCATGTAATCGTCCTGCTCAGTTTTGATTCCAGAGGTAGCAATAGTCATCATGGATAAAAAGCTGTTTGATGTTTCCGGCTGAGTATGAGGCTGAAGTCACTTCTGACAACAAACAGCGCTGGGAGGAAAGATGACTCGTTGTAATAGAGTTTTCGGTGACAGTGAGGGACGGGGCACATGGGCTGATTGTAATGATGTTATCAGTCTCTGTGTGATCACGCTCTGATAGATAATGTCTTCTGAGTCCTCTGAAGCCGGCCAGAGAGTGGTAAACATGTCGGCTGTCAACAATTGATTAGAAGTACCCTGATTTTCTTGAAGGGGAATACCAATATGTAAAAACCAGGGCCCTATTTTCTCACTTGTTTTGGATCCTCAATGGCTTCATAGAACAAGTTTGTCCATGTTGTGTGAGTTTGGTGTTGGGAGAAAGCAGCAGCCTCAGGTGTTGAAAGATGAAGCCATTGCAGAAATGCAAGTTATTGCAGTTCCTCAGGTGTCCACTAGAGTCTGGCTCCAAAAGCCCTGGGAATCCAGTTAACATTCATATTAAAATGGCAGAAATGAACACTTTCACAGACTGGTTCAACGAACAGTTTCGGTCTTGGAAAGGTCATCTTGTTATTAGTACACACTATATGGGGAATTCATTTTTAATTCATAATTTGTTTTGATTTTGTTTAGCCTGAGAGTTCAATTTGCATAATTAGGGGTGTGGCTTGGTTGACAGACAGGTGGATCGTTGTGGCTGTTTGCCAGGGTGCTTAAGGCCCGCCTCAACTCCACCTCTATGCCTGTACCTTAGTTTACCAAAAGTGAGTTGGAGATAGCTTTTCCAACATGGCCACCCCCACCGATGGGCTTCAACTCTTTAGAAACTAAAGGGTAAAGTAACTGAGACTGTGCCCATGTTTTATACAGTCTATGGTTATTAGAGAATAGTTAGAATCAAAAACACTTTTTACACACAAACCAACAGAGAGCAGCGGTAGACCGGCATCTCCAACGTTCTGCAGGATTAAATTCACTATTTATATTAAGAGAGTGTCGTGGCTTTAAACAGGTAAGTTTCTCGTTTTCAATGAAAACATATTTTCATATTTTATTTGTTGTTTTTTTTTCCTCTTCAGGGATCGTTTCTGTAATGTTGTTTGTTATGTAACAGAAGAAGAACTACTGAGCATGACAGTGGCAACAAAAAGCCTTCAAACTCTAATCAGACGCGTTTGCCCCCAAGACTTATGTTGCTGTCCTTACAGGCTGTGGACTAAAGCAAACTTGCAGAACATTTTCATTTGTATCCATTCGTCACCTTCACCCCAAATTATGTACAATAGAGCTTCGGCTTGATAATGCAAGAAACCTCCGCCTGCACTCCTAACATGATTTAGTCTGTTCGAGGCAGATGAAGTAATCATTTGGATGAAATCAATCAGTGTGTGTTACTAGTCTACAAGATTTCTAACAGATTCATCAAACAACAAATAAGGTAAGCTCATTTCATCAATGTGTCTATAAATATGAACGCCAGCTTCTTTCCTGAATGATGTCAAATTCAATGCAAACAAAACACTTCTTGTTAACTTTGCAAACCAAACATCCTGCAAATTAATAACAAACCAAGTCACATCTGAACACCACAGAGCCAATAACAACAACCAAAGGGTCACCTGAGTCATCCAAGTGTGTGAAGGTTGTAAACCCGGGCGACATTTGTCAGTGTTACTGGGAAATAATCACTTTTATCATGAGATCATTTTCTTCTAGTTGACAGCAAAATCTTTCCTTCCGGAAAGCCAGAACTTGAAAGTGTTGAGTATTTTTTTAATATATTTTGCTCAGGAAATTACTGAAACAAATAACTAATAATTAGCTAAATAATTAGCTAAAATAGATGCAGATGATTTTTCTACCGAAGAGCTAAGTGATAAACTGACTACCTGTTCCAGTTCTAAATATCAGGCTTATTAGTTTTGGGGGAGAAACATGCAGAGGAGCAACTGCACACAGTAATCATCTGATTCGTCCCAGCGGGTGACTGATCTCGCTCCACACCACTACAAACCGATTTCCTGGCAGAAATCCTGCTTCAGGTAACTCAGGGCCAGAGGGGGTCTGCACGTGTGCCAGTGTTAAATGTACTGAGACCCTGAACCCTTTGAACCTGTTGCAAGGTATTTGCATCAAACCCAGAGCGCTTCTTCTCCGGGTCATAACTTGGTCAAGCTGAACACGAGATGAAAACAGAGAATCTACGGAAACCCTTAGCTGTCTCTTTTAATCTTTGGAGTAATAGCTTTGATTTCAACTGATGAAAAGCTTTCTCAAACTGATGGGAACATAAGAGGTTAATGAAATGTAATCCTGTTTTTGTACCTTAATGATCACAATGTTAAAATAAAAATAAGGATCAGCTGATGCAGCATCATTCTCAATGCAACTGTGTGACAAACAGGCAAAGAAATCTATTCTGAAAGAGTCACTTGGAAACATGCATACTTAATTTTTACATTTGCCAAAGAAAGGCAAACAAGAAAGGATATCAAATTGAAAATATATTTTTTTAAGTGGGTTTCTTAGAACACCGAAGTACAATGTTATGAAACTACCTACTAACCTGGGTTAGAATCCAACCTGTGGCTCCTTTCCCGTCATTAATCGCCACACTCTCTCCACCCTAGATGTCTCACTCTATCCACTGTCCAATCTCTCAAATAAAGACATACAGTACAAATCCCCACAAACAATCTAAAAAATTGCCAGTTCCAAATTAGCAATGTTTTTTTCATTACTTCTTTTGGTGCAAAACCTTCACAATAACAATATTTTCTCTCATGTTTGACAATGAAAACGAAACAGAGTTTGTCCAACAGGTGACTTCTTCTGCTAACTAAAAAGCCTCTTCTCTAAACCTGAAGTTACATGAACTGGATGCATTAAATTGATACGACACAACAGACAGACATCAGCTACTGACATCCGAACATGCCACATCATTTGCAGATGTGCTGTTACAATGTTTAACCGATGCATCAGTGTGTCCCTGGTCAAAATAGTTACAGCACTAATACATAAAACTGGCAAGCTCCAGCAATTTATAGATGTGCCGTGTGTAAAACCACCTGCACAAATCATCATATTGTAGATCATTCTTATTTGCAAAAATAATCTGTATATTCCAACAACATATAATGCTGCTTAAACATCTCTGTGCCTACATAATCATGTTATAGAAAGGGGGAACTGTATGGAGGAAAAACTGAAGAAAAAACAGCACAGTTCTCAAAGGGTTAACAATCATACCACACCACAGGAACATGAGACAGACTGTATGTCATTTTCCACCTGAGTTCATATCACTACCATGTTGTTCAAAGTAGTATGTCCTGTGATGCCTACATCTATATGTAGATATTCTCAAACAGCAGTGAAAGAAAGGCATTTTCACAAGTTTTTTTCGAGTATTCCTTTGCCGATATTACCACGATTCAGTTTAAGAATCTGGGGCACCATTCAGCCATATGAATCAGGTTATAAATGATATTGTAACTGCACCTAAATTGATGGCATTCTGAGACTATAGGTAAAAGACTGAACTGTGTAATGCTTAACAGCGAAGAAAAGATGCTCCAACCCAGACAAAAACACAATGTGGCAACCAGGGCAGTTCAAGCTGAATAATGGCTGTCATTTAATTTACATGGCCTTTCATTTAACTCTGCTGGAAATCAGATCTCCATGACCACCTTCTTTTTAGTGCTGGCAGCCTACTAGGAATATGAAAACCTGCTGTCCTGAATTGCAATTTGTAGAAGCCTCGGGGCTAATTCATGATGATTTTCGCAGCACACAATATGAGGCACTTGGAGAGCAGCTATTCAATCAGACGTTGGAGAGAATCCAGAGCTTGATCGCTGGATGTTACGCCATCGACCTGCTAAAAGGCAGACCGGAGATTGGACATGTACATTTGTGTGGCAATGTTTATTGCTGACTTCAACAAGTCCCCTAAAAACCTCTGTTTCACAACCCCCGGAAAAAAGGGTGACTTCTCAGCCATGAAATGAGAACTGTGAGACACAAACCAGAAGTACTACACAGTGAGATGCTTGTTATAAGTGAATTCATAATAGAAAGTTGTTAACATCTCACAATATCCAATAGGAGACACCTATAAAAACGATCCACAAAACGATTATTTTGGCACAATATGAAACAAGAGATGATAAACGCTAAATGCCATTTAATAGATCCTTGTTCATGTTGAAGTATCACTCGTCTGAATGTGTCTCTCCTGGCAGACAAAACAAGAAAAGTGATGCACATGCAGGCTGCAGACACACATGGCAAATATGAGCACATTTTCTAAACAGCTCTAAAAATGACTAAAGATACTCTGTATGTGCCTCTGCCTACGACTCTACCGGAGACATGCCCTCTAGTATAAACAGGCATTGTAATATGTGTAGAGGAATCCCAGTAATGTGCCTCCATCATTACCTAGATTGGTAGGCTAAATGAAAGTGACAGCGCCAGTGGACCTGCTCACAGCGAAAAGCGAAGTGTTAAATGAAGAAAGTAAACCAAAATACAAAAAATAGTTACAACGACTTGTCATATTTGTCGTGCTCAGAGTCAAAAGTGACGCCTGGTTTGAGTGTTAACATTTTCGACCAAAACAAACAGAGAGCTAAACTCCAGACACATTAGCTCCGAGTCCACCTTGCACGGACTTGCGCAACAAAGTTTCCCGTGAGGTCAAGAGAGTTTTCCATTCGGACACACAAATGTAGCATATTCTGTAAGTGAACACAACGTGACACAAACGACGAGAAGTCCACGGGAACAATGTCAATTCGACTTTTGACGGCAGCCAGCACATATCGCACAGGGCTAATGTGTGTGCACCACAACACAGACGGTTGTTTCCAGCAGTCGACAAACTCGACAGCTAACTCGTCAAAAGCGGTGACAGAATATCAGTTCTCATAAGAGAGGGGGCACAAATTTAGAGACTGTTTTTTTACTTACGCAGGAGAAAGGAGAAGTCCGAACTGTCCCGTAGTAAAAAAAATAAAAGCCCACGATCCTCGGAGCTCCACAGTCGGTGCTCCACATCCAGCAGTCTCACTCCCTCTCCTCCTCCGCCTCCTCAGCTCCGCCGTTACAGCTGCTGGAGAAGTTTGCTGACGTCAACAAGCTCCGGGTCTCAGCCGGCACAGCTCTTTGGTCACAACTTGAATAATACATGGAAAAGGAGGGGAAAGACGCGAGCGGAAAGAATCGGAGTGGCAGGCTCGACATTAAAAGGCTAGGCACCTACCCTGTTACTACAATGGCCATTATAATAAAAGGAGAAAAAAGAAGAACATTTAAGAAAAACACAACTTCTTCATCTGTGACAATAAATGAAGGCCAGAGTCTGCATTTATATCACACATCAACTTCATTTATATGAACTGCTACGTTCTTGCATTGTATAAGAAGTCATGAAGCCTCTTAGACAGTAAAAAAAAAAAACAATGACTTTTTTATTTTGATGGAAGCCCTAAGAGGACAAGACTCCAAAAATTTACTATTTATTTGACTCTGCTTTGTAACTAGTACATTTTGGTTGTTTTTTTGAAAACTCAACTTAAGTATTTTGTTATTTCAGAAAACAATGGCAGGTTTTTTTCTGTGATAACGAGTTAATTTTATTCATATCTCATGGAAATAACTTGCTATCATGCAAATGTATCATGTATGTACTTTAGGCGTACTTATTTCCTCTTTTGGGAGCATTGTGCTTTGCCCCGATCAACAGAGTTAAAGAAGTTGTATATTAGAGAAATAATGCGTCTGTCAAGGCATTATTCAAAAGGTTGTCTAACGGAGGTTCAAAAGGGAAATATGTGTCAATCAGTGTATTTATTAGTTAAGCTAAACTAATGCCAGTTAGTAAAATGCCTGGATAATAATAATCCATAGTTTCAGGCCTTAAGGAAAGCAAACAGCTTTCTTCCTACAAGGATCAGTGACACATCACATTAAACATAAATGCATCTCCTTAGGATTCAAAACAGAATCATTTTCAAAACAAAATGCAAATAGGTCAGACGCGCTATCCCAGATGACAGCTAGATTGGCTTAGCGCTTCAAATTTGGGCCCTTGTTAAAAGCATTTACAAGAAAATTATGTTCATTTCATGGCAGCCCAAGTCTGGCTTAGATATTTCACAGAGGATTAAAGAGCCTGGTCTCAAAGGAGCTGGCACAGAGTCAGATTGAAATGATTTTCCCTCATCTACAGCCTACTTGAAATGTATCATTATCACAGGAGAGTCACCCATAGGTGCTGTCCCAGTATTTACAGTTTCACCCTCTCTGACCAACTTCAGAGACTCTCTTTTGATGACTTTGGAGATGAAGTAGTGTCCCGGCTTCAAGATATTACAGACGCTGTTTTCCATATGATTGATCAAAGTGTCCATGGTGACTTAGATAACTTTACTTCTTTTACTCATAATAATATGTTGAAAAACTGTCCAAAATCTAGTGTAACTCCTTAAATGTCACAGTCTGGATTTAATCCTCAGCTATTTCCTAATTCCAAGACATCATATTTCCTTAGAATTATTTTGTGTTGTCAAAAACGTTTTCCTGGAAACTGAATTATTGCATTACTTCAATCAGTGGGAACATTTCTCCAGGAATGATGGTCTGTGTGAGTTAAAGCAACATAAGCACTTTAAATTAAAGGTAAAGTCTGGTGATATCCTGTATGTCCTATGCTCGACAAATCAATGAGAATGCCAAAACAACAACAACAAGAAAATCTGATAGTGCCAAAAGAAAAAATCATGTTTGTTCTAGTGATCCATATAGCTCCATTTTTCTCATGTAATCCTGGTGCTTAAGGTGCTCTTTACAGCTCTGAATATATAAGAATCCACTGCAGAATATAGTCCCTACTATTATCCCTGTTTGAGTAATTGCCTAAAATTGCAGTGCAGTTGTTTCAGGAAATGACAGAGTCGGGGAAAAATGTTAATATTTACTTGTGATCTGCTTTAAAATGTGTTCTCAACTCGAAAAGAACATTGTCAGGTTTACTCAGCATGAACATTTGGTAACCCTGCATGTTCACCTAAAACATTAATCTCTATGTAATGCCAATTCAGAATAAAAAAAAACACTATTGCAAAGTAAAATCTTTTTCTACGACTATACCCTGTAACACCATGAAAAGGGTTTCTTTGCTTGATTGTGAGGTTTTCTAAAGACCTGAACAACAAGATGCAGGGACAAGAAACACCTATTACATTAGATTTGTAGATTAAAGATCCAATTTATTTCAAGTGTTAGAGTCTGGTGATGATGATGTAATATACTGCTGCAGATTTATGCCATAGAAGAACCTCTGCAGCTGATTTGCAGGGCAAAGCTGCAAACAGCATCACCGACTTCCTCCCAATTTACCGTTCCTTTCGTCAGAGCTTCCCGGTTTCACAGCACACGGAACAGAAAATAGACTTTTTTTCTTTTTTTAAAGAGCACCCTGCATAAGAGATGCTGTCTGCTCTATAATGCCAAAGCCTGCTGATTCCAACGGCACGCCGAACCCTTCCAGTTAATTGTTTTTGACATGCTTTGGTGTACAGTCAGCACCTCGGCTATTTTCGGGCAAATATTAAAAAATCCCACCCACTGTACCCTGTGCATTAATTCTGATATAGAAAGAGATGAAAGTGGATTTTCCCATTTCGCTGAAGATCCTACTTTGTGAAGCAGCAGCCTGTTTGAGCTCCCTCAACGTTTTTATTATCTGCAGTCCCATTCACAATCCATAACAGGGGTCTTTTTTCAAAAAATACTCATCGTCAACACCTCAACTCTATCTATTTCCATCTGCTGAGATGAGGCAGCACATTAGAAGCAAAGTAAAGACTGATCTTCATATCCATCATCGTTTCAGCTCATCAGCACAGCAGTCGGGAGAGATCACCATTGAAATGATTAATGTAAAATGTGCACAAGCAGGGGATTGCCACGCTTTCATTTCAATACTCCATAAACCGAGATAATCAAGCGAGGGTAGTCTGTTTTTAGAAAAGGAATTTGGGAGAAAAAGAGAGCCATAATTGCCTGTATCTACCCACACTATTAGCTGCTCAGAACTTCAGTAGCACGACTACTAAGTTATATAGCTTTAATGCAATCTACAGTATTGTGCAAGTTCAATGTCTCTGTCTCTTTGTAGAATAAGCACATTTGGTTTAATATATTCATATGTGTTGCTTGGCTCCTAAAACGTATATGCCTTTTCAAAGGGCACTCTCATGGCTTCAAAGTTATTTTTTGAAGTGTTTGAAGGCATTTCAATGTGTCTTTAAGTACTTCCATCATAAAAGAGTGGGATGGTGGCTTTCTGCATCAAAAGACATATAAGCGGTCACAAACAGCATAGAGGTGTGTGCTAGTTCTGTGAAATTTGCAAGGAGAAAATACTATATTATTCTCTTTCCAAGGTGCATACTCACCTCATTTTATACACAGAGAATTTCAGAAGAAGCCACCTTGTGATCTGTTGCTGTATTAATTGGATCTGAAATCCATACGGCTGCATTGTGTGCTAGCGTTTGTCTTGGAAGTTGAGTGCAATACTCAGTACATCTGATAGCTTGAAAA
This sequence comes from Tautogolabrus adspersus, assembly GCA_020745685.1. Lineage (NCBI taxonomy): Eukaryota > Metazoa > Chordata > Actinopteri > Labriformes > Labridae > Tautogolabrus > Tautogolabrus adspersus. Next base: position 24,221,633 of record CM036548.1, on the reverse strand, counting down.
ATGAGCTTGTCAATGCCACACAAAGCAGTGCTTTTGCCGGTCTTACCCACTTTCTATGATTTTATTGGCCAAACATTTCACTATGGTTGCATGCATTGTTATGCCTTCGTCAGTTCACTCACTCTTTACTCACTTTTCTGTCTTTTATGTGTTCACAATTTAACAGAGGGGTGATTCTGAGAGCAAATCTGACATTGATAAAGTGGTTCAATTCAGGATATTTTCCTTTCTTTATTTTTTGTTTGTGCCTTTATTGTAGAGATAGGTCAGAGGATAGCGTCGGACATCAGGGACAGAGTATATGGAATCACACATGGGAAAGGAGCCACAGGTTGGATTTGAACCTGGGCCGCTCGCTTGGAGGACTACAGCCTCGGTACATGGGGTGCGCACTAACTGCAAGGCTACTGGACCCCCGGGATATTCATTTCTAAATAGTACTGTAATTGTTAAATTCAAAATCTCTGAATATAAATGGACATCACTGCAACGATGTAATCTGGTCATATTTGCAGATTGAAATCTTGGGAGACTGTAGGCTTTACACTGAGTTGTAAAGCAGCTGATCAGAGTTATTAAAGTTAAGTATGATTCTCTTTACGGATAGCAACACAAGTACGGAGTGACTGCACTGTACAATCTCAGCCTTGTGGCAAGATTCTTACAGCTTCACTAGGGGAGGAAATGGCCTCTCATGAATCATTAAAGAATGGAGAGTTATAACCCATTGGCAGCAGCAAAATAGACTTCTGAGCAGATGTGATGAAGGGAAGGACGTTCTGTCAGTATTAGACACCATAAAACTCTACATTCAGCTGGCAGGCTTCTTAAAGGTGTTCAAAATAAGTCTGAGTGCGTGAACTTTCAGCTTTTTGACGCAACAACAGGGTTGACTCATCGTCATTATCAGCTATTTTCAGTTCTCTTTTTCTCTAATGCTTTAACTGAATCTAACTGAAATGTTGCTGTTTTTTCAGGAGACCATTAAGAGTCATCAGGTTCTTTCAAACAGACAGCACGTCAAAGATGGCTTAAGTGAAGGAAGTAAGGCTGGTGCTGTTCCTTGAAATTTCCATTGAGACACAACTTTTTTTGCCACAGCATAAGATAGACTAAACAGCTCTTTCTTTTAAAACAATGAGTATAACACAAGGATATTTGAATATAAAGTCTGGCAGATTGCAAGAGTTCGTAGTCCCTCTCTTCTCCAACAACCTATTCAAACTATTAAATCAGGGTTTTGGGCAAGGCGCAGCGCAAAAACAGCCTTCCTAAAAGTCAGTGTATTAGTTTCAGCAGTTTTGTTGTTACTATTAATCACACTGTTCTTCTCTCTCACCCTGAATATTCCCTTAACAAGACCAATAACAGGCAACAGCTCATAAGCGTCAATAACCGAAGCCCTTTGTTCCAAGGCGTCCAACAGGGATCAATGCTTGGTCCTCTCCTGTTCATGCACTTAATACTCTCCCTTGATAATATCATATTTGTCACAGTCTCCATTTTCACTGCCAAGACGATGATGCCAGCACTATGTCTCAACTAAATCCATCACCACTGCAACACACTCCACTCTGACCAACTGCTTTACTTAAATGATATCATGGATGTAAGCCAACTTCTTGAAACTAAATAAATCAGACAAATCATCATCCACCCAAAGTCTATCATCAAAGCATCTAACAATTTCTGCTCCACTCCATCTCCTTCCTCAACCATCAGCCTGTGAGCTATTCAGCCCAATATGAGGCTGCAAAGCTGCAGACTGGTCAGGGTGTCCATGCTGACCACTGTCAGCCGCCGAAAGCACCTACAATGAGCATGTGAACACCATAACTGGACCACAGAGAAATGGAAGAAAGAGGAACAATGCAACAAGTTCAAGTTATTAACTTGGCCCTCAAAATTTCCCAGATCTCAATATAATTATCTGTGGGATTTGTTGGATAACCAAGTCCAATCCATAGAGGCTCCAGTTTAAAACTTACAGTACAGGACTTTAAGGATCTACTGCTACAGGTAGCACAGCACACCTTCAGAGGTCTAGTGGAGTCCATCGCGTCAGCAGACCTGAGAATGCCGGTGGGAGTGTGCCGGTGGAGGAGATCAGACAGGTAGGGGGGAGACAGGTTATGTAGGGCTGTGTAGGTGAGTATGAGGAGTTTGAAGTGGATACACTGGAGATGGGGAGCCAGTGGAGGTTCTGAAGGACGGGGGTTATGTGGTCTCGGGTTCGGTAGTGTGAGAAGACAGGCAGTGGAGTTCTGGATGTATTGAAGTTTCTTGATTGTTTTGGATGGTGAACCGTAGATGAGACCATTGCATTAGTCTAGTCCGGAGGTGATGAATGCGTGGGTGAGGATCTCGAAACTGAAAATGAGAGGGATGGGCGGAGGCGGATGATATTTCTGAGATTTTTTAAATATACAGAGTCATTTATATCTGCAGACTTTGCGATTCTGTAACCCGAACAGCTTTATTTTCTTCCTATCATTCCATAGGCCACTAGAGGGCTTTAACCCTAAAAAAAAAACGTCTCATCATTTTGGACCATTTGTTTTTGCTACTGCTGTCACTTTCTTGGAGAACAGTCTTGTGCTGCAACACTTCCACTTCAGTCATAAAAATCTGTCGCCAGAACAGGAAGATTACTGAAATAAACTGTAACTGTCTGTGTGTGGGAAAATATTAGAGTTATACAAGGCCACTTTGTCTGTGTAGGTTCTCAGTCCAAGTCATGGTAAATTCGAAGCTTGATCCAAAGGCAACTGGACTTAGTTGAAAATCCAGTTGCCTTTTTTCTTTTAGGATAGTTGTTGCAATGTTGCAGAAAAAATTGTTGGATTTTTGTACCAAAAGTTGTCATGTTTTTGGATTAGGTGTCTAGGACATCTTTTTTGTTGCCGTGGTATACAATTATGGTATCAAGACAACCCTAGCTGTATCTTCTATCGTCAGGAGCATTATACAACAAAATTAATCATACCTGTGGGTGAGATGTCGCCCACTGAACATATGTCAAGCATTCTCTTTCTATGAACTGGGAAGTAATGGACTAAGCCAATTTTCCCCATTGAGTGACAGTGAATGGTTACAGGTTCACTTTCATTCATAAAACCGTGTGAAATTCAAATCTAATGCAAACTCACGCCTTGAGTTTTTCTTTGCATGCCCAACTCTCGAAAGAACTGATGGTGGATAATTTTAGGTTGTTCTTTTACTTTTCCTCACCTCAGGACCATGGATGTTATGATTTTATCAGAGTGAGCAGAAAGAGCTGTATGGGCTCTAATATTTTCAAATCTAATCTCACATTAATTTCTTCAAGTTCGCAACATGCAAGCTAAAATCCACGTTACCAACTAGTCTCTCTTTATTTGTATCGACACATCTCATAAATAATTCGTAATTTATTTCCCCTGTGCAGCCGGAACCAAAAACACATTTAAACACCAAAAGAGATTTGACAAGTCATTGAGAACTGAGCATTAAAGCTTTGAGTGTGAACCCAGCCTCAGGCAACCTAGACCCAGAGGGCAGATATGAGTAAATCAAATCTCCATTACTGAGCTGAAGAGTCCATGTGCTGCAGATGTTATTACCCTCATTATTGTGCTCCGTTGTGGGATACAAAAGGGAATGAGATGGAGCCTCGGAGCCTTAGGTTCTGTCTGAGCTAATAGCCAAGGACACTGTATTAGATGTGGGAAACCTTTTTAAAAGCGGCTGTGAAAATAATCATTGTTAGGTCAAAGGTGAACAACTCTGAAGACTTTAATTAAAAAATCATAACTAAAGGGCCAACTTCTGTTATAGCCTCTTTAGCTTTAGCTTTTTAAATATTTCTGACAGGCTTTTGTCTTTCTTCCTTCTTTCTAATGCTTTTTTTCGCCTGCAAATAGAGTCTTACTTTAAAACTTTCTCCAGTTCAGATTTGCTTTGTTACCCTTAGATGACAGATTAAGTCCACATAAATGAGTCATCATTACACATGCAGCGACAGTCATAAATCACATTAAAAGGCATCTCTCCCAGAGACCAATTTAGAACATCCATCCATTTAATTTGAATTGACTCTCTTTAAAGACATTGCCAATTTGTGTTCTTGTTATCGGAGGCCTCCAGGCTGGAGGATTCCCTCTGCAGAGAAAAAGCATCCTCCAAAGTCAGAATGATAATCCGAGGAATAAAAGCCTGCATGATCGAAGGAACAACGTCCCAAATATGCAATATGTTTTGAGCTAAGATTGGGTGGCTGAATGGAAAACAGAGCAGGTCCTTACCTGTAATGGGGTTGTAGTGCTGCAAAGGAAACAAGAGAAGAAGAAGAATGAAAAAACAAACAGTTACACCTGAACACTGGTTATATGATTTAAATATTCAATGAGACCATTTCATCACATAAAGGGATAAAATGCATTATGTGGACTACATTTTATCAAATAAAGACTGCACAGTGGTTTTTTGGAAACCTTGAGCATAAACTTTTTTTTATATATTATGCCACAGAGATAGAAAATACCAGAGATATGTAAAGGGTTTTTGCTTCTAAAAGTGGCTCCCAAAGCCGTCACTGAATACAATGTCTGTCCGCAGATTCCTGGACCCAGTTTCTGTCTTTTGTTATGACATTATGATAATCGGATGTTCTCTAAATTGTATCCTGGAGATTTCAGCCGTTTTGGCTGTCGTGCCTACTGAATCAGGTGTTCTGGCAAGTGATGCACCTCTGCTAAAAGCTGCCTTTAGAAGGGGGGGGGATTAGAGCTGAGGATTAAAGGAGCTCACTGTCATTTTGTTTCAGTGCATGTACCAGGTTCTGTTCTCGATCCCGACATCAACAGCCTCGAGTCAGTGCAGCTCTGTTTGGCCACAGGAGGCTTTTAAGTGAAGAACTAAAGCATCCAGCTGTGACTGCAACCTTAAGGAGAAGGTTATGTTTGGAGAGACCTTTCTGAGACCATTCTCTGGGGTAATGTGGTAAAATGAGCTAATTGCCAGGGTCTGCAATTAAAAACAAAGTGGACTCTCAGTAATGTTGCAAATGGAGGAAAGCGGCAGTGTGAAATAAAATCAATGAAATATCTGTGGTGGAAACGCATGCAGAAGGAATGTGGCCCGATTCAATGCTCGTCACAGCCAATTATTTGTCCAAATACTTCTCAAGTCTGTGGTGTCGATAAGATTATTTTACTGCTCCTGATCGAGTCGGAGCCTCCCTGATCTCAAATCATTTATATCAAACATGTTTGATATGAATGATTTGAGATAGCCAATAGCCAATGAGAGCAGGCAGACTGGGAAGAATCACCAGCCAAATGTCACAAACTTTAACAGCTCACAAACATGGCAGCGAACATAAACACAACTGGATCTCGAGCCAAGGGGAATATTAAAAAAAGGAGAGCAGCTTGTGGAATTATGGCAACAACACGAGTGTCTTTACAACGTCTCATGCAAGACGTACCAGCTGAAGGCGTTGATCATCCTTTATATCTGTTTTTCTTCTGAAGTCATGTTTGATCACGTGAGTTTCTGTGAGATCTCGTGTCTGTGGAATCTCCACTGTGAAATCTTTGCTACAGCAGGTGTGTGGTCTCGTGGTCTAGTGTGAGCGTTCAGTTTCAGTTGAAACTGTCCTTGTGTTTGTGGTCTTCAACATTTGTAAAATCTGTTAAGATTTGAAAATCACTTAGTGTGTTGCCAGCGTTATTATTGAAATGACTTGTAAAGTAGTGCTCAGTACTTTAAATATTTGCTCAATAATAACATGGTCCTGGTGGATTTATTTAAAAAAGTAAAAACACTTGTGATAGAAAGAGAGACACAAATCAGAGGAGCATGATGTTTCTTGCTACATGTTTTCTGGTTGATTTGTCACAACTTGGGACTAAACAAAAAGTAATGCATGCATGAACCAGTTGATCTTAACTCTGTTTACTTTATTCAATTATTTGCATACAAACAGAGCAATGTCTGCACCCTCAGCCACAAATGAAAAAAAATCTAAATGTGTGTCCCACAAAACATACATCTGCGGGTTTGCAGCTGCATTTTAATTCAATCTCATAAAATTTTCAGGAAGTTCAAACAAGGAAAGAAAATAACTCCTATCATGACATACAGTAGTTCATTTTGACTTGTTAAAAGATGGTAAAGAGCTCTCTCTCTCTCTCTCTCTCTCTCTCTCTCTCCCTCTTCACTTTTCTGCTTTTGTATTCTTGCTTTCAAATCTGGCTCATAGTCAAAGGAACCATCACGGCCTGTTGCATATTTAAAGAGAGAACCTGTAAAGGGTGGAACCTCAGCTTTATTCTCACTGTCAGCTGCCAAATAATCCTCTGCTATCCCAGCAGACTGTATGGTGTGGTTTTGATCCACCCTGTTCTCTTCACAAGACATCAACTTTTTGTTCCCCCTCGTGTTTTCTCCTGATGCAGACGCTTCGTTGAAAATGCAGGGGATCAATTTCTGTAAGTGCCAGTTTCAAGAGGAGTGAGTGTACAGTCAATAGCTATACATATACTGTATATGCTGAATTCAATAGACCCTGAAACAAGTGTTTCCATGTAAGAAGTCTGACATGAAACATATAATCAGTACAGTAATACCTCGAAACAAAGAGGCATTTTGAAAGATAATAAGAAAACACTTCAGCATTGTAATAATTAATTATTACTTTAAGTTTTAAAGTTATATAAATTGTACCTTACCCATCTTCTGTGCAGTACATGTTCAGGATCTGATTTCATTGTCAGACGTGGCTTGTCTCCTGCTCATTACAGCTGCTCTCCTGTGATATTCTGCAGTGAAATATTTCCTTTTATTCTCAGCGTGGTCGTAACACTCAGGATTCATAGCTGCTGGAAAATAATTGCTATGACCACTGCCAGATTCCACATTTAAGATCTTTCTCAGGACCTTGCAGAGGTTCAACCTGACTTCAAACACAAAAAACTCTAGGTCTGCCTGCAGCACACAGTCCCATAATAACTCGAAGAACACAATGTAAATCTTTGTAAATCAGTTTCTTTGTTTGTACCCTTTTGCATAAACATCAGGCTTAAGGGTCTAGATGCATACTTGAGATTGCTTGCAGCCACTAGAGCAGCATTTCCACTTTTGCCTCATTTACTCTAATGTGGAAATGTATTGGATATAAGACTTGAACAATGCTCTCTGTAGGATCTGATAGATTTTGATACTTGTCTAAACTCTTCTGGGACAGCCTATGAGGTACTACCTAACTGCTCAGTCTTTGACTGTCCACTTAAAGTCGGCCATAGTATCAGTCACTTATGTACACAGCTATTTTAACACAGCAGTGACCGTGACTCTCTCAGTAAACTGTGTTATCTCAGCCTTAATGTATATAATGTGTTTCTGCATGGCTTGTTTCCTCTGACAAGGTCATATGTGGAGCCCAGCAGTGACTTTGAAGTTGATTTATCCACACACACACACACACACACACACACACACACGCACACACGCACACAGTCACAGAACCATCGGTCAGACCGCTAAGCCTCGCTTGTTTCTGCTTGGCTGCCGCAGCTTGTTGATTGTGTGACAAATCCACAGTCCTTGCTTTGGAAGAAGAAAAAAATACTGAACCCATGCAGCGATATATTATTCAGCAGCCATGTCGCGGATTCATTATCGCGCTCGGTGCATCAACAGGATGTAGAGTAGAGAGGATCAAAGGCCACAAAGAGATGACTTTTCATCTCGGTAATGGTGAGAGACTACTGCACACTCATGGTCTGTGTTTGTGTGCGTGTGCATGTGTGCGTGTGTGAATGTGTGCTGCAGAATCCTGGTGGTTTATTTTTTCCCCGAACAGCCTTAAATAAAATATAAGAGTGTGAAGTTAACAGTTGAAGGCAACCACAGAATCAATGATTTAAGACGTAACTTTTGGCACTTACTCTGAGAGTACTTCACAGAGGTGCGCTTTAAGGTTGTATGCACAAATCTGTGTGTATGTGTGTGCATGTATACCTGATGTTTTCTACTAAATACTTTTACAAAATGTATTAGGACTTCCTGAATAAGATTGTATTCACTGAGTTAGACAGACAAAATCTTAATCATGTTAAAATAGAGGTGTACAGTATTTGCAGTATTACACACCGTTTACTAGGCAACTTATTATTCCAATTATTGACATGACAAAAAGAAAACAGTACAACAAAAGGTTTTTATTCTGTAGAGCTTGAGAACTTTGTGCATCCTTCAGTTGGCGCACTTGAAGACTGATTACGACACAGCGGCACATCAAAGGCTTTTCCATTTCGAAGACTCCTTCAAATGCTGCACACAAATGTGTCCTCATTTTCCTTGCCAACACTGTTTCCATTCAGTGCATCCTTTGTGGCCAAACATACCCTGAGATTCATCACAGGCCAATAAAATGATCTGGCAGATTCTCAAGCGGCCGAAATATTGAATTTAAAATGTAATTTATTCTACTCAATTGAATACCTACCAAAACTTACGTTGAAAATCAGAAGGGGCCTTGAAACTTCAAGTTAGCTTTGAAATAATGAGGTCACATTGGCTATGTTTGTTTTGGTGAAGCTGTTGAGGTTGCAGGGCAACAGGGGCGGCACCTAAAACAAGAGGGTGGGTGGGGGGCAGCTTTTGAACCCAAAAGAAAAGTCCTCTGTAGACCAGACCGTTTCATTGCGATACTGAAGATGTTCTACAAGTCTGTGGTTGCCAGTGCTGTTGTGTGCTTCTGTGTGCTGGGGCAGCAGGCTGAGGGGGGTGGACTTCAACGGACTCATCAAAATTATCTGCAAGGCCAGAGACGTTGTGGGGGGTGGAACTGGACTCCCTGATAGCCTTGTCAGAGAGGATGCTTCTGTACATGTTACATTGCATCCTGGACAATGTCTCCCATCCACTCCATGATGTTCTGGTCAAACTGGCAGTTTCCACAGGATGTGTGTGCACCGTGTTTCATCTGCGCCACGCACTCTGGAGTTGGCCGAGGCCTCACTGGACAATGCTCTTGTTACCTGCACGCATTGCGGTCCCTCTCTGGAGTGTGCCGGCAGCGCCACTCAGCTCTGCTCAGTTCAAAATATGCACAGAGTTTATTTTCTTTTTTTATATTTTCTTTTTATTCAGGTTAAAGACAAACTGGTATACAGCATTTTTTTTGGAAAAAAAACCCTTTTTTTTCCAAAGATAAAAGACAAAAAACAAACAAACAAAAAAACAGACATACTATAAACATAAAAGCACAATAGACCATGTGTAGCAGAGAACCAGGGGAGTTATGATACAACATCAACTATTTACCTGAAATCTGTTCTATGTGGGTTTATAAACTCAATCCATCCTTTCCAACATTCATCAAATACATCACTCTTCAATCTCAAAATAAATGTCAATTTTTCCATTACAAAGATGTTGTGCATTACATTGAACCAGTCTTCTAGTACAGGGGGGGCCTTGACATAACCATTTTTTTGTTATGGCTTTCTTACTAGCAACCAACATTATTCTGTACATGTATGCTTTGGAAAAGCCTGGAAGTTGAGGTGGCATCTTACCCAGATACAAGACTTTAAAGCAAAAACCAAACTTAATTTTTAAAACCTTCTCCATGCTGTCTCTGACTGCTTTCCAGTAGTTATGAATCACAGTGCAATCCCAGAAGACATGATGGTGATTTGCTTTTGCTACCCCACATCCTCTCCAGCAGGCAGTCTGACCAGTATGTTTAAGTGCTGGTGTAATAAAAAATCTTACCATGTTCTTCCAATTAAACTCTCTCCAAGACAATGAGTTAGTAGACTTCCATTGTTTATCATTTAAGCTCTCCCACTCTTCTAATGACATTACAAAGTTACCCTCTCTTTCCCATTTCTCTTTTATATAGGATGTGTTCCCCTTGCTTAATTCTTGAAGGCCTTTGTACAGTTTGGAAATCATTTTGGTGCCTGGCTCTGATCTATATGCAGCAATGAAGACTCTTAGTATGCTCGGCCCAGATCTGGATTTTTCCAGAATTTCTTTGCCAATTTTTTTATCAATGTAATTTCTTATCTGTAGATATCGGAAGAAATCCTTGTTGGCTAAGCCATATTGCTCCTTTAAGTTTTGGAAGCTCTTGACTGAGGATTTACCAAAAAAATCCAAATAAATCTTCAGACCTTGCTCCTGCCATTTTTTTAAATTTACATCATGCCTATTTGGAGTAAAATCTTTATCATGGGCCATCCAGCCAATCAGTAGATAAGGTTCAGAGGGGTCGAAAGACTTCACAACTTTGAACCAAGTTCTGAGTGAGAGCTCCAACCATGGATTAGGAGTCTCCCCCAGGTGCTGACTCAGCTCCCCCCCACCAATAATAGCCTGTAGAGGGACCCCGACCACGCTGCAGAGTCTATTTTCAACAGAGCCTGCTCCTAGCACACGTCAAGCTGAACAGAGTAGATAGACCCGGACAGGAAGTCAGAGAAGGGAACGCACAGAGCATCCACCCAATGTCAAAATAAAACACAATATACAGACTACTGATCGTACATCCCATCAGTTTATCAACATTACTTCAAAACAGGCACCAAATGAACTGTTAACTGTAAGTCCAGCTCGTCATGGCTGCACTCTGCTGCGCTAAAGCTTTAGAAACGGACCCAGTGGGTTAGGGCGTGCGACATCGGACAGAGCAAAACCATGGCGGTGACAGAACGCTGCATTCACAGAGCCTGTGGAAACTGCCAGAAACAGAGAAACACATTCATTGCAAGACTGATTCCCCAAAATGCACCACAGAACGCTGGAGGCCATTCCTGCCTGTAGGCATTTAACTCTATTTCTCGTCCCTGTGAGTGTCAAACACTCTGTCTTAACACTTCCAGAAAACAAGAACTTATCTCACTGTCAGCATCCATGTACGTCTTTAAATATTTAGGGTGAAGTGGACTAGCAATGTCATTTTATCTTTGAGCTATTATTGTTTGTGTCTGTGCATGTGTGTGTTTGTGCTTCATTTGCTAAAGCTAATGACTTTCCTTATCCGTCTTAAACAGATATTGATAATATATAAATTAGTTTTGAGAGTTGCTGACTGTTGAAGAGAACAAATATCTGTGGTTTATGTCTATGTATGTTTGTGTATTTTACAGATGCATAATGTAAAAGAATGTGTATTGGTGGATTGGAGGCTGGTTGTGAGAACTAAATCTCTCTCTCAGTGGGCGATGACCGAATGTTTCCACCACACAAGATGGCACCCACCAGCACAGAACACATGGAATTGGAAATCCTATTAAAATGGGTCAGCTGATAAGGGAGATGAGTACATAGCGCTCCAAGTGATTCCCAATTTCACACCTCAACATTTTTCTCCTCTCAGGCTGAGGATGGGGGTGCAGTTGGAACAGGATAAGAAGTGCATATAAGAAACACAACAAAACGGTGTGCTAAAAGTCTTCAGATGGCTGCAAAAATATCCCAACAAAATAAAGGAAAATGAAGCCAAGTTTTGCTCTCCTACCTCCTAGCTGCTGTCCATAATCTGCAGAGTGGGAGCAAACAGCAGAGGGTTTTTTCTCCCATCATCTTTGTTTTCAATGCACTGTTCCAAGCACACGATCACAGCCAGGACACAATTTTGCAGCCATAGTTGCTTTTTGCTGCCTGCGGTTTGGATTGTGTTCTGTGGATGAGCTGTGTGTATTCTGTGCTTTGAATGATGACGGTGATTATATTTTAATACCTTCATTCCCAAAATCTCTGTGACATTCAGGTTCCTCATCTTTGATATTTGCTTATCCAATTTTCCATGTCTCACAGTTTTGCTTCTGTTTGTGCAAAACCACAGACAACATTCAGTCACTCTGCCTTTTGAGCCTTTATGTCCATGAGGCAACTTCATCACGGTTAAAAAAGTTTTGGGGAAAAGCCAAATTAATTAGGCAGTTTTCTTGTAGTTGTGCCTGGAGAGGTGGTTATACTCTCAATTAGCCCCCAAAAGACTACTCCTGCATATTAAGTTGACCCAAAAATGGGCCAGTTGCTCATTTTCACTTAACTTTTACTACTGTACTTCAGGGAAGGATCATTATGAATTAACATTAAAGACAGAAGAAGTGCATATTAATACCCACAGACTATGGGGTGAGAAAACTAAAATTCCGGTAATCCAGCCAACCAGCTACCCGAATACTTGTGACTTTTAAACATTTGATTAAGCGCAAAAAAATCCATTGGAAAAACAGAAAAAAGGCAAAGTACAAGAGTTTGTATGTAATTTGTTCCGGGAGTGAACTACACATCCCACAATCCAAAGAGAGCCACAAACAATAGTGTAGAGCAGTTCTTTTGAAAAGTACATGAACCTTCTTTACACATTTATCTTTAGTGTAGTGTTAATATTGTTACTATGTTGTAATATATTGTAGTGTGTGTTTATTTTGTGTCTTTTAACTTTAAGAAACTTCAGTGGTAGCAGCGGACAGCCAAAGTTTTAAATAGCAGGCTTCACCAATCAGAGATGTCGCTTGTGACACTCTAGGATTGTGGGTAGTGTAGGTCTTTCCCCTGCGATCACAAATAAAAACATTTTTACCTAAAAAAGGCTGACATATTAACTTGTGTCTTCCACAGGAGCATACCACATCGTGTCACAATAAGGTAACTCTTGGTAACGCTAGCTTGGGTGGTTAAGACGCTAGCTTGGGTGGTTGAGACATTTTGGCTAATAATCAAATCTCCTTTGGAGAAAATGAATGGGATTTTTACATCCAGAACCACACTGTTGAGCTCTATTACATTATATATCAAGGGGCTGTTAGCTAATGTTAAAGCTAATGTAAAGCAAGGCTAATAGATACAAAAATGAGGCTGCGCGCAAGCAACGCACTAACACAGCGTTGCTATCATTTATGGCTGTAATATAATAAAAGTTACTTTATTGATTTATTTTACTTATTAACAATCATCATGTGCCTAGCTTCACATCCTCTTTAATCACACTCGTGTATTAGAGCCTTCTAAAGTTGTTAGGGCTAAGATATTGGAAAACATTCATTTTAATGCAACTTCCACACATGTATTTATCCTCGTTTGGCCACTCACTTAATCATGTAAATATTGTTATATAAGTCTCTGTTTATTTGTTGGTATATTTTTAATATTTAATGTCATACTTATGCATATAGAGAGCTCATTGTTTGTGCAAGCATACCTGGCAAATAAAGCTGACTGTGATTCTGATTCTGACATCTAGCCACGTTAACAATTATTCAGAAACACATCTCTGTCTTTAATACAAGTCTGGTATTCTCTCAACCTCTGGTACTATATTGGCTACCCTGCAGGCGCTCTAAGGTGCACTACATTCTCCACAATAGTCAGAAGCTTGTAAGTATGCTGGATGCTTGGCAGGGAATGTGCTCTGGGCTATATCAAAGTTTCCTCTGTACAAATCATCCATATGCAGGGGTGTAGCACAGATTTTTTCCCTGACCTTAGGCATTCTCTTTGGGCCCCTCCTTGCATCAAGCACTCTTCATTCTTGTATCTTTGTGGGTCTTTCTCGACTCAGGGACCTGTGTAATCAGTCCTCCTTCTCCCAGCCCCCCGGTCCAACCTCCCTTGGTAGCAAAAGACACACACACAAAAAAAAAAGTGTAAGTATGTTGTTATAATGCCATGTGAATACATTTGATTATAAAGAGGAAGTAACAAAAACACCAACAACTTCACTTAAAACAACTAGACATTTATATTTATTTAGAAGGTTCAAGTGAAACTAATTGGAAAGCCTTTTTGAGCTCATCTTTTCGTCAGCAAGCAAAAAAAAATGTGGGAAAAAATGAAAATCTGGCAGGTTGAGCGAGCGTCCACTAGCATGATTGAATGTGTTTGCTCAGGGCTAAAGGTTCCTGTTCCTTGGCTGCATGTCGTTGCCCTGACTAAGTGTAAAACTTGGCTGCTTGCAGTTTTGGCTTTCAACATGATTTTGAAATAGAAGAAACTGCTTAGGTAATTAGTTTTGGTTGTTAGAAATGAGTAATTCTAACCGTATTGTGCAAAGTTTTAACGTTTTTTAAAGTTTGATGCAACAGTTATGGGAAGCAGCACTGAAATACTGTTTTGAAATGCAACATTTGCCCATCACTCTTGTTTTCACATCATCTCAATGAGTCTTAACAAACAAGGCTGCAGATGCACGAGTTCCAATTGTCAGTTTGGAACTTTTTCCCTTCCTAACTGCAGAGAAAATGATGAATAGCTCTGTGAGAACGATTAATTTGTCCAGAGCTGAATCAGGAAGCAGCAGCTCGGGGCAGCATGCTGTATTGATAAGGATGTCATGGTGAGAGGGGTCTTTAAAGGCTGAATTATGGCTCATTGGTGAGAAGGGAAATTGTTTTCCAGCACATTATTTTGCAGTCTCTATTTGGAGACCCTTACTACCCAGGATGCACAGCTGGCAGTGCCAATACACTCACTGCTGCAGGCCAATAGGAATTCATTACTTAGCTTAGCCATTGATTTTCCTGCTGCCTCAAGAAAATATGAACAGCTTTCAAGATAGATTGCCAGCATTCAGAGGAAACCTGAAGGACATTTCCTCATGACAATACTTTGTGCTCGGAGGCAGATAGAGTTGACTCTGGCAAACACTGCCGGCCTTATTATGCTGCACTTCTGCTCTTTCCTTATTTAAAAGAAGCTGAAAGCAAATGCTGGAGTGGTTTTGTCTGGAAATTTAGACACGCGCAATTAATTACATGTTTTTTTTTTGTTTTTTTTAAAGCTTCATATGCAATACTGTTCTTTCAAAACTTGTCCTCAAGGGCAGAACTGGGACTTTTTTCTTTTTTTAAAAGATTTATTTTTGGGCTGTTTGTGCCTTTATTGTAGAGATAGGACAGTGGACAGAGTCCGAAATCAGGGAAAGAGAGTGGGGAATGACGTGTGGATTCGTAACCGGGCCGCCCGCCTAGAGGACTATAGCCTCCATACATGGGGCGTGCGCACGAACCACTGCGCCACCAGCGCCCCTTGACTTCTTTTTTTTACAGATCTATCAATCCAAACCTAAATCTTACAGAAACTAAAGATGACAAACACATTTCTACTCCCAACTCGTCAATTATATATCATGATGGTCTTAAGGCCTTAGTTTCAAAATAAATTGGTCTAGGTTTTTGTGTTTTTCAAAGTGGGGGTCCGGATCCCTGGTGACCACGTAGGTTTAAACACACTACCTTCAATGTCATAGGATGATACTCCATTGAACTAATTATTGCTAGAGAGACATGCCCACTGTGTAGCCTACGGGCCATTTTGTCACACTATTATTAGCCGGGCTACTTAGCTAGCAAAGCTTTGCATGTGAAGACTAGCTTGTCCCTTACTGGTGAACATGTCACTTATTTTGAAGCATTTTGCTACGTCTGTGGCAGGGGCCTTCCTCTATCTTATTCTCTCCCTCTCTGCTCCTACTTTCCTTTTCTTGAGACCGTCCATTTCACCTGACGATAATGTTCTGTTCACAGTTGAGAAGCTCTAAGTAGATGGTTGCTTTGTGTGTCGCGAGGGATGCTAAGGCAATACTAAGACACTACGGCAAGTCGCTGAGCACAATAAACCAACCGCAAGAGTCAGACCTGCGTATGATGATGCGTGCATTCAGAGAGGTCTCTTCACTCATTCTTGCTGTTCACATTGACTGCTAACAGCAGGCCTAATAGACCCTCAAGACACCAGAAATGTACGACACCCTACGTACACTCCTGTCTGCTGTTTAACATTTTGATGCACTTTGGTGCACTGACTGATGCGATGTTTTTGAAGACTTAAGAGTGAAAAAGGCTGGGGAAGGTTTCCTTCCAGCCATGTCATTTGAAATATCCAGCTTCTCTAATTTGCTTGTGTGGTCTCTAACTTAGTGGGAGGCTATGTGGGCCACATTTGCACGCCTTAACACTATCATGAGCAAGAATTTACAGCAGCGTGCAAGCAGATTGGCTCATTAAGGTTAATCACACAATATAAGACCTCATCAAATAGGAGTTTGCACACAGACCATTAAGAATCCCTCTGGGGGAGGCATGTATAAAAACATGAAGAGGACTTTCAGTGAACGCTGTTTACATTCAGATCTGTTTGTGGTGCGTTCTGTCATTCGATTTTCTGGGCAGAAAATGAAATCAGCATAATTAAATCACATCAAATTTCCCACCTGTCACCTAGTTTATGAAGTGTGATGAAGCAGCCAAAATGTTTAATTGATGCATATTAATTCAGGTCAATGAGCATGTGTGTGTGTGTGTGTGTGTGTGAGGTGTGTGTGTGTGGTAATTAATTTACTGGAGCTGATTAGAAGCACAGTCAGCAGAGAGAAGAAGACCACAGCAGAACACAGTAAATTGTCTTTTGCCAAGTGTTGTTCAAGTATAAGTACTTTGAGAAATGGGGGAAGAATAAGTGTTTTGTCGGCTACACATTCTGGTCAGTCCGAGCTCCATTATGCTGACGACTTCATGACAGCTCGTCAGGCTGCTTGAGAGCAAACCCAAGCTGTTCATGTTGTGTGGGAATCGCCTGCAGCAATATCACACAGCCCAGCGCCAACTCATCTTTGGGGAAATGAAAATGACAATGCAGGTGATGAAGAATGCATCCAGAGATATTTTTCAACATATTTCTTCACTGAGGATGTTTTCACCCTGTGGCTATGCCGGCTGAAAATGAAAAATAGTGGAGAGAAAACACAAAAACAAAAACAACAATAAAAAAAAAACTCCTATCACAACTGCCATTCATTCTTTCAGCGTCCTGCTGGATTTGGCCCTCTGCTTACCCTCTATTATGCCCTTAGTCCTGATGAATTTTGATTTTTCTATCAGGAGGCAGAGGCCAGCAAACGGGTGCCCAAAGGGGATTGGTCGATACCTGCCTAGTATGGTAAGCTGCTAAGTGGAGGTCCTATGGCAGCCGTGGAGGTGTATCACCATGGCTACCTAATTTCCCAGCCCCCTTAAGGGAGCAACAGAGGCAATTTTCTGCTCTATCAACAATACCTTCATATTTCAAGGTGCTGGGACCACATCCCTTGGCCTGTTGATGCCACAGAGCATGTTAGCTGCAAAGAGAGACAGTCTGAGAAAGAGTAAAGGAGGCAGAAAGAGAGAAAAAGACTTGTTAAAAACAAAAACAAAGCTGCTAATGGTCCAAAAGAATATGCAAGAATGTGGAGCAGGGCTTTAATGAATCTTGGCGATGCACCAGCATGAGCATGTCCCCGTTGGAGCGACCCACTAACGAAACAAAAGCGCGGTGGTGATTTGTCCATTTCCCTCTCTCTCCAAAGCCAAGTGGTCCAGTGTAGGCCTAGTTTTCAGGCCAACATGGTCCGGGTGAATGGAGCTTTCAGGGTTTTTAGCATGGGCCAGCAATCAGCCCCTGTTCCACGCCTGAAGAGAAAAGCACAGTGCTTATTATCAGAGTGCACGGCTGGAAAAGATACACAGTGCAAGCATTCTCAGCTGGGCCCCCATAGCAGACTACTCATTAGGAGTTCTACGTGGAGATGTGAAGCATCTCATCGCTCCACAGGACAAGATTAATGGGATTTAAAGTGTGCCATGAATAATCCCTTTATTATTAATACTGCTTGATTTAATTTAAGATTGCTCTGAACTCTATCGAATGTAAATCTCCACTTTGTCTTATACAATGTACATTTATATTTAGAAAAACACACCTTTAAGGATAAGGACCTTCATGTCATCAGAACTATCCTGACGTGTCCAATGAACCCAATTACAAGATTTGTCTCTGCAGCCAAAGCTGGATCTTTTTTATTTGTGCACAAAAAAAGAAGAAGAAACACATCAGTGAGCCACATGGCTGTATTGCAAAATATGTCTACTCTGTTGTCATGGTTGCACTGCGTGACACATTCCTTATTACCATGTACACACACAAAGTGCAGGCAACGTCAACCTCACACATACAGTTTGCATGCTGTAAACACTCTGCTTAATCACGTCTGCTCAGAATTGTACCAACAAATGCATTATTGACTTATTTTGATTGACTTTTGATCAACCCTCGTGTCCTGTTGTGTCAAATCATACTGAGTCATTTAAGAATGAAAACACAAAGACGATATTTTTAAAACCACAGCGAGTCTTGGGTAAACAGTTATTTAGACACTGACTGAGTCATTATTTTGTTGAATTTGCTGTCAGTAACACAAACGGAAATATCCACTGTATAAAGAAAGAGCAGGAATTAATGTGCCGAATAATTATAAAGACTTTTTTGGCCTTTTTTTCAGTGCTGCACATATGTTTACTCGTCTACGTCTGTTTGGAGCAAAGATGGAAACCAGAGGTTGTTTTAGCAACCTTTAATAGTGAAGACAATTCTTAAGTGCTTCAGACTTGCATTCCTTCTAACGGCCAGCAGAGGGTGACTCCAATGATTGCACAGATAATATCAGTCACTTCTGACTTATTAAAGAAGAAGATCGAAAGGTCAAAATTTCCAATCTTGAGGCTACCAAATAGTTAGTCCTTTTAATAGTGAATGGTATCGCTGTTCTGTGTCCATTTCTGAAATACAGTTCGTGACATGGGGCCTTAAAGGAGCTAAATGTTATTCTGACACATAGTGGCTAAAATAGGTACTGCAGTTCAAATTCAAAACCTAGAGTCGATGCTTACGCAGGTTGCCATGTCGACGACACTGAAGCTTCAGTGTTTAACCGCCTACTTTTCTGGTCCAAACAAAAACAGACCATTCAGGACCAGAATCTAAACTAAAGGAGGACATACTGACTGCTGCAGGTCAGAGAAGCCAGCACTTCAACATCGCATGTTTCCTTAATGTCTGATCATAGAGTAAGGTCATTTTATCATTTCATTCAGTGGATATCTTACAGATTGCGCATTCAAATATCCAAAATAATTATGATCTATTTTACTTTGTTTAAGTCTAATCTTCTTCTTTATTCTTTAATAAAGCAACTTAACATTCTGTCATGTTAATTGTACCTTAAACCTTAATGTTCATTTTTATGTTGATCTTTACAGTTTTTTTATGTGTTAAATTGATCTTTTTTATGTGCAAATTAAAGTCTAAGTTCTTTAAAACTATTATAAAACTTACAAGTGTATCTTTAATGACCGGACGAGTACTGTGAGAAAACAATGTTAATGCACGCTATAAAAATGTGCCTTTTTTCGCTTTAATGAGTGGAGGTTTAAAAATGTATTATGCAATATATATCATGTAATGTACTGTGGTATAGTTATGGGATATTTTTGTTCTGCAGGAAAAACTTGATCTGAATCCAGAGGGAAAAGATTGTAGTCGTTTGCACCTGATGTTCTCCTATTTAAAAAACAACACCTCCCTGCAGCCTGCATGCAGAGCCGGTTCATGCTTTAAAAGCGTTTGGTAAGATTTCCAAGCCAAGTTTTTTTTGTCTCCTTCTCAACCCCCTGTGTCTTAATCTTGCCGTGGGCAGCAGGTATGTTGGCGTTCTGTACAAAACACAGTGACTGGTGTGCTGTGACATCTGCTTTGAAAAGGGGGTGTATTGTATCCTGATCTGATGTGAAGGCACTGGAAGTCTTCCCTGGATCCACATGGGGCACAACCCGTTTTCCAAAAGATTCTTCAGAGAAAATAAGGTCTACTTTGTTGTTACTGACAAGCCTGAGACAGCAGAGACAGTGCAGCTTCATGATGAATAAATGTAAAAAGCAAATAGAGATATTTGAGGAAGTCATTCTATTTCACTCTTTAGGACTAAGACAAACATTTGCACAGTCTCCTCTATTTCCATGCAAAGTCAAAGACATGCAACTGTTTTTTAAAACACATTTTAGGACTCGTGTTTGGTTTTAAATCAATTTACACTCCAGTAACAGAAGCCAGCAGACACAAAGGGCTGAAAAAACTGGACTGAATCTGGATTTAATAATTTAAGCAAGACACTACTGGCAGCACCAAGCGAGCGGGGATGTTCTGTGTAGTGTGTGCCATCATGGCTCTATTTGTTTTCATCAAACAGACACACTCATACACAACTAGGCATGCAACAAAGTCCCCCCACATGCAGACCAGGAAAGCCCACAGTTATGTGTTGCTTTAAATGTGATTGGTGGATTGGAAACCTGACAGGATGCTGGATTCATCCATGTGAGGCACATTGAGCTTGCCTGTAATGAAATGTGCTTCATAAATACATTTATTATTAAATACATGTTCTTTAATTCCAGCTCTATAAAGAACACACACAAAGGGGTTTGCAACACGAGTTGCAGATTAAAGCTGATGTTGCTTTAAATGAATGCATGGAATTAAGGATCCCTTAACTGAATAAAATCACAATTTAAATGTCTTACATGAATTCCATCTTCAGAGCCCCCTATGAAGCTTTAGTTTTACCAAAAGAATACGTAGAGGAACATATCTCAGGCTGCTTCCTAAAAAGTAAGTGATACATCTAGTAGCTTAAAGCAAATGATGCAGTTGCCTTGTCATCTATTTTTCAACAAGTCAGAAAAGCTTCACACATTCTGTATTTTGTTGTAAAGTCAATTGAATGAAATGAAATTGAATATAGTTTTTATCTTTAAAATATTCAGAGCATACTGTATAAATCCTATCAAGACTTAATTTGCATATGGTTTCACATTAAGGAAGCATACAGTCCAACGTGATGAAATAAAGTGTGGTGGTTGCAAATATGGAATACTGTGCATTATTTAAGTCATACTCTTGAAACACAATGTGCCATTTGAATATTTTATTATGGTTGAGCTTAGGTTTGTAAAGGATTTGTTGGAAGCATGGACTCCTATGAAAAATGAACTTAGCCTCCGGGTTTAAAAACTGAAGCCAATGTGGAAGTGCCTTTTCCATGCATTCTTTTCAATGGACAATAGAGGGTGACATCACAAGTTGAAAATAAGTTCAGTTGTGAGAAAGCCGAGGAGAACATGGTCCAACTTTTCAGTTTTTTTGTTTTACTCCAGTAAGCATTTTGCCTATTGAGCTTTTGATGTCAAACCCTATTGTTTTAATCTTCTGTAAAAAAAGCGAATCACACGCATGCACAAACACGACCTGTGCATGCATTAATGGAGAGATGTCAGAGTGCGTTGGCAGCCCCCACGGGAGACGCCCCCTGAGCTGGTGAATATGGTGACCGGCATCGTTGGGCTTCGTAAAGCCTCTTCATAACCAATGGTTGACTTGGCTGACATGTAAACCAGTCAACCAGGATAGATGTTTAGCAATCTGCATCCACTGTCTTGTCCAAATAGGGTCAAATTATGTCTCCCTAAAAGCAAGACACATTTGCAAGACTCATGACAGTCCACAAATCAATGCATGACCTCCACATCCATTAATCTCAGCATGCATTATTTATGAAACTACTCTGCATAGACTTTGACATTTGTATTCTAAGACATCATTTTCACATTATGATATTTTATGACAGCACAGTTATCAAAAAAGCACCTGAGAAGACATATATTACATAATGTTATTAATGCTGCTCTCTTACATTGAAGGATCTGTTGCCCTGTGTTTGATTTATGGCCTTTTGAGGTACTAAATTGTTATACTGTGGCCATCTACATGATGTGCAACAGTTCAGGGACTCCACAAAGTCATTAATGGCCTATGTCGTGTTCTGTGAGAGTCTCATTTGCTGCTCTTACTTTTATAGCCTGTGAGTGCAGGCTGCCAGTGGGCATGTTATTGATGGGCCAGCCAAATATCCTGCAGGATCCTTCGAGGACAGCTGCACTCACTGTAATGCACACTCCACTGCAAAAAGAAATTCATTGAAATGTATAGCAACTGCAGTTTAACCTACAAGGTTGATGAGGTTAAGTGTGAAATAAGTCAACATAGAGACGGATTATCAGCCAATCATAGCAGACGGATGAGGATATCAACGCCACTCTGTCCAGGGTTGGAAAAGTAAAAAAATGTACTGTATATATACATTTATAATAAACTGCTCAAATAACATCACGTATTGAAAATGTCTTATTATTCAGAGATGGCGTTAACTACAAAGTGTCCAATCACACACATCACCTCTTTTAATTTTTTACCTGTGTAGAAGGGAAGCTAGCTTAGCCTTGACGACTACATGTAGCATTCGAGGAAATCTGACCTGACACTGTTAGAGGTTAACTTAACCCCAAACTCATTACCAGCTGTTCCTCAGTTTAGCAGAGTAGGCTACCCTAGTACTTGTATTGTAGTGTGATGACTGAACAGCAGAACTTGTAGACTTCTTGTCACTAAAATGAGTCATTTCAAATTATGATGACAAACCAGCACTGACAATTTCTCATTCCTTGTTGTGACAGCTTGAGCAGAAAGCAAATATACCGCAACCATGGGACAACCACCAGTCCCAAAATATGCCAACACTTTCACCACAAATTGTCCTCTGAAATTTCTGTCTTTGCACTGAATATGAAATATGCAACATCCTGCTGCCATGCTGTTTACCTGTGTGTCTTTTCTTTTCAAACTGGGTCAGTTTATTTAAAGTTCCAGCTCCAGCTTATCGTGAAACTCTTGGGGAAAAAAGGGATTTCATCTTATCTTGAAAATGTGAAGTTATGTCTCTATCTTAACCATCCTAAACTACCCATGAGGACACCTTCATACACGTTCATTAGAGGCCATCAATGTTTTCTGAGGTTCCAGTAAGTGGCCGACTTGACCGCATTTACTGTAGCTACCTGACTGACCAGGGATAACAACATGACTGTCAAAAGTTAAATTAACACTCAGTCTTTACGCTCCCCAGAACCACTAATAATCATTTCAGTTTGTGTAGTGAATATATAAAATGACACACAACATGTGAATTGAGCTGTGCAGGTGTGTTTTAAACCCCTGGACACAGCAATGAGAGCTATTTCCTGCTTCATTTCTGTATAATAAGCAAGGCTATTTGCCCCTCAGCTCCAGCTCCTTCTCTTGTTAAGGTTTTTAAAAAAGTGATAAAGCAAATACACTACATTGTGGGTACCCTACATACCCTACACCCTACCTGAAGTGCAGGTGAGCTGATGTGAGAACGCAGCAGGATAGAACCAGGAAAATTCACCGCAAGTGAGTGGGAGTGGTTGGTCAGTGCATGGTCATAGACTTTTACAAGTGACCAGTTTAATCTGTCTGCACATAATGAAACTTTCTCTTCGACAGTATGTTCTTCTCCATTATTTTGTTGATATTGTGATTCTGTCGACGTACACATAGCATTGATACAAAGGTAAATATTCTCATGATACTGTTGTAAAGTGAACTCTGCTTTTTTGTCCGCCACTTCCGCATCATTCTTTGTACGTCATGTCTTGCCACTGGAGACCCCCCTGTCCCCCTCCCAGCTGAGATGGATAGTCTTCTGCTGTGAGGTCTATATGTTAACAACCAGATCAGAAGGATTTCAGAAGCGGTCCACCTGAATTCCTCTAGAACTTCTCAGGAGTGCAATATGCAAAAACCACTTATGACTCTAACCATATGTCCCTTAGTGACCCAAAATGAAACCTTTGAAATGCCTTGTCATGTTTAGCAGGGTACTGTAGCTCTCTGACTTCAGCATGAAGCACAAAGTTTAGACCATAGACTGTATAAATAGATGGACAACATGAAAAATCCCTAAAAGTGAAGCAAAACGTTCGGAGCGCCCCCTACTGACCGGGTAAAGTATAGCTCATGTTGTATACAGCAAACATGTGTTTCTCTGTCCTTGCTGAAAGTAGGAAACACAGTCAGTGCTTGAGTTAAATAATGAAATATCTCCTCCAATGAGGAGATGATTAGTTTAAATCCCAGATTGTTTTTCCCACATTTTAAAAAATGCTGTGAGAGAACAGCGTTCAAAGCCACCTGTTGTAACCACAATCAATCATTATTTGTTTAGCACCAATTTATAACAAGCGTTAACTCGAGACACTTACAAAAAGGATAGGTCTACACCTTACTCTTTGTTATATTATATATGATATTATCATTATAACCTTTGATATTTGTACCGTAATTGAGTTAAAAGACTTCTCATGTCCTTTATCTTAACCTTAATCTGTTCTCACATTCATGGCTTCTGAAGGTGAAACTGTGATGAAGGGAGGGAGAGAGAGAGAGAGAGAGAGAGAGAGAGAGAGGGAGAGAGAGAGAGAGAGAGGGAGAGAGAGGGAGAGGGAGAGATAGAGAGAGGGGGGGAGAGACTGAGATAGAGAGAGAGAGAGAGGGGATACTTGTTTCACCAATTAAGCCTCAAATCATGCATCACGCCGCTGCAATTAAAAGGAATGAGATTCCATCAAGGAAATGAATGAATAAGATTATCAATCAAACCTGAGCACTGAACCTGTTCGGGGGCGTCTAATTGGTCTGCTGCATCAAGCATGATGTGTGAAGTTCACACACACAGAGCCTCAGGATGACACACAGCTGTGGTGATATTCAGCAGGTTAGTGTGACATTCTTTCAATAAGCATTCATTTTACTTCAAACTTCACAGCGGCTGCCTCTTTATGGTATTGTTTGCTATTCAAACCAACACACAGAGACCACATCTTTAAGTGTGATAAGAGGCCAGATATCCTTCAAGATGTTTTTTTCCTTTTTCGTCACCACAGCTTTGTGAATGTTCAATCAAAGTGAACTTCAAAACAAGTTATACCTCTCCTCCATGAAAGGAAACAGCAGATGCTATTTGTTTGTTTTTTAAAGAGACAGTGCACCTTAATATCAAACAGATCTTAATACACCAACGTTATCTGAAGGATAGCTTTCATCTGCTGTCTGGTGCTGTTGGGTATCCTATACAACTATTCAATATAATATGAGACAAAGTCTTTATTGTATTTAATTTACACTTTGATAACACCAAGAATATATCAATACCAATAAGTACTAAATATGGGGCTGAGGCCTGATGTGATGCTCTATTTTGAGTCAATTCCATACAACCTGTACTGTCAATACTCATTATTAAACCATGATCTAATGATCCCTGTGACTGTGTGTTCTTTTCAAACCGCTCCCGCAACACTCAGAGCCCAGCATGGAGTGAACTCCGTCTGACGTCACGCCCACAGCTCAATGAAGTACCCTTTGTTAAGGTGGAGGGTATACTGTAAATACAGCAGCAAGCTTTGGGGGCGAACTCCCCTCACTAACAGGAACTTTATAAAAAAAAATTAATTGCGGCCAACCACCAGTGTGAAGATCACCATTCACGTCACTTTAAGATCCTCATAAAAAGGTCAACATGAGACGTGCATTTCAGACTTGGCTGCAATGATGATGCATTAAAGAAACAGGAGAACATTATTTCCAGCTGATGCACAAGTGGAATTTTAAATAAAAATATAGTTTATATCATAATTAATAATGCCACGTTTACATGCTCAACCAGAAACTATAAAGGCTTGTATTTCCTCTGCATTCAGTCGCCATCAACACGTTGAAAAATCTCTCTGGTTTCCAAGTGAACGTTTCCCAAGGTCAACGCACTCGACAGCATATATTCACATTGTCAGGTGTTGAGGAGACAGAGGGAAGCAATTTCGACTTAAAGCGGATGCCTATCAGTTCTCTGCCATGTTCTAAATTACTGCCGTCTTTGAAGGAGGATGAAGCGCGACAGAAAGTGAAACGAAGGTTTGAGCAGATGAGGGTGGAGCTGAATTGCGAGCAGGTATAAGGGGCAGCAGCTTCAGTCCCATGAGAGATTGTTAGCACAAAATAAGAACTGAGCCGGGGTTTAAAACTTAGTAGACCTTAAAGCTCACCGTAGCATGGCAGCATGTGAAGTGTTTAGAGTGTATGTAATTGGAAAACTCTTAGACGTACAGAACTAGCGGCTCAAGCTGAGTGGCCAGGCTGGAAATTAAAAGTGTACATAAGGGGACCGGAGGCTGTGGATTTATGTTCACATCTGTTACCAGGTTTACTCAGTGAGGAAGAATTGGTTTGGTTGAGAGTATACGGATAAAAAATGTGGGAGCCAATAATTACTTTTTCTAATCAAATCTGTCAAAACTTCATCATTTTCCACGGCGCTACAGCAGGTTGTCGATTCAAACTCATTGACTGGAGTGGTTAATGGCTCAAGATGGATTTGACTTGTATACGTACTGATGTGGCGTCTGCAGATCAAGATTTGTGCCGACATTCTTCACCTTACCATCTTCTATGACTATACAGCGTGCATGTTTCCAGTGCCAACGCTCAGTGGCGTTGCATGAGGTAGCGTGCAATTTATATAAACCAAATATTTCGAATACCTCAACTTTTGTTTATTTGTTATACTCAGAGCTGGGCACACGTCCGTTAATCTGTTGAATGTTACTTATCGCCGTAACAGTTTTTAATTATTTTTTAACGTGGATGTTAATTTGAAAAATGATACATTTGGATTCTGTATACCTTATGTTCGCTACTTCAATTCATCTTTGAAAACTCAAGAGACGACCCTGTCGTTATCTCTTTTTTCAACTGACACGTCTGTATCATGTGTGATGTCGGCCATGGAGGAGAGAGAAAGAAAGTCTCTACTAGTTTCTACTCAGGCTCTCACTAGCTAGCACAGGAGCTAGCCCGGGAGGAGTGAATGGAAGGTCCTGATTGGTCAATGAAGTGTCGTAAGAACGAGTTAAACAGCGGTGGAAATTTCGAACCAATGTGTAGATTGTTATGGATGTATTGTCTTTGGATTTAATCTTTTACTGGGTTTGGATCGTGGAAACCTTTGCCGATGCAGCAGGACTGTTTTGTTGTAATATTATGAACTGAAGAACACAGAAGACCTTCAGATGGTAAGAAAAAAGAATCAGATGATAATTATTATAATTATTGAGCTATTACAACAAGAGTTAGTGTTCAGTGATTTATACCAAAACACACCTTTATCATTACAAATCAGTTTAAGATGCAACACATTGTAAAGGTAATTACATCAGGTGACTAACTTTCTTTGTTTGCACATATCTGCATATTTATGCACATGCAAGCTCCAAGTAAAATAGTGACAGTGTGAAACCTTTGGCAACAGAACATTTGTATGCAGCATCATGCATACAGCTCTATGAGAATGAGACAAAGCCAACTATAGAAAAGGTCAGAACCTGAACAGTAACCTTTAACCACAGTTTGTTCTCCGACCTTTGAGCAGGGCTTAACATCACTTTGGCAATTAAGATAAGATATTTACACAAAATATTGCACTTTTGAAATTTACTTAATCAAAGCAATGTTTTGGTTAAAGCAACTATACGTAACTATTCCACCTTTAAAAAATAGTTTCAAATGTTGAAGTAATACTACATTAACTTCCAACATGGAGAATGGCTACTCTCCCATGTCCACTGCACGGCCTGATTGGCCGTTTACTGCAGTATGTAACTTTGGCAGCGGGCCGCGGTCATTGTTTTAAACTGTACAGAGACGAGCTAACTGGCTTCTTTTATAAATGAAAGCTGGTGTGTGAACTAGTACCATAAAGCTGCACTCAGAGACCTTTGGTGGGCGCCAAACCGAACCAAATTCCTACATGTTGTTGCTTTAACTTTTGTTGGCATTGTGTATTTTTTTCTACAAATAATTAATTGAACAAGTTGTTTCTCCAAATCTAAAGCCAAGGAGACATGCATTTGCTTTTGACTAAGCTGTTTCAATGTTTTAACTTGTGCCAACAGAACCATAACTCTGTTCCAAAGGTGAAAAAAAAGACTGTAAGATTGCTCAGTATACATGTATGAACGTGAATGTTTTAATTACAGATTCAATGTGTGGATGGAGACTCACAGATCAAAACTTAGTTTTTTATCACACTGGCAAAATACTGATATTTGAAATTAAATGATGAGAAGGCGTTGTTGGAGACAAAAATTTAAACTGTTTGGGCTTGCACTGTCAGCAGCAATAACGTTGATGTCACTGTTGGAGTGCTGAGGGGATTCGGGCTTTGTCAGCTCCCCGGTGCTCATCACCTCACATGAGATTTAAGGGAGACTGGAAACATCAAGCTTGACAAAATAGTTTTTGATTTTTCACTGTTGGTGCTGCTCTTTATCTGACAGTACCTTTAAACTCTGGAAGGCATATATTTGGTCAAAAGTCATTTTGGATAGTTCAATAGTTTATTTCTTTGAATGCTGTTTATTTCCAGGCCTGAAAATCCCTGTTCCACTCCTTCAAAATAAACACAGCCATTCCAGACACTCACAGATCTGTGTGTTCGTCACAGAACATGAAAATGTGTCCACTCATTCCCTGCTCCCAACAATGACCAATAAATCAAACTTCAAGCTCAAAAGGTATGTTTTATTGTTTAATTTTAGAACAGCATCAGGGCGTATTATGTCAAAGAGTTCTATACCACACAAACAGAGCATCTTACACTTTATAAAGCATCTTATATTGGCCTTAAAGGTTCTGCATTGGCTCTATAATCACAGGTGTCCGTTGTTTAGGTCAAACCAAGGGACTTTGTTAAGACATCTGTAGAATCCACAGCCTCTTGAGTTCAAAGTAAAGCTGATGATAAAGAGTCATAAAAGCCTGCATTCTATTTAATGACCAGCAGGGGGAGAGAAAATAGATGTCCATTGTATTTAAACGGAGCTGAGATTGATATGACTTCTCACTTCATTTATTACCCTCGTAAATATTTTTATTATGACTCAATGGTCTCTTTTACTGGTTTATTGACGTCTTAAATTTTATGTGGTTAATTATTGTCCCATTTAGAGTAAATAAGACAATAAGCACGGCATCAGGGTGTGTCTATGTGTGATAAGTTGTTCCCATATCAACATGTCAATAGAGGCATAACAGTGTGTTTTCCCCTCTCACTCATATATCCTCCATGCTCCACAGACACAAGATGGTGACAGCTTATTGGCTTATTGGGCTGCAGTCTGCAAACCATTGGTTGTTTATCAAGTTGTGTCTTTTAAGCATTTTCTTTAGTCTTGTTTTCTTTATTAAAGGAGAAATATGTAACTCTGACACCTAGCATTTCAAATAGGTACTGCAGTCCAAATTCAAAACATTGGAGAGAGCTCTCTCCCTGCGCCCCCTCCTCCTTAGAGCGGACATTGCCTGGCAAACTGAGGGGCGTCCAAAACGGCCTTAAAAATGCATATCTTCTATTGTCAATAGAAATAAATACATTTCAGGACCAGAATCTAAACTTAGGAGGAGGACTTACTGGCTGCTGCATTGTTGTCAGAGATGCTAACACTTCAACATAGCATGTTTCCTTAATATCTGATGATATAGTGGCGGCTGTGGCTCAGTTGGTAGAGTCGTCGTCTCTCAACCGGAAGGTCCGATGTGTCCTTGGACAAGACACTTAACCTCAAATTGACTGTATGAATGGGATTAGTTATTTCTGATGGTCTCCCTACATAGCAACCACTGCCATCAGTGTGTGAATGTGTAGGTCTGAAGACTAGAAAAGCGCTATACAAGCTCAAGTCCATTTACTATATAGTTATGTCATTTTATGATTTAATTCAGTAGATGTCTTACAGCTGGTCCTTTATACCAAATTCCTGCTTTTGAAACATAATTACATTACCATACCTCCTTTTTTTTTAGCTTACATTACATTTTGAAATGTTTTCCTGTGCTTTAATCAGATGCAAATAAACCAAGTTTTTTTGACATTCACTTCCGACCTTTAAAGACATTTTTTCCCACCTCATTTGACTTGTCATATTAAGAAACATAAGTAGCTAATGACATGAACCATTATGTGTGCCTGTAAGGAGTGACAATGAGACAGCACAGCAGGGCTCCAACACTGGAACACTGGATTTCTTGTGCACACATTAGTTACACCTCAGTCTGACAACTCATGATCTCCAAATATGCACATGTTCCAAAATCCTTGCATTAAGCTGCCTAATAGCTATCCACAGAAGCACTATTTTTACAAGTGCTGCTTAAAGCTGTCAATTATCTCTCACAACGGTGAAAGACTTTCTGTCAGGCTGGATCACTGCACGCTGACAGGCTGCTGTTGCGTTCGCTTGGAGCTGCAGTGACGGTGAGGCTGGCCTGTGGACACAGTTGCCAATCAACAGGTGAAACATGTCTGCAATCACTTGAAGCAGCCAATCACGCAGCACTGCCTGCTAGACATCAGTCACAACACACACACACAAACACACACACACACACACACACACACACACACACACACACACACACACACACACACACACACACACACACACACACACACACACACACCAAAGAGATATAGGAAAACAAAACTGCCAGCAGTGGAAAAGTAGTGAAATAAAAACAGCAAATGAGATGTTTTTCTTTTTTACATAAAACCAAAAACACAGAAGCTTTAAAACAACTTCAAGTTTTAAAAAGTATTTTTTTGCTTCAACAGAGAAAAGATGTTGACTGCACATTGTTCAGTCTGGAGTCATGCATATGGAGGAGTATTCCCGTGCATACAGATGGTGTTCTTTCCTCAGGGAACACAATGAGCTCAGGTGAGAGCTGTACGTACAGGAAATCAATACAAGTGACATGTTGCCTCATTCTGAGTGAGAAAGGCTGCAATTTACTTACTGTACAAAAGTACGAGGATAATATGGGCCTTACATTCAGGCGGTATCCTGTTCAAGCTGTATTCAAACATGCATTTTTGGGGGAGATGTTGTTTTGTAAATGTAAGCTAGCTGTTTATTGGACACAAATCCTTTAACTAACTGCCACTTAAATGAAGCTACTTGAATCTTTAAAGTGGAATGTTTTCTTCCATTTTGACTTCTTGAATCATAAATTAAATGTCAACATGAAAACTTTGATTGTATTAGTTGTGCTTTTGTGATTTTTTGTGTGTGCTCTGCATGTTGTTCACGTTGGTGATAAAAAGGATCTTGAGGGTTTAAGATAATTGTATGAATCAGAGTTGTACATGAAATTTGTGCAGCATTCAAACATTTACAAATTAAAAGCCCTCACTTGACAAAATTAGAAGTACTTCATCTGCCAAGAAGACAAGCTGCTATTTACACCCATAAAGGTTTACTACATAATGATGCAAGTGTGGCTCAGCTGGGGAACTTTACAGTAAGTGCATTTGGTAAATATGTATAAGTTTGTTTGAATAGTTGATGGGCTGCATTATCATATCAAATATACATTGTATTAATACAAATGAGCATACATTAACATGGAGTCCCCACACCATAATCATTCAGAAGAGGGACATATTAGAAAAGGCTGTGATGAATATGTGTGGTTCTATGCAGAATCTCCAATCAGGTTAAGAAACAGATATAAAACAGGTAGGACAAGATTAGATTGATCACAAATTGATCCCTGATGGTTTCTTTCTCTGTAAAGGATAGAATCATAGAAAATCTAATCTTTTCAGTCCATCCCAAAGTCCAGGTAAAGTCATGTGCTACATTTGAAGAGACTCTTGCAGACATTCTTGAGACATGGTATTCATGAAGAATCAGAAGGAAATACTGGCGGGGAAATTGGTTTGCTAAAACATTGTGGTGTCACAGCAAAGTTGAGATACAAACATTAAGAAATATCATAGCTTCATTATCATTATATTTAAAGGTTTGGGTGTTTTTGGAGAGGGGGGGGGGGCTTTCATGCATTTATTTTTTAGAGATTGGAGAGTGGATAGAGTCAGGAATCGGGGAGGAAGAGAGTGGGGAATGACATGCGGGAAAGGAGCCACAGGTGGAATTTGAACCCGGGACGCCCACTTGGAGGACCTTAGCCTCCGTACATGGGGCCCATGCACTAACCAGTAACCACTAGACTACCGGCGGCCCTATCCCTGAAATATTGCTGCTGGTTTATAAAGCACTGAACAGAACCATTCAGACCACTCAGGTCGTCTGGGACAGGTCTGCGTTCTGTCCCCAGAGTCAGAACCAAACACGATAAAGCAGCGTTCAGTTTCTATGCTCCGTATATCTGGAACAAACTTCCTGAAAACTGCAAGTCTGCTGAAACTCTCAGTTCTCTTAAATCGAGGTCTTTGACTCAATATTCTTACTTATTCTTCATGTAACGTATTATATTTTAGCTGTTTTTATTCCATCTCCTCTTTGATTTTTCAGGTTTTGTTTGAATGATTTTAAACGTCCTCTCTTCGTGTGTTTTTCTTCCCTTTGTCGAGATGCTTTTGATGTCTTGTGTGACGCACTTTGAATTTCCCTGTTGCTGAAATGCGCTTTATAAATAAACTTGCCTTATCTACTTCTACTCTTTCATAGTTTTATGAGACATTTGTGTGAAATTATATTATAAACACTGCATGCATTCTTAAATAACAGACAAGAACATACTCTAGGGCACAGGGTGACCCTGAACCATTGAAATATAATCAGTTCAAACAAACTGCATGCCCTCTGTAATAACATTCCCACCACCAGGACTTCTTGAAAGTACTGTGTTACAAATGGGTCAGACTTTGGGTTGCAGTAATCTTGACCTTTAACCACCAAACTCTAATCAGTTTTCAGGCATTAAAAATATCCATACAGGCCTAGGAAATGGTTGATCGTCATGGTAATGGTCTCGGTTGCTTTAGTAGGTCTTAAAGTTCCATTCCTATTTATTTCACATTGTTTCATAACCACATAAAAACTCCTGACACGAGCTCTAACAAACATTAAAATCACCAGTTCTTGTCTCTTGTTTTAATACACGCTACTAAATTATGCAAAGCCTTCACTATCAAATTAACTTGCACCCACCTTCCCCGTTTGAAGGTCGACCACTTGCTTATCTGTGTTGCTCTTCATTCGCACAACGCGGTGGTGCCGTCGTCGCCCCTCAGACAATTTAGGAAACTTCAGATGTTAAGTGAGGCTTGGCCTCTGTTTAAAAGGCCGGCACAAATATGCCGTGACCCATGAGATTTACATAATGAAGAGAAAGTCCTTTCAACAGTTGCCATCAACAATCATATGTATGGCAGGGAAGCAAGCGTGTGCTTGTTATTCAGAGGAAGTGCACTGTTGGACACAGATGTGAAACAATCCTGCATGTGCCTGCTAAAGCCAACGCTCAGCATGACACTAAAAGCAACAAAGGGGTCTTCTTTTATTTACACTGTCACATATCGGAGATGTGATGAGGCAAATGAGTCTGGATCTCTGTTACAATAATTCAAGGCTAATATGACACTCGTGAGAATCCTGATGTTGACTGAAGACATGAAAATACATTACTCGCCAAGAACAAAGCCTTCAGAACAAACCGTGCATTAGTGACTCAAGATGTCCTTGAAGATGAAAAATAAAAAGAGCAAATATGTGCATGCAAATGGACTTCGATTTCTCTGCAACTCTCATCAAATGTGTCGATTAAGAGGATTTTAAAAGGGATTTAGATAGAAAAAGTACATGTTTTATGTCTAAAAAACTATACTTTGAACTGCTGCACAAGCTTACATTACGCTTGCACATGCATGCTGTGTACTTGCTGTTTACATACTTCTATTCAAGCATGTTTTCACATGAAACACATGCAGATATTTACTGAGATATTAACAAGAAAGGGCTGCAGCATTGGAGTCCAATAATGTGGAGCATCTTCAGTTGATCCTCCATGGTCTATTCATGTGTTGTGGAGAAAAGCTACAGAACATTTCAGCTAAAGCCTTCACAAATATTTCACAATGCAGAAAAGTAAGGGTTCAACCATAGACTGTAAACATCAATGGACGAAGCCTGAGTGACGTCACCCATCTGTTACTGCAGGGAGAGGCCCATCGATGGCGGTCACCATGCTGGAAATCATGTCTCAGCCTAACTTTCAGTTAAGCTAACGACAGACTAAGAGCCGGAGCTGAAGCAGGTTTTAAGCCTCTTGACAAACCGTTACATCGCGCCCACCTGTCACTCAGGTCAGCTACACACCTTAGTGTGAATATCTCTTATCTTTGATCAAATCATAACGAATGAGTTATCAAAAAATTCACCCCCCGTAATGTGTGCCGATTGAAACATGTACTCACCAGACCAATTGCCCCTTGGTTTCAACCCAATATAACTCATTGTAATACACATTTATTGGGAAATTAGCAATCAAACAAGCAAACAAACAAAAAATCATCCACCAGTGTTTTGTGAGTAGAACAAACATCTGGTGGCACTGCTATGAAAGCATCGTAGAAGAAGAAAGCATTTCCAGATGATGTGCGTGCAAAGGCAGCTGTCAAAACATCAAACGATGAACAGCCATGTAAAATTCACGAGTTGTGACTGGTGTGTTTGTTCCATATATGAAGTAACATAAGAAAGAAGTCCCCTCATAACTCCACTCAGAGGGTTTTGTTTTTCTTCTGCAGCAATGTTCTCTCCAGTTGTGTGAAAGTCCTGAGCTTCATACACAGTAAGATAAGATTACATGTACTAAGAATGTGCCAGCTAATTGTTATTTAAAGGAAGAATGTGCAACATTTGACACATAAATACATCACTTTGAGTTCAGTCGTTTGGTGGCCTGAGTTATAGAAGAATGTTTCAACCTGCTGGACTTTGCTTTAGGTCATCTGTATCTCCTGGGACTTTTTGTGCAAAGTGTGAGAATTTATCGACCTCGGGGAATCCAAATGAACATGATGTATCTAACCATGCTTTGTGCTGTGTGAATTAGAGACTCATGATTTCAAGTTGTACTGATAATCTTGCTCGGGACAGTTCTGCTGATGGACCCTCGTGCAGTTCTCAGTTGTCTGTCTCCTCTCATTTCTTTCTGCAGCTCTAATTAGAATGAGAATAGGAAAAGTCATAATTATACATCAGCGTGATTGGAGGTATAATATGGACCCATAGTAATAACAATAAATTATAATAGATGTAATACAATACATGTGAGACATTCCATTATTCTCCGAGCTTGTGGCCCATCACATCTCATATAATGGTCATTAGAAATGAGGGAGACGGCTGGAACAGATAATAGATCAGGTCTTAGTTCATGTGTTAACCACATGCTTTATCCCAGACTGTGCTGATCAGACTCTGATGGAACCCATTACACGTGTTGGAGGTGTTGCCGTGGTCATTAGTTTGCTCATGTGTCATTTGCATCCAGTCATACACGTCTGATTTACTCATAAAAGGAACAAGAAATATGATTCACTTCACCCTCACACTTCAGTAAATTACAACACCACAATATTCTATGTTTTCATTTAGTAACATCTAAAAGCGTTGGCTCGTATGCAGCTTTTATGGTGGGCAATACACGTTAAAATCAAAATCAAATGCCTCCCACGGGAGAAAATAATTGGAAATGAGATGCAGCTGTGAGAGAACGTTTTACTTGTGTGCAGAAACAAACATGACAATCCTTGGCAGGTGACGTAGCATTGTGCTGCACTGAACAACATGTGAGTGTATTCCTCAGAGACTGTTCAAGTGGTCCACATTTAATGTGCCGTCAAACACATTAATTACACTCTGCCCACAGAATGTGCCCGGCCCCCCTCCAGCCTCAGCATCTGGCTGCTAATGTCAGGCTGTGTGCGAGGCAGCGACTGAGGGGAGCAGGTGTCAGAGGTGTGGGGAGGTTAACACGGAGGCAGCGGCCCTGCATGAATCAGTGAAAGGTCAGTCAGGGAAAGGCCAAACAGAGCAAATTACTGCTGCCTGGACCTCAGGTGATGAGAATACACATGAAGAGTAGCATCCATAGCACGATGCAGACAGAAGGGTGAACGATGTAATGCTATGCCTTCATGAAACTGTGCTTTTTTTATTACAGTCATTCTGGATAATTATGTCAGGGCTTTAATGTTGTTGTTTTTTAACACTGTAAGGCCTTAACCATTTCCAGGACAGTTTAATTCTACTACTTAAAATCAGGATTTATCATTCATACTAAAAAGAATGTATAATTAATTGATAATTGATTTTTGTTGTGTATCATATGACAATAGTAATTGCATGTTTAAAATAGGAATGCTGAAAGGAATGATCGCTCTCTTTCTTTAGGACACAGTTCAATTTACTTCCCACGTTTTCTTCTTCCACGCAAACTTGCTTCGTTGCTTCGCGAATGCAAAACTTTCATAAAAAACACTTAATATAAGCTACATTCACCTGAAAAGTCCAGATAAACATTTTATTTTAAGAGATTACAAGCAAAAAGAAAATAAAAAATACTCTGGGTCATGCCCTCTGCCCTCTGGTGGATTATTTGTGCACTGCAAGTTTCTGGTTGTATTCATCAGCTGTTGTTTTTTAAGATGACGATCTTACTGAGGCTTAATAGATCTTTAAAAACTGTGTATAAAATAATATTCACTTGGAGACTCCTAACCAGATCCAGAACATGACTTGTGTCAATATTCCTCAGCAATTGGATTTTCTGTGTTCTGTGCACTCTGGCTATATTAACGTGAGAAAAAACATGTGAAAACGCTAAAGGTCAACACATAGCCAGTTTATAACACATGTCATAACTGTCATCACCCGTTGTTTTTTCATGTGAACCCCATGTGGCTTCAGCGTGCCACACACAGCCTGACCTCTCTTGTTGCTGCACTGTAGAAGTGCTGGTGAAGGAAGGTCAGCCTATATACATACCAATGAAGACAGAAAAAAACACTGTAGGTTGTTGTTTATAGGAATCTCTATTTACAGATTCCATAAAAAGTGTAGCATCAGTACAAGTGGTACCAGACTTTGTTATGAGGGGTGTTCTGGTTTCCATTTTGTAGTTCATTTGTAGTCAGGGTTGTATTCTGGGAGGGTTGGTCTAAATAGGCTAAGAACACTAAGCCCTCCCTTTCATAAAATGTGGGAAATTATGATGTGATCTTTCTAAATGAGCTTATTTTGAACAGCCTATGCACTGTAGCATCCTCTTCCATTTTCTTCTACAGTGTAAATGATTGACAGGTGT
The DNA here is from genome assembly GCA_020745685.1 of Tautogolabrus adspersus. Classification (NCBI taxonomy): domain Eukaryota; kingdom Metazoa; phylum Chordata; class Actinopteri; order Labriformes; family Labridae; genus Tautogolabrus; species Tautogolabrus adspersus. The sequence continues at coordinate 24,184,673 of CM036548.1, read as the reverse complement.
TCTTTTAGTTCGTTAATGGCAATTTCCATTCTGTGTTAGCATCAAGTTAACAAGCTAAGATGCACAGCACTGCTCCATCTGTTAGAAATTGCGCACCTCTGAGAAAAATGCACAGGCCGCCACTTTTAGTATCGATCAATCACGTACTGTATCAGCTGGCTTTAACAAAACAGTTTGAATGTAGAACAAAAACAGCAGAATCACCGTAATGAAATCCCGGCTAACCCGCTGTATTCTGACAATTTAAGCCAAGTTTTTCTAAAGCTCTGCAAGCTTCAGTGATATGTGTTAATCCATCCAAAACATTGAGTAATTCTTTAATAGATTTAAACACCAGTCAATGCCAAACAAGATTCTAGTCTGTAGCTGAGTTGATTTTACTCTTATTGGGAAATCACACAAAGCAACCAGGCCTTAAAGGGATACTTCACCCGTTGAAACATGAATCTGTATTGACATTGGGTCATATATGTAGTAGAAATGTGAAATAAATTTTGAAGTTGGTGCCTTCTTGACCGAGAAAAGGCAGAAAGTGTCTTCTTGGCTCATGTGCATGAAAGACAACAACTCCCAGAATGCACAGCACCGCAGGCAACTCCCACTGAAGCTACGGTGTATTTACAGTCTGTCTACTACACATACGGCCGTTTTCTCAACTGATTAGGAGATTTCTTCCAGAAGGAATTGGCATCTTAGAAATTCCTGGCAGCAAACGGACTCTATGTCTGTGTCCATAGGCAAACAGTGAGAGCACCGACACCACCAGTCCGCCCCAGCTCGAGCCGGCGACAGGCAGTTCTTGTGCCCCAGCTGCTGAGACCTGCCTGTGGCAGCAGACAGCTCCCGTTCCTCCATCAGCCTCAACTGCTCACCGCTATATTGCGGCTCATAGAGATAGCCACGAACATCCGATTCGAGCACAAGACCTTCAAAATCCCCTTCATCCATATCAGTTTTAAGTTGAAACATACTTTTTTCGCCATTCTCGGTTCTTATCAGCTTTCTCCACAGAGCCTGTTAGCATAGCTTCCTAGCAAGATGGCGGACGTTAAGTTTCGATTCTGGCAGTGAGGTCCCGCCCACTGATTTGTAATAGGTCTGTAGCTTCAGTGGTTGAAAATATGAGGAACTAGCGATGTAGTTTCACCCCTGCTAACCCAAACAGCCTCCGACGATGCAAAATGACGATTTTTGCGTCATCGGAGGCTCCTTTTCAGGCAAAGAAATACGGAGCTTTCTCGTCTCAGGGGAAAATGAGGGGGGGTTGCACGACCATTCAAAAATACTCCCAGGTTTCTAATAATACAAAGCTTAATGCAAATGGGTGAAGTATCCCTTTAATGAAAAGAAATGTAGAAAAAAAAAAAAGGGTGTAAAAAGCCTCAATACCAGTTAATATTTAATACCATACACCTACCAAGAATTCAGGGTCGTTTTAAGTCACATTTGAAGAGAAGCTTTGTGTTCAAAGTTTAACCTAAAAAGAAAACTACAAAGAAATCCCCTGCTGTTAATTAGAAAAGCAAGATGTTATTGACAGGGGGAATGGTTCCTCTGGGAAGCAAAAGAGACGGGCTGATTAAGTCCCTAAATAAGAAACCTGAAAGTACTACATCCCCTGAAAATTAACTTGAACAAAGTAGCTTTATAGAGCTCCAAACCTGAGGTACTGAAGCAGGTGGGCTGCATAACAAAAATCCTCCTATAAACCTTTTCAGCTTCTTCAGCTCAATGTAACATATGTTCACAGTTTCAAGATCCTGTAAAATTTGCCTTAAATCTCTATCCAGACATAGTAAGAGGAAATTGAATGCTGTTCTTCAACCATTTGGACTACAAATGCAAATAAGGTCTCTTTGAAAAACTAACACTCAGCAGTTTCAGAATATGTTGATATTCTTCCAAAGATCATTAAAACATGCGTGTACTACCGTTGAAATAATGCAGGGCTTTGTCCAAGACTGCAGGCTGTTTGGCTTAAGAAATGCCCCTTCTGCTTTTGGGATACAAGTTTGTGACTAGAGCAGCCTATCCATGTGTTCAGAATTCCATTGGCTACAAGAAACATCAGTCAGCCGCACAGTCTCGTGCAATTGGCTGGGTGTAGGTACGTCAGAAAAGGGGCAAACACCGCCTTTCAACTCAGGCTCTCATTGGCTATTGTAGGCTGGGTACAGTGAATGAAAGCTCCTAATTGGTTGTCAATTGAAAGGTCCAAGCGCGGCCAATATTTGATGCAATTCAAGTGAAATAATTCATAGAATAACTTGAATTATGACGGCAAAAGCAGTGAAAAATCATAAATGCGATGGCAAATATGAAGTGAATGTGAATTATGATTGAGAGAGCATAGTAAATTTTCAAATGGTAAGTCATAATACAATAATTTTATCTTAGTTTGTTTGCCGTTGGTCTGACAGATGCGTAGATTGCGGCTGCTGTGGTGGTTGGATCTTGAAATGGTTTACACATTCGGAATCACACGAAGCATATCTTTCTAGCGACGTAAGGCATATTACTTAATATAACTAAACAGCAGTTGTGAAAAATTGTGATGAAAAGGAAACACACCCTGAAACACTAGGTGCCTCGTGGGCGGGGCTGTCCAATCTTTTTGAATAGCTCATTCTGCATCAAAGCATGTGTTGTGACAGGCTGATCAAGTGTTATATATAAATGTCACAATCAGAGGGAAATGATGCAAAAATTGTTGGTGAGATTATCGCAACAAAGCTGAAAAAGTCAGCCCATACTCATCAGCAGAGACAAAAGAAGACAGCAAATGAAGGATTCGGAGACTGTAAAAAAACAGAAAGACTTTTCACAGCTATATGTAGTTCACATCATTTCCATGTTGTTAACTTATCTGCCGTCCCGAGAGTGAGCGCATGTTAAGGTGCATCCAGATTGGATTTTGCTCACCACATTGTCTGACAAGACTAAGTGCACATTTATCTTTGCCTCTCTCAGAAAAAACAACAACAGTGTTACCTGAATTCTGTCCACGTTGCTTTCACACTGAACCGGTACAAGAACATGGCGTCACTAATCATTTAGGACAGATGATACTATCTCAGACTGCCCCGCTGTCTGTTTGTGTGTCTCTGTGTTTGTGTCTCAGTCTGCATCTCTCTGAGGAGTGTTTTTAAAGCCTGGATTCAAAACAACATTCAACAGGGGACTCAGATGTTAGATGAGACATCCCGTTCAGGGAGATAAATGGATTCCCTCCACAAGGAAGTTTCTCCTGTGAGCTCACATTAGGGAATCTTTGATCGCCTCAAGGACAAATCTTGGAACAAAGCGAGAGCTAACAAGGTGCTGGATCACATCAGAAAATGATCCTGTCTATTCAACCTCTGGCTCTTAAGGTTTAGCTATTAGCTTTTTAGTGCACGATAACAGTTGACCCCTAGAGAAACTGAACACTTCTTTTCAAATTGGCTATATCTCATAATCGTTTATGTTTTTAAATTAAGCACTTGGAAGTAGCTTTAAGCTAGCAGAAGAAACAGATTCACCTCTGATTTTTGTCAAGATGTATTCACATGCTTCCATTTAGATGGTTATCACTGGAGTGGTCATCAACCCCATAAAGTGTATATAAGCTGGTAGAGGCACTAGCTAGAAAGCTGTTATTAACCATTCACATGGTTGATTAAAGATAGGAATACAACAAGACCAGATCCAGTCAGGAACCCTGTTCACCAAAACCAACCGGAAACTCCTGCGGATAACGTGGTATTTTCTAGGGATGTGTGCAAACACGGTAGAAGTCATCACCCTATCTAGTGAGAATTACTAGTCTGTTAAAATATTATTAATATTTTGTCCTTTGTTGCCAGTTAGATGTTATGCTTAAATTGCAACCCAGCCACCTGCCAATAGCCGGGGATGTTGCCATAGACTGGCAGTTAATGGGCCTGCTCTCCCTGCTCTACAACCAGATGTAAACAATCACCGTGAATTGGAAGAATCTCGTAGGAGCAGCCCTGTTAGGTAGTATTTTAATCTAGAAATTAGAAAGTTGTATGTAGACTGTGTCAGGTTAAACTGGCATATTGAACGAAGCTATGTGTGGCACATTTGGCGCAGCAATGTGGATGGTCAGCCGCAGGGAGGACCGAAGACTGGCGGTGCTAGTGATGCCAATTTTTTCGCCAGACTCAACTAATTTTCAATAAATTGTGCCCAATTTTGACTATTTTCTGTGTTTTCTTATGTTTCCTTAGACTAGTCGGTTAAACTGTATTTAAATTTCTGTTTAATTGAAAGGAAATAAGTTGGCTGGGAACATCCCTAGTATTTTCAGGTAAGACGTTAAGGAGAGTATAAAAACTATTAAGTCAACAAGTGTAAACAAGATAGAAAGCGTTCACTTTAAGTTTCAGCAGAGACATTAATGTGATTCATTTGAAGGTTTGATGGGAGGAATATTAGCTTTGATCTGGGTTGCTTTTGATAACTCAATAAGTAATGAAATTTGGACTGCGTGTTTGCCCTTAATTTCCTGCGTTAGCTTCAAGGTTTGTCATTAAAATTCATATTGTCATTCATTACACTTTATTTTGGGGCCAAGGAAGGTAATTGGGTTGCAGCTTACAGATCCATGTACCCCATTAGCGACAACAAAGACTATGACGTCCAGAAGTGTAGGAAAAAAAGATTACAAAGAACCATTTTTGTGAAATCCAAAATGAAGGGTGATGGCTCGCTATTATTATCTGCTGGAAAATGTTTAAAGCCATTTCCAGTGCAAACATTATATATACAGCAGTAAAGAGAACATATTGACATTTAGACGGGATTATTATTTTGCTGATATTACACAATGCAATCAATGCATACAGTCTGATTATGTGCAATACATTCATTTCTGCAGGGTTCACCAGCATAATGACATTTAATGACATTTTATTCCTATATAAGGAATTAATTTTAATACACGTTCAACAGTAATACAGACCAGAAGACATGAAGCCAAAACCAGTAGGGAAAACAAGGCTGCATATCATAAAAATAATTTTTAAATATTGATTTTCTGACATTTATTCCCCAGTGTTATTTACAAATCATTCCTAATAATGTAGCTGAAATAAAAATTAATGCAACCTGGAGCTGCATATGAGGCTGAAATAGAAGGATAAGAGTAATCAATTTAAATATGGCTAATTGAGTTAGGGTTCATTTAATTTTATGCTAAAATTGACACTCACACTATTAGGTAATGGGCTTCAAAGCCACGGTATCTTTCTGTAATGACAGTTCCTGCTGCAGGTCTGATGACTTAACGTTAGTGAATGGGATGAGGCAATCTCATGGGAACATAATCAAATTCTGAAACAATCCAATTTTCCCTTATAAATGTTCCACCTGTCATAAATATCTATGACTTAGAAAAACCAGTAAGACTTTTTGTTAACAGGATTTAATGCTTTTGAGACCTGGAGAGACCCGGACAGTTACTGGTGATATAATCAACACATAATGACTCTGCTAAAATTAAACTATAAAAGGACTTTTTGTACCGACTTTCATTACTTATTGAAACATGTAGAAATAGTTTAAGTGACTGACTTGGCAAGAAAAGTTTCTTTTTTTCTTTCAGTCCATCCCATCTATTTTGTCCATCTGAAACTTGCTCATTTGGGATCTTGGGTTAAATCCTGTATAGATATTAATATGTTTGTTATACAATGATACCAGTGTAAGGTACCGTGCCCCTTAAAAAAAAAGTTGAAGGTGCATATGGAAAACTTTCTAAGTTGCACCAGAAACTATCCCATGAGCTCAGGAAAGCTTCTTGCGCTCAAGAGAAAACGTTGCGTACGCGTAACGAAAAGGTTTTTTCCTGATCACAAGAAAGTATGGCATGTGCACCAGAGAGTTTCGGCAGTTCTGTCTCATAGAACGAACTTAAAGTTATATGCAACCTTTTATATATTAACATTCATCCACAAGCTCTAAGAAGTGGAGAGAATTTGGTTCGTTTTTTTTATGACAAAACATATTATAGCCAACAATCTTAATCACATCAACAATGCTGGAGACAGTGGGGACACATAGATGCCGATCACTCTCATATTTGTTCAACATTTCCTTAAATTCAAACATTCTGGTTTAATATCTGTTTGATTCTGAACAATATTTGGGGTTATGGAATACCTAATGATGTAAATGTTGGTTTGATAAGTGAAAATGTTATAAGCCGCAACGAATGGATGGAAATAGTAACAGGAATATATGAAATGGAAAGGTGACTTTTTCTCTAAGACTGAAAGGATCAGCCTTTGCTCAGAAGTGAGAGAAATTAATAGACTATTTTTAAAAAGGAGGAGGAGGAGGCTGGTGGTTAGTGCGCGCACCCCATGCATGGAGGCTGTAGCCCTCCAAGCATGGGGTGGCCCATGTTCCAATCTGACCTGTGGCTCCATTTCCTCATGTCATTCCCCACTCTCTCTCTCTCCCTGGTTTAAACTCTATCCACTTCCCTCTCTATCTCTACAATAAAGGCATAAAAAGCCAAAAAATAAATCTAAAAAAAAAGTTAAAATGGAGAAAGACGCTATCTTCTATCTTCAACTATTGGACATTAACCCTAGAACACTATCGCTAAAATTAGTAACACCATCACTAACCCTGGGTGATTTTTACCCGCTATAATATACCCAATAAAAAGTAACTGTCATCAAAATATATCAAAATATGACAATACATGACAAATTAGAGTAGTGTTCTTTTATTTTCAACTGTGCCATGTCTAACAAAATTAAAAAAAAGTATCATGGGGGGACCCTATAAAAATGCTCCAAAATTACTGAAAAATTCGGAATTCGAACAAAAAATTCCTTAAAAAAATAAATAATGAAACTGGAAACTTGGTCTTTGGTCCACCCATTCCTGGGACATTTGAGACTTCCCTGGTGAAGGCACAGTCTCAGTTGACACACGAACAGCTGCAGGAGAGAGATACTATTGCCGGGTGAAAATCCCCCGACACGTGCCTGTAGGAAAAGCATGTTTTGGAGAAGGGAAACACCCACGCATTCAAAGACGTCAAAGACAATGCTGAAGCTACCCAGGGACCCATGACACTCAAACAAACGCAACATAATGAAAATCATGTAAATATGTTTGCTCGGGTTTAAATCACACGGTGATAGTGTTCTAGGGTCAACCTTTAACTGAATTATGATCATTATTTCAAATTCCCATGCCCCAGACATGTAGCTGCAGGAGCTGGGGATCGAACCCCCAACCTTCTGGTTGAGAGATGACGACTCTATCAACTGAGCCACAGCCATTTGAAGAAACCAAAATGTAAACATCTACATTTTTAGAAAAAAACATTTCTAAAGACAGTTCACTGCAGTAGTTTAAAGAAATATACTAGCCCATATACTGTATATAGGTAGAAAGAGTGTGATAAAGGTTAACCCATGTGCAGTCTGGCAGTGACCTTTTCACTGTGCTACCACCAAGCAGGGCATGCTGTGAGCCTGTCAGCCTGCAGACCTAAAGCAGAAAAATAAATGCATGCACTCCTGCAACTTTTCTCCTCAGAGAACAGAGTAGCCATAGTCTACATCTTTCTGTTGGATGTATGAGCAAAACATCAGTCATTGGCAGGTTTTTAATTACACAATCATAGGTAGGAAAAAAAGAAAGCTTGGAGACATAAGAAGCTCTATTTCGAGGACCATCCTCCCCAGGCCTTCATGCGAACAACATTTATAAACATAATCCCTACTCCCTTCATGCTCTTTACTGCTGCTGATGTGTATGAGAGACAGGCTGCTGAGAATCTCATTACATCCGCTGTCACTTCCCTCAGGTGTTGTGAGTAACGACGCTTCGCCCACAGACTCTTCAGAATCCATCGCCGACGATTAAAACGGGGCTGAGTTTAGAGATTGATTCCTTGGGTTTGCAGCCGATCTCGGTTTAATTGAGTTAGAGGGCGACGCATCAGTATTCTGCCTCATGGGGTCACTGATACATGAACCCAGCGGGCTGTTAGGTCGAAACTTTCCTCTCTTTTATAGCAACAAGGAGCAGAGAAACATCTATCAGCCTGAGACATACCCAGGTGAGAGAGTATTCATTTTACAGTGCACAGCTGTGGTTAATATTTAAGCTTCCACAACTTCATTATATGAAATGATTATCTCAGTGTGACCCGGCTGATGAATATTTTTTCTCATTATATTTGTCAAATTTGACAGAATAAGTGATTTTCTCTGTGAGGGCAGTTTATTTCTTAAATAAAGCAAAACTATCTCCGAAAAAATGTACTCCTGTGGAACACTTGGAACTTTTAATATACTTTTAGTCATTGGATAGTATTATTTAGTTGACACCCACCGTAGAAGGAGGTTTCTCCTGCTGTTTTCAAGGCTGCCCCATTTGTTCCAGATTGCCTTAGACGACTACAAAGGCTTTTTTTTCCTCAATACTAGCATGTTGCAAAAACAATTCCATTGAAAGACTCAAATGTTCTCTTTTATGGGGACAGCAGTTGCTCACTCTGTAGCAACTTGCGTTAGAAACCTAAGGGCTGCTGGTTCAAGTCCCAGTAAAGACCAAGAATGGAAATTGGGAAAGGTTGCTGCACTGCCGATGTGTCCTTGAGCAAGGCACTAAACTGCAGGGGGCGCTCGCCCATGTGTCATGTCCATCACACAACTTGTTACTCCCTTTCTCAGCATGATGAGATACTCGGAGTTTAGCAGGCTAGCTGTGTCTAGTTGTGGTGGCAAAGCTATAACTGGGAATTTAGAGTTGGAAAGAACAGGGGTTAGCAAAAGGTGACATTTTGGTGGCCTTACTGCTCTGAAATGTAAAGAAACAGCACGGATCATAGCAAGTTCAGCATGAAAACAAACATCAACAGAAAAGACAAAATGCTGTTTGAGAGCACATTGTGCCAGATATTTATTATAAACAGCGCTTAACAAGGTTAAAGGTTCAAATAATCTGAAGTGGAGGAAGTGATTCATAGTCAAGGACATTAAATGTTGCTACAAATCATTCCTTCCTGACAGAACGCAATTCATCCTCACACGATGCCTTGAAAATGTATAAATATTTGAGATGGATGTGTTTACTCTTTTGCTTCCTCACCCTGGTGTCAACCTTTTTGTTTTGCCTGCTTGCTGGGGAGCAGCTTGGCTGGGGGAGAGGTGATGGCAGAGAAGGAGGCGGGGGGCTCGGGTTAATCCTCAGAGTCACAGGGAGAGTGTGAAGTGTGTGTGAGCCAGCACACTGCAGGCTGCTTCATCCTGATGCCAACCGCTGGCCCCGAGAGCGTCTGTTTTAGCTCTCTGCTCCAGCTCTCTGCACGGCCACCGACCACAGACACTGCTCCCATCTGTGTCACTGTGTGTGTGAGGGAAGAGAAAGGGGAAAGAGAATGAGAAGTATGGGACATTATGGGTAGCTGATCTAAGGGGTATCAGCATGTTTCGAAACATGAAAAGAAAATGTTGTAAGCGGGCATTCGTTTTCACTGACTGATTCAAAATTCAAACAGTATGTTGCATCATTTTCTCACTCTCACGCAGCTAACAAATGTGGATTCATGTGATAATGCAGCTGGGCTCAGACAGCCTGTTAGCAAGAACAAAAAGAAAGATAGCTTAGCACCTTCTACAATTCAATCAACTTCCCATTCTTGAGGCTCTTTGATGTTTATACTTGACAGATCATGTGTGCTTCTCATGTCAAACACTTCACAAGAACAAACCTATCTGCAAAGACAGTGTTCCTTTTTCATTTTGAATGCAGTTTGCCAAAATGTTGAAATCCGTATGAAGAAACAAGGGATCGGTGACATCCCAGGGGACATAAAGTCAAGTCAAAAGTCAAATATTGCAGAACTAGAGTGTGTTTATTTTGTTTTCCTCCACTGTTTCTGCAACACATTCAGTGGATTAAAAGAGAGTTCTTGAGTGAAGCAGTGTAAAAATGATTCAATGGTGAAAATTGGAGCTCTCAAACAGAAGTGGAATCGGTCAAAGGGCTAATGAGTTAACATTGATCATCGGCTCATGTTGGAAATGTATGAATCATGAAGTGAATGCACAGTAAAGGGCTTAGAAAACACCCTGGACTCAAGAAAAACACCGTCCATGTTTTCCTCGTGGTTGTACAGAAGTAGAATGGCACCATCGTAGGGCACCATTCATAAAAAGAGTAAAGACAAAGCAAGTGTATTTATCCAGCACAATTCAGCAACAAGGCCATTCAAAGTGCTTCACACAAGTCATTAAACACATCATGACAAAGGGACAAAGAAATATTAAAATAGAACATTTTAAATTCACTAAAACAAACCATTAACAATCACACCGTGGAAAAACAGAGTACAGAAGATTAGTTTGAGCTGCGCTTATGCAATGAACGGATGTCTGTAACCGAGCTCCTACTTTCCTTTTGCCTCTCACCTCAACAGTAACGTGAAGATTTAAGTGGACACTATTTTGCTCATCTATGATAGAATAGTAGCCGTACAACCGGGCTTTGTAAGGTTGATGTGTAGTTTGAAATAAACGATGAGCATTGTGGAAACCCCAGACACGTGTGGTTGTGCACTTTTGGCTAACTTTCCTGTCTCCAACGCTCTCCGAAACAACTTTAACGGAGAGGCACAGACCCAAAACGTTGTTTCATAATCCTGATGGCAAAATAGAGATTACAAGAAACAGTACTCTATCAAGTTAAAATGATTGATTCTGCAGGAAACAGCCGTGGTTCTGTTATTGATCCCTCCATATACTTATCTACTTTATTCCTTTGTGAATATACAGAAAGTAAGAGACTGAAGCTCTTTCTCACTGTGTCCCTTGTTACGTCAGAAAACTTGTGAGATTTATGACAGCATTTTCTCAGTTCATTTTTCATGAGCTTTTATTGAACACTTTCATTTAGTGTTTTTTTTTATTACAAAGATATTAATTCATGTATTGCTTCATGTGTGGGCGGGGTGTATTTATTGTGAAGCACTCTGAGTTACATGAACTTCTTTGAAAAGAGTTGTGCAAATATTTTCTGAGAATATTTATTGTATGATTGATCGTTTGGAACTGAACCAAAGTCATTCATATGCTTTCCACAATGCGAGCTACAGAGGCACTCCTGTAGACATTCACTTAGAAGTCTGCCATTTCAAAGTCATAGAATTAAAGTTCAGTGCGACAACTCATGTTTGTATTGGTTTGAATTGTTTATTGCAGCCACAGCACATTATTTTGGGTTGGGGTCTATGCTTCAACAGAATCATTTCTCATAATTTTATTTTACATGCAGACATTTGAGTAGTGATGAGATAAAATCTTAAAACCCTTAGTCGGAGCCTGCAGGTGGATGTTGGAGTGGTGGTCGGGCTGAAAGCAGGAGCACAGTACTGGTGCAGGGCAGAGCTGGCAGTGGCAGAGCAGGGGGGAGAGACTGGAAATCTACTAGCTTACATGGACCGCCAATTTGGGAGGATGTGCACATCAGGCTGGCTGTGGAGAATGATGCATGTCAAGTGTGAAATCAGTGTAGCTCGAGTTGCCTGACTGAAGTAGCTTAGAGGCCTCGCTCCATTTATGATATGCAAATGTACTATATGGATGATGACGGTGCATGTGTGTATGTATTCCTGCTGCTCTGGTTGCGTCCAACAATCCAAAGACATGCTAGATATGTAAACTGGAGAGTTTTAATTGTCACAGAGTCTTTATATGAGATGTGAACAGATGTTTGTAAAGTTTAAATTAGCACACTCACCCGAGACATAGAGCTAAAGACATTACACAGATTGATGGTCGAGCACCAGTGATGGGCAAGTTACTAAAAATATGTTACTAGTTTCTACTGTCAAAATGTTACTGAGATACTGCAGCCTAAAAGTAATTTGTTACTTTGGGAAAATAACTTAAAATTACTTTTTAAAGTGTTGCTGTGACACTGTGAGCGGAAAAAACTCGCAATTTTCATATAACGTTGTAGCCATTTTTAACATGTAGGTATTTGACTAATTAGTCCTCTGAATGCAGCGGACTCAACAGTTCATATGAAGCATGTTGTAAACAACATACCTATTAGTCTGTTGAGTCCTGGCCTACAGATCGTGGAGCTGGTGGTGAATTAAAATCAAGCCGGCTGTTTGTGTGGAGTGGCTCCTGCTTGGTCTGCTGAACTAACGTGAGCTCCACCTGGGTCACCAGTGTCTGCAGCACTGGGCTCTCTGACAACTAGTGGTGTTGTTTAGCTCGGTGCTTCAGGACATCAGAATGAATATTCTTGTCGGTGGAGAAAGTATTCCTTCCTGCACATAGACTACAACTCACCTCTATATTCTTGACATTTAACTCAAGCAGGGAAGAATAATGTCAGTAATTCCCAGACAGAAAGCTCACGGCCTAAACGATCATCAGCCTGTGTGTCTGTTTACTGGGTTTGACATTCTTATTCCCAGGATGCTAATGTGCTAACGTTAGCATAACCTCGCCCGCAGGATCGATATCAATAAATCTTAATCTCATGTAGTTGGCGGCTATATCGCATTAAATAACAAGTGCTTTTTAATGTCTGTAATAGTAATGGAGTTATTGAATCTCTAAAGTAACTCGATACTCTGCTAGTTACTGCAAATAGTAATGCGTTACTCACAACTACTGTTGTAGTCAAGCCCACACTGACCGAGACCAAGACATACCCAAGACCAGAGTGCTCCAAGACCGAGACAAGACCAAGACATTTAGGGATCGAGACCGAGTTGAGACCCAGACCTAGGCAGGGTGAGACCATGACAAGACCAAGACCTTAAATATCACAGAAAAATCATTAGCTGGAGTGCATCAGGCGTGGCACTCACTTAGGCCGTAACACCAGGAAGGTGACGGCCGTAACCAGGGGATAAAAATGAAATCATGAATGAACTGAAATTATTTGTTGATTTAGAAAAGGGTGTTTTCCTTCTAATCAAAGTAATGTTGTGGAAAAATAGACGATCAGTGGTGGTCTTGACCGGTCTTGATTTAAAATCCGGAGTCTGCGCAGTCTGAGTCTGGCACGAGACCCAATAAAAATGCTTTTGATTCTGATACGAGACCGAGACCTTCAAAAAGTGGTCTCGAGACCAAGACTGATTTCGAGTGCTACAACACTACTCACAACACTGTGGAGCACACAGCACATTTCCTCAGTAATGCACAACAAATTGGGAGGAAGGAAGGGTTATGTTAACTTAAACCCAATCATTCAGACTCAACACGATGTAGCAGTGCAAGCACTATGAGATTCATAACAATCGTATTTATCATTTGACTCAGATCCAATATTTGAGTTGTTGATTCTTGTTGCATTTGTCATAGGTTTCCAACTAGATGTGGATCAATAAGTCTAATATACACAAAGATAATCTCCTTCCCCTCTATGGCTCTCTCTGACTGTATTAGCTAAGTAAGGCACATTGCATACACTGCATTGATTATGGGAGAATTTTTCCACTCTCCCTCTAGCTTCTATTTCTTCCTAATGCTTCTTGATGAGGCTTGGCAGATGCATTAAGGATGTGTAGCCTAAAAATGGATCTCACAGCGACTGAGCTGCTTTTCATCTGGCTGAAAGAACGAGGGGAGAGCAGGGGGGGCAGACGAGGTTTAAAAGAGGAGGGGAAGAGGTTTATTTATTTACTTCATTAGTCATGTTGTTGAAGCCTGTGGCAGGCAGCAAATGAGGAGTGGAGCAGCGTATTGACAGCGTGTATACATACAGTCCCAGCAGGAGACTTTCAGAGAAAAGAAATGAGACGTGTCAAAACAAAACATAAAGGAAGCAGCTCCAGACAGATGTACATGATTCATAGGGATTATTTTAGCTTTTAATACCATATCCTGTAAGTGCTACAAGTACTGTATTTTGCAACTCTTAGCAATATCTGAGAATTCATGAATTAAAAATTGTGCAGGAATAAATTATTTACTAAAGATCTATGCCATCTTGCATCTGTTTACATCATGTCTGTTTTTGTCCTCTTCCTCTCAAAAATGTTTCCTTGTCTTGTTTTCCGTGTGTTTATTTGTTTTCGGCCTCCCTCTGGTATGAACTGTGCTCTGATTCAGACAGCAGGGAGCAGCAGTTATTATTTCCAGCTTACAGAGAGATTACTCTGCGTCAGATCCAACTATGGGATGTCTTGTTTGATTTAATAACAGATAGTCCTCACAGGCAAAGTCCACAGCAATGAAGCGAGTAATGTTTCTTCCTGACCGCCGGCTCCGTTGAGACAGATATTATTGATATGAGACAAGCCCTGCATAAGAGAGCTCTCAATGCAATATGAGACTTTGTTTTTGCAGTAAGGTCAGCCACGAGGCTGGAGATAAATGTATGTTTGATAGATATGCTTTGTCTGCACTGTTTTTGTTATAGAGAAACACAGGAGAGGGGCGTTGATCACTCAGGGAACCCTGACAGGTTTAAGAGCCATTGAAACATCAGCTGCCTCTATTCAATGTTATATGTGTCTTTAAAAAAATACATATTGACTGAAGATCATCATGCCATGCCTTGAAAACTTTGAACTGATTAATGTCATCATAATGTTATCTTGACAATTTAAGACTTAACAATACTTGTAGCCATCAATCTTGCAATAAAGTGTCCACTCATACTGACGAGAGCATCACTTAATTTTTTTATGGTTTAGTGTAGTCATAGACTGTTTTATATATACATACTCTCAGTGACGTCACCCATTAGTTCCTGAAGTGGACCTTTGAAGCCGAGCAATGACAGTCGCCAGATTGGAAATGCTGTCTCAAACTAACTTTCGTTTAACCTAGTAACAGGCAAAGAGATGGAGCTGAGGCGGGACTCAAGCCTCCTGACAAACTACAACAAGCCTTCCTGTTGGTCAGATAAGCCACGCCCCTTAATATGAAAAACTCTTATTCTACTTAAAATCCAAACGGATAAGTAATACAACAATTTACCCACCATACAGTGAGTGCAAATAAAGACAAACTATTCACACCAAAATCCTTCTTTATACCAGACTGTATAGATGTTTATCTTGATTAGCAACCCCTGGTGCCTTCCCAAAATCCTCAACTATGATTGGCCACTGGCCTTGTCTTAGACTGAACCTATGTCAAATTTACTATTTGGGCATGTTGCAAGATGTTGCTCTCTGTATTTTACATTTTTTATTTAGGTGAAGCATCTTCACACATTCTCTTGTGTTTGTTCTGCTTAGCTGCTTAGTTTGAAAATATATATACACAGGAATATGACATCACTAATATACTTTAATGTCAGTTAAATAAGATATGATTAGTGTACCTTAAAGGGTACATAAGTGGTGTAGATTTGTGTATGTGTGCACACATACTTCATGCTATCCCTGCATAAGTATGTGACCTAGATTGGCCAACATAGTCAATAAAGTCTGGGCACACCCCTACCTTGGTGAAGAGAAACCAGCCTTATTGCCATAGGGCTCCGTGTTTTGCATGCATCACGTTCTGCAAAATTATGCCCATTTGGATGCAGCCCATCCAGATATTTCTGGCTTCTACAATCGCTTTTAAACCTAATAATGAGAGGTTACTTTTGTCTACAATGAATGTCAAAAAGGACAACTTACATTTCAGCTCAATTTCAAGAAATTTCCTGTGTTTGGATAGTTCAGAGTATGCAAAGACATGACTATGTGTGGCTTTGCGGTGCAATTCCTTCTGAAGCCACCAGTTGCTCAAATCTATGCTGTCAATGTGAAATGCTTCACTCACCTAGACAGCCTTCAAAGAATGCTGGATTGCATGATAATCCTGAACCCATCATTCTCAATGTGAATTTATCAGCAGATGGGTCACAGGCCATTACATCTTTTAGCCTTGGGTCCATGCAGACAAAGCTCAGACAGTCAAGAGGAGGAGAGAGATGATTAAAATGGGTTTAAAGCGTTGGCTTTGCATTGCATGATGGGATTGCATCACCTCGGAAGGAGCCTATTATTTGTGCAGCGGAGCGGAATAGCTTGTTAGGGTGAATCACTGCAATTTGGCAAAATTTGTCGAGAAGATGGCCTGTAATTTCAGCCTGTAATGTAATTATTTCAGCATAGCTCTGTCAGCATGGCCCTCCTGACTGTAAACGTGGACTGGTTATTGCTCCCTCTCAGGCCCTGACACGTGAACCAGCTGCATCAATTTAATTTTTCTCATCCCTGAATCTGTGACATGGAGACTGTACCCGAGGATTTAGCTCTTCAGGAGCTGCTATCAGGGAGAGAAAGTTCAAAATGTGGAACTTTTTTGAAGGTTTTCCTGTCACTGCATTTCAATTTAGAGGGGAAATCAGATTTATATTCAGAGGCACAGGTGAATGAATCTTCCAATGCAAACTTTTATGAGCTGTGATCATTGAATTGCCAATAAACTCACGGAAATTGGCAGCAGACGTTCAACAGCTGTTGCAGAAAGCACTTCAAGGAGACAATATATCCAAACTGTCTGCAAATATAAAATAAAACCTTATGTGAATATTAAAAGCACAACCTGTCATTTTACTACTAGAACAAAGTCATCCATGAGCAAGAATGGAGATAATACAGCACACAACCTTAAATCACAGTTTTAGCTCTCTCTCTCTCTCTCTCTCTCTCTCTCTCTCTCGTGGCCTAAACAAGGATCCTACAGTATAGAAATATATAAAAGAAGGATGAAAAGAAAGAAAATTGTAAACTGAAACTGAAACAAAACTGAACTACAACATAAAAAGCAAACAGCTGCTGGTAGATAGGGAGAGAGACATTTCTTTACTGACAGTAATGATAAGTCGACAAAGGCAGACGATGAAGGTGCATGAATAAGAATTACAAACCAACCAGAGTTAGAATTATTGTTGTTGTTTGCATTCTATCAAATCTGTTTCTACTGCATTTGTTTCTGTTTATTCACCAGTTTGAACCAGTGACAAGTGTTTCAAATCATGTTGGAGAAAGGTTGTGCTTCCCTCATAGACTGTAAACATTAATGGATGAAGCTTGTGACGTCACCCATCTGTTACTGCAGGGGGGCTTTGGAGTCCCATCGATGGTGGTCGCCATGCTGGAAAAGCTGTCTCAGCCTAACTTTCAGTCAACCTAACAACATGCTAGTTAGACCCCCTCAAACTGAACTACAGTATGTTAAAGGCACAGGCAACGTAACTTACCAGAAAAATGTTTTATCTGTTGTTGATGTTTAACATTTTCAGTCAACCTCCCTCGAAGAAACGAGGGTTCACAGAGCTATTTCTTTCTTGATACATGATCAAAACTCCAGAGGATTATATTATCCCCTTTGGCTGACAATTGTTTCCTCTCTGTCAATCTGTACCTCATCATTCTGCGGGAAAAGAACAGTTTGTTGTCCACTTAACAGACCAGAGGTCAAAAGAAAATATTGTTCTCATTGTCTTCCTTTGTGAGGCTCTTGTGGTTAATCAATGGTCTCTGTAACAGAGTGTCTCCATCAACTGAGTTACATTATATGTTCCTGTAGTGTAGCTTCTTGTAAGATCTTAAATCAGCATTTCAGAAAGATTTCTAAAGACATCAATACTTAGAGTCAAACACAAAAAGATGCAAAATAAGTACATGTGCGTGCACTCTTTTAGGCCTGTGATTCAGTTAAGAAGCTTAAGTCTGATTATGTATGCTTTTAAATGAACAATTCTCTCAGAGAGAAACTGCCTTAAAACTCAGAATGTGCAAAGACTTCATGAATGTCTTTATCATGTCTGGTTTTTCATTTCCTGCTTTAAATATTGCAGTGTAACCACAATCATAACTAGGAATGGAACAAGGACCTTAATTGCATATTAAAGCCTTTGTACTCTTATTTCTGTATGAAGTAATTGTGTTAGCTGGAAATCCCCTGAGGCACCTTTGTTTGATATTAACCCAGGACGCAAATCCATTTTAATTGAGTTTCACTGGAATGTTCCTGTAATGTTTTCATGCAATCTGACACATTCATGCTGAGTGTCCACATTTTTTCAACAAAGAGAAAGTGCACTGCCTGTAAAGTGTGTCATAAGTGAAATTAAGTGTCACACTTCTTCCAAACCAGCTGGGTAAGAAGGAAGCATATTTATATTTATAACAGGTGTATTCACATTATGTGTTTACATCTTGGTGAAGGAGGGAAAAAAACATCACATAGAACCCTACAAGAGGGTGGGGTTTCACCGATGGGCTATGATGCTAAAAGCACACCAATGACAACAACCTGAGTCACGTGTAAGGCTTTAACAACACGTTACTGCTGAAAGCCAATGAAGTGTTCAGTGAATTCTGAAGAGCTCTTTAAAAGTAATCAAGCATGTTCAACGAGCTGCCTTTGGAGGAAAAATTCGTAAAAGAAAACACATAAGTAAGATGTTGTAGGTCAGAGTCTGTCAGACAAAGCTCAAGAAGAGTTAGCTAAAGGTAATGAAACAACAGTAAAGTCATAATCCGATGAAATAATTCCCTAAAAGACGTTAAGAAACAGCTGACTACTTAGCTGGATATTTGGACTGTGGCAGGACGCTGGAGTACCTAGAGAGAGAACCAATACATGCACGAGAAAACACGCAAACTTCACATGGGAGCCCTCCCTGTCCCACCAGGATTGGGACCAGGAAGCTTGTGTGCAACAGTGCTAACCACTGCACCACCATACAGCCCCTTTAATAATCTATTTACCTATATCTATTCCAACCAGTTTATACATTTTGATGTGTTTGGTTGACAAGAGGATACTTGAAATCATTGCATATGATTTAGGTCAATCATAAACGGTTTGAATCAGAGAAAAAGTTTAAATCAATATTCTTCTAGGGAACTTGATCTAAGAGCTTATCACTGTCTCATGGGTCCAATTATTTATTTATATAATTATATTATTGTAAGCACGATGGGTTTTTGCAAACTACATTTCAATAATGCTTTTTCAAAATGGTAAATGGACTTGAGCTTGTAGAGCGCTTTTCTAGTCTTCTGACTACTCAAAGCACTTTTATACCTCATGTCACACCTACCCATTCACACCCATTCACACACTGATGGTAGAGGGTGCTATGTAAAGTGACCATCAGAAGTAACTAACCCCATTCATACACGCTCATACGCCGCCGCCGACGAAGCAGCAGGAGCAATTCTGGGTTGAGTGTCTTGCCCAAGGACACAACATGCTGCAGGAGCTGGGGATTGATCCCCCAACCTCGACCGATTCTACCAACTGAGCCACAGCCGCCCTGAACATGGGGCTCCATTAATATGACTGTGTTACTTGATGCTATTATTTAGCCCTTACTGATGTTCTCCTCCTCTCTAGGCCCTTGCGTATGTTCTACTCATATATACTGTATATAAACTGTATACACACAGGGTACATCATATACAACCCTTTGTTCAACACTCACTAACAAGAGACATTTCACAACATTTCCTGGAGATACCACTAATTCAATTATTAATCTGACACCTGTGTTCAGTCATTACTCAGGTAACAGACGCAGGCTATAAACAGTAATGTGCAGTCCAATGTTGTGTTATTTGCTCTGGATATCCCAGCAACAGCAGTTTATATTTCAGCCCCAGGTAAGGGAGCGTTTCTATATTCCTCTCTGTCAGAGTTCACAACAGATTCAACGCTCCAAATATGTCAGTAGGAGGGGCGGGCCGCAGCGAAAGACTGAACTGTTCGGACATTTTCAGACGCTGTGGTAGGTGAAGGTAATTGTTCGGACCGTTACCGTGGTACTACTTCACATCAAAGAGCGCTGGTTATTGAGCGACCCCCGTGCCCTGAGAAAGTGCAAAAAGATTGTTCGGAGACGGAAAATGAAGTGCACCAGGTGGTTACAGAATCCAGCCGGACAGTTTCAAATTAAAAGCAACAGGTGTTAACGCTGTGACTCATGCTCTGTACTGTGATTTATATGTCGACACATATTTCAACCGACACTGCAGGCCTGTACTATCTGCTCTCTTTTAGCCCTCATACAGGAGCTGCCTTTGTCAAACTTCTGCTGACTCATTACGTTAATTATTGATCTGAAGGTTAACTTAGTGACTTACTAACTGGAATATTGTGTAAATCGTTGCCTGTTTCGTTAAACTTCTTAATACTCACACACTATTTAGAATTTTCCAAATGGGCGGTGTTATTTGAGGAGTATTCAAAGACAGGAAAGCACATGTAAAGCCTGTGGCAAAATACAATTAGCTTCATTACTTTTCTTGCTAAACCAAACGTACCGAGTTGTGTTTTCACTTTAACTGGAGACTGCAGCAGAGGATTTCTGTTCGAGCCAAGTGACTGCAAGTGTGTTATGTGAGCCAAACAGGGTATGACAGGATGGAGTGGTCTTAAAGAGGGCTTAATCCAAGTCTTTAGGGGAAACGGGACAGAGAATGATGGCTTTAAAACCTACATTTAGCAACTGTGTGCACTTCTTTTACTAGTCACATGACTTTATGGATTAGAGTTAGGATCATTTATACAAGGGTGAGCTGTAGGAGACTGTCAGTCCATAAACAATCCTTCTTTATATAACAGTAAATCAAAATAGTAACAGTCCTTGTATGACACTTTACTTGAGCAGGTCTAGACCATAAAACCTGTATTTAGTCTCAGTGACATCAGCCACTGGTTACAAATGAGGCGTAATGAAGCCCATCAACGGCAGTCACCATGTTGGAAATGCCATCCCAATCTCCCTTTCGATCAGTTCAGTAAAAGGCAAATAGAGCTGAGGCAGGCCTTGAGCCAACAAGTACAACACACCCACCTGTCAGTTAACTAAGCCATGCCCTAATTATGAAAATGTATTCTCAGGGTGAACCAATAAAGGAATGTGTTATTTATACCAAATGCACTTTTTGAGCCAGGCTGTAAACAAGAGTATTTCTGCTGCAAAAACGTGAATTTTAATATGGGACCTTATGGGGACTCCTCAGCTTTGCTGCCAGCCTCAAGGGGACACTAGAGGAACTGCAGTTTTTTGCCCTTCCACATTGGATTCATTTTCAAACTCTGGAGGTTGTTGCTTGGATTTGACCTGTACTGTAAATCATTTATAGAGACCCAAACTTAACCAACAATAAGTAAGAGCAGCAAGGAAACAAACTTTGTTTTTACCTCATTGTACTCATTGATGGACAACCAATAACCATGACCAGCTTGGCCCATTGGTCTGTAAAATCAGAGGCAGTTCAGACCTCCTGATGTTAACATGTTGTTGTGACCCCTTGGTTTTCGGCGGCTTTGGTTTGTAACCTTTGTATCCAAAAGATCTTAGAATCAATAGACTTTTGTCTGGCGATGATAGAGCCTTTGGGAGTGATGGCTTATTTTCAGGGCTTCTTGTGTAACCATCAGTTATCAATAAAAGACTTTGAACATGACTTTCTTTCAATCTATTCACTGTGTTTACTGTCCAACAAACAACTTTGTTGTTGAGAGACAATGCCAAAGAGTTTATTTTTAGCTGCACTTGCTGAAGATAGCTGACAGCTATCGTTAATTCATGCTTAACTGTAATTGAAAGACCATTAATGGCCAACAGGATAACATCACAGCAGATTACTTTCCACCCTTTTTGCCCTTCACACTGAGCGTTTCTTTTTTAATAAAACCAATGCCAGCTAAAGGCATATAAAGGCTAAGCAACCAAAACCAAAACACTTCAAACCTTGTCCTGCACCTACAAAACCTCAGATCTGTAAATAGTATGAATACTTAAAGTCCACATGAAATGAAAAAAATAATTTACCGGTTTTAATCCAGCATTTCTGTGTTAAATGTATCTTCCATTATCTGCCCAATGAATGAAATATTGGGCAGATAACATTTTAAATATCTGATGACTTATTCTGTACTCGGGGGGGGTTTACTAATTTTTCGAGCATTAATAAGCTTTGTCGAAGCTAAAAATCCATAATTAACACAGGGTTAATACCAACCCGGCCATACAAGTGAGGTTTGCCTTCAGCATGTTTGACTTAATTATATAATAGACCACATAAAATGTGACACATAAAGTCCCCAAAACTAATGTAGAAATGTTTCGTTTCATTTTGGTGCCTGAATCCGTAATACACTGTAGATATCTTAATTTCCTGGACTCTAATAAAATCATGAAACCCCCATTTGTCTCTGAGGTCACTGTACAGCCAGCTGTTGGGGTCATGATTTCGTGGGAAAATTAGCACACAGGAAATTCCATCAGAGCTTTACTGTACATTTGACCATGTGACTCGGTCTTTCTTTAACTTTTTCCATGTAGAAGGTGGCAGACCACCAAGACAACGTTTCCCTGAAAACAGTGAGTAATAACACTTTACAGTTGGTCTCACAGACAGGCACATTCTTGTCCACTGACAACACACACTTACTTTCAGCATTCAAGGCCTTTTCTATTCAGTTGACCTATTATGCTGTTCCCCATTTTTAAACTCACATATAATGTTACAATGCAGGATGCCCATACTAAATGTGGGCATAGTTTCAGCTCATGAGGTAAACGTACTGTATGTTGGAGTAATCTCATGATAAGTCTGCAGAGGGCGCTAAACGGCTTGTTCTGCAAATCATGTGATAGTTTTCCGATATGAAACCAAGAATTTCACAAGACGCCTTCAAGCATCTACAAAAGCCTTTGAAAACTCTTACATAGGCTCTATTCTCCTTGCACGGAAGAGCAGCCCTCCCCTGGCAGCCCTGCAGCTTTCTGCCCACCCAGAAGGTTTTTCAGAGAGCTGCCCAACAACCTTGATCAACAATGACACACTATTGCTCAAGCAAAGTATTTTCTCAGGTAGATTCTGGATCATGCTTATAAAATAGTCATAGTTTACTCAGGGGGGATTTATGTGATTTTGCTGACTAATGCAGCTCCATGGAAGTATCTGGGTCGATTATTTTGATAACAAATTGACAGATATGGCACTCGCATCTTGAAATCAATATATTTCTAAATCTCTGTTTTTCAAAGGAAGGCCCACTGAGCATATGTTTTTATTTCCTACTTTGCGTCATACTTTAAAGTCCCACTCGGTCCCCCTGGGAGCTGACCAACACGACCACAGTCTTCTGCTGCTGGCTGTTTGCGAGCACCAAGAGAGCAGTTTTGGGTTTGGGAGGCTGGTTTCATGACACCTCAGCGTCCCCTCAGGGAGAGGAAACAAATATTAATTTTCCCTGCTCATATTTAACCAGATGTTCTGGACCGTTAGACCATGACCAAGTGTCTCACTCTGGTCCAGACAGAGAGCGTGTCTTGGCAACTGTGGCAAAAAAGTTTGACTGTGGGCATCAGATTTGGAACAATGTCAATGTGTAATATCTGTCATGATTTGGTCTTTGTTTAGTTTGTATTTTGGAGTTTAGTTTAGTTTTTGGTTTTATTTCTCTTTTTCCCTAGTGTTGCTTGTTTCCCTGTGTGTTAATGTTTCCTAGTGTTGTCTTTAGTGTTTCCTGTTTTATTTTGTATTTTCTTCTCCTTGTGTCTCTCTGTGTTTTGTTACATTCTGTGTGCTTTCAGTGTTCTATGATTTATTTTGTTGTCTTAAGTGTTGTCTTAATTCCTGTCTCTGTGTTTCCCCTGTTCTGATTGCCCTGATTGTACTCACCTGTGTTTTGTTTGTTTCACCTGTCTAACTAGTCTCACCTGTGTTGATTACCCCTGTGTCTATTTAGTCTCTGTGTTTCTTCCCCTCTGTGTCGGTTCATTGTCGTTTGTTGGATGTCGTTTGTGCTTTTGTGTCAGTCTTCCTGTGATTCCTCGTGGCTACCTTTTTGGATTTAATTTTGGAAGTAAGTTTTTGTTTTGCCTTAGTGCCTGTTTAGTTTAAATAAATTATTTTTTGTTCCAATCTGCAATTGGGTCCTCCACCTCCTCATTCCAACCGTGACAGAATGAACCGACCAGCTATGGACCCAGCGGATGGATGTTTTTCTTTAGAACTACGTGAGGTAACTTACAACCTCACGTGCATTAGAAATGACATTAAAATGGCTTGCTGTGGCGAGGAGAGAGAGGCAGCTATTTTTGCAGCGCAAGAGGAGATTCACTCAAGGCCATGGCTCAGGCACTTTCTCCCTGAGTGGACAAGAGACTTGTTCTCCTCTTCTTCCCAGCCATGCCAATCCAAGCCTCAGCCCAAGCCTCAACTCAAGCCTCAGTCCGGGACTGAACACAAGCTTCAGCCCAGGCCTCAACCCAAGCCTCAGCTCAAGCCTCAGCTCAAACCTCAGCTCAAGCCTCAGCTCAAGCCTCAGCTCAAGCCTCAGCTCAAGCCTCAACCTCAGCAGCCTGTCTACCAGCCCAAGCCACAGCTTCAACCCAGGCCTCAGCACAGGCCTCAGCAAAAGCCTCAAATCAGGCCTCAGCCCATGTTGCTGCTCAGCTCACCGGAGTCTACGCTGCCCAGCTCACCCGAGTCTACGCTGCCCAGCTCACCCGAGTCTACACTGCCCAGCTCACCCGAGTCTACGCTGCCCAGCTCACCCGAGTCTACGCTGCCCAGCTCTCCCGAGTCTACGCTGCCCAGCTCACCCGAGTCTACGCTGCCCAGCTCACCCGAGTCTTTGCTGCCCAGAGCTCCAGTGACTCTGCCCCTGTGCTCCCCAGTGACTTTGCCTCCCTGTGCCTGGGAGCCTCAGCCTCACTGCGTCCCTGCAGAGCGCCCTCTGCTGCCTGTGACTGCTGAGCTCCGTAGTCCCCCTGTTGAAGAGAGGGGGATTTCTGCGGATTTCCTGTCGGCGGTCCGGCCGATTCCTGCGGATTCCCTGTCGGCGGTCCGGCCGACTCCTGACGTCGCCTCGGCGGTCCGGCCGACTCTTGACGTCACCTCGGCGGTCCGGCCGCCTCCTGACGTCGCCTCGGCGGTCCGGCCGACTCCTGACGTCACCTCGGCGGTCCGGCCGATTCCTGACATCACCCCTGACGTCACCTCGGCGGTCCGGCCGATTCCTGACGTACCCTCGGCGGTCCGGCCGATTCCTGACGTCACCCCTGATGTACCCTCGGCGGTCCGGCCGACTCCTGACGTCCCCTCGGCGGTCCGGCCGACTCCTGACGTCCCCTCGTCGGTCCGGCCGACTCCTGACGTCCCCTCGTCGGTCCGGCCGACTCCTGACGTAATCTCGTCGGTCCGGCCGACTCCTGACGTACCCTCGTCGGTCCGGCCGACTCCTGACGTACCCTCGTCGGTCCGGCCGACTCCTGACGTACCCTCGTCGGTCCGGCCGACTCCTGACGTACCCTCGTCGGTCCGGCCGACTCCTGACGTACCCTCGTCGGTCCGGCCGACTCCTGACGTACCCTCGTCGGTCCGGCCGACTCCTGACGTACCCTCGTCGGTCCGGCCGACTCCTGACGTACCCTCGTCGGTCCGGCCGACTCCTGATGTACACTCGGCGGTCCGGCCGACTTCTGTGTCTCTGTGGGAGGCCCTGCCAACACCTGATTCCAAGTTGGAGGTCCTGCCCACTCCTGTTTCTCAGTGGGAGGTTCTGCCCACTCCTGTTTCTCCGTTGGAGGATCTGCCCACTCCTATGTCTCGGTGGGAGGCCCTGCCAACACCCGTTTCCAAGTTGGAGGTTGTGCCCGCTCCTGTTTCTCCGTTGGAGGATCTGCCCACTCCTATGTCTCTGTGGGAGGTCCTGCCAACACTTGTTTCCAAGTTGGCGGATCTGCCCACTCCTATGTCTCTGTGCGAGGCCCTGCCAACACCCGTTTCCAAGTTGGAGGATCTGCCCACTCTCGTGTCTCCGTCAGAGGTCCTGCCGACTCCGCAGCTTCCTGAGCACTCGTCTGGGGTCCTGCAGACTCCTGCGCCATCGTCAGAAGGCCTTCGGACTCCCCCTGAGCTGGTCTCTGTGTTTGGTCGGCCTCCTGGCCGCCCACCTGAACTGTTTCCTGTGTTTGGTCGGCTTCCTGGCCGCCCACCTGACCAGCTCACTGTGTTTGGTTGGCCTCCTGGCCGCCCACCTGAACTGTCTCCTGTGTTTGGTCGGCCTCCTGGCCGTCCCCCTGAACTGTTTCCCGTGTTTGATCGGCCTCCCGGCCGCCCCCCTGAACTGTTCCCCGTCTTTGATCGGCCTCCCGGCCGCCCCCCTGAACTGTTCTCCTTGTTGGGCCGGCCTCCTGGCCGCCCTCCCGAACTGTCCGGGCTATGTGCCCTGCCTCCAGGCCGTCCGCCTGAGAGTCCGGAGTCCCTCCTCCGGACCCCCTCCACCCACCCTGTTTTGGTTTATTGACGTTTTGGAACGTCTGGGATCCGTCCCTTGAGGGGGGGGTTATGTCATGATTTGGTCTTTGTTTAGTTTGTATTTTGGAGTTTAGTTTAGTTTTTGGTTTTATTTCTCTTTTTCCCTAGTGTTGCTTGTTTCCCTGTGTGTTAATGTTTCCTAGTGTTGTCTTTAGTGTTTCCTGTTTTATTTTGTATTTTCTTCTCCTTGTGTCTCTCTGTGTTTTGTTACATTCTGTGTGCTTTCAGTGTTCTATGATTTATTTTGTTGTCTTAAGTGTTGTCTTAATTCCTGTCTCTGTGTTTCCCCTGTTCTGATTGCCCTGATTGTACTCACCTGTGTTTTGTTTGTTTCACCTGTCTAACTAGTCTCACCTGTGTTGATTACCCCTGTGTCTATTTAGTCTCTGTGTTTCTTCCCCTCTGTGTCGGTTCATTGTCGTTTGTTGGATGTCGTTTGTGCTTTTGTGTCAGTCTTCCTGTGATTCCTCGTGGCTACCTTTTTGGATTTAATTTTGGAAGTAAGTTTTTGTTTTGCCTTAGTGCCTGTTTAGTTTAAATAAATTATTTTTTGTTCCAATCTGCAATTGGGTCCTCCACCTCCTCATTCCAACCGTGACAATATCTTCAGTTTCTTTTAGTGTTTCATTTATTTGAATGACTTTCACTTGCTCTCTAAGTCATTTGACTTTGGACAGAATACAAAAAGACTAAACCCCATACAAGCATTTAGAATCAGTTGGACACCTCTATGAGTCTCTTTGATATAAAGCCAAAAAGCTTTTTGAAGACCAAATGAACCTGTTGTTATACTGTACAGTCACTAAAATTGTATAGGTAAAAGAAATTAAAACCTTCCAATTCTAGTGCAATGGGAAAGGAAAGGTTTTGAACTATAAAAAATTGTTATTGAATCACTTTTTCCAAAAGTAGTCCACAAAAGGTTTCAACTGGGCTGCAGGAATTTACTCCAATTTAGCCACAGAAGGATTAGTGGGGTTATGCCATTTTGTTGGGAGATAATCCCTGACTCAAGGGGATCCTTTTTTTTTATTAGATGTGGGATATAAGGTCTGGGCTGTGTGAAGGTCATTTAAGTTCTCCCCTGGCTGAATTATAAAGAGCAGTTCTTTAAGGTTCTGACTTTGTACTCTGATAAACTATCATGTTCAATCATGAGAAACCTTTGCTGTTAAGGTGGTACCCCAGAGTTTTCTATATTGTCATTATTACCATTAAAATAAATACAACTGGAAGCACAGCCAACCTTTATTCAAAGATTCAAATGACAACATAGATACAACTTTTAACCCTGTGAACTAAGTATAAAGGCACCACTAATTTAGCACAAGGGGGAGTCTTTTTCCTATCTTAAAGGCAGGGTTGGTATTTTTCGAAAAACTAGCATAATTTTTTAGAAAGTAGCATTCCCTCAGTGCTCTGTCTACACCATAGACTGTAAATATGAATGCCTGAATGATGTCAGCCATCTTTTACGGCAGGGGGCTCTGGAGGCTAATCGCAGCCGCCGCCATGCTGGAAATCCTGTCTCATCCTAACTTTCAGTCAACCTAACGACAGACTGAGAGCTAGAGCTGAGGCGGGTTTTAAGCCTCTTGATGAACCGTTACATCGCGCCTACCTGTCAATCATGTCAGCTACGCTACCAACTATGGATAACACGTATCGTTTTCTAAATCAAAACGTAGCCGTTTAAAAAAAATTCACCCCCGTACAGTGTGTGACAGTGATGACAATAACTAATCAGACCTATTTCGTTTTTGTACCAGGCTGTAAACATGTTAATTCATGCTGTAAAAACAGCTTTTTTGCCAGTCATGTGTAAGTGACTTCCGTTGTTCCTGGAGCCAGCCTCAAGCGGACACTCAACGAACTGCAGGATTTTGCACATCCGAATTGGCTTTATTTTTCAAGACCGGAAGTTCACGTCATCCATCGATGAGGCATGATTGGTTCAACAGATTGGTACCTCGTGGCAGACATTGGTCGAAGATTTTATAGCCTTACAACTGCTACAAATGAAAGATTTTCTCCTTTCCTTCCTTCCTTCCTCCATGAGTTATTCATTTCTGTCAGGACCTAAAGACAATATCAACCAAAATCTTAAAAAGTCTATCTGGAGAAAGTTAACCATCTCTGCATTTAACCTCAGACAAGCTGCCGAACAACAGCTCTAAATGATAAAAATTAACATCCAATAGCTTACTGGTTTAATCTGTAGAAAACAGCTGTTAAATGTTACATCTTAAAGGGATAATGAGATAAGATTTGTGTTGTTGTTGTGACCAATAACTTCTAGCTTCTGGTCTTTGTAATATGAGCTGCTGGTGGTGTCTGTGTGTTAGGATACTGAGGTTGGATTGTGTTAGTGGATAGTGTGTTCTGTTGTGGACATGGGGTGTCTCTTAGAAGTAAAGTAGCCTAGTTTCCTCTGGGGGTTATACCTTTGGCTTTTCTTTTATCATAAGACCTGAAGACTCACTATTAATTATAAATCTCAATCACCAAACTGTCTCAGTGAACAGTCTGTACAGTAACAGACAACCATCTTTAATCAGAGAACGGCAGATTTTTTTATGCTGGGCAATCCCCAACTGTGTGTCAACCAATGCAGTATTTAACAGAATGTAATGAATCCATTCAATTTATAAAAGTATGGGGGTGTGAAAGCTCTGGGAGTCTATAATTTCAGCGTATATCTACCAGCTTGAAGCTCAATTACAGTACGTGTCAGAAGCAAAGACCTGAATCAGTGCAAACCTCCCCAAAGGTTATAACTCAGGTAAGAGTTTCCTGAATGAAACAGACAGTTGAGTGTGGGTAAATGGCTTCACAAGAGCATTTCTCATCACTGTGAGATGAATTGCAGCAGATTAAAGTGTCATTGAGGGGCTGAAATAAAAAACTAACAGGAGGTTCAAGTTTTCTGCTGGGATGCGGTTGTACTTTTTGTCTACAGTCCTCTTAAAATAAAATAGGTTACTTATTCCATGTAAAAAGGGGATAAGAAAATGAAACCAACTTGAAAGATAATAAATAAAAAAACATTGTCTTTCTGTTTCAATTGAATTCCTTGGAAAAGGTTAAGGGGAAGGGGAATATGTTTTATATTGATGATTAAAGGTCCCTCCAGGAAATTTTAGGGAATTTCAATTTCATTACGCCTGCAGAATGGCACAGTGTTATCAAACGGAAGTACGCACCCACACACAGACACACAGACATACACACACACACACACACACACACACACACACACACACACACACACGCACACACACACACACACACACACACACACACACTTCAGCCCTTCAACCCAGAGTGTATAAGTTTCCCTCTAAACTTTACACACACACACACAGCGCGGATCAGCCCCCCGTTAAGCAGCAGCAGCAGGAGCAGCATGGCTCTCTTCAACAAGTGGTGGATTTTGTGCGCAGTTTTGCTCTCCTGTTTCGCCCGTTTTGGGTCTTGCAGACAACATAGGGAAGGTAAGATGATTGAAAAAGTTCGACATGTGTAGATTTATTTTTATTTTTACAGAGTTCACTCGTCCTCAAAGCTCGCGTAGTCGTTGAACGGCAGAGAAGGAGGAAAGTTTTCATCACGGAATTCGTGCGTAAAGTTGAAAGGAATAATATCTTTTACATATTCTGCCTGATTGTTACAGGTTGGACTTATGTGTCACCTCAAGTGTTGTGTTAGTTGTATTATTCATATGATATTTAGAGTGTTTTGCTGTTATTATTGCTTTGATTTAATTTGGTGTAAAACTACTTTGGACGCGTATCATTTGCGCTTTGGAGGGACTCTTCAGACTTTTACGACATTAGGTATTGCAGTTTTGCTCAAAAAACACGATCTAATGTATAGTGCTCTGTAACAACACCGCGGTTTACGCAACACTGAGTTTGTTTTGTTGTGTTGGAATCCTGTTTAAATCCTTATTAGTGAGAAGAGTGTGTGGCGTCAGGCAGGGCCAAAGTCCAAACCAACAGCAGTTCTCACACGGGCCAAGACCCACACCTGAACTGCCTGGCACCTCCTCCAGTCCTGTCATGTCGCAACCACTCTCTTGCAGGCGGTAATGAGGCTGTTGGGATTGGATGTCAGATAGTCAGCAAGCTGAGAAAGGTCTTAGAAGAGGCAGGTCTGGGGAGAAATTGTATTAGTGCTCTTCTTCCCTCCTATCCTGAGAGCAAAAGAAGAGCATGTCTGACTTTACTAATGAAAGCCCCACAGTTCAGAGGAAAGTCCAGGGAGATCATTCTAAGCGTGTCAGGTCAGATATTGGCTGAAGGCAGTTGAGAGGTTCAGTGATGAACTAAAACATTTAATGTCAATGTCAGCCTTCTCTTATCTTTAAGAGACATACAGCCGCTTCTATGCATCATTTCCCCTCATTGATGGAAGTCTTAGAGTCTGTGAGCAAAGTTTGTACAAAAGCATAAAAGCTGGAAACTTAATGTTGCCAGAGTGTTATCTATGTGCTTCATACTTTCCTGACATTTCAGCTGGGACATCCATATATGACTGTATTTGTCTAAGAAAGCTTAGTCATTGTAGCATATCTATTGTCTAGTCTGTACTGTGACCCATATGTGACTGGCCTATGTACACAAGTCGTGTTGGGTATGGCCCAGAGCATAATAAATGTATGGGAAATAAGCTCCCTTTTCCATAGACTTGTGCTTTTAGGATAAGAAGACACTTGTTACCTTGACAGATATGAGTCCTTTATTCACAGCCAGTTCTTGGTGGGTGTAAAAGAGGTGTATTAGCCGAAGCTGTTGTATATGCTATACATATGCTATATGGTTCAGAGACGGACACTTAAATCCAACATGGAAGTATCTGTTTTTTGGCATACACATGGTTATCTCCAAATGCTATATTTGCTTAGGTTACAGAAAACTGTGTGTCTTAAGTTAGAAAAGTACATGGGGTAGGTTACTCCAAGGTTACTTTTGGTTTCACATGGAACACAAACTTTAGTTTATGGTTGTCAACATGTCAGATACTAAAAAACTTTTGGAGACCATGAGGTTGAAAATATGGGGCAGCTCCCTTTTAATTTGAAATGTGTCTTTTGCATACGACAATTTACTATTATAACATATTTTTAATATTTAGATGGAGGCAGAAGTTTAGCTGAATTTCTGGATATTAATGACAAGAAATTACCCAATATTAGGAGTCTAGGACTCGTATTTTTGTACCCAAAGAAGCATTAGTAATGTTGCTTGATTTTTACTAGTATCATATCTAAATTTAAAATACTGGTATGGTGCAACCCCACTTGGGCTTTGATAAAGATCTTGTGGTTGTTTGGCCTTTCTGCTGCCCCTGACTGTTGCTGATCTTTCCACCACATCACTAAGAGCGGTTTATCAGAGCGGCTGATATCGCTGCAGATGGGTTTTCTTTGGAGTTAGTTCAAAGCCTTTGGTTTTAATGCATAGCCTTTGTGCCTGCTGCATGTTTAACTCCCAATTAAGACAATTAATAACGATCAGACCATTTGATATCATATAACACACCCAAGCCAGTAACATTAGGCTTTGAAAGCTGCCAGGAATTTACATCTTACTTTACCAACGAGAGACTCTTCTTGAACGTCCTCACGTTTTGTAAGTGTGCAGTAGTGTGACTGACAACATCAGTAGCACTTCAATTGCCTCATTTTTCTGCTGCAGTTTTGTTTTAATCAGAAATGAAATCTTGACATGATGCTCTTATCCGAAGATGAAACTGCAAAAGAGTAGCAGTATGAGTAGCTTGAAAGTTATTCTTTTACAGAGCCTTGAAATAATTCTGAATATTGCAAAGTGATTCAGTTGTCTTGTGTTGTAGGAGGATGCATCACGTGTTTATTCATTGTGAGTTATAATAAACCTGATTATAATCTGCTTCAGCATTTATTTTCCAAGATTCCGTATCTCTTCCTTAACTAAACAGTTAACATATTTAGCATTTAAGATAATCAGGTTCCCAATAAGCCATCTGCTCATGTATTAGTGCTTCACATTTGCAAACACGTTTAACCTTTTAACCTTAAAGCAAATTAGGAAAAATATGCCGAGTATTTGAATGCTCTTGTACAATAATCAAGCCTCCGGGCAGTTTCAAAAACACATTACTATTTGGAAATTAAACTGTGCATCCATCAAAGATGCATCCATACAATCCATGGGTAAATACAAAGAGGCAATTCAAGCTATTTTACAGCGGCCTTTCAATTGGTTTTTATCCATAAAAGAACATTAGCTCTTAGCATTTGCATTTCGTTTAGGTATGGGTGAGAAGGAAAACAATAAGGGACTCCCTAAGCCTCTGTGAGACCTAGCATCAGTATCAGTATTACACGGTCTTGCTAGCTTCACTAATCGTGTCGCAGAGGCGTAAACATTGTGTCTCATTAATTTGCGGAGAAATTTAATTAGATGCTCCCTTGCTGTTTGAAGTGGTCTTTTTATTAGGGAGCCTCGGGCCATGGATAGAGAGGAAAGTGTGGAGTGTGTGCCATCTTAATTAGCAGTTGCAATGAAGAGAAGACTTAAGAATAGTATTCTCCTAAACTGTCACTAAAAACCATTTGAGTCCATTAGATCAATACACCTCTAAATGGAAGGTGTAGACACTTCCCTGCCTTCGTAATTAGATGTTTCCTAATGTTTTCTGCACCACTATGAAGGCCTTTGGTTTTTGTAATGATAATGTCTGTTGGGTTTAAACATGAATCTCAACTTGAAGAAGTTTCACTGCAGCAAAAGTAGCAGCTTTTGCTTGAGGCAACACAAGCATAATAATACCGATAATTAATGATCTAACTATGTAAAAAATGTTCTTGAATGATGTAATCCCTACCAAGTGTTACTGCCGTTCTTGAAGTAGTCAGTAGTATATTTCATGCCTGTATCAGGAAAGCCTTTTTTGGTGAGAGTCAGCACTAATTGTTTCTTCAGGGCCTCCACCAGAAATCTCTCTTTCTCATACCGAACAAGGAAGAATCAATGACACATTATTTAAGATCAAACCATGATCTTTTCTTCAAAGAAACTGTGTTTCTGTGCCTTAAACAAACAAAACGAGGCTGCACTTCAGTTATTTTAAGGCACCAGAAAAGAAAGATTGTGTTAGTTAAAAAAAGAAACTATAAAAGAAGGAAGTGCTTAATAAATGTACATCTGTTGTCACTAGAGTGTCTGAATACTGCTGTTTGTTTGTGTTCTTTTCTTTTTATTAAATAACATGGTAGGCTGTAAAAATAATTCCCTGTTTGAACTTGTCTGAATCTGAATCTGATGCTACATCCACGATGCTAAGCATGTGGTGTAGGCTACTTGTGACACTATATACGTGGCGCTACGTACGTGATGCTACTCACGTGGCGCTACGTACATGACGCTACATACTAGACGCTACTCACGTGGCGCTACGTACATGACGCTACATAGTGGACGCTACTCACGTGGCGCTACGTACATGACGCTACATACTAGACGCTACTCACGTGGCGCTACGTACATTACGCTACGCATGTGATACTACGTATGTGACACTATGTGACCCATACATGACGCTATGGACATTAGGGCTGGTTGAAAATATTGATTCATCAATGCATTGCAATTATTATTTTCCCATTTCAATATCGATTCAGGGAAATCCTGAGATCGATTTTTTTCGTTGTAATGACGCCCCTCTCCACTGGGGGCACTGTGGATGCTGTGAATTCAGGTCAGGCACAATTGTGCACTTTAGATCACACTGTACTTTAATGTTTTATTTTTTATTCATTAAAGAATAATGCAACGATAACATACATTTTTAAGTCAGTTTGTTCTAAACCAATAAAAATAATGCACACATAATGATTTAAGAAATATCAGAAGGTACTGTGATGAGTTATCTGGGTATTTTTGTCATCTATGCTTATTATTAAATCGATATGGAAGCATATTGATCAATATCGATTTGAATCGATATTGAATTGAATCGTGACCCAAAGAATTTAAATCAAATTGAATTGTGAGGTTGTGAACAATACCCAGCTCTAATGGACATGGCGCTTTATGTGACTCTATGCAGGTGATGCTATGCGCATGTTAGCTTATGTATTATTAATAAATCAGTTAAGATTATTCAACACTGACTTCAGTTTACAGAAGGGAAATAAACCCTGAAGTCCTATGTTGGTTTGACACATCTTTCTCTTACAGACTTACGCTCTATGGCCTAAACCTTTTAGAGAACTTTGCAGTTGCAGAAAATAAATAATGACTTTGAAATTCTGGGTAGTCATATATCTCTGTCTACACTCTTGTTAATGGCCAAATGTTTTTCTCAGACGCATGTTTAAGAATCCTGCTTTTTCTGGCTCTGGTCGTAGACTGCATGGATTAAATTAAAATTGCCAGTAATGAACATGAGTTGTTTCTGTGAGTCATAAAACCAGCAAGAAACACATAATCTTCGCTTCAACAAAGCTTCAAATGCGGCCTTAAATTAGAGCCTCCAAAAGGGCTCTTCAGTCATCATCTTTCTCACCATTACTGCCTTGCACGTTACTTAGAACCTCAACATGTGACATTGTTTTGAATTTAAAAAGTAAAACTTCATTGAATCCCATAGTTGCATGTGGCCTTTTATTGACATCCCCGGCTTGCTTCCAACACAGCATGGCTGACGCCTGTAGCTAATGGGCGACTTGTCTCGTTATCTTGTGTTTTTGTCTGTCTTTTCTACCCACTGTCTCATTTAATTACAGTGACAGTACAGTGGATACTCCGATGTAGCTGATATAGAATAAGTGCGCTGATACTTTACTGAGTAACGATGCCCCCCAGCTGAGTTGGATCCATGAACTCATTATGACTCTCTCCCTCATTATGTAATGTGAGTGACTATGAACAACTTGTGATTTCGTGCGACTTAAACAATTATAGAGTGCTACAGAGTTCAAAAGTCCAAGCTGAATCATCTGCCAGAGTATGAAACAAAAGTCACCGTGGTATATAATGTGACAGAGGGAGTGCTGTAATGTTTTTTGGGCGTGAGTACTGAAACAAAGACAGGAATATGAAGCCTTCTAATTTAGCCAGTGAACTCCCAGCTATTTTCTGAACAATACAGAGTAAACAATAGACTATGATACGACCTAACCACATGTTAACCGTATTATAATATAGAACAAAGACGCTCAACCCAAAGACTTTGCTCCGGGGAAATTGGTCTTGATTGTTGAACCTCTGAATCACTATACAGTTCAAGATAAGGAGATGACTACATAGCAGCATGGTGAAGCTATCTGCCTTGTGTGAGTAAACGCCTGTCCAATCGAGGTTGACACAGCACTTGAGATGACGAATGTGGTCGTAGGAGCATGAGCCATAGGTTAATATGTGTGTCCTGTGCACTTCCACCAAAGGAAACATCCCTGGCTCTAAACTTAAAGAAAAAGGCTTCATCTCCAGTTTATTTTGACTCTAACTTGATATGATGGTTAAGTAAGCCTTTTTCGTGCAGTAACAGCAGTGTAGCCACAGAAATCAGCGCAGTTCAAGAGCAAACTTGTTTCCAAAACTGATAGCCTAGACATCTTTGTGCTATCTTATTTGCTTACTAGTAGAAGAAGATAGCACAGCTCCCAGGCCATCGGCTAATGTGTTTCCATTTGAAATGTGTTTGCTGATGTGATGGAACTGTTGGAAAAATACTGGCTGTACACCCAATTGTTATTTTTCTACATCTAAAATGTCAGAAAAGATAATTTAGCGTTTTCATCCCTAGCTTTCCTTACTGTCACATTCATTGGAGGCAACATCTCCCAAAATAGAAAATCTGGATTGAGTTTTGTTTGCTTTAGCAGCATGCCAAAAGATTTCAAGAATCTAATGGAAAGTTGTGCTTGGCAGGTGTTTGAAGAAACTTGTGCATTGTTAAGCACCTTCCCTGTTCACTAATCAAATATTCTCTTCATGAGAAAACTTTTTGGTAGCTCTGAAATGAGCGGTAAATTACATTGTTGGCTGCTTTAGATTCATTATTATGTTGGGCCTTCATCAGGTACCAGACAAACCAAGCACGCCAAGTCATTCATCAGGTAAATACACAAACCACTGTGTTGTTTCAGCTTCTACAATGCGAGGATTTGCTGCATTTGTTTTGTACTACCTCCTTGCTGGTGATGATCATAGCTGGAGGCATTATGTTTGGGAGAGAGAGTAAGAGCTTCTCTCAAACTGGAATGCTTCGTTGAGGCATATAACCTCAAGACAGTCGTTTTAAGATTCTCTTATTGTTAATTTGATATACAGTATTTGGGTTTCTGGCTGTTAGACTATTGAGGAATCACTTTAGATTCTACATTTCCATTTTTCAATAGTGTCTGGCCCTTTTTATTAAATAATTCATACATGAAAGTAGTTGATTGAAAAAACTCGACACATTTTGGGAGCGTAGATATCTTGTTAATTATGGGATGTGTGGCAAATGCCCCTTGGTTGACCCTTTTGTTCACATTGCAGAACAAGGCCTCCACGTGGTCGAGATAATGTCAGGATTCAAGTTGTTTTTTTCCTACGATGTCAGTGTGTTGATTATACTGCCTGTCTTTAACTCATTGTTGTTTTGTTGCTGTGGTCGTGACCAGGTTTCTCTGGAGAATGAAATCCTAATGTCATTATTAGAAACTACAGCTTTAAAAAAAAAAAAACAATTAGATTTGATTGAATAAAACTTTAGTGCCCATAGGATAATTTGATTTGCACCGAAAGCACAAAAACACAATATAAGTGAGAAAAGACGTCGAAATCACACAGGACAGCACATAACAACAACATCATTTAAACACAAACATTAAAAGCGTCACATGATGGGATTGCAAGTAGCTAGTTCAGTAACGTGCAGTCTGCACTAACCTAACTAAAGATCAGAGCTTGTTGAGCAGCTGAATGCTGCGTGGTACAAAAGACGTGATGCTGGTCATTCTGTACCTGCGCCCTGAAGTCAAGAGTTCAAACTCTTACTATACACTTTCTCACACAGAGAAGAGACTTGCTTCTTTTTACAAATCCATGCCAGACTTTGTCAGATGCATGTGTTACCTACGAGTCCATCTTCTTGGAAAAAGGATGGCTTGGTCAGTAAGATTACAGAAAGGCCAAACAGACGTTTAAAACAAGCCAAAGTTAATGGAGTGTCTTTTTCTTCTCTTCAACTGACTGACCAATGAGGATTTCCTAAAGTGATTTGTGTTATACCGGTTACACATTTTTTTTGCCGTAGACTGTGGTCCTTTTTTTTATGTCTGTTGTTTGAGTTGGGAAGATTTGCACTTTTGTCTAATATTCCACTGATACTACAGTTTGGGTGGATGAAAGCACTATTATAAAGTTTCAAATTTGAATGAACTTGAACTGTTGGGGTTGTTTTGTTGGATGCATTGTCTCCTGTGGTGCCGGTGTAACTCATATACTGTCTGGTTTTTAGTTATGTTGCTTCATTATTCCAGCAGCACAGACAGACCAAAGTGTTAAGCACAGATATCTCTCTATCTGACTGCATACGCAGTGTGTTGTATCTTAATGGACAGTGTTTGAACATGGGAGTCTGCAGCTAAGGAAACATTGTTAGTGTGTTTACAGGAAACTCTAATCTCTTTATGTTGCCACATAATTGGACAAATATTTCACATTTTGTACGGAGTTGAATGACACGGCAAGGACACTAATTAGGGATATAGCCCTGTGTTATTCTTTCCTTACTAACTGAAAAGAGATACTGATATCTTTTTTGAGCCTGGGAAATTCAACCGTCCATCTGCAGATGGATAAGATTATGTTAGTTTTTACTGTATGAGTCGCACTTGTGATAATTGTAAGGTTTATTTTAGGCAGAGAGTTCAGGAAGTGATGTGTCTTACAGGATACTGAACTTGTGGAAGATAACTGTGAGTCACTTGGAAATGAGAGATGTTATGATGCTTAAAATAAAAGTAGAAATATACGTTTCCTCGCTAGTGTAATCATTTAATTCTATACGTATATGTAAGCTCAGGAAAAAAAAACAAAATGAAGGATTTCTGATGAAATTCAGCGGAATAATTCTTGATATCATTCAGCAGAAAACACCTACCTGCGGTCAGAAGAGGGTGTGCAAACTAATTGTAAGCTTTGCACTCAACCGTGGCAGCTACTGTCAGCGGAGTGAACAAAAGGTTTAGGGAAGAAAAGAAAGAAGTGAACTAAGTCTGAACTTGTCGAAGGAGTGCTCAAAGAAATCGTGTGATGAAAGAGTGATCATTTTGTGTTAGCTTCGTGCCAGTTCAGAAGAGGTGGGAGTGGATGGCTTCTTGTTTTTAACAGCTTGCTGTTGATTGTCCTTGACGTTGGGATTTCTGCAATTCTGTGCTCCAGAATGAGTTGATTTGCTGAAAGTGACGCATAAAGGACTCGTGCTGATGGATGAAACCCAACACGTTGAGGTTGATTTAACATATCAAGTGTAACTGACAGAAACAACATCTATATGGGATGCAGATTGTTTGATAATTGATTTTTGTTTTCTTTCAACCCTTTGATTTCTGAGATTATGTAAGGCTTGATGACAAGCTGTTTCAGGTTCAATGCAAGTCATTTAAAAAAGAAAGACATATTGCACCACTCATTTCCTGTGCACAATGTTTTGTTTACTTTAAGGTAACATATTGTGCAAAATACACTTCATCATGTTTTTCTAACACTAGTCTGTCTACGAATCACCCAACTATGAGAAAAGTCCATCCTCTCCCTCTTTTGCCTGCTCCACCTTTCAGAAAATGTATGCTGAAGATGCTAAACATGTATAAAGCATAGGCCTACCTACCTACCTAATTTTAGCACCTAGCTGAAAGCTATTTAAGTACAGCTTACAGAGATGCCACTACAGACGGTCAACGTGTGTTTCGGCAGACAGTATATCAAATACCAGCCATGTGCTGTTTAAACATTTTTAACTATCTGCTTTAATTCACAAAAATAGCCAAAGTAGCAAAAGTACAAAGAGCTGTAAGCTAGCTAGAAACGGACACCAACGACCATTTTTTGTGAGAATGCATCTTGGTGTTTCTACTCTCCATTAGTCTGACCTTACTTTGAACTCACATGAACTTTGTTTTTTTCCTTTTGCCCTTCATCTCTGTATGTTTGAGGCAGATTGATATGTTTCTGGCAGCTCTGCAAACTTTATACTTTAGTTGAAACATTTTCAACTCGCACTCACGCATCTTCCCATCAATTTGTGTCACCTCGGGCAAATTCTCATCCTCCCATTGAAGTTTCAAGCAATCGCACCACCAATAAAATTCACATCTTGTACTGTCAGAACACATGGTAAGTCCTTTTTATCTGTAACTATAATTTGCCCCTGTGATCCAAGCAGCAGACGCAGGGTTAATCCCTCTCATGAAAGCCCGCTTTCAAGCTCAACTTACTCACTCTTACGAAAGCTCACCAATTGCAAGTGAAAGAAAGACACACTTTTTCTCATTTATGTTGTTTGAATGATAGCCTGCTTTGCAGAAAAGGACCGCTGTATTGATCTGCTCATCTAATCAAGAGTGCATCTACAGTACAATCGGCCGAGGATGACATTTGCACAGACGGGAAATGAGCCACTTGCTTTTGCTTTCTCTCTGTGTCGCATTGATTCAGCAGTGTAATCACATCCACAGCACGGGGGAGGAGGATAAGACACAAACATCCATGTCTGCAGCCTGTAGAGTCCTTGAGGGTCCATTCAATGCTTGACAATTGATGGCTTTATTGTATGTGAGGTATTGATGATGGCTTTTGAAGAATAGGCTTTTAGCTAGGCTTCTCAGGCTGCACAGAATAGCAAATTGCCACACTGCACTGTGCAATACAACAGGTAACTTTTTCCACATGGTAAAAGCTCTTAGAGGTAGTTCAAAAGCCAGTGGCATGGTCTCATCCTGTGGGAATTATTGACTTGCAAAAGTGTAGTCTTTTCACAGATTTTCTGAAAGCAAATAAAGACGACTCGGGGCAAACAGAGTGCTCTGGAAACACTGCTCACACTCATCACAGTGGTGTGATAGTGTAGGGAGAAGGCCTTCATCAAATTCAAGATATTGCAATATGTGATAACCCAATATCCCAGCATTGCAGTCCATATTGCAAGGCTGCAAAATATAAATTTCTGTTTCAATGAATCTTGATGAAAAACTTAAACCTCGGGAAAAAAAACAGATCTTACAGCGGATGTGTCTCACTGGGAGCATAATAGCCTTGATGTCACACCTCTCTACAGTATGTGTTGCTGTCCCACAATCTTATTAAGTCAACAATCACTGTATGTATTTTGTGTTGTTTGCCTGCATTTCAAGTACTGCTTATAGGTTTGTTTTGGCTCCAGGGAAAATGAGACAGCAAGCATTTGTTTGGGGATTGTATGTTTAGTTTTTTTTTTACCCTGAACAGCTCTTTGAAACGGACTTTGTGCAGTATTAATAATGTATGCAACAGTTAGTTCAAAACCAAGCAATCTAATTGGACAAAAGGCGATCCCTCCTCCTAAGCCAGGAGTTCTGACTACTCTTAATTGACATTTACAGCTGACAGAGTTTGTATTTATTAATCTATTTCATTCATCAGAATCACATAACAGACTCTAATTTTACTGGTTTCATGATACAATTATTTTCTTTTAACATACAAGGAAAGGTTCATACTACATTCATACTGCTCTGTGGTATTGCTTTAATATCACACGAGAGGGAGAGATACTGAATATCAGCCTGTGGCCTCATGCCTATACGAATCACAGCAGGGCTGATATTCATCACAACATCCCTCCTCTAGTGTGATATTGTTTGACTAACATTTACAGGCTAGATTAACAATTTATTTGAATCACGATCATTTTGATTGATATTGAGATCATGACCAGGAAACATGAATACTTATTGATTTCACAACATCTGGATCACATCCATTTATCGAACCGAAACACAAGCAACACATAAAAATAGATAAGTGAACATTTAAATCAGGGGTCTCCAACCTTTCTTCATCTGAGAGCTACTTTGAAAAAATGAAAGTGGCCAAGAGCTACTTGCATCACATCGCTCGCATTTATTTACATAGCACACATCAGCTGAATGAAGCTACTGTTTGTACACGTGTGAAACTGCAATAAACCAAAGCTTATCAATAATCTTAAATTCACATCAAGGTCCAAGGAAAAAACATGAATATTTGACACTTCTTATTGTGCCACATAGTAAGCTATGTTACTGAAAATTCACATCAATGTCCAAGAAAACATTACTACTTTACACTTGTATAAATATATGAATAGTGTAGCTCCCGAGCTACCAGTTGGAGACCCCTGATTTAAATATATACAAATAATAATATATGATAATAAATAACGGAACAGAAACATATTAACTGTGTACGAGTAGTAGTGATGTTCTCTTGTGGTCAAAATGTAACAACAAACTTGTGTTTTGAACGAGTGGACTTACATGAGATTGTGTAGTGTGTGGATAAGTGTGTCTTTAAGGCTATTATACTAATTTATAGTGATGGAATTTTTTAAATATATATATAACTTTTGGAGTAACATGAGGCCAATATCCCAATGAATGTCAGAACCAGAATGATAGAGAAGACTTTTACATGTCAGAGTACAAAGGTAGCAACTTTCCTTTAAATAAAATCGCTGTAACAGGCATCACTTCGTAACGGGCTTTTGTAACAGCTGAAATGAAAGCGATTTAGTTGCCACATACTAATTTGCTTAAGCTTTGCCCTGATTGCGGCACAGTTTGCATGCACATCTTGACAAATGTGCTCACCCCTCTGCATCTGATCCCTGATCTCTTGGGGAGATACAGAGGGCGTGGTCGTTCTAGTATAGCTCCTGATGGCACAGTGGAACATGGGGGTGAGCCACCTGCAATGCTTTAAGCTTAACTGGGGATCAGAAAGAGGTAATTCATTTGCATCCCTTCTTTGAATGATTTAGACTAGCAATTCAAATTTACAAGGAGGTTTATGTGACTCAAGTCTTACAGTTTTAAAGATATGGGACATTTGCTAGGTGAGCAGTACAAAGAAACCTGAG
This sequence comes from Tautogolabrus adspersus, assembly GCA_020745685.1. Taxonomy (NCBI): domain Eukaryota; kingdom Metazoa; phylum Chordata; class Actinopteri; order Labriformes; family Labridae; genus Tautogolabrus; species Tautogolabrus adspersus. The sequence goes on along the minus strand of CM036548.1, from coordinate 24,142,237 downwards.
CAGAAGCCAGTATGTGGAGAAATATCCCAAATGATTAAGAAGCAGGTAATACTGGGAGGCTTCATAGACCCTGTAAGAAAACCAGAGTAAAATATTTTAGAAACTGTCAAAGATTTTACTGCCTGAAGTGTTGAAAGTAGTTCTTAATAGTCTGTCAGCCTGGCTGGCCAGGGACTGAATCCCATTGAGGCTTTTCTCTCGACTGTTTCATCTATTCCTCATAGCTCTCGTTTGTGCCCATTTTAAATAGTTCTTTGTTTTGTGGGACCAGGTTTTTGTTAAGACATTCTTCTGGCCTACATTTCTAAATGTGACACTAATTATATTAACCACTGAATTGTAAAGCTGCTTTAAAAAGACACTACTGTGCTGACAGAACACATTTCTTGATACATATAATTTGAATCTTGATATTTAAAAAACGTTTCTGCTTCATTGCTGCAACTTACAAACAAGCAGCTGCTCACAAATTGTTACTTTCCCGTAGTGTGTAGGAATTGAATTCATGTACCGGTAGTTAGATTTTATGCAACATTAGAATTTCTTAATTAAAATCACAGTTGTTCAGAGCCCTTGTTGCACTTCAGGCAGCTGCTGAAAAATTAATGTAATCACATTGCAATATACTTGCACTCTTTCTATTCAAAGCCTTTTTTTCCACCCTTGAACATTTTCTATTAGTGGTTTGAACACCTCCACTCTGGTGAATCATTGCACTGTTATTGCATGTGACGTGATGAATAATTCACTGAATGTTTTGTAATTGGGATCTTCCCAAATTGGCAGATGGTGCCTTGGTACTTTCTCCCCCTTCAGGCTTGTGCAACTTATGGCAAACTTACGCCCACATCATTGCTTGCCATATGCTCCTTCTGGGCTGACAAATCGCCATCTTTTGTACAAATCAAAGGGCTAAACATTTCACTACTACAGATGCATGCTTGATTTCTTGTGAAGGCATGGCTGTTTTTTAGGATACGTGTCACCTACCCACAGCTTAGCTAGTCTGATACACTGCCATTAACTTGCAGCCTGGAAACGAGTTTTGTCCAATCGATTTTTCTGAGAAGCAGTCGAGACCAACTTTAATTGGCACTGAGTAGGATTGTTCGGTTCACCAGCTCCCGGACTTTGCAAATGTCAGAGCCGGATTTGGCAGAATCACTGAAGCAAGAGGGATTGCAGGTTCCCACTGTTGTTTTGTTATCCAGACCGGATGGGAAACAGGTAGGGGCTCAACTTAGATATTGCCAGGAAAAGATAATGCCATCATAAGGGGAGAGTGTGGAGATTTCCTTCACTGAGCAGAAATAAAGTCAGCTGATTAAAGCAGCTACTCAAGTTTGCAGCTGCTGGGAAGGCGAGTCGAAGCCATGAAAAGGCAGACTGAAAGTTGGATTTCTTTTTGTTCAAACATCCAGAGCCTCCTGTTTGAAGGAGCAAAATGAGAAAACCTTTAGAGGTATGGGTTGGAAAGAGCAAGTTGAGACAAATGTGTAATCAATTTTAGCAAAGACAAATAGGTCTACAAAAGCTATCGAGTTGTGGAGCCACAATTAACTCGCTCATTGCATCGCTCCACCCTCATCACCTGCCATGCCAACATGCAGGATCTGATTAAAAATGCATGGTCTCACAAGCCTTTTATATAATTAAGAAGGTTTCTCTGCAGTGCTACAAAACAACAACAGAAACACAGTCAGTAATGGCTTCCGTAAAGACCTGAAAGCTAATGTTATGGTACAAGAGTGTTATCATTCATGGAACTGTACAACAAGTGCAAAGTTTTTCCATTTTGCTGGCTCCAGCAGCAATCAAACCAGTGGTCATTGCATAGTTTGTTGCATGCTTTATGTACTGAGCTTTACAGCACCAGGCTTAGATGATGCCCAAACTCAAACACATTCACTAACCACCGCAGTCTTCAGGGTTACCCTAGTCTGTTTCCGGACACTATGAGCTCCCATTGCTCTTATTGTGAAGTGGCAACAGATTTCTCCCGCCGGCACAGTTGCTCAGTGTTTCAGGGGGATTCCTTTGATCTGCTGGAGAAAGTGCTTTGGCAAGTGCTTGAGGCCCACTTTGATCTGCCATCTTCACGCGCTACAGGAAGTGCTGTCCTTGTTTGCAATATTGCTACAGGAATGAGGTCTATCTCTCTATCTTGCCTTAATGAGCTGCATTTAGAGGTGTACTGCACAACTACTGTAATTGTGTATTTATAGTCCTCGGTATAACACCCTGTACTCAGGTTCACCCTTTTTAAACTGATCATTACCTTACATTTCTCTCTCTCGTATAAGGTACCAAACATCCCAGCTGTTCCCAAGTGTCATAAAATATGTGTACTGTATATGTAGAAGGACGTAGGAGAAAAAAGTTGTCTTTTCAAAAGGCTCTGAGAGGGTTCTTACTCACTTACTCCACAATGTCTGTTTGTTAAGTACCCTGCAATGAGAATGCTGCATTTATTGTATCCTTGGTGTGGAAAAGAACTCTGAGAGGTGTTAAGCACTCACTTAAATGTCCTGCATCCTGATAAAATTCCTGCACTGCGTCCATGAGAAAACACATGGGCACATGCAAGTACATTAAGGGCCCTAGCTTAGGTGTTTAAAAGTATGGCCACCCAAGGTTAGTAGCCCTGTTAAAAATGCATTTGCATCTGCAAAATGGCTCCAAGAACAGTTTCTAATAGATGCAATTTTTATTTTGATGCCCATAGCAGGTTAGTAGTAAATGCATTGCATTTAATGGATTGCCCTAATGGATGTGTTGGTCATATTTAAATGGGGGGCTCAGGTGCATGGGTGGTGAATCCCTATCTTAAGGTATCAGAAAAAAAGATGATGTCATTGCCCAACAAAAACCTTGGCTATTACCACAATGATGCATTCATTTAACATGTCGCTCATTTTCCTAAATATTAAGGTTGGGGGATTAGTCAACTAAACGATTAAAACATTGTGACCCTTGCTAGTCAGCAGCAGAATTATTAGTCGGCTAAGCTAATTATGAATATTATTTTAATGTAGGCCTGCAATGCCAGTAGATCTTGCGATATTGTAAGATGTATACAGCCTCCTGCCACTAGCCGGGTTGTAGCCTTGATTGATGGGCCTGCACTCCTCGCTTTACTGGCCCAGACGTAAACCAGCACAGTGGCAGGATGGTATCTCATAGGAGCAGCTGTGTCACGTTAAACTGGTATATAATCACTCACATGCTCGCACTCCTAACCCACTCGGTTTAAAAAGATAACACAGCTTATCACGACAATGACTACTCAAGATATATGGTGTTTTCTCACTGTAGTTAACTAGTCTGAATTTAAATTTCTGTTTAATCGACTGTGAAATTAGTCACAAGGCACATCCCTAATGAATATTAGCGCATCTTCTGGTGTTTAGTTAAATAGACAGCTGGCTTTTGTTTCACCCATCTCCTGGGATCATTTTACTGATGTTCTTTTGATGCCAAAGTATGACATGCTCCCCGCCTCCTCTTTCCTCACCTGGTTCACCACAGGAAGATCCTACTCTCTACTCTAGCCCTGCATGGCCAAAAACTTAAGCCTGAGACCGAGCTCTCCCTCATGAGCAATCTCTCTGATGCTCACACAAAAACAAACACATTGTTGTTGGATTTTTTTAAGATTGATTTTTGTGCTTTTTGTTCCTCCGTCAGAGAGAGAGGACAGTGGATAGAGTTGGAAATCGGGGAGAGAGAGAGAGAGTGTGTAATGACAATGGTCACAATTCAGTTTCGAACCCATGCTGCTGGCGATGAGTACTACAGCCTCTGTGCATGGGGCGTGCAAACTAACCCCTCGGTCACAGGCGCCCCTTATCACATTGTTTCTAAGTAAAAAGTGAATGTGAGAAATCTACTGGTGGGCATTCTTGCCTTGGTTCCTTTTTTCCAGTCACATACTTGCTCTCCTGACCACTCTCCATCATTTCTTGAGCAAGGGAAGATCTGACAGACTTCCCTCGTGAGCCTGCCAACCTCTAACATGACATACAGTGACACAGTATTTGGACTCCTGACAGGTGACTGTGTCCACTAAAAATCTGCAGTAATAAGGTTGGGACACTATCCAGTTTTATAGATACTTTTCCCTTCACTGGACCTTGAGCCACCAAGTAACTGAACTTACAGTTCACATTCTGTGAAGACTTATAGAAACAGACACACATTAGTGCATAAACAGATGGAAACTAGTGAGCCTAGCAACATTAAGGCTATAAATAACTTTTATTCCACCACTATTTCAAAGGAAGGTCACTCAATAACACAGGAGTTTTTTGTACTTTCTTAATTAAAATTTGGTACAGAAAAATATCTAGTCCTTGAATTCAATAAAAGCCTTGTCTTTTCAACTCGCCCAAGAATAAACAAAGAAAAAGAGAAATGGTGTGTTCCATTTAGGGCTCTTTCCGTGTTCTACAAAACAGACCGTAACCCTTTTAAGTCCTTCATACAAATCAGACGAATAAAGCAGCAGTTTCAAAATGTGCACAGAAATAACAACCCCACACCTCATTTGTTCAGTTGTTAAACCTTGGGCCAGGCTGTGACTCACCCTCAGCCCTTCATTCGCTCAGAGCTCGTCATTGATTCTTACATTTCAGGCCTTTCTACTCTGACATGGATGATGCACTCTTGGGCGCACGCGTACTGCTCTAAACAATTTTTTCATCCCAGCTTACTTTTATTTGATGTAGTTTGTACCCATTGTTTCATAAACCATTTAGTGAAGTGACAAAAGAAATGTTAGCAGCTGTGACTAACCTAACTATTAATATATAACTAAGGGATACTCAGTTCATCTATGAGTTGTTCAATTTCATTGTATTGGCAAATCGGTACACCACTTCTGAATGAATCAAGCAAAAGAAAAACGTCCATGTTTTTATTGTCTCACTTCTTGACATGTCAGTGATGTCATTGATTTGGGATTTTTGAATAATGATGTTTAAAATGTGGGTGATATAAAAATAATTTTTCGATTTAAAGGTTTTAACTTGTATTCCTGCGTGACAATTCCCATCGCTTTTAGAAAAGTTAGAAATTTGCAGTTTCTGTGCACCTGTGTAGCTCTTTCTAGTACCACCTGTGGAGTTTGCAGTCCTGCGAGCTACTTAAAAGAATGCCACCATTTCTAAAAAAACACATGGCTATGTCCTAATGAGGTAGAAAAGCTTTTCAAAAGTGGCGCCCCCACCCTGTCTGTGTCGTTTTGTATCCAAGCAAGTTTTCTGCAGCCATGAGGGCACTTGCAATACACAATGAATGTTGGCAAAGTTTCAACCTTGGCGGCTCATGTTTCAGCTTTTTAGACTGGTATATTGGTCATCCCACTATTTAGGACGCAGCCAACTTAAAAAAGTAAAAGTGAATCTTAGACACCACAGTTTACTTTTCATTATTTCTATAGATACTGTTGTGTCTGAATAAGGCCACTTTTTATACTTCTTCAACTTCGTCAGCATTTTATTTTTGCTAACACGTGTACTTTTTTCCACCGTTTTTTGTGCTCAGTTTTTCCCTTTCACTTACACAGCATGGGAAATGGTGAGAAGGACACCCTTAAAAAGCAAAGAAAGAATGTTCTCTTATAGAGTGTGGAGTCATAAAGTTCAGACTGCAGATGACGAGCACTTTGAGCCGTCAGACTCTGGCCTCTCTCTATTCTTTTTCTCTGTTTCTGTCTGAATGTGTCTCACTTTCTCTGGCTGTTGTATCATGCTTAACTGTCAATCTGATAACAGTGTGCGCTCTTTGGTGTTTTGTTTTTCCCTGAGTCCTACATAATAGGTTGTTTTTTTTTGTTCTCTGCTGATCCCTGGCTGCTGTACATTTATCTTTTTAATTCCCTTTCACTAAAATACCTAGAAATGGAGCTACGGGATTATCCTCTGGTGCAATAAACGTGCCAGGACTGGGCCTCTGTCTGACTCAACCTGCCCATCTCGGGAATTACAGAGAGGCTTTGCATGGTTCACATGTTGAGCAACTCAGATCTTTATCCAAATGTGTGAGTTTGTGTGCAAAACTTGGCATAGCTGAGCCCGTCAGCAATACTCGGATTTTAGGTGCGTCACATTTCCATTGGCAGCTAGCCTCCTGTTTTCCCATTCAGTAGAGACATATTTTTAGGAGCTGGCTGATTTGTTGGTCTGCTTCCAGGGCTTTTACTGATGCATTGTCTGAGTAGGAATATATTTATTTACCTTGTATTCAACAACATACAGGAGTACTGTTGTCGGGTCTGAAGCTTTGGCTTGCTTTGACTCAGCATGGTGGTTTGGATTCAGAGTTATTGCAGAGGTCATGCATACCTCTATTTTATTTTTAACTTCTAAGACTCATTTCTGGTTTGCAAACCTCATTATGCTTGACTACGTCATGCCTTTTTCACTGTTTGAACCAGCTGTGGTTCATGCAGAAGAACTTCACTGGGACTAAAATGTTTTAGCTTAAACGTCTGTCCTTTCCTGGAGAAGTGAATGCATTACTTAAATGTGGACTTTAGAATTTAAAATGTGTGATTGCAAGATTTCTTGATGGTGCACGTTTGCATGCGTCTGGGGTATTTCTACAAGGTCCATTTCTATGCTTTAATTTGGCTCCCTTATTGTCTGATTTTGTGTGTCTTTCGGACTGACCCACATTGCCTTTGTGGGGATATTGGACACACAAGAGGTCGGTCTCAATAAAGACGAGCAGAAATCAATAGAGAGAACATTTTCTTCTCTTTCCTTGGTTGACCCAGTTATGGTTTATTAAACTGCGTTATTTTTAAGATTCACATAAAAGAACTTAACAACATGTCTGTATGTTTTATCCTCAAGGAGGATGGGTCTGTTCGTTGCCATGGTAGCTTTAGGCATCTATTAACAAATAAAAGAGCCAACGATCTGAACTTGTCAATATTACTCCCTGAAGTTTGTTCAGTAAGCTTCACAAAAGGAGCTTGTGTGTTTGGAGGGACAGGTTCTAGTTGGAGACCCAGATTGCCTGTGTCGCTGTGTAATAGCTCCCCTGCTAGACAACCCCTTCTCCTTCTGCTTATCAGTAAGGCAGGAAGAACATAAAAATACCACAAGTCTCTGCAGGGACAACCTGCTGACCTCACCTTACCTCCCAAATGCTATAGCAATAGCACAGATTGGCTGGAAGGAAGGAGATTGAGAGTATTTGATTGGTGTCTCCAATCCCTGGCAATAAGAGTGGAGGAGGTCGAGGTAATGGTGTGCTGCTGCCCTTATTACCTCACCTGGCACTGGGACTGTTTACTGACTGCTGTGCTGATAGAACAGTTCAGGGTGGTTCCCATCAGAACATGTGCTTTACTGAACGTTGAACCTTACTGGAAAGGGAGAATTCATTATTTGTATTTCATGATTTCCGATCACACCAGAAAAAAACAAATAGAAATAGATAATGATTGAACTGCCTCCAAGCAAATGATAAAAACATAAATAAAGGATTATCTTATCTTAGCCTGACTTACACAAGGAGTTGCTTTGAGCTAAATGCTCCCTAACAATAAGCATGCTTATAATGACAGTATTAGCAAGTGTTTGTATCAATTTAACATCTACTGTTCGCTTGTTAAAAGGCTCATTTTTACCTAAGTGCTAAATGTAGACTTATTTAATGGCTAATATGAATTAATTCTGATATATACAGTATGTCCAACAACAGAAAAAAGAAATGCCAAACTAGGTTGAAGTTGATTAAGAAACATCTTTACTTTTCCATTAGACAGCACTTTTAGTTTTGAATCTGATCTGTTCAGTATGTGTGCTTCTTCTTTCAATGTTTCCATTTTACATGGATTTACATTTTCGATGGGTAATTGTTTTGGCCCCGAGAATGGAGCTTTTCTTGGGATTTTCTTGACTCGTTATTTCTTTATTGCAATTTGCAAACATACGTTTTTCTCTTATTTTAAGAAAGGATACAATCAGTTAGATTTATAGTAAAACATTTCATGCCAATCAATTCCTCATATTTTCAGTCAAGTCCAGTGAAACATCCAGAAGGTATTTAACTCATTTAGCAAGACGAAAAATAAACGCTGAGGTGAACACAGAAGTCACAAGGTTTCCTCATCTGGGAAACATGTACCATAAAATCCACAATATAAGACACTGTCTGTTCTACTGTGGTCTTAAAAGTGTATCTTATTAGCCGTATTTTATGTTAAGTCAGACCAAATAGATGAGTTGTATCATGTATTGCATATAACTCATGTGGTTGACCGATTGATTGATGGACAATCGCTGCTTTTCATAGATTTGTTAACCTTGCTAAAAAAAGACCAAATTACCAGTCAGCTCATCACATTGATAAACCCTTCCCTTCTTCACTCCTTTTATGTGCTTTTTCACTACGCACTGTGAAGTCAAACTCTTGAAACATTTGATGGCTGGAATGGAATTAAAACCAAGGTTGTTAAATATTTACTAGTGCCATGCAGAAAGACATGTTTAAACACTGTCACTCAGGTTCTGGCCCTCTGCAAATCCCAGTGGAGAGAGATCCCTCTCTTCTCAGTGGGTTTTGAAGTAACTGCACTGCCACAGGCGGACACTACAGAGACCTGACCTGAAAAACAGCAGGGATGAGGGCAGAGAAAGCCATTTCCCAGCAGCACACTGAAACAGTAATGTAACACTGGCAACAGTAGTAAGAAGAACTCAAAGAATTTTTTGTCCGCTTTTTCCTGGATTTCACCAAGGCAGCTTTTGTGAATGATAATGACAGTGAAGAGTCTTTATGTGAAGCTGATGCTTTGTCCACAGCTGTTTCTGATCCTGACAATGGAAAAGGGTGGGAGTACTGTCTTTGTCCTGCAGAATAATAACCATACAACCATGCATCAAACATCAGAATCAGAATCAGAATCAGATTTATTGGCCAGGTATGTTTAACACACAAGGAATTTAACTTCGGTAGACTGTGCTCTCTTTGTACAAAGGTAAAAACATTAAATATCAACAATAAGCTAAAAAATAAACAAATAATTACAGACTAATATGTACAAGACTAAATAAGATAATAGTGCAGTGGTGAGTAGTGCAAAAAAGATGCTGAAGTGAACATGAGGTAGCATGACCTCCACCACGGGGCAAACTATTTAAAAAACTCTGTGATTGTTGAGACACTGTGTGCGATATGAGCCTGCTCTCCCAGGATGTCAAATACAGCTTGGTCAGTGGCCCAGCATGTCAAAATATGACTCCTGTGGTACCGCTCTAGAGTCAACTCTGGATGGATTATCTTCTAGTTTTGATCTGGAGATGGAAAAGTTGAAGTCTTGGGTGGTGTGAGAGTCATTCACACATTTTTACCTTGAACAAGGCACAAGGTCTCAGTTACTTGGGGCACCAGCTTTTTTGAATGGGGTGTCTATGTGTCTATGGGGTGTCTATGTGACCCCAAGAGGACACTCGACGAACTGAAGGATATTGCCATTCCGCATTGGCTTCATTTTTTAACCCTGGAGGTTGTCGCTTGTTTTGGGCCTATGTGTGTGAAGTGCGCCTGACAAAACCAAAGTGAAAATGTAGAATTCCCTCAGGTTTAATAAAGAATATAGAATTAAATAAATTCAAGTGACTGCAAGGTTTAAGTGGATGTATAAATATTTTTAAAAGCTTAACTTGACTACTGAGCCCTGCACGTGCCTAACTGCCGTTAGAGTGGTACTGAGACCGTCATATTTTGAAGCTTTGGGCCACAGACAGAGCAGCTCTATTTGAAGAGCTGGGAGTGAAAATGTGTTGACTTTATATTTCCTTATCTTGCTGAGGCTCAAACTATTGCTGTGTGCTGCATTCTGTGAGTTTTCCCCTGCTTTCACTCGCTCTTCTCCTGCCAGTTGCCACCTACCTGCATCTGCTTTTGTGTACCGAGGGGATTTAGGAGCTCCCTGAGGGTTCCTTATGCTCGGTGCAAGAACAAAAAAACACCTGTAGGCCTAAAACAGAAGCTATTTATTAAGTTATTTTATAAAAATGGGGGAAAAAAAGTTGAAAATCTTGACTTTAAAATGTCATATTTGTAACTACATGTAAAGGTTCAGGCAGGTCGCAGAGTTCCTCATACTTTGCAGCTAATAAATCCATCACACAGTCTTCCTCTGCAGCGGAGTCTCTCAAAACAGTGAGCTGTCAAACTTTTCACTAAAGTCTTATGGAAATTATACAGCCATGCAACTTTACCTTATCGCAAAGCCCTGGGTTAGAGTTTGATGCTGTGACCTAATTTCTCCCACTCACACACACAAGCAAAAAAATCCCTTTGAACAAATGCCAGAAAAAGCACGGCACTAAGACTTGTCTCTTTCTCTTCGACCTCCACAGATGGAGCACAATCCGAGCTCTTAATCTTCAACGAGCTGTGCGCCCTGAAGGACAACCCGGGGCCCTGCAAGGCCATTAAGGACCGATTCTTCTTCAATGTTGACTCAGGACTCTGTGAGCTGTTTGAATATGGAGGATGTGGGGGAAACGCCAACAATTTCCATACCTTCGAGGCTTGTGAGGAGACGTGCGTCGTCTCAGGTGGGTGTCAATCTTTGGCCGACGCACACAAAACACACACGCTTGGAGAAGTCCCCCTTGACATCTCCACTTGAAGTTAACAGCAAAAGTGAACAAAGTCACAACTTTTTCATGAAAAAGCTCAAGACATACGTAGATGTATTTTTTATCGCTTTACATTGTTATGTTGTTAGCAAATGATAAGTTTGGTTTTCAAGGACGGCTGTTCCTCATTAGACTTTATTGCCACCTTGGGCATAAAATCCTATTACAAAGTCATTCTGTTGTTGTGCAGCTAAAATGGAACAATGCCAACACATTAATTCTCAACAGTTTTCCTGGAGGCAACTACTTAATGGAAAAATATGGCTCTTTTAAGGAGGGAGGCCGCTATTGTATTATTTATCAGCTACATTTACTAAACTGATGATAAACTGAAGTTATGAAATTAGCTGATCATGATGAATAACAGAGTCTTCAAACAATTTGATTTCCCAACTCTCATGTCCCAGCCCAAGAATTTTAAATCATAAAAAAAACTAACAAGATATCGTATAATGTGAAATTCCAAGAGAATCAAAACAACTCATAATAGATTTGGATGTGTGGAGCCCTGTGGACACCAGCAGTGTTGTTGAAGCTCATTTGAATGTTATCTCTTTTGTCTTAGCTACTGCAAACGTCACAATGTCAGAGGTAGAATCAAAGTGATGCCACCAGGGGAAAGACACTAGTTTGGCAAACTTAAGCTACTTTGTAAAAGTACTTAAAACTTAAATTATTGTCCTTCATTACCAAAAAAATGATCTACCCCAGTATTCATGGGAGAATGCAGAAAATTACGCTTGATTTTGTGCACAATGTCCATTATTTAGGCTGGCTAGACAATTTTTAAATCTCAACTGATTTTAAATAACGTGGGAAACCCAACACAAGGAATGTTTAAACCGATTTTTAACATTATAGCTGTAAAAGTACGTAACAACTGGTTGGTGATTCTTCACGATCCGCTCGCTCTCATTGGCTATTGCAGGTATTCTGTTGTAAATATCAAACATGCTTGATATGAATGATTTGAGATCAGGCAGGCTCCGACTCGATCAGGAGAAGTAAAATGATTGTATTGACATCACAGATTTGAGGATTATTTGGAAAAATAATCGTGACAAATCAGGATTAGAATGACACACTTCTAATCTGGCCACCCCCCATTCATCCCCCCCCCCCCCCCCCACACACACACCTACTGGGTGAAGTCAGTGCCAAATGTGCTCAGTTTAAGTACGCAGTGTGCATTTGAGAACACAGTGATGGACACCTGGTTTGTCATTGATTGGCAAAGTTGCAGAAAGTAAGCTTCCTGCATCCCAGTCTCTCACAGGGACGGTTGTTTATGAAAGCTCCGTCTGCATCATACATGTCCATGATCACACAGTCCGTATCTGAAGCCCCAGTTTGGCTCACCAAGACGCTCTGTTATACTGCACAGAAACAGCAGTAGGAAGGGGATGGGTAGCTGGAGCAGCCAATTTCAGTGCATTATGGGATTTGTATTATCAGTGGTGTGCATGCTTTATACTGTAGTGGATGAATGCCAGTTATGAGATACATATGATATTATCTCGCCTATTATCGGCCTTGATTTTGACACCTGCGTTTTATAGCCCACGCCTGCAACACAAGTACGGTGAAACATGCATCTCTGTTAGAATTCATACAGTGATATGTATGTAGCTTTCTATATGTTAATAATAAGCAATGACATACAAACACAGAGACATGTTTCTTTTCAGTTTTTCCCTATCAAATAGAACATATTACTCAATGATCATATCTTGCTTCATAGCTTCTCTTTCTATTCCATGCAGAACAAAGCTGAATACCTCAGTTAAGTTCAAACATGTCATGTGGTAGCTGTAAACGTTTTTTTGCTGTTTTGTTGAGAAAAAAAGTTTCAGCCAGAAAAAAGCTCAATCCTAGATTACACCCCTCGTTAAAATGTGATGTTTTTAACAACACAAAAGCCCCTGAAAATAACCGACAGGATAGAGTCAGGAGTGTTTGTCTATATGTTGAAGAGACGGACTTTAACAGAAGTTTGCAACATCTTCTCAACCAGTCAATGGGAACGTAAGGGTGACGTCTGCTATGTGTAGTCTCGAGTGTATGTGACTCACTATGCAGCATTTCACTTTTGTTCAGCAGGATTTCAGTAACATATAATAAAAATGCTACTCCTTGAAAAACAATCAAAAAAGCAACAACTTGACCTTTTAGCGCTGGTATCAGTATATCCAAAGTAAGAGGACTGACTCGATTGTCAGTTCAAAAGCACTTCAGGTGAGCCGAGAGGAGCAAAGAGATGAATAAGGAAGGGAAAAAAATAGACAGCATGTCTACAGCAGGAAACCAGAGAATGGTAGAAAAACCCCTTTCATGTTGCGTAACAGCTGCACAGATGCTGTAATGGGATCTGTCATCTGGAGCAGGAAAACAATACATCTTTAATTCTCTGTGCAACATGAAATATGCCCTCACATATAGAACCATAGCACATCGATCAATGTATCTACATGGCGTGGTTTTCTGTGCTGTGACTAAGTGCTTTCTCCCACTGGCAAAGAATAACCTTCACCTCTTTATTGCATGCCATGGGATACATTATGCAGTCAGACAAGAAGATCATAAATAAATTTGCGTCCTGAAGGCACTGTCATAAACAGTGGGTGCATCCATTTTTTTAAGTCACTATTCTGTTTGCACACAAACAAATCTTCACTTCAAAGAGAAGAGGTGTTTCCAGCTCTCACGCATCCAAAGAGGACTTAAAGTGAATTTTAACAGTGTCTCGTTTTAAAGATGCTCTGTTTGAAGCTTTTCTGTGTGTACAACATTACTCATATGTAAACTTGCTGCTTTTTCATTGCTTTTATGAATCCCAGTTCCGTGTTTATGTGAAGCATTAGGTGGGGACTGGCTTAATGGCTACAATAAAGAATCGCCATGGAAAAATAAAAACGCCATGCTTTAGTTACCGGAAAACATAGCTGAGTTTGCCCTGAGTGTGTTCACGTTGAAGGTAACTAAATTGAACATACCTTGTGGAGTTCTGGCCACTTTGAGAGCTATTGAGAATTGTTTTAATGAGCCAGTGCCTACTTGTTTTATGCTCACACAGTATGTGAAAGTGCAGATGCATGCACATGAGCATGTGAGGAACACAATAACTCTTCCTTCTAGCTGCTGCTGATTTGATTCAACATAACAGTGTAACTTGCAGAGAGGTGTTGCAATAAGCCAGCAAAGGGAAGAGAACAGCCTCAACCTGATAGCATTTTTTTAAGATATGAAAATGATTGTTAAAAAACGATGCTTGCATTTTTTTAAGGATACACACACTGTCTTTGCCAAGAATCACTGAATATAAACAGATTTGGACAATATTGTTCATAAAGCACAAAGAAACAAGGGCTTCTCACAGTTACAAAAAATCATACAGAATGTAGATGGTAGGGACATCTGACTCAAAGGAACAAAACTCGGTTGTGTATAATTGCCTTCTGGCTCTATGAAGTATGATTGATTTATTGTATTTGATTTAATCGTGCACACACGTGCCCAACCCTCAATTGGTCACAAGACACCAGAAATATAGTTTCAGTGGTCCAACAATGCAATCCATTACAAGTCAGTGCTAAGTGGCATGTTCCTTTAACAGCTCGGTCTGCTAAAAGAAAATGTTTCCTCTTTGAAAGCACAGCAACATTTTTTGCATAATCACAGAAACTGAAGAAATCAACATTAATGTAAAACATCCTTCTAAAGTGTACATCCCTTTTGTCATCATAGGTAGGACAGTTAAACATGAAAATGAATTTATTCTCAATTTCACCTCACTCCCACATTAAACAAACTCTTCTGGAGTGGCATTAAACCTGCTGATCGCTGAAGTAAACTTCTGGATTAAGACATTATGCACACTGGCACAAATTGTATTCTTCTTACACACAATCATTTAAAAAGGAAGCAGCTATAAAATGGTGTAAAAAAATAAGTGATCATCTCAAACACCCTAAAGTAACCCCTTTCATCAGCAAGTAATGCATTTGCTCAAAAACATTTGGAAAGTCTAGAGGAGTTGTATAATTTAGTCATTTTATTCCATTCCTGCGTACCGGGAGCCCACAGAACTGGCTCTGCAGGAAAGGGAGCTCCATAATACACCCATGGGTGATAGAGTGAAGCAAAGATCTTCAGAGAAATATAATAGAAGAGAAAATTATACATATATCTATATGTTTATATGTACTGTAAGTGTAAAGCACAACATATGTTCTTGGACACTTGCTATCCTAATATATGCCTTAAATAGTTAACTGTACTATTCGGTGTACTCAGTGAATAGAGAGTGAACCCGACTTTTTGAAGAGGGTTTTTATTTAACAGCTACAGACATTTAAAAATGTCACCACATTTCTAACTGACAGAAAGAACGGATCTTTTGCAGCAGGGCTGATTAAATCAGTGACATTTTATTTATTTTTTAATTTAAAAACTAAAAAAAAAAAAAACTTATTTGATATATGCCACCACTCTTTAGTTGTATCTGTTCATGCTTTGTATACATGATGTCAGGACCACTGACAACTTAACACCAATGTTCTTGTAAAGGTCACAAACCAATGTGAAAAAAAATGGTGGCTTACTGTCAGGGATGCTTTCGATCTCTGAGACTGTAGACGTGTAGACCAGTGAGTCATAACTACTGCATCCCAAACTCCTCCTCTGATGTCCCTTTTACAGCTCAGCAGGCAGAGGTCTGAGACAAACACAGGGCTTCTCTGGGACCGTTTTTTGTCCTTAGCTCTGCTCGTCTTCTTCACAGTCTGCCAGTACTAACATTGTTAAAAAGAAAGTCGGGGTAGAAAAGCAAACTTTTTGCTTCAACCAGCTCAGTTGGGTTTTTGCTGTTTTTCCTTCCAAAATATAGAGTAAACATTTACTGAAGTTGTTTATGGTTGTGTTTGAACAAAAAAAAAAGTATATTCCTTGGGCATTCATTATCCACATTAAATGTATAATATGCAGCTTTCAGAGTAGATGCCAACGTCCCACTTCAGCATCAGTATTTCCAACCAAAACAAAACTTCTCTTCGGCTGTGCCTCTGTCCCTCAGCGCTAACGTTGGCTGTAGCAGTAGCTAATGGGTTATGATATATTGTTTTCGATTTGAAATATCCCCCAATGTAACTGAAGCACTAATTTTTAAGTGCTGATTGCGAGGGTTAGGGTTAAGAAATTTAAACTGATGTTTAAAATAACAGTTAAAATAACAGATACAGATGTTTTCATTTCTTATTTTGGTGTTCCACTCCCACAATTCCAACATTTTCTCATGTTTGACCATAAAAAAGAGTCTACCCAAGAGTGACTGTCTGTCAATAAAAAAACCTCTTCTCTGAATCAGTAGTTAGTTCGTTAAGACATAACAGATACACATCAGCTACGGACTTTGGTTTGTGCTAAGTTGAATCCCGGTGAACCCCTGCTTACAATATGGAATACAGCAGTGCTACAATACAGTTTAAGTTTTCTGAGCGTGAAGTCAGTAAAACATGGACACAGTGTGTTTCAATCAGTGACCTTTCCCAAGACAAATGGAACATCATTCCATGATATTTCACAGCTATGGTTTAGTCGCATCCTTTATGACCTATAAGAATGTATTCAATAAATATGCCCTCAACGTATCCTTTTGATAACTGGAACAATGGAGATCATAACAAAAAGAAAAATACACTCATAATTCTCTCCTTTAAACTCAGGCTGTAAACTTAAACTTGCTGTTTAGCGCCCACCAGAGGGAAGAGGGGACAATCCCGAAAAGGTAGCACATTAATCTGAAATAAAATGGTCCTTTTTTATACCTGCTTGGGCTGAGATAACTCCTTGGGTCAGATTGTTTTTAAGTTATTGGATAACATCTGTCTCCATCCAGTGGCAACATCTATTTTTACGCCTGACTTATTTTGTTGAAATGTATATATTCCAGCTGGAGTAGGTTGTCTTTCTCTTCCACTGGAGGCCTGACCAAGTTGGTGTCAGCACTTTTGGAGACAGAGCAACCAAACTGAAAAATATGTTGAAATATATTAAAGACAACTAACCACAAAAGAGTAGGACAAGATGGGGAATGGCTGATACAGTGTAGTTTAAACATTGGCAGTTTTCAAAAGGTGCATTGTGCATCATCCTAAAATCTCATTGTAGCACAACACTCAAAAGGGCCAAACAACATATTATATGGGTTTTGTCACACCCATAAAGCAGTCATCTGAGGACATCTTAAATGTTCACTTCTGTTTTGCTGAAATATTGAGTTTCTCTCTGGAAAGCAGCCAAAGCTTTCTGGAACGATGCACTGTATGATTCTGGGGCTTGAAAAACAATTGACCGATATCTCTCCTTAAAGCACAGATCAGCTCTTCCACCTTCACAGCTTTGACGGAGAACTATGTTCCTGAATTATTCATCATTGTATTGGTCTAGGGAGAGTGCTGTAGACTACCCTTTGACACGTGTTTGCCCATACTTTTGAGTCAAAGTCACCTCTTTAAAATGTATTCAGATGTTACCATGATAGCGTTAAAATGTGGTCACCCTTCTGTGGATTGTGGTTACTCAAAGACTTAACAGATAAACCAAACAGATAGTGTGTAGCAGGTGTGAGACATCCTCATGCAACCCCATGAAGTCCCCAGATGTGTGAATTTAGACAGGTAGCAGCATTTCTGTGAACACAAGTCAGAGGTCCCAACACAATTCTTATTTAGCTTCTTACACCTTGGATTGATTTTGTCTTTCGTCATCTTGTTAGACAATAAATCAAGCTCTCTGGTGACATGTTTTAAATAAGCTAGTGGATGAATGTGACAGTTTAAAACAATGATTCATCATTTGGGAGAACATGCTATTCACTGACTGAAGATTTATACCACTCTGAAATGGGTCCATTAAACATATGACTACAGCCAGTGAGTTTGTCAGCCCTCAAGGGGCCCCCTACTGGTCTGGGGCCCCAAGCAGTTGCCTGCCCTGCCTGTACACAAGCAGCGCCTCTGACTACAGCTAGCGAGTTACCTGAGCTTAGTTTAAGGACTGGAAATTGTTTATCTTATTAAACTCAAGTATTTCCCAAAGGAGGAACTATTCATTGGACATTGACCCTTTGTTTAATTATGCCAATAGGCCAGTTTCTTATTGGCTCTATGTATAATATGTAATCATCAATTTAGCAACAAAGATCTCATTTCTTTATACATTTGGTTTTGAGTAATGGAAACTTGAGCATAGCTTCCAGTTTTTCCTAGTAGATAAAGTATTGCAGCAAACAAAAACAATCCAAAAAAAGTATTAATCCCAAAGACCACCACAATAAGAGAGCCACCTGTAAAAGTGTTGACAAGATGAATCTATTTTTGAATTTGTGTTGCTTGCACCTCCTGCATGACTGAGAAGAGATGGATGCCCCCCATCGTGCCTTGGCATCAGGTGCAAGTGCAGTAGAGAGGAAATGATGTGGGGTCGAGAGGGCATCATCAAAGTGTGTAAGTGATTTCTCCTGAGGCAATCTGAAAACACTTTAGACAGCACACAAAAAAATATTGTCAAATCTTTGACTGCATGCTGCATAACCTTAAACTCCTGGAACATGGTGGTGGTTTTTGTTTGTTGTAAATGGTCACAGCCCTATTCAGAAAAGTCATTATTATTTAAGAACTCTCAACTTCAACTGTGCCCAATAGCAGGTGGTAATACAGCCAGATAAAGCCCTCGTTTTGTGTTAATATCACTTTCTGCTGCATTTAACAGCTTTAAGCCATCGGGCAGAGAAAACGTTTTCAGTGCATTCCACTGGGTGAACACACATTTAAAAACCTCGTTCTCTGACTGCCAAGCTAGCAGTGCTAAGCCCTCCCTTATACTACAATAAAGATGAGAAAATGATTCTTCAGAGAACTAACAACAGATTGTTTTATATGTTGGTTGAACGTGGAGTAGCAACTGAAACAAACAGTTACAAGAAAAATATGTTGTGTTTTTAAATGCTCTTTTTTTACAGCCTTACCTGTAGCGTCCTCTTCCATTTACTTCAGTAGTGTAAATGTGTGACAGGTGTCATTGCAGCCCCACCCCGACCCCCCACCCCTTGATTTGCTGATCATTCTGCCCACAGAACAACGACTTTTGACCAATGAAACTATACAGGGGGTTACAGACTGAAGAGACGCTAAGAAAGTAACTGAGCATCTCTTAAAGGTACAGTATGTAGAATTGCATGCTAATGTTTACATTAAAATATCTAACTTAAATTAAAAATGGACTAAACCCATGTTATAGATATTTTTTAGTTGAGTACTTACATCACCTCAAATATTTCCAAAAGTTATCAAAGCCAGAGAAATCCGTAATTTTATAGTTGTAACGGGACGTGTCTTGTAGGCGGCCGCCATGATGAGCCGCCATGATAGACAGGAAATGTTGATCGTCAAGGAAACACCGGATGTGCAAGCCTCGACGTCATCTTTTGTTATTGTTTTGATTGAGAGCCCCCTAGTGGCGGATTTTACATACTGTACGTTTAACTTAAAAATTACTGTTATCGCAAGGCATATTCTGTTTTCCCCTTAATGGAAATTTAATTATGTGTTAGCATTAAGCTAACAAACTTAGATGTATGTGTTGGTCCATCTGGACCCCAATCTCCATCTGGAATAATGCCCCAGCAGCCACTGATGGAAAGCCATCTTGTAAGAAATGGCTCTAGTTTTGGATATGACATGATTACGCTCACGTAATTCAAGGAGATGTGTGACACATTTATTACTTTTTTTCCAAAATATCCATTATTGTCTCAGGCTTAATGCCCCATTGGCAAGAAAGCTGTTAGCACATCTCACTAGCAGACAGGTGTTAAAAGTGATGAATACAGCGCTGCTCTGAGATCCCCGGGCAGGTGGTTTCTAAGACGATTGGGAACAGAACTGTTCCTGTTATGTTTTAAAGTGGCACACCTGCATTGGGTAATGACTTCATCATTTCTTTGTGAAGCTGCTTTTGTTGTCATTTTGTTCTGAAAGTTCTGCCAGAGTTTCCAAAAATGCCTGCTTGAGGCCTTAACGGAGAAATGAACAACAATGTAAGGGTTTAAATTTCCCAAAGTTGGCTGACAATGTTCAGAAGTCAGATTTCTTTTTTGTTCCTTTTCAAGATTTATTTGAGACACAAACTTATAGCTGGTGATGCTTGTCCTTTGTTTGACCGTGACAGATTTTCTGTGCTGTTTCAGAACCCTTAAAGATGTCCTTTATAACACCACTGCTGTGTATAGCCCGTCTTTTTAGATCATTCTCTGTCTGCAATGTGCTGTTGACCTTTGGGTAAGGGCCAGTGATTTCTTTTTCTTCCGGTGTGTTCATGACTTGGTATGAATTTTTGAAACTGTGTCAGCCACCATCTGGATGTGGCAACAACAACAAAAATGTCTCTACTTTGCCAGCCTGCTATTTGTTTTTTTTCGCCATCCTGCAAAAATGGGGTTACTTACCCACTGATTCCTGCGTGTTTGTTGGCAATGCTCCAGTATCATTCACCTGTTAGGATCTTTGGACCTACCTAGCACAAATGTTCTCCTTCTCACCTATTATTTCACATGGATGCAGCAGTGTAAATGTCTCTCTTTCACTGTGTCTTTGAATAGGCGTCAAGTGACAGAATATGTTCAACAAATGTTCTTGTAAAACATGCCCATATTTAACTTACCAATAAAACATCAACGATCCCTCAGGTTTGTACAGTCCACAGCAGAACAGATTGTTGTGTCTGTTTAAAGCCGACACAGTTATGGAAAGTTCAATACGGTTGTTCTTCATCATGTTTTCTCTCGGCTTTCCTCTTTTACTCTGCTTATCTCAGCTAATTCATTCACCATGTATTTTAACATTATAGTGTGAACCATTTATCAACATAGAGGAGGCGGGGTTTATGCAGCCAGTCAGCAGGGGGAGCTCTAAATATTTTGGCTTCACTCCCAGGCAGCTGTCGCTCCATCCATCCTAATATACAGCCTATGGTGTAGACTGATTTTTATCCATACTAATTGTAACAGCACAACATGTTCATCCATCCATCCATCCATTATCTATTCCTCTTATAGACAAGGGTCACTAACAGAAATTCTATTTAATCCCAAAATGTTATGCTGCACTAATCCTTGAAGTCTAAATACTCCTAGAGGCCACCACTGAACACTCTGTGGAGCTGCAGGACAGGCTTGTCAATTTTCTATTTCTTCAAAACGACGCATGTTACCATCACATAACAACTGCAGAAAAAACTGAAATTTAAAGGGGACATATTATGAAAAATCCACTTTCAGTGTTTTTGAACATATATTTGGGTAACCTGAGTGTCTACCGACCAACAAAATGTGAAACAAACCCATCCAGTCCTTTGTTTGTGGTCTGCATAAGTCTAACAACACAGAGAAAAATGCTCCGTTTCAAATTTTCTCAACTTGTGACATCACAATTTGGATTGTGGTGAAAAAATTCCCTCCCCTGTTTTCTCCATCCATTGACTCCACCCCCAGCCTAGAGCACATTTTTGCACAGGTCTGCCATTTTTATTCTCACTACAGAGGAGTGATGTCTACCGGGAAAGCTCAGGGGGGGGCTCATTGCATTTAAAGGGACACACACACCAAAACGGAGCGTTCTGAGAGAGCTGGTTTATACAGGGTTACAAACCTCCTCTGGTGCTTGATTCATGTTATATTTTATAAAGCACAGCACAGATGTTTCATTTAGATCACAGGGGACTGTTTGAAAAGGTGGAAAAGGGGGATAATATGTCCTCAAAATGTTGTATTTTTAATCAAAACTACATATTAACAGAAAGAAAGCTTTTCTGTTGTCTTTTTAAAATGTGAAAATGTCTCAGCGTTACCCTGAAGAGAATGTGCAAACTTCCACTATTGCATATCACAACGTCCACATTGTAGGCACTGAAAGAATTTCATAACTGCTATCCTTTTTGATAAATAAATCATTTTACATTTGTGTGGGAGACCATAGCAGCCATTACACTCTGTGTGGTTGGACGCACTCTGATGTTGTTGATCATGCAGTCACGGCCTGTCAGGCTGCACCTGTCTACTGAAATTGAAGTCTGTTCAAAACATTGCCAGTCCACTGGAAGTGATGCATTTCACACCGAGGCTGTGATTGTTACAGAGTCAAATCAAGCGTGAGCCTGTCACAACATTTATTTATTTGTCCTTAGTTTTTGTAATGGCTCATTCAAATAAACAGCAGGGTTCCTGACAACCCTCGACAACAACTCTGCTGTCTTTGCTGTCAAGTGTTACAAAATAAAAAGGAATACCCCTAAAACAACCTCTCCTCTTCCATATTCCTGCCAGAAATATATTTTTTGTATATCTTTTTTAAATTAAATTGATACATTTGCTGCTGACAAATCAGTGGGAGCAACTTGGGTTTAAGTGTCATGATTAATACACATCGGACACTGCTGCAGGAGCTAGGGATGGAATCCCTGACCTTCCTTGAGATACGATAGAACTGACTTTATCACTGAGCCACAGTTTTGATTTTGTTAAGGTGTTTAATGTCACTTTATTGGGTCAATGTGTGGGTTGTTGTTGCTTTATGGTAGAGCATAAACCATTACATATGTAATACCTCTGTCTTATTATATTATTTCCTCACCATTACATTTTCCTTTCAAATGCATAAAGATTGGATTGCCTGATTATAAGATTTACCTTCAAGCAAAGGCAGACAAGCAGCAGGAAAAGTGGTGCTTTTACACAACGTTACAGTAAGCATACATAATGTAAGATGCAGAATGTAGATGAGGACCAAACTTAGAGCCCTGATCCCAATACTGCAAGACCCGAGGGTTATACTGAATGCAACGACTGGTAAGAAGTGAAACATGGGAGCTGAGGTAAGAGAAAGCCGAGAAAAGAAAGCAGAGAGGAAGAACATTTCAGAGGAGGGGGTGTGCTTGACTGGGGACAAGTTAAGAGAATAAAGATGTTCTAGCTGGAAGTGTTGACTTTTTGCTCTGGAGAGGATCTAAAACCTGTCAGGAGCTGAAATGTCACAGCACTGCTGGGGACATGAGTGGGCTGGCTGTGACCAAGTGGCGAGAGATTGTAATGTTATGGTCTGACCTGATACTGTTCGATGTGAAAGGGAGAGAGAGAGATTAGGGAATGACATGCGGGAAAGGAGGATTCGAACCCAGGAAGCCCGCTTTCAGGACTTTCTTTTAAATGTGACATTCAAGCTCAAAGCCTTGAGTCATAGAAATAAATAAACCAAAAACTTTAAGGGCTTTGTTTCAAACTTTGAAAAAGTTTTTTATTGATCGGTCTGTCATGGCAAAACTGAAAACTAAGTCAGGGCGGTGAAGTACATCATTCGTTTCTTTTCTTCTATTCGTTTTAATTTCACTTTCTACAGGAACGTCAATGTTAAAGTCACTGGTGCTTTAATTTAGAAAAAGACAAAAGCTGAAAAGTATCATTAATCAATACAAACAAAGGGAACAAGAGAGTGTATTATGTGGAATTTAGACCCCAGCTTCACTCGTCTGACTCTCATTCAGATTTTTAAAGAAGTAGATTTATTTTTAGTAGCAAAAGGTATTGAAGTCATATTTAAGAAAAACAAATATTTTGATTACAAGGAAGCTTCAAGTCTTTCATCTCATTGTTCCCTCTCTTCCTATCTTAGATTCCAAGAACCCATGTCATCTGGCTGAAGCTCCTGGACCCTGCCGGGGCCTGGTCACACGTTACTTCTTCGACACCGTGAGTCAGCAGTGCAAGCATTTCTTTTACGGCGGCTGCTTCGGCAACGCAAACAACTTCAGGAGCATGGCGGAATGCCAGGCAAAGTGTCACAACCCAGGTAAGCCAGGTACAACTTTAGTTCTTTCACAGTGAAGACAGATACCTGAGCAGTGCAGACTGCAGCTATAGTTAGTTACAGTAGGCAGCTGTGAAGCTGTGCAGAATGTGAATGAAAAGATTTCTTCATTTGGTGAAAGTTTTAATGTCCATCCATCCATCCATTATCTTGACTGCTTTTCCCATTTGGGGTCACGGGGGGCTGGAGCCGATCCCAGCTGTCATTGGGTGAGAGGCGGGGTTACACCCTGGACTGTTCGCCAGTCAATCACAGGGCTGACATATAGAGACAGACAACCAGCCACACTCACAGTCACACCTACGGGCAATTTAGAGTCACCAATTGACCTAACGAGCATGTCTTTGGACTGTGGGAGGTAGCCCACACATGCAAGGGGAGAACATGCAAACTCCACATAGAGAGACCCTGTCCAACAGGGATTCAAACCAGGAAACTTCTCCACTGTGCAGCCCTAAAATTTGAATGTGCCTAGGAAAAAAAACATTATTCCAAGAGCCAATACACATTTTCACTTTAACACTAAAAATCAGCAATACATGCCTGAACTTCACCAGTTTTATCCTGTAATGTAGGTTTTTTAATTAGCCCAAACATAACTAACTACTTTTCCTGCCTTTAACTCAAAGCAATATCCAAGGACTGATTTATATACCTTTGGGTTCATGGACATCCAATGCAAAGGTGATTACAGTTGCTGCACAACAAATGAAAACTCATTTCAGAGCAGGGACATAATCAAAATAGTTCCACCTCTAGAAAATTAACTTTCTGATGAATTTTAGCTGACCATGAAATCACATCCCAGCATGCTTTAGCATTTAAATCGCTTTAAAGTGACCAAAGCACACCCAATTATGCCAGACTTAGGCACGACTTAGAAGTCATTTAGATATTGAAATTGTCAAAGAAAATAAGGCGGAGTCGCTCAGCTGTGAACAAGTCTGCCCGCGGCACATGTTGTAGTGAAAATCAATTGGAAAAGCTTTGTGTGATTTCTCTTTTATGGATAACAACTTCAGATGGATTACTGTGTCTGCTTTCATTAGTGGGTAATATCTGTTTGTAGACCAACACCCTCTGTGGTCCGATACTAATGATATTAAAGCTATAGTTTAATTATGATAGATCACAGGGATTTTAATGAGATCTGTTTCTAAATGTAGGTCGATTAATCTGTGAGTCCCTTTTTCTTCCTTTTCTTCATAGTTAATCCCACTAAGACACCAGAAGTCCACACTCACTCTGCTAGAAAAGCCTTGTTGGTGCAGCCAACCATCGTAGCTGGTAAGACTGAATGCACACCACACTCAATATATTTGAATTATCACACATTACATCAACTGTTTTCAAAAGTGTTCATTTGTTTACTCAGCTAAATCAATAGGCAAACAACTGCATAGTCATTTTTGCATTACTATGTGCCATTCAGGTTTGAATTTTGTCTTTTAAAACAAAATGTGAAACCTTTGTTTTTTTGTTTTTCTGAGTGGAGGATGACGTGCTTATCCCCAGCTTCATGTAAAATGGTTGCATCAATCTTCCTATCACCCTCATGGACTGTATATGAGAAGTGGTAGCCACTTAGGCTTCAGTATTAGGAAGTCAAAGAGCAGGATCCTTAAACCTGCATTGTTACTTACGACCAGCAGGGGGCAACCATAATGTTTTCGAACAGAAACTTGCCTGCTATACTTGCTTGTTTTTATTGGTCTGTGAAAATGTTCCCAATGATTTTTTTTGTCTCAGTTCCAAATGTTCAAGTCTTAAACACAAATGATCAATATCAGATTTTGAGTGAAATATACAAAAAGCATGGTATGACTTTTTTGCATGTCTGTCTAGTATTTTCCCTGTCATCCAAATATGGTCATTCCAGCCCAACCCCCTATAAAAAAAGATGGTGACAGCAAAGATGCCAAACTCAAGACCTCAAGCTGTTGTCATACTTGTGTTTACCCAGTCTTTAATTTACTCTGGGAGTCAGAGTAACACATTTTTCACCATTTCAACTATTCCTGAAAACTAATAATCCATTGCAATGTATTTATTCTCAGAACAAATGACTGCAGGTGAACCTGAGATGCAAAGGAATGAAACCCACCAAGAGCTAAAAGGTAAGGATACATGACTGTGTTTAAATGCAATCTCTTAATCCACTGGCTAAGCTCTGATATAACAAATATCTCAGGGTTCAAGTGAAGCAACGGGATACTCAGGTAGCAGATTTAATATGTTCAGATCAAGCCCTCCACTTCTGTCTGCTACTCATTAACCTCAGACCGACTTACTATTTAAGACCCAAGCATGGAGTTTTGGTAGAGGAAGGACATTAATAACCAGATTTTTGTCTGCATCCATAAGCAGATGTCTGTTTATCAAAGTTGATAAAAGGCACGTTTTGTTTGTCAGATGACCGCTGATGGGTTCCAGGATTGTATTTTGGCAAATGCATTCTGTCTCTTTTCCATATATACTGATTTCCTGCATACAACCAAAGCCAGTTCAAAGCTGAGGGGTCAATCCTACACTGACTCCAATCACAAGGCCTATTTTAGATGTAGTGTGATTGCATACTCAGCCAGTGGAGACATACAGTATGTGGGCAAGAATGAACCTAAAATGTACTGGTCAGTAAGTCACTTGTGTTTTTTCCAACTGAATCACACGGAGGTATATCCAACTCCTGTCTTCTTGATTAAATGATTTTGCAGTTCAGTAACCTTGTTCAGTGAAGAAAATAAATTTGTTTCTCTCAAGATGAGACAGAAAATCTTTTTTTTTGCCCCTATTAATAAATTGCAAACAAATAGGCAGAAAGCCAGAAGAGAAGCATGCGATTTTTATTCAGTGCAGAAAGCACAGCACACCAGTCATGATTAAATCAATCATCCTGTCCTCAGAGGAACAACCAGACCAAGCTGGAGGCAGAATTATGCCTAAACTCTGAAGTAAGCAAATCGAGTTCAGTTATTGAAACAGTGAGTTGCCAATAATTTGACTGTGATAAAACAAAATAAAATGTCAAATGCAGTGATGCATTGAACAGTTTGGGAAATTGCTTCTGTTTTGTAAGACAAAGAGCAGGAACAGAGTGCCACAGTGTCGCCCTCCCATAGCCCATTCGTCACACAGTCCCACTTAGTAGTTTTGGGTGTATTGGGAGTGATGGATCATATATCACATTAGTTCTGTTCCAAGGTTCTTTTGTGCAGCAGCAGGAGAGCATCGGAAGAGCCTCAACTGTTTTCCTCAACTCATTCAAGAAGTTATCATTTTAAGAATTCAATTTCACTCTTGTCAGAAATACAGAGAAGGAACGATTGCACTCGAGTTAGCTTCAACAGGATTGCCTCCGTATCGATCATTTTTTTATTTCCCTGATAAGATCTTGAGAATGTGACAAAAGAATCCCACAGGAATAATGCTGGAATAATGCAAGTAATCCCCCGCAGTGTAAGAATGAATAATCCAGATCTAACATTAGACAGTTACCGAGGTAATGATTCACTGATAATAATATCAGGTGGGATCTGTTTTTCCCTAATGACATTAAAAGGTGCAGTTTCAAAGTCACAAAATCGTGAAAAATGATCATAATAACATTGTCATGGATATACTAACTATGGTGTCATTCTAATAAGCTTGTGTTGACATTTTTAAATCAAAGAGTGACATCTTGTGGCCAAACACGGATGTACACCTATAATGTCACTGGGAGAAGCTTTTATTGACAATTGTGTCTTACATAAACTAATCCCAAACTACAGCAGCTGTGAGTAAAACAAACCCATTTGCTTTGTAGGCAGTAGGTGATAAATACTTTTCATGATCGTGGGGGTGAAGAGAATGAGAGGATGGCGTGGGCCAAAATGCATAGAAGTAACCAAAGGGTGTCCATGAATGAGACTATGTCCATGTTTTAGACAGTCAATCATTATTTCACTGCATTTACAGTTTTGCTGAGTTGTAATTCAGGCAAACTAAAGAGACACACAGAGTAACAGAAAGTTTGTAAATAAGTTAGTGGTTAAGTTAATTAGTAAGTAAGTTGGTTAATTGGTAAGTTGGTTGGTTGGTTGGTTAGTAGTAAGTAATTTAGTAAGTAAGTTGGTTGGTTGGTTGGTAGGATGGTTGGTTGGTTGGTTAGTAAGTAAGTAAGTTGGTTGGTTGGTTGGTTGGTTGGTTGGTTGGTTGGTTGGTTAGTAGTAAGTCATTTAGTAAGTAAGTAAGTTGGTTGGTTGGTTGGTTAGTAAGTAAGTTGGTAGGTTGGTTGGTTGGGTAGTTAGTTGGTAAGTAAGTAAGTAAGTAAGTAAGTTGGTTTGTGAGTTAGTTAATTACATAATAAGTAAATTAACCAATTAGTTAATTAGATAGAGTCAGTCAGTCAGTTAGTCAGTAAAGAAAACAGCTACACTGTCCTATTTCACAAAAGCTTTTTCAAATAGAAATGGAGCATAAAACGAACGTTATGTCACCAGTTGAAGTTTTGACACATACAAAACAAAATGTTTGTTACAATATATTAAAGGAACATTTGAGTAACTCCTCCTGATATCACGGTTGTGGCTTTCAAAGGGGAGCTTGTGAAAATGGGGTTGAGCAATGTAAAATCTGAAAAAACAATAGACATAATACAATCAAATAATTTAGCAATGAAGAAGTAAAAACAGGGAACATACTCAACATTTAAGACTTGCAATCATATTTGTGTGTAGCCTTTAATAATACTTCACTAAAGAGTAAAGTAAAAGAGATTTCTAAAATCTCTAAAGTCATAATGCCCAATACTTTAATATTATTCATTGTACCATATTTAACAAAATGTCAATTTTGTGACTATTAATCCATTTCAACAATGGTGTCAATTTTCCAAATGACCCCTCTGACCTCAAAGACCTTTACAGTCATAGTTTGTAATGATGGAGATCAATGTCCTTCAGTCTTCAGTACACTCATTATAGTTACAGTAACAAGCTAACAACCACAGCTGAGTATCCACACATGGGACTTTATAATTTAAAGAGGATTTGAGAGGGAATAATTAAAGACACACCAATGATAAAAGTGCAGCCAACATTTTGACCTCTAATCTCCCTGTGTTTTACAGACATGAAGCCCACAGATCCATGCTCCCGGCCCGTAGAGAGAGGAAACTGTGAGGGTCGAGAGAAGAGGTTTGCATACAGCCCACAGAGCAGGAGGTGCCACATGTTTCGCTACACCGGCTGCGGGGGAAACGAGAACAACTTCACAAGTCGGAAAGATTGCAGTATCAAGTGTGCTCGACGCAGACCGGGTAAGAATATTGCACAATGTAATTTCTAAAATACACACCGTCAAAAAATGTGCAGTTCATTGCTTAGCTTTGCTCAACTGTACAAAGAAAACGTTTTAAGATTTTGTCCACAGAAAAAGCTAGGCATTATTTTCTGTTGTATTTGTAGGTTTCTTTTGTAACTTTTGCTTTAACAGAGAGTCTTTGAAATCAAATTGTATCGTTTGGTTTCTGTTGCAGGTCATGGGAAGAAGATGATCAGGATAAGGAAGAAAAACCTGGACATCATTCACCGCTCAGCCTGAACACGCTGCATTCTATCCTGCTCTGCTGTGGAGCCACCTGTATTTATGTCCATACTTTATTTGTAGCTTCCCTAAAATCTGATGTTTGTCATGCTTTTGTAGAAAAAATGATTTGCTGTAAGGGTGAATTAGTGTTACAGAGGCTGAATGAATATATCAATATCTTCAATGTGCCATGTATTCATTTCTCATTGACAACAAACAAAATTGTTAGGCTGATATCTTACCTCCATAATGATGCTTTTGTATAAACAGTGTCTTTCTATGTTAACGTTTTCAGGCTAGGATGTCATAATCAAACTTTTGTTGTTATGTTAAAAAAAAAAACCCAAGTAGCAGCACCTTTTTCTTTCAGAATAAAATGTTGTGTATATACAGTAACTGCTGATTTTCTGGTATAGCTCCAATCTTATTAATCAATGTAAGCAGCAGCAGCATTAGCAGATTACACAGCTGGACAATCTATTCCCGGATGAAAACTGCATACAGAGTGTTTCACAGTAAACCCATTCATCAGGATGACCCTGTCCTCACGGCTATAAATCAATGTTTACAAGGCACTGACTGCTTTATTTCTGTCAGATTAAACATGAACACTCACTTCTTACTCTTTTTAATCCATGTTATGCAGTTCTATAAATCACTTTAGCAGCCCCGCTGGTGTTGTCGGTGAGGAGGAGGAACACAAGGGGGCAGTGTTGTGTCGTTGAAAAGGTTGTGTGCTCTGCAAAAGGATTTGCTTTGCAGTATTTTCTGTTTTATAACCATGGCTGTGATGTATTAGACTGTAAGAGTTTATATAATAAAGTTCAACAATCATAATATCTAACTCCTATCGGTCTGATTTAACAGTTTTTCAAAGTAAGTAAAAAAAGGAAGTGGGAAAGTCTAAACAAAGAAAGATCTTTGTTCACACATAGAAATGACAAAAATCTCCAAATCTCCAAATTTAATTTATTACTGCACATGTAGGGAAACATAACATAATGACTCAGAAAACTGTATGATTCTTAAAACTGTAAACAATGGGGATTACGAGGAAAATAGTGCGAGGGGTAAGGAATCTGAGGGATAGAGATTTTACTACAGTATGTAGGACCAACAAGATCAACAAGATATATGAGACAGACAGACAGACAGACAGACAGACAGACAGACAGACAGACAGACAGACAGACAGACAGACAGACAGACAGACAGACAGACAGACAGACAGACAGGCAGACAGACACACAGGCAGGCAGACAGACAGACAGACAGACAGACAGACAGACAGACAGACAGACAGACAGACAGACAGACAGGCAGACAGGCAGACAGACAGACAGGCAGACAGACAGACAGACAGGCAGACAGGCAGACAGACACACAGACACACAGCACTTTTTCATTAAAACTTGTCCTTTTTTTCCCCAAGGGTTGCTAATGACATAATTTTTAATGTATGGGGAACATTTAGGATTAATTGGGTGCCTATAAGCAGGACATTATAGGCTTGGAAATTGTTGTGCTAGTGGATGTAGTTATGGCTGCTTATGATGTGTTGGTTGACAACGATCAGACTCTCTGTGTCGGCTCTTTTATGTGAACGATGGCAATATAAAGAGATATCTTCTCCTCATCACTCCTATCACCCAGTGATCCGTGGAAACAATGTTTTATACCAAACATCAGGCCTATCATAGTGTCATTCTAGGAATTATACTGCGTAGTATTATTACCACGAGTAAAATGCAATCAGAGCTCAAAACATATCTACATTTTTAGCAGATTTAAAGTCGAAATGATCCCTAATAAAGACACTTTTGGGAGCCGAAAGAGTCGGTTCTTTTCTACTGAGATGAGCCATTTGATCCGGGTCACTAAAAAGAGCCGGAATTCCCATCACTATATGATCTACATCTACTGTAGGCTTCTTCCACCAAAGTGTCTATGAGAGTGTGGGAGTTTATCGGCCACCTTTCCTGCAGACTGCAGTGTGTGTATGTGACCACAGCTCGCAGGTCCTCAGCTGGAGCTCGCTGTGATGTAACAGGAAGTAGTGGGTTGCCTTCCAACGTCAACCTGACAGCCGCTTCAGCTGCGCTCATTCAGCGCCGGAGATCCGCCGTGTTTGCTGCCCTGTGCCGAAGCCGAAGACTGAACACACTTTGGGGATTGCCCTGAGACTTTATTCCCGTTCAAAGCTCCGCGCTGCTGGTGGATTTTATTCCCTGGTAAGACCGAGTATGAATGTGTGCCAAAGCGCTGCGTTACTCCTTTTAGTTCGGTCCACTTTGAGCTCCAGCAGCGTCGACTTGAATTAATGCACTCAGTTGACAAAGCATTTTGTCCATGATTGTATGTTTAACGAGGTCATTTCACTTATATCTGCGCAGATTACAGAGTCGTGGCATGTGCATTAACAGAATAGGCTGTAATGTCCTGAAGCCATTAACAAATCGCAGGAATAACCGGTGAGCATCCGTAACTGAGTCCAGATAATCTGCAATGTCCTTCTGCAAAGAGCTGCATGTGAAAAATATGGATTTTATATGAACACACAGGGAAGCAGCAGTGTTTTGTGGGTTTTAGACATAATCAGGCCATAAGAGCGTAGGTGCATGATCATAGATGTCATTATAAACACTATATTCATAGTTGTCAGAGATATTTGGACTCATCTTCATCTGTTTTACGGAGCTTTTATTCAAGATGTGTTTGAATACATCCAGGGGTCTACTAAGAGTTTACTCAGCTGCTACCTGTGCATGCATGCCCTATTGAAATGTGTAAAAAAAAAACTATTTAATGATTCAAATTCACAGCTTTTGCCTTTTTAAAACACATATCAAATAACATTGTAGATATTTTAACATCAGCTTCCGTGCATGGCTGACTCAGCCGAATATAGCTGAAAATACAACCTTGCACAGAACTGCAATCCATCCTATATAGAAAAGAATCATTATTAGATTGAAGTGTTGTGCTTTTCAGGCTGACTGAGCAGGACAGCAACAGTGATTCAGCTCCATTCAGCTCTGAGGCTTTGATGAAGCGGTGCTCACTCTCTGCTAAATCATCTGCATGGTTACATAAGCGGCATATTTGGACATGCTGGAAGTTTGTGGGCTGGGCAGTAAAAAAGAAAACGTTAGTGATGATGAGGATGGTGTGTAGGTGGAGGATGTGAAAGCGGTGGTCACTGTTGGTAGAGTATACACAGTGTTGGTGAAAGATGCAGGAGCAGAACAGAAGAGGAGGATTCACAGCCAAGTTTGTGGACTTTTTTTTTTTTCTGTCAACACGACAAATGTGATAAGGTTGTGCTGCAAGCTGTTGATTTCCACTGGAGTTTTACAATCATGACATGGTTTTGTGTCCAGGAAGCTTCGATGTACTGTAGTTTAATTTTTTCACATATCAGATGAATAAGTGGGGAAACTGTTCAGTTTGAAAGAATCAAATAGATAATTTAATCAAGTAAATGTCTCATTTTTGTTGCAGTGCCTTGCTGCAGCTAGATTTTCTTCCAAATTGTTCAAAACCAAGAAGTTTATTATTTTAAAAAATTGTGGGCGGCAGGCGGCTGTGGATCAGTTGGTCGAGTCGTTCGTCTCCTTATGATTAAGACTGCGGGTTTGATCCCCAACTCCTGCAGCCACATGTCCGATGTGTCCTTGGGCAAGACACTTAACCCCAAGTTGTTCCCACTGCTTTGGCGGCGGCGTATGAATGTGATTAATCCCTTCTGATGGTCACTTTACATAGCAGCCATTCAAGTGTGTGAATGTGTAGGTGTGACCTGCGGTGTAAAAGCGCTTTGAGGAGTCAAAAGAGAAAGTGCTATACAAGCTCAAGTCCATTTAGCATACTTAAATATGTTTTTTTATTTCCTGACCATGTTTAGTGATGGCACCACAATACACCTTTAACAAGAGATCGCGTTCATTGTAAAGTGTTGAAATAAGGACCTATTTGACCCTCACAGCCTACACACTTGGTGTCAGTTGTTTCTTTTGGTAAAACATCATATCGGCTTAATAAACAGCAATCAAGAGTTTTAGTAATATAAAACCCCACATTATAACTTATCTGCTGCACTACTTTATCAGAGCGTGCGTGGGTGTGGTTTGATCAGATTTAATTAAGTGTTGCCTGGCAACACTAATGGTCCCACGACTGTCATCAATTTAGAATAAAACGATTGGCTACCAAAGGACATGATATCACCTCGTGATTCAAACTGGTAAGACATAAACAAGTTTCACAAATAATGAAACCTCATGAGAAGTAACCAAAACAGTTTCTACCATTGGTATCACTGATTATTTTTAACCCTTTGTACCCTGCAACCCAAATGATCTGTAGTGTCACCCTGTAATCTTCACAACCTAAAGCTTATCCATCTTGTGTAAGTGATATTAGAGCTATGTGTTTCTTCTTTGCATAGATTTTTACAGGATTCAGCAAACATGATGTCCTGCAGCCAAATTACAGTCGCCTCCACTGCCTGCACATTTCTAAACACGTTTGCATTGCTTACATTAGCTTTGGCACGTTAACGTTTTCTGCAAAAAGAATGAAGGAGCTATAGATTTCACAGTTTTTTCT
Source organism: Tautogolabrus adspersus (assembly GCA_020745685.1). Classification (NCBI taxonomy): domain Eukaryota; kingdom Metazoa; phylum Chordata; class Actinopteri; order Labriformes; family Labridae; genus Tautogolabrus; species Tautogolabrus adspersus. The sequence goes on along the minus strand of CM036548.1, from coordinate 24,108,483 downwards.
TTATTATTTTGGTCAATTAAGAGCCTGTAGCAGAAAAGGAGATTGTGTTAATTGAGTTAGAGTGAAGCAGCTCTGCCCTACATCCTCCATCACTTGTTGCAAATGGAAATGAGAGATGTGCAGTTACATTGAATTCGCTTTTAGAGGCCTTACAAGGTATAATTATCCAGTAATTCACGAAATAAGAAACAACTTTTAGATGACGGTATGGAAGAATAAACTGTTCTGTTGCAGGAACCAATGAAACCAATCTGCAGCTTTACCTTTCCCTTTACGATGTGAAGTTCATGCCTCTTCACTGACACAAAATGCTGTCAGTAAATAATAATAATTTAATATATGTTTATTCACTTGCTTGTGATTTTTAAGTTTTAAAGTGACATAATTATTCATAAATACCAAACAGTCAGCCCAGTTAAACTGTGTTTTCACTTTACTGTCCATGCATGTCATCCGACAGGACACTTGGGACCGCAAACAAGCTGAAGCTGCCAGTTAGCAGCGCTGTCAGATGAGTCTGTGAGGCTTTTTTCTCTCTCTCTCTGCCATCTTCCAGTGGCTCAGGCCTTTTCTCAGTACATGAGCCGATTGTGCAGTGAAAAAGTCATGACGCAACCCGTCAGTTTCAGCCCCAAAACTATCATGCTGTTTACAGCCCGAGTCCTGAAAACAGCTTTTAAATGTGGGTGAGACAAGGGTCTTGGCAGCACAGCTCCCAGAGCTTTGCGATCTCCATGGTATGGTGGATCTGCTCCTAAAGTGATGGCATTTAGACAGTAGTGCCAGAGGAATCTCATTCACACTGAAGATGATACGGTCACACTGTCGCTCTGAGCTGTATTGGGGCTAAATTCGGGAGCAGTTCTGTGCAGCTAAGGGGGGGGATTGTCTTTTTACTTTCCACTTAGGAGCAGTGATATTAAAAAAAAGCCGCGGTGACACTGTGGGGATATTGAGCAGTGATTGCATTTGTATTTATCTCTGAGGGATTTGCCTTCCCACAAACACCACTGGCAACAAACTGCCGAGCGCAAAGGGCACCTGATTCAAAGCCACTAGAGTTATGAAGATTCAGATGAAAGTCAACCCCTCATAAATCACAGAGGCATGCTGGGCTTTTGTAGCCTGCGTCTTATTGATTTATCTCCTACACTCCTTGTCCTGTGGTAAAAGCTCTCACCCATGTTTATTAATGGGTGCCATTGCCAATTCCACACTCTTCTATCATCTTTAACCCTTTGAGACTGACCCCAGAGGATCCTGTTTAAATCAATCAGTAAAAAGTGTGAAGCTTTTATGCCGCTGAGACTTCTGTCTTTTGCACCATCATATTGTACACATTTAATGCACGGACAGCTGCAAAGAGAAAGGTAAAGCTTCACCCTGTGGTCATGTGGTTATGCATTATGTTACATACTGTGAGACACAAACAGACATGCACGGGTTGTGAGAAGGGCTTATACTTTTACCAGTCTTTAAATAATAATTTAGCCAATGCTGATGTTTTTATTGCTTATTATGTGTAAGACTTCCAACTGCTGACATTTGTCCTTATATTTTTAAAGATTTATTTTAGGCTTTTCATGCCTTTATTGTAGAAATAGGACAGTGAATAACGTTGGAATTCAAAGAGAGAGAGAGAGAGAGAGAGAGAGAGAGAGAGGGGAATGACATGCAAGAGAGGAGCCACAGGCCGGATTCGAACCTGGGCAGCCCGCATGGAGGATTAAAGCCTCTGTACATGTGACGTGCACACTAACCACTAGACTACCAACGCCCCAATTTGTTCTCATGTTTGACCATAAAAACAGATCACAGTTCAGTCCCACAGGTGACTTCCTCTGCCCAATAACAAAGCCCTCTTTTCCGAGTCAGCAAGAAGACAACTGTTCATGCCACATTTTTTGCAGATGGGTCGACGTTTGTCAACATGGCCCATATCTGCCAAAACCGATGTGAAACCGATGCATCTGTATCCGTAATAAAAGCCTGAGATGTGAAGCATTTCACAATACTCCAAGAAATGACATCACAAATAACAACAATGCGGGACCTCTAATTCAATCACAGATACAACTAACTACTTAATGCATTATTGAGGAAATATTTTGTTATATTTCCACTTTTAGAATATTAAATATTTAAGATGTTTCTTTAGCAAAAGCTGATAAAAAGAAGTATATTTTCTGCATGAGAAAATGTCCTCACTTTTGTCCATGCAGCTTAATGGCTAACATATCTTTAGCTTACTTGCCCTGATTCTCGGGTTATAAAGCGTTTGAAGACATCCACAAAATGCTTCCCCTCTAAGCACATATAAAACATGTATCCCCTGGCAGACTCATTCATACTGCACAGTTTGAATTTATCCTCTAACTCATTCGAGTTGAACCCTCATTGTGTTGCCGCTCTGATGAAATCATCTACCTAAATATACATTATGTATTTATTTTCCCCATTTGCTTCCCCGAGGCTGAAGTTATCATATTACACGAAAGCACAATGATGTACACACACGCACCGGTCTCAGAGGCTCCCCTCAGGTTCTGGGTTCAGTATCGGGGTTGTGAAACCCTTTGAGGTGATTTTTTCCGCTCATTCATTATGGAGGGTCATTTTTCTCCACTTTAATCTCAACACACAGGGTGGCTGACAAAGCTGTCATGGGTAAGCCTCTTGAGAAGCAGCATCTGAGGAGCGCTGTGTGGTGTGTGTGGCAGTGTGAGCTGCAGTGCTTTCCGGAGGATAGAGGACAGTGGAAAGAGGCTGTGTGGTTTCTAAGGGTGTTCCATGTTTGTGTGAGCTAAACAAACCGTCAGTGACACAGGCTTCCTGATTTACTGTGTGGGAGGGGGCCTCTGGCACACGGAATAGAGGAAATGGTCCCCGGGAAGCTCTGGGTGTCTTTGTCTTCCAAAGGTGAACATGCAGTCCTTCACATTATTTTCACGTTGTTTGAATCTTTTTGTGTTGGGAAGAAATAAGCGTAGCATCTCTTTTTTTCATTTTCTAAAACAATTATATCCATTCAAATGTAATACTGCTGTTGAAAAGCTCATTTGCAGACTGCTCTTCCAAGCTGCATTTTCTGCTGCGATGAGCAAATGTCTGCTGCAAACATTTCTGTCGGATCTCCAATTAGCTAAGTTACTCTACTGTGAAAATGGGACTATTATTATTGTCAAACTGGAGCTGCCGTGAGCCGTGCCAAAATCCTCTCCATATGATTGCAGTTAATTGGTTTCCAAGGTTAATTAAAGTGCCAAATTACTCTGCACCCTTTAAAAACCACATTGTGTTATTGTCCCTTCTCTTCATGCCGGTCATTGACACAAATCATTGCGTGACTTGGATGTATACTCCAGTTTTACTGCCATGAGGGTCGCTCTTGTTATTGTAGTTAAGCCAGAAAACTTTTGCAGAGGTTTATTTTTTGCTTATTCATAAGCTTGCAACACTTAATAACTTGGTTATATTGCCTTTAAATACATGAAATGTAAGACGATCTGAGAAAGAAGAATGAAAGATGAACGAAATTGCATGTTTTATTTCCACTACAGAAAACTTTCACACATATTTCATAGTAGCTCACTTATGTTTGCAGCTAAATGTTTTTGTTACACAAACCCAACTGGGCAACTTGAGCCTGTTAGTCATGACGTGAATAGCTCCCTTGGAGGTCAAGTCTAGGGCCCTCAGCGAGCACATGGAGGATATTCCCTCGCTTCCTCAGGGGCCGTCTTAAAACAGTTGTGAACTTGACCACGTTCCAGGGTTATTTTTGTCGTGGCAATTCCAGTAGGGAACCTCTCATATCAGTCCCGGAAGACCCTGTGTGTACTTTGTGGTCAGACTGCATACGACCTCTTTATGCTCTTTAATTGAAGTTTGTCCAGATTAGTGTCTTTATGGAGGCTGCAATGATCACTTAATTCCAAGAAAATTATTGGTGAACCATGTAGAACATTGAATAATCATTTTGTCCATTTTTCAAGCACATATTTGCTGGTTCCAGCTTACTGAATGTGAGGATTTGTCACTTTAGCTCGTCATGTATGACAGTAGATGAAGAGATTTTGGACTGTTGGTTTGGACAAACGAAGTGATTTGAATATGACACACTGGGGTCTTGCAAATTGTGGTGAACATTTTTCACAATTTTGGGTTGTTTTAAAGACTAAAAGAATTATCGATTACTCGACTGGATTAATGGAAAATGAAAACAGTTAGAGATGCACTGATTGGGAAAATCAGGTACGATACCGATCTTTAGATAATTTAGCCGATTGTCAGTTCCAATACCAATGTTTGTTTCATGACTTCTTTCGGCGTACGACTCCCACAATGCCACCATTTTCACTCATGTTTGACAATAAAAACAAGTCAGAGTTCGTTCAACAGGTGACTTCTTCTGCAAAATAACTCTTCTCTGAAGCAGTAGTTAGATATACTAGATGCCAGCATTAAATTGATTTGGCACAACAAATAAACATCGACTACTGACATCGGTTCATGCCACGTTATTTGCAGATGTGCCGATGTCTAACAGGCCGATTTAGGCAGATACCGATATTGAACCGATGCAAAGGTGCATCCCTAAAAATAATCATTAGTGAAAGAAAGTATTCCCACATACCTTGGGGGTTTGAAAATGTATTTTGCAAGTGTAGTCGGTGAGTGCAGTGTGGGACATCGGACATTTTTGGATGGATAAGGAGGTGTTTTCTGACATGCTTGCTGAGAGATCCATGAGGATAATTTAGCTTCTAAATGTTTACAAGGCCAAGGGGGAAATAGCTGCTATAATATAAGAATAGCAGCTGTTGGAACTCTCAGGGCAGGTTTCACCTTAAAACCCCTTAAAGACCACTAATCTGTGTAACAAACAGAGCCATGAGAGTATAACAGAGTGGAACAGATACCCTGCTGAGGGAGCTTGTGTGAGGCTGTCAGCCTCTCAGTGCCCTTCATGCCCTTAACAAAGAAAGTTGAGTGACCCGTGAAAACGTGGATCCTTTTAGCGGAAAGAATTGGTGGAATTAGCAACACTTTCTCACCAGACTGTACAGTACGCCTAAAGTTGAGCAGCGAGCACATGCTCGGCAGGTTACGCTATTTTAATCACTGCCCGGAAAAGGTCTATAGCTCCATCAAAACATTTACATGAACACCAAGGAGAATCACTCGCAGCTATGCAGGTGCAACGCAGGATGGAGCCCGCTTTATTTTTAACCTGTGTATTTTTATCAAAGTATTTGTGCTATTTTTTCCTTTGCGTAGACTAGAGGCCTCTGGAATAGGATCCTTGTCCTACCGTAAGACCTTTAGCACTCTTAACCTGCTTATAGCGTAACCAGAGAGGACCATGCTGTTCGCCATGTTTGTGTCCTGCTAAAATAATGATGATGCATGCTATTGAATCTAATTGCAATCCAAGATTAACAGGGAACACTTCTGCAACTTTGCCTTTTGTCATTGAGCAGCACGCTCATCAGAAACAGTTTAAGATTCAGGGGAATGCATCTTTACATTACATCTGAGCATGCAGTGTGGAGACAGTTATCTTAGCTCAGCATTAAGACTGGAAACATGGGAAAACATTCAGCCACACTCTGATCAAAAAGTAGAGCAACCCTATCTGCCAACCCGAGCTTCTAAAGCCGATTAGCAGGTAAAAGTGTAAAAACATTAACCTTTGGCTTCATGGAGAGTTATGCGCCGGACTATAATTGTTGTTTCAGTTCTTTTCATTTGATTGGATTTAACAGCTTGAAAAAACATGCTGATTAGTGAGCAATAGAGGGGCTGACAGGCAGCATTTGGAGCCTCGTGGAAGCAGCAGAAAGAGAAGTACTGATATTCTTTACTCAAGTACAAATACAAGATATGTACTCTTTTAGAGAAGTGCATTTAAATCCCTAATAAAGTGAAAGAACTAAAGCATTGTCAGCATTGTATTTTGTATCAAAAGTAAAACTATAGCAGAAACTCTGCCTCTGTGAATGATTAATGGAACTGCTGTTATACTGTAGCCAGTCCAAGTGGAGCTAATTTTTCAGTACTTTATGTCAGGCCCCCTCCAAAGGATCACAAAATAAACCTCTGGATCTTTATATGAACAATGGGGTTGGAGAAAAGAAAAAAATAAACCAAGTTCAGAATTTCCTCTACTCTGTTTTTTCTATAATTTAATGGAGTTTGTTTTTTACTCTTTGGGCTGAAAACAGTTATTTAATTTAAAAAAAAAGGAAGAAGGCTAAAAACAAATCTGAGATCTGTGACGAGTTCCAAGAGGACACAGTTTATTTGTTGACTTTTTTAAAGCTATACATTTGCTGAATTGCAATAGTTGATCAAACGTTGACAGCTCTATTTTTTTCCTCCAATTATGAAATATGAAGCACAATAAATTGCAGTTCCTCAAACGTCCACTTGAGGCTGCAAAAGCCAATGAATCCTTTTTCATTTTTACAAATAAACACATTTACAGCCTGGCTACAAAAAACGACTACGGTATCAGTGGCTCTTTTCTTTATGGGTAAAAACTGTTTGAGGGTGAATTTTTCATCACTCAATTATTTTTTTTATCCGAGTGTGTTTATACATTTGCATAATTTGGGGAGTGGCTGAGTTGATTGACAGGTGGATGTGTTGTAGCTGTTTTCCTGGAGGCTTAAGGCACTGCCATAGCTCCATCTCTTTGCCAGTATCTAGATTGACCAAAAGTTGGGTTGAGATAGCTTTTCAAATGTGGCTGCCATTGTTGAGCTTCAAAACGTCTCTTAAGAAAGAAAAACCAGAGGTGGCGTAGGTGACGTTCTTACAGATGCCAAGTATATGTAGAAGAGTATAATTTCTCCCGAATGTACAATGTAGTGAAACACCACAAACTTTGAACAATGTGCTATACTTCAGAAGGTGTACTTGGTTTCATACTGTGCAAGGCTAGCTTTTTTGCCTTGTTTTCAGTCCTTATGCTAAACTAAGCCGACAAGCCGTTGGCTCCAGCAACATTTCAACTCCAGGAGTGATAACAATCCTCTCGTGTAAATATCTGCAAGAATGTGGATAAGTGTCAAACTGTTTCCTCAGGAAATGTTTGTAGTTGGAGGTAAGTTGCAAGCTGGAAGAAGATAAAAGCGTTTGGATGGTGCTGGGATCTAACTGAGGAAATGAGCCCATACTCAGGTTTTACAGGGGCTACTTTTTCTTCTAGCATTTTGGATATTGGAACAACCATGAAGCAACAGCACTCGCAGCCGCTTTCTGCGCTCTGCCTTCAGGACATAGTTGTGTGATATAATGCAGAATTCTTTCTATAAAAACAGCTCATGTACCTCCATATCAGTGAGCTGTGACTGCTGTCCACTGTTCCTCCTCGATGCTTTGTTTGGCAGCTTTCCACGCTCTCACACCTTAAGAGCATAAAATAGATTTGGGTTTTTATGACTCACCTACTGTTGAGTGTAGGCATTGAATATCTAGGATTATTGGGACAGTGTTAGCTGATCCATGATGTTTTCAGATCTCCCATTGAGCAGGTAGACCAAGTGTAAAGCTGAAGGATGCTTGACATTCAGCAAAGGATGACTCACATGTGTTTGTGTCTTTTTTAAGGATACTTGAAAGTGTAGTTTAATATTTTGGAATAAAGATGTTAAATCCTATCCGGCAGGAGGTACATGAATCTTTTCAACTTTATTTCCATTATTCTTGCTTCTGTAGTTGGTGAAACAGTGTTAAACATAGTTTAAAGCATACATGTTCATGACTTACTACCACCTTCATTTTGATTGATCTTAAGCACGCTTTTAATACTTGAGCGGAACAACACTTCAATGGCATGACGGCCAAATTAATAGTTTCTGTTGTCAGATCACTCGTGTTTTCAGTTCCTGTAACAGTACAATATTTAAGCCACCTCTCTTTCCTTTACCCTCACCATTACATTATTCACAGTATCACGAGTTGCTCGGCAGGCATGCATTTCTCTGCATTTTACTGCCATTCTGTAAATGTATTTCTCAGTTGGCTGAACAGGACAGTGAATCATGTAAAAGACATTAATGCTCTGTTGAAATAAGTGCACATAAAGTATTTTGTGCATTTATTTTGGAGGGGCGGAAGGTTGCAAAATAAATAGTAGCAGAAACACTGCATGTGCATGCAGACTTTGAGTGTCATCGCCAAAGTTGAACCATGTCCAGTGAAGTATGAGAAAGCCAACTCTGCAGATTTATTAACTGATGGGAAAGTTTCCTCCCTGTAGCATCATCTCTAACGTCAGGCGTAAAGAGCACACATTTCCCCTGTAACACTTTTCCAGCTGGTTTTGAACCATTCCAAAAACACCTTTTTCTCATACAACTTCATTGCTAACAAACTAAGCTCGTTAGATTTTTGCTATGAATCGGTGAAATACAATGTCATTAAGGTTAACTATATAAAGTCAGAAAGACGTAAATGATACCATATCAGTTTTGTGTTTTTGGATGGGCACAAAGCAGCCTCACCAATGTAAGGGCAGATATTCTGAGTCACTGTCACAGAATTGTGAAAGTTCAAGCCACAAAGGAAAAATCTGCTGACCACAGTCCAACATTTCTTCAGACGGTTCATTGATATTTGATGATTCAGTGACACCAAGTTCTCATTCCATGCCTGCATTTAATGTGAATAAAATCTCTACGAATCATTGTTATGGAGTTCGATTTAGAGATGGTTAACGTTACAAAATCATCACAAAAATGAAGTTGTCATTATTAACTGGAGTATAAATGGACAAGAACTTCATTGACGCATTTTATCGTCCATCCACCAACCCCACCCTCCACACATTTACTACGTACGTTATTACTGAAAAGGGCACACTATGTTCTGCTCTGGCATGGGAAGAAAACCGAGTGTGACAGAATCTTTCAATATTCATAAGTCCTGCGGATACCAGGCTGCATCATCCATCCTTTAAGCGTAAAGCCTCAAGGCCTTGACTGACCACCGCAAAAGGCTGTATCTAACACAAAGCTCACATCTTACATGTTTACCACCAGTATGAGCCTCTCTTTTCTCCTTTCGTTACAATCCTGCAGCCTTTGACTCATCTGAGCACCATTGTTGTAAGCAGATCCATGTGCTTGCCCTGAGTACGTTGGCATGCCGGCAATGAGGGCGTGAATGCAGTGACATGAATTGTCAGGCATCTGGGCTGATTTCTGCACTGAAGCACAGCCTCCCTCTCGCCGTGTTAATGCAAAGAATATTGCGTGCATGGGTCAGAGTGGTGGTGGGGGAGGGTTTGAGGAGGTCCTTTCATGCAACAAAGAGGACTCCTCCCTCACATCTGTGTGGGATTGTTATTGTTTTCCCTGACATCTGGATGTGCCCTTGGCAACTTGGAGGCCTGCATGAGGTCTGCTCTCATGTCCTGGGCCTTTGGTAACATCTGAGCCTGACATGAACAATGCTAATTCAGCTGATTTTTCAGTCACATGGGAAAGATTTTTATTTAATGTACAGCTGATCCCACGGCGAATATGCACATGCTATTTTTGGTCTTGATGATTGAGGAAGGAAGCCTCAGAGGGGCCATGTTTCCATGCTATTCTTAAAAGAATTTTCTTTTTGTGTTACTTGGGTTCACATGGCCAACATCTCTTTCAGAGAGCAATGGGTTTGTTTCTTAGAATTTCCGGTTCCATAGATTCCCTTCTATCTTATTAGTTCAATCTTCAGCTTCCTTGTTCTCACAGAATGACAGAAAACAGTGGGAGACCAAGCTGGCGGGAAACAGAACTTGTTCTTTCCTCCCTCTCATGTGCAGACTTCTTCACTCATAAATCCACCAGAATTTGTATTTTTGACAAAGAAAACATCAGAACTGGAGAGAACTTTTGTATATTTTATATCATGTCTTTTATCTTTAACACTTGTGTATGTGTCGACAGTTTCGTCAGGTGCAGGATGTTGTTTCCTCATTAGTTTGAGGTGATACTGCAGTAACACCTGCTCTCGTCATGCTGTTTTCCATTAAACCGTGTCGATGAGGTCCCGTTACCCTCCCTGATGAAGAGAAGGACCCAGAACATGTGTTGCACATGCTGCATGTAAAGCGAAACTAGGCTTGTTGGCGTCATAGCAAACCTCATGATACAGACTTTGCTAACCTGTGTTTTTAGAAGTGAAAGGAGAGTCTGTGTATCAACATAATTAGACGCAGCATACACATACAGAGTGTTGAAACCCCTCAGTGGGAGCAGATTATGATACTGCCAAAAGGGTGGTGTACATTCTTACATCAGCACATTTTGTCCAGTCCAGATATTTTCTTCTATAGATTTTTTTTTTCCTCAAACTTGTTTTGTCACATGTTTCAGTATCTTACATCACCAAGCCAAGCTAAAGCCCGACTCTATGAAGGTTTTATTCCCCCTCCATTCATTCACCTGTTGTAGGCCTCAGTTTCCGGGACACTACTGCGCTTCTGAACCGCTCACTGTTAGCTGTTACTATTTATAAAGGCACAATCAAAGCTGGATTTTGACTGACCTAGACTAATGCAAGTCTTTGAATGTGAACACATAAGCAGCACAAACAGTCTTGGTATTAAATATCAGCTTGTGAGTCGTCTCTGGTTTGTAAAAGTGACATTGTTGGAAAATTACCTCAACCTTTTATCGGTAGTTCTGTCCTGCATCTTCTTGTTTTGATTGAGACCCCCCCGGCGGCAGAACTTATCAGGATTTTTTTCCTTGAGGTTCTGCCTGCCCTGGAACCTGTGAGGTGCTATTTTGATCTGCTTATATTAATCAAACTGTACATGAGACATGACCCTGAACCAAAGGTTTCCTGACTCCCACTGTTTATCTGAATGATATAAGACTGCAGGTCATCTGCACCACAAAGCACAACTGCACTACTTATTTTCCGAGCCGAGTTTTTCTGGTCTCTTGTTTATACAACGACCTCAAGATACTCCAGTGACCAGTATCTGTTGGTCTGGCTTTCAAAGACTTATAAGAGAATCAAGTAAACACTGCAGTGTTTATGGTTTGCTTCCTCACCACATGCTTGATGGATCATAATGAATGTAGGATCAGCTGAGAATATCTTAGTTTTTGGGGAAGAGGAATATTTTGCAAAGTATTTTCACTATGAAAAACAAGTTCAAATGTTAGAGTGCATGGCCAGAATTACAAGATCATGAATATGAGAAATCAAGGTTTTCAAAATTGTTGATACTGTTGGATACTGTTAGATACGTTTGATACCGCATGTTTTAAAAATATACCACCAGCCTAATGGACATCCGAATGCCACTGAGCAGAACTTGCAGAATGGGGCGCCAAACATCCTGTGAGGGCAGAAGGATGTTTACAGCACAGGCGCAGCACAACATCTCTCAGGGGCAGCGATTAGCACAGGCTGATCTCTGGCACTGCAGGGCGAGAACACAGCAGCTGTTATAGACAGGCTGGTTTTTTTCCCAGGTATCTTTTCTGCACGCTGAGTGACGTAATCGATGATGTCAGCTCTTGAGCAAATTCGACATGACTAACCACTTATGTGAAACACTCTGAGGCACTACACATAATAGTGGACCACCCACAGTTCACGCTGCTTTGTGGTTGGGTGAAGTTGACCCAAACAGACCAATCATCGAGAGTTATGCTTTTGTTGAGGTTGCTGGATTAGCTCTGAGTTGAAAGTAGCAAAGGATTTTTTTCATCATCATGAGTGTTTGTTTTTTTACATATGGACTCCAGTTGTTGAAGATACATTATTTACTTACGTGATAGAAGAAAAAGGTTATTAACTTGTGTTTGTTTTTTAATGGCTGCTTGAAGCTTAAACTAAGTTTGAGTTGATGAGATACAAAATGTAACTGAAAGTCATTCAGAGAATAAAACGTCTTCTTCCCAAAGACTTTTACATTCATCTGCAGCAAGTCAGGAGAAGCAGTAAAGCTAAGGATATTCAGCATTGCTCTCAAGTAGCTGTGTACAATACAATGCAACACACAGTGTTCTGTTTTTAGAAGATTTTAACAGCAGCATTGCTACTTTTTAAACTTAATCACAGGAACATATCGCAGTTAACTTAAAAGAAGTCGTAAATGTGCATTTAAATGCAGCACGACTGCAGATTCTGTAAAGGAAAAACAATCATATATCGTCTATACCAGGGGTCTCCAACAGGTAGCTCGGGAGCTACCGGTAGCTTGCTTGCAGGTTTTCAGTAGCTCGCCTATAGGTTGACTGACTGTGTTAAATTATTTGTTTTAAAATCTGACGACAGTAAATGCACCTCTTCCCACTATTCATATATTTGACCCATAAAAACAAGTGTAAAGTAGTAATGTTTTCTTGGACATTGATGTGAATTTTCAGTAACATAGCTTACTATGTGGCACAATAAGAAGGCTTATTATTATTATTATTGCATTTCACACGTGTACAAACAGTAGCTTCATTCAGCTGATGTGCGCTATTTAAATAAATGCAAGCGATGTGATGCAAGTAGCTCTTGGCCACTTTCATTTTTTCAAAGTAGCTCTCAGATGAAGAAAGGTTGGAGACCCCTGGTCTATACAATGTCTCCAAAGTCACTGAAAATAGCTTTAAATGTATTCCTGCAATTATTAGCATAAAGAAAAGAACCTTTCAATAAGCCAATACTTCATAAAGTAGATGTTTTTTTAATCGTTCTGAATATTTAAGTAAAATGTTTACTGTTAACCTTGTTTTAAACCCATTACACTCATGCTGAACATGCAAAATGTCAACATGACAGAAATGTGTCTTCAAAGTTCATAAAGCTCAAAGTCCAGCGACAGAATTAAGAACCTCCTGGTATCCAGGAGAAGAGCTCCAATGGGACAACAGTGCTGCTGAAGTCACCTGTTAGCAAAACAGGAACAGCAAAATAAATTTCATTTGTAGCGTATTTTTCATTAAAACACATCTCAAAGTGCTAAAAAGAATTAAGAAGACATAAAAGCAAGGACTAGAAGCGAGTAAAAAACAAGTGGCAGAGATTTTAGAAACATGAGTATCAAAATGAGGAGGGAAGCAAACATAAATTACTACATTTTGTAACCACATGATATATCCTGTCTGTATGTCTGTCGGCTGGTTTTGGAGTTTTGTCACCTCTGAGTAGACAAAAAGTATTTTAATGCAGCTCTGAGGTAAAATAAATACTATTCCAATGTTTTAAAACCTTACACAAATATGTTAAAGGTTGGACTAGGACACCCAACCGCTTGCTTTTCTGGCACTTAATGTTGCCGCCACTTATTATGAATGTGTAGCATAGACACAACATTGAGAACAGGTTTCTTTAGGACACAAAGAATTGAAACCATTTCTCTTGTGTAAGGCAGAGAGTCTAATACAACTATTCCAAACATGCTTTCAAGAGAAAAGAAGACTATGAGGGAAACTCAGACTAACTTTCTTAAGTAGTTTTAGTAATTTTTTTAAATTCAAAGAAGCTGGTCTGCTCTTCTGTAATGGCTGTTTGACACCAACAATAATCATGTCCAAGCTGTGTATCCGCATGTGTGCTTCACCCTGACAGTAAGAGTGACAGTTCCATCATAAACAAAGGTATTTATAGAGGAAGTGATCACAAGGTCATGCTGGAAATTGCCACCATGGCAGATGAATTCCTTTTACACAGAATGAGTCAGGGTGTTTTCTTCACCACTAGGTTAAGGATGAGTTAAATGTTACTCCAATGCTCCTCAAGAAAAGACAACAAACAAAGAGGAAGACACAACTCAATTTGAGCAGGATTCAAGCAGCTATAGGGACGGAAATCTGTAACTATGTCCTTCTTCTATAAGACAAGATGATGTATGAAAAACAGCCTTTGCCAAGAAACAGCTGGGGGACTTGGCAACAGAGCACTGTGTAACTGTGTGTGTGTGTGTGTGTGTGTGTGTGTGTGTGTGTGTGTGTGTGTGTGTGTGTGTGTGTAACTGTGTGTGTGTGTGTGTGTGTGTGTGTGTGTGTGTGCGTGCATTTTGGTGTGTTTTGCATGCAGCATATGTGACAGAGCAGCTGATCTTTCTCCAGCTGTTTCTAATTTGCACATCACCATAATGTTTTACAATCCCACTTTCAGTAAGCCCCCACCCCCTCCAACCCCCCCTCTCCCCTGTGTGATGCATTTTTAACTGTGAGCACACTGGAGGACACATGTTAAGAATCTGCCGGGTCAAATCTCTCAGCGATGAACAGACTGATGCCCACCCCCCCGTGTCCACTTTGTCACTGTTTTGACTGAACTACGGTTTTGTCAGTGATTTGTTTTGGCAACTAAACAATGGGTATTCAGGGCTTTGGCAAAGCTTAAGAAACATGAAGCTGCACTTTGTGAATAATAAGTCACTTTGGAAGTAGGCCTGCACAAAACAATTAATATCAAATTGATGGGCAATTACAGAAAGTCTTCTGTTCTGCACGTTTTACACGTGTTTGACACATGTTGTTTCCCTGGAATAAATGTCCAAGAGAGCAAGTGCTGTTTATTATCACAACAAAGTCTTTATCAACTTCATCTTTTATTTATCTGACCCACCATTTCCATATAATTCCTGCATGCCGCATTCCGTCAGCGATGCAGAGCAGATTTCTTTCTATCTAGCACCCGCAGCGGTCGGTCTCTGAAGCGTGCCAGCAGCGCCAATTCGCTCTGCTCTGCTCTGCTCTCTCTCAAATAAGCGCCGCCGCTGATTCCATTTTCTAACTAGCCCATTGCAAGCAGTGTGTCAAGCTGAACATAGTAGATCGACTAGAACAAGACGTCAGACAAGGTAACGCTCAGAGCATCCGGTCAATTTCAAAATAAAACACAATATAGAGAATTCTGATCGTATATCCCATCACTTTATCAACATTACGTCACAACAGGCAAATGAAAAACAAATCAACCTCGGAAAGACATAGCAACATGATGTTTGCACGTTGTCCTTTTTATTCACACGTGATCTTGTAGTTCTCGTGTGATCTTCTGAACCCCTGTGTAAAGCTGCTCATGGCTGTGCTCCGCTGTGTCCACGCCCCAGAAACCGATCCAGTGGGGTCGGGCGCTTTGCGTGGAACAGAGCAAAACTGTGCATCTGGCTGAACATAGCGTGCACAGACTGTGGAAACTGCGGGTGACGCTAGCCCACATTATTGCAATTTTCAAAAATGCAGGTCCCATGTATTCATACCCCTTTGTTTCTCTTACTTTTCTTAGTTCTTCATTTAGAGGATTGGGAACATTTCACAGACACATAGCTGTGCAGATACAGTGAGCACACAGTGCACAATATCTACAGCAAATGAAGCACTTTTTTTGGCCTTTTCTCTCAATATCCCCATTTTCTTTTACAACAATATGCATCTTCTTGCTGAATAACTTCATTTTAAATAGGGATGTGTCGTTATATTAATGCACATGTTGGCAGGCAGTTCAACACATTTTCACTTTTAGGATTAATAAACAGAAATAAATACATAAAGGTTGAAAAAAGCACGAACCCTTTCGATGATTTCCATGCAATAAAGCTTACACCAGTATTTATATACTTGCACATACATTAGGGGCAACACTCATCACAACATTGCAGAGTTTCTCTTCTTCTTTTACAAGCAGATGATATGAAGTGCTCTAAGAACTGTTTGCAAATTGCAATCCACAGTTTCCACCAGTTGCAGGATGAAAGATGACCTTTCCATTGTGTCAGAAAGCTGAGTCTAATTGGGTACGAATTGTTAGATAACCTTTAACGCTGCACCTTAAAACCCCACATCTACTTCCATACTTCTACGTGTACAAGCTTCAAATATTTATATGCTTTAGTCCCCACTTATTTTGAATGCTTGCCTCATAAACACCTTTTAACATTTTCCCCTTGCAGTGCACGTTAAGCCGTTCCATTCCACTAAATTTAATTAGACTTGGGATGATGCAAATACAAGGATGACCTGGTTCCTTTGAGATATGAGAGACGTTATTAACCGTCACTTCTGAATGAGGTGTAATCCTCTCCTGAACACCGAGTACCTGCATTAATGTCATCATCAGGTTCCTCATTTTCTCATCATTTTGGTAACTTTATGTTCGTCTGACACTAAGAAAGAGAAAGAATGCTCGTTATATAGGTTCACAGTGAAAGCAATGCTGCCTAAAGATCCTAGCTTTAAGATTAGCCTGTTATAGGGTATCTTGTTATCTTGACAGTATGGAACTCTCAGTCAGGCTGTGATACATTTATGGCAAAAACAACAACAAGAAAGCAGGATACAGATTGCTTGAGGCAGGTAGAAAGGGACTTCTATTGTCTACAAACACCAACCAAGAAGAACACAGGCTTACTTAGCTGGCAAAAAACAGAGGCTCCATAGTCCGGAAAAAAAGAACCATAAAGAGCTGTAGCAGGCAGGCTTAAGATAACCATACATTAGCTCACCCACAGTTTTGCAGAGCAGATCTGTACAACCTGGAGGATGTGTTTACAGTACATTTCCATTTTGACTCATTGACTATGCAGCAGCAGCAGCAGCAGCAGTGACATGAAATCCCAGCGGCCTGAAGCTGTGCCGCGAAAAACTCTCTGGGTTTCTGCTCTGATGGGACACCAGCTTCACCTTTTAAATGACAAATGTGTAATGAATCCACTGAGCGATTCAAAATGCCGTCACATGATAGAGAGCTAAGTAGATTTGACTCGATCAACAGACGGTGGTGCTGAGAGATTCTACGTCTCGGGTGTTTCATCCAGGAAACAGAAGTTTCTTAGATCTGTGGGGTTTTGTTAGAATGGTGGGGAACATAGACTGAGAGAATGGAGCTTAAATGTGACATGTTTGAAGGATTCCTTCAATTTTTATCTTGCGTTGGCCTAACATTTCCATGCAGAGACACAGCTCAGATGAAGGTCACAGTTTACTCCCTCAACCACAATTAAAAAAAGGAATTAGCTTTCACACATTTCTATCTTTTTATATTTCTATCTTGGAGAAGTTGGACGGCATTTTAGTTGTTGCCTAGTGACCAGACTCCACAGTAGCTGCCATTCATTGTGCTGTCCACTGCATGAAATCACACATGGCCTTCTTTCTAAATGTCAAGGCTGCGATGGAACCAGAAAATCTTGCAGACTACAGGTCACCTTAGTTTACTTAAGCACTGTGACAAGATTTAGAGTTTTTGATCTCCCCCTGAATGATCTAGTAATCTGTATAAGATGCTGCAAATAAGTTATGTGCACTGATGGCCGAGGTTTCTGATTCATACCGCTTAATTCACGGTAACATTCACGTAACAAACGTTACAGCAGCAACATTTCAGAAGATTAAAGAGACAAGGGAAACATTTACCAGCAGAGGGGAGATATGGAGTGCTGTGAAGTGGCCTTTATGATGGATTTTATTGCAGTTTAATGGCGGGGCTAATTGTTTATTCTCTCTTCCAGATCTGCTGTTGGTGGATGATCAAGCAGCTTCGATATGGCCAAAAGGAAGATGGAGAGCATCGGACGGAGCTGGATGGTGGCGCTCGTACTGCTGTGTAATCTGACAAAGGTGGATTTGTCTATATTTGATAGAAGAAACCCGTTTGTTTTTTTTAAAATCCTAATTTCGGAGAATAGTTTAACATAAGTATTTGAGTTTATTTTTCAGCATTGACTTAATTTGACTCATTAATCATGAAGTCCATTACAGTTTATGTTGGAGATTCTCTGGAGATTCAAAAAGCTGCTTCAGGGTGCCGTCTGCAGTGTAGCAAATTAGACATATCTGTTTGGCAGCATTTCTGCATAGATGTCATACTTTCCATGAAGATTAATTGGAATCATGTGTATGTTTTACTGCAGTTCCTGGCTTTCTAAGAATCCTTTAATGACCATGTTACTTCAAAACCTCCTGATTGAGTATAAACTCACTCAAAATATGGTCTCTGTTTTTCAACTTGTAATTGGAAATAGCTGCATCTCTGATACATTTTTGACAAGTACTCTTGGCGCACATCATTCTAAAGTTAAAAAAGTAAACACAAAAGATTTATTCACCTTTTTTTTCCTCCTTCTTCTTTGCACAACTTTGTGAAGGCAAGCATGGAGGTCAATGAAACCCAACAGCAGCATCCCACCAACGTGTATCATGACATGGGACTCACCAGGAACAAGATAGTGACAGCTCAGTTTGAGTGCTATCAGAAGATAATGAAAGATGATGCCATCAGCAGAGAAGGTGACTTGGTAACTGTTATGCTTGGCTTGGTTTTGTGTATTCAGGGGTCATCTAAGATTGTCCATACAAGGTAACCACATTGAATTCATCTGAGCATGTTAACACCTTTTCTGTGCTTTCAGAGGCTATGTGTAATCGCACTTGGGATGGCTGGCTGTGTTGGGACGACACCAGGTCGGGTTTTACATCAGAGCAGCACTGTCCGGATTACTTCCAGGATTTTGATCCTTCAGGTAAGATCTGTGACTTATGGAAGCTCTAAAGGGTCACTTGCACCAAGCTTGGTTTGGTTGGATCTTAAGTTAGTACCCAAACATCTACCTAAGTATTATCCAGCATTGTTAAAAGCTGGTAAGGGAGGGTTATTCTGACGTCTTCTTTGGGCAAAGCTACACAAACTGTGAGTCCCACAATTCCCATAATGCAAACTAAAACCTTATTTTATTGGATCGTTTACAGTTGGTAAGACCAAGTGAAGTAGCGGTAGTAGAAGTAGATATTCAAAGGAAAATGTAACTGATCCTCATGCACAATCATCATCATGGCATGTATTTGTTGTCTAGTAGTAGTGATGTTGATGTACTGTATGGATGTCTTTAAAGAATATCTGTAACTTATTTCTGGAGGATTCTGAGTGAAAACCTTAGAACAGGATGAGCAGAGACAGAATTCGTTTCAGTCCCTCTAATGACTGCTTGCAGTGGTTCCATGTTTATTAATGTGTTTGTTTCTTTAATGGAGTTTGAGAACAGGATTATAACTTTATTGGGCTTTGGGGGGACTTAAGTAAATCTCTACTTTCACTGTCGTGTCATAGAGCATCTTCATTTTCACTTTGAAATGTTTGTGTGACATACTTACCCTCTAGTGTTTCCACCTGATTTGCTGGAAATAATACATCCTGTAAATGTTTGTGTTTAAAATCACTGAAGTACTTTAAAGCTGACAGTTTATGTGGAACATGCTTTGTCCTAACCTTTGTGTATTGTTTCTCTGTGCAGAGATGGTGACAAAGATTTGCACCGACAGCGGTCACTGGTTTCTGCATCCAGAGAGCAACCGGACTTGGACCAACTACACTCGCTGCAATGAACACACTAATGAAGGCAGAGTGGTAGGTCACTTGGTAACTTGGCATTAAATGCATGCAGAATATAAATGAAGGCTATTGTTAGCACTAACCTTTAACGGATGTTTAGACAATTCATGTGTATTCACAGTGCTAAGAGAAAATGAAACAGTAAGATAGTGCATATATAGTTCTCATCATATTATGATGTTATATCTTTATATTGACATACCAAACATAGTGTTCAAAATGCTCAGTGGCCCTAAATAAACCAAAATAATCTATTAGTGAGACTAAACATGACCGCAATGTTCTGAAGGCGACCCACGAGCAACAGACATGGGCGTTTAATTAGAGATGGGACGGATCCAATCTAATATCAGTATCGGGTCCGATATTGACCCAATTTACGTATCGAATATCGGACGACGCAGATCCACGTCACAGATCCAGAATCCAGCACAATGCAATGCAATGCGGGGTGTACTACAGCTTTGTGTAGCCTTACACATAATAACAACTACAACAACACTATCAATTCTGACTAAAAAGATATCAGAACCAGTATCATACCGGTAGCTGCAAAACATTTGGGAATTCAAAAAAAGTGGATTGGTGCATCTCTATATTTAATGCAATGAAATAGAATCAAGATATATCTCTTCAGGCACATGGGGGATGCTCACAGTGATGTCAGAGGATTAAAACCTAAGAATCCATTGTTTTGAAATCTGGATGATGAAAATCTGGATTTAACAGCAGCAGCTTAGTTTGGTAAGGATGTGTGGATCGGAGGGAGGGGAAAGGGAGTGTTGTTTGTTAGTGTTGATTCATGTTGGGTCTTTGTAGATAAGATAAAGTGTACGGTCTTTTACCTGCTCTTTTCGTAAAGTGTCTAGAGATAACATCTGATATGAATTGACTCAATCCAAATAAAAATTGATTGATTGTCAGTCTGTGCAACTTAAAGAATATCTTTGAATGATTTGCAGCTAAAAAACTCATTAATCTCATACTCGTGTCGTAGAAATCCTCATTTCAGATTTCAGCCTCTGTCTGAAAAGGTTCCTTTCAGCTGTTGTTTATTTAAGCCCGCCCCCTCCCCATGTGCCCACTTTCTTCTGATGGGCTAGCTCTATTGAAGCCTTCCTGGGGGCAGAATGCTGCAGGGTTGCCAGGGGGGGTTTCAATGGCTCAAGTAGACTCTTGAAGCCGTCTCGTATAACTCTTGGTTCCATATCAGGGAACAATCGTGTGAAAGTTTAGAGGCAGAAACAACTGTGTGCAGATGTGCAATCATTAATACCACCCTGTTCACTTTCTCTCACTTCACTATCATGAAAACGTTTTTTTTCTAAACAGTGAGCTATCACAGTGAAGTTGGCTAACATGCTGAAGGCTGCCATTAATATAAAAGCAGTGTGAACCAAAGAACTCTAACCAAATCTTTCAGCAGGAGAAATGCAATCACTTTGAAACCAATGAACTTATATCCAAATAAATACTTAAAATCAAATGATTTATTGCTTCAGCAACAAGCTTGTCAGTTTTGTGTTGAGGTCTTGTATTGCAGCACTCTGTTGAGATTTATCGTTGCTGTAATCTGACCCTCTCACTTTATATCAATCCAAATATAACAAAACCAGACGTTTGTCTTTTGTCACACATTTTCTTAAAAAAAAACTTAAAACACACATCTTAAATGATTTAAATGTTATCCTTAGAAAATGTATGACCCCCTGTTTGAGTATACGAGTTCTGTTTCATTTTTATTTTAGTCTTTAACATGATTAGTCTTTTTTTTCTTCTTCCAGACTGCGATGAATCTTTTCTACTTGGCTCTCATAGGACATGGACTGTCTCTGACATCCCTCTTCGTCTCACTCGGAATATTCTTCCATTTCAAGTGAGTCGCCAAACGTCATCTTAACCTGCCTTCAGACAGTTCTTATCCTCTGAAGAGGTTAATGATGTCCTCCTTCTCTTCTTGCAGGAGTTTAAGTTGCCAAAGGATCACGCTTCACAAAAACCTCTTCTTTTCTTTTGTTCTGAACTCTGTGATCACCATTATTTGGTTGTCAGCCGTGGCAAACAACCAGGAGCTGGTGCAGAGGAACCCAGTGAGTTAATGGATTTATTCATAGTTTCTTTAAATCATAAAATTAATGTTTATGCATTCGCTGTAGATTTCTTTTTGTTCTCTTTGTCATCCTAGTTTTTGTGTTTAAAGATAATCAGGCAAGAGCTGCTTAGCTGCACTTTAGGCATCAGGGCTTAATGTAATTTAGTTTATTTAATTTATTCATTTCACAATAGCTTACAAAGAAGTGCACCTCACAGGGAAGTAACAGAAGTAAAAAACATGGAACATTCTGTATGTTTTTCTTTCTTAGACCAGCTGTAAAGTGTCCCAGTTCATCCATCTGTACCTGTTTGGTTGTAATTACTTCTGGATGCTGTGCGAGGGAATATACCTGCACACCCTCATCGTGGTGGCTGTGTTTGCTGAGAAGCAACACCTGATGTGGTACTATCTCTTAGGCTGGGGTAAGTCACTAATGAAGTGATGCATCTCTGGCAGTCACTCTCTCTTCTGTGATTTTTATATTGGGTTATGTTGCAGTCAGTTATTGCTCAAAAATCCATTTCATTCAAATGGAGAAAACAAATGTGGACTTAAAATTGTCTAAGTTTGGAAGGCTTGAAGTGATAGAAACCGTTTTTGAGTAGCTTGAAACCTGAGACTGCAGAAACATCACGAAAAAGGTTGTTGATCAAGGCTCATGTTGAACCTGTTGGTAAAATAAAAACTTTCATTCAAATCCTGAGCACGGTTAAGTGACCGGTTTAAGTCCAACCCTGTACTTTGACTAATTGTGCACAGTTTACTTGTGCATCGTTGGGCATTATTAAAGACATTTTTAATGAATGCATTTGGAGGGCAACCTCTGTTTAGGATATCCAGGTGAATCGTCAGCTTATTTACAACTTCTTTGCAGTAATGTTGCTCTGTTGCCTTACTGCAGCAATTGTAAACTGTATTTTTTGTTTCTGCAGGCTTTCCTCTAATTCCGGCTTCCATTCACGCCATCGCGAGGAGTTACTACTACAACGACAAGTAAGCATGAAACTGCATGAGAAGGTTGTGTTACGGCTTATATTATATATGTAGTAAGAACAAAAGCCACACAAGAATAATATGAAAAAGGATGAAGTACAGATTCTTACAATGAATTACTGTTGTCAAAACTTTCAATACTTTTTTGATACCATGTGTTGTAAAACCATACAATCTCCATTACTTTAATGATCAAATGTATGGAAACAACACAGCGTATCTTCAGTCATATTAACCAAAAGCTGCCCAAAGAGAAATAAGAGACAGCATCGTCGAAATTGTTCACAAATATTGTCAGTGTTTCTGTAACGTTCAGGAGCTGGTTCTGGGTAATTAACAACAAGAAAGTGCCTAATAATGTGTTTCTAGGACTTCTGTTTTTGTTGCCATGGTATAGAAACAGGTATCAATTTGATATTACCAGTATGGTATTGAAGTTTAAAATAACATTTTTTTGCTTGACCAAAGAAATGGCTGGGCCCCTGTAAGGCTCAGTGATTAGGCCCACCCCAGATGTGATTTAATGACATTAACACCTGCAAACTGGATAAGCAGCAAAAGTGCTCGCCTCCTGGCTAACATTGGCCTCCTCTGATTGGCTCCGATCAGCTTTTGGAGCTAAAGAGTTGGTCAACAAGTAATTCTTGGGGTCAGATTCCCTCCTGTTCTTCCTCTTTCTTTTCTGAGAATCCCAACTGTTGTGCAGCTACCGGCATGGCTATACACAGTCTGACATTGCTGACATTGTCAAATGGTTGAGTTCACTGGGACATTACAAAGATAGGCTCATACTTTTTCAAGAAGAGGATGTTTATATTTTCAAACAGGCTACATTTGACTGAAGCAACAATAAATACAAGGTTGCTTTAATAAGAATGGTGAGTTTTTAGGTTAAATTCAGGATGGTCCAGGATGGTTTTTTGCTGACCCCCATGGGTCCCCCACGCGGCTGGGCCCCAGAAAGCTTTCCTCTCTCTCTCTCTCCCCCCCCCCCCCCCCCCCCCCCCCCCCAATTTTGGCAGCCTTGTCAGAACTAGTCCGTCATCCTGTAAAGAATCCATGCTGTTGATTTCATATTCAAACTGTCCTCTCCTCTTTGCTGTAGCTGTTGGATTAGCTCCAAAACATCTCTACTCTACATCATCCATGGTCCCATCTGTGCTGCACTTCTGGTAAGACATTTTCCTCAGTTCTCTGACACCAATCAACAACGCCAAAGTAAATCACTTCAATGTTTATCTACTGAATAAACTAAGTGATTTGACTGGTTTTATCTGGCAATGAAGAAAAACTAAGAAGGGGGGTCTGCTTTTGTGTTGTTGTGAGAGGACGCTGTGGGGGGGCCTGCAGTTTCATAGCAGGCATAATCATGTTTATCTTGTGGAATCAATGCATCTGCCCCTGTGAGGGTCAGCCCACCGGTCCCCTGGCCAATGTTGTATTCTAGGAATTCACCTAATCAGCACAGGCACACATCGTTCAGAGAAAATAGGTCCCTCAAGTCTCCCACAGTACATGCAAAGCACTCAAACTACTTTTTCTGTTTTATTCTCGGCTTTGTTTTGCTCACAAGTATTTTCAACCTTTATACTAGATACTTAAGAAATGGACCTTCTTACAGTTTAGTTTCCGTCAGCACATATTTTGAAGGTTCTAAGATGTTTTATTTAACAGCAGCTGATAGAAGCTAACACCCAGACTAATGTGCAGATGTATTGATTTATGCTGATTTTGCTGCTGTCCCCCCTTAGGTCAATTTGTTTTTCCTGCTAAACATTGTGCGAGTGCTCATCACCAAACTGAAGGTGACCCACCAAGCAGAGTCCAGTCTCTACATGAAGGCTGTGAGAGCCACCCTCATCCTGGTGCCCCTGCTGGGAATCCAGTATGTCCTGCTCCCCTACAAGCCGGAGGGACGGGTCTCCTCGGAAATCTACGACTACATCATGCACATACTGATGCATTACCAGGTGAGGTTGTCAGTGTTGCATACACTCTTTGATTTAAGTTGTTGCTGAGTAGTTACCAGCTTCTTAGAATGTTTCCATTTGCTAAACACACAAACAGCTGTACATTGTGTCACACTTTCAAATGCATGCTTAGAGTATATTTTTAGAATGGTATTCAAAGTTAACGTGTGTTGCATGCACCGCAGTGTTTCTGTGCTATATGTGTATAGTCCTTGTCACGTGTATTTCTTTTGTAGTGAAACCTCATTCCATGTTTGTGGGCCTCTGCTGCGACGACAAACATATTTACTATTCTGAAAGGAACTGTTGCATAAGCAGCGCTATTTTCTCAGCTTTCAGAAGAAGCTGAGCATTCCCATTAGCCAGAGATGTTTTGTTTGTGTTGTAGAGCAAGGGAAGAACAGCAGGAAGGAAGGCATGAATTATCTGAGCTGAAAGGGGGCCGAAATCAGTTGGATGTTGGCGAACGTGTTATCTGATTGTCCTGTGCTGTCCCAGCATGGGCAGCGCAGGGAGAACTTCTTGAGCAACAGGCCCAATGAGATGCTTAAATGAATTGTGTTAAACCTTTTAGTTTTGTGCCTCATAGTACCACATAAAAAACGTAAAGTTAATGCTTAAGACCAGATATTTAGGCGTAAATCATCTTTCTTTCTTTTTTATTTCAGGGTCTGCTGGTGGCCACCATCTTCTGCTTTTTCAATGGAGAGGTAAGATTAAACCCATTCTCTTTTCTCCTATGAGATCTTCATGCACATATACATTCTCATCCACACTTCCCTTTGTGATCAGGGATTAACCCGTCCTCTGTTTTCTGCCTGACCCACAAATGAGCAGAGGGTTGAATTAGTGGGATGCCATGACAGACTCAGGCCTCCAGAGCTTTGCTCGGGACTAAAGGTTATTTACAGCCATAGACTGTGCACTGATTGCTATAAAATATGGAGGACATTGATCTGCACACATAATGAGTTGTTTGTCCCTGATGTGGATGTCTTAAGAGAGCAGTTCAATGATCTATTTACACCTTGAAAACACTTAACACAAAGTGGAGCTTTTATCACTTTTTGTAAACACATGATAATAAGCCCCAGCTTATTAAACACTACAGAAACAATAAAGTTAAGCCCATACATAGGACGGGGCAACATTAATGGTATGTATATATAGTAGTTATTTGATCAAAACACGGCCAAACAATAGGCAAAAGGTTTCTTGTTCTAAATCCACTCTGATCCTGTATTTGATCATGCCTATAAACCCCTCTATTTCAGCCCTGCTCAGAACAGGCTGTTTCTGTGTCTGTAGCTTTAAATGTAAATGAGCTGTGTCTGACCACGCCCCTTTGCGGAAGGGCTCTTGCTTTCCCGCTCCATGCCCTTTTGTTTATGGTCACAAGGCAGACTCAGAGGGCAGAACAAACACCTAGCTGTGTGAGTATCACCCACCTGGGGGAGGGGTTGCTGCCCTTTGTGATGTCATGAAGGGAAAATCTCCAAATGGCCTGTTTGAGCACACATTTTCTGAAAAGTGGAGCAGGCAAAAGACAGAGGATGGACTTTTCTCATAATAGGGGGGTTTGTAGACAGACTAAGGTAGCTTGAAATGGCAGACAGACGATATGTTGTTTAGAGCACCTGAGGATCATTTAAACACAGTCCTGTTAACTATAACATATGTGGGGTCAGTTTATTTAAGTTAAGGTTTAGCACTTGGCAAATACACTGATTGCTTTTACTCTGAGACTGAGAAGATAATCACACTCTCATGTCTGTGCATCAATTACAGAGCTGTGGCTAATAAACCATTAGCTCATTAGCTTTACAGAAAGATTGGAAGCAGGGGTATGGGTAGCTTAGCTTCCTCTGCTTTTAGATGAGTATTATTGCTTCACTTAAACACTGGATTGATGGATTGATTGTTTATGCCAATAATTAGCTCCAAAGACACAGGCAGGTTTTATACTCATTTATAATGATTCATTAGCAGTCCCATCAATATGTGACATGTGGTTTCTCTGGTCAGGTGCAAGCAGTGCTGAGGAGACACTGGAACCAGTATAACATCCAGTTTGGCAGCAGCGTAGGAAACCACTCAGACGCCATGCGTTCAG
This sequence comes from Tautogolabrus adspersus, assembly GCA_020745685.1. Classification (NCBI taxonomy): domain Eukaryota; kingdom Metazoa; phylum Chordata; class Actinopteri; order Labriformes; family Labridae; genus Tautogolabrus; species Tautogolabrus adspersus. Next base: position 24,081,968 of record CM036548.1, on the reverse strand, counting down.
CCTCCTACACAGCGACCTCCATCACCGAGGTGCAGGGCTGCTACAGCATCGACGGCCACTCAGAACACATGAACGGAAAGGGCTGCTTCGACACAGACACCCCCATGTTAAAGTCAGACAGTCCCTTCGCCTGACGACCACACCCCAACTAAGACCTTTCCCAACCATCGTCCCTTAAAGACTGCAGCATGTTCGAACCTATGGATGGATTGTAAGTGGCAGCGAGGCAGGAAAAGGATTTTGTACCTATGCTCTCACCCACCTGAAAGACATTCTCACCTCTCTGTCACATTTGGAACGTAACTGTACGGTGAGCTTGATACAACTATTCTTGCGATGTGTTCGTCTACAATTTGCAACTGAGCTGCTTGACGTGAACTGAGATGCATTTGGAAAACCACAGTATATTTCTGCCTGACGAAATAGTTTTTTTTATGGACGAATATTTACTGCTTGACTGTCTTTATGGCGTCATGCTGTGCACAAAAAGCCTTTGGTTACACTGTAAGTTGTTTTTACATATTTAGTGCCAAACTTAGACATCCCTGCCTGTCGCATTTTTTTTTTTCACGACAACTGTGAACAGAGATAGGTCCATCTAACTGGTGCATTATATTATATCAGAGTTATATCTTTCTATCTTTTACATTTAAACTTAATTTATCTGAACATATTGTTTATCAAATAAATAAGAAAATAAATACCACACAGTATTTATTAAAGTTGACATGCTACCTTTTCCAAAAGTAGTCAATTAATACTGATAGGACTTAAACCGTATTCATAATTCTGTGTCGAATCTACGCCGTAGCTTGAGGTGCATCTCCTCAAAATGTACTCGTCAAGACGACCACAAGGTTCAGCCCTGTGATTGGCTACAGGCATTTTGTGTGTTCTCTTGTGTGAGATAAATGGCTGCAGACAACGAACCAATTTGCCAAGTCTACTTGTTGTCATCAGTGGCTAAACGAGGTGTCAGTCCCTGTGGTTTCCTGTACACAAACAAGCAGAGAACATGGCTGAACTGGAAAATGGTGATAAAAACCAGCATAGAAATCGCACTGCACTCCAGCGTCTGTAGGCGGAGTATTGCAGAGCGTCGCAGACACACCAACGTACAAGTTTGTCATGCTCATGGCCACGTTGGCTTCTACGGCAAATGGTGTGTTCACTTTACCTCAGATCTCAGAGCTGGGAATGACGTCACACCCGAGTAAACCTTTATCCAACATTATTCCAGTTGCAAGTCGGACAAGCAAAATGGACGCCTCCAGGAGTACCTTTGTTTTGTTAGCTAATACAACACACTACGATCATAGTTTGCGCATGAAAATAACATGACAACATGTCCACAGATTGAACTTGTACGATACTTTAGGTGTGATTGATTTAATTACGCAAGAACAAGACGTTGCTAATAAACACAGTACTTACAGCTTAAACTTTAGTGTTGATGCACATAGCAGCCATGTTGGATTTTAACTTTGGCTACTGAAAGTTCTCAGAGTTTCCAAGTCAAAATTTCGACTTCAGGGGGGGGGTCCAGATCACGTATCAGACTGGCAACTCAGAATTTCCGACTTCCGAGATGAAATGGAACGCACCAATAGCTACAGCGTAGATTGGAAGTATAAATCAGGCTTCAATGCCAGCGTCATGTTAACTTTCTATATACTCTGTTTGTTTCAGTGTTTGTGTTGCAATAATAGAGATGGTTGACAGAATCATAGCTTTCAGCTTTCTTTTTATGTGATTTTATTTGGAGATATCATCATGGTAAAGTTTGACTGTTTTAAAGTGATCCTTATCCTTACTGACGTGGGCATCCTTTGTATTATCACACAGAAGCCATTGTGAAGTGAAATAGTCCAACATATCTGCTCATTACACTTGAATGTAACAGTTAAAGACTTGGATCAGTTCATACGTTATATGCATCACATTCCCATTCACTCCAGTATTTAGCCTTACTCCTCTCCTGTACTCTCATAAAACCACTATACAAGAACTAGCAGGTGTTCAGACAGACAACAGCACTGTTTTAAACACAAAGGGGTGTGTGTTGGTGTAACACTTAAAAAACCTTGAAAGCCATATTGGTTACTTTGAAAATATCTTTCGTTTGCACCATCTGTGAATTAATTGCTTTGTGCTGCAATGACACTTCTGACAAAAACTAAAATACAATGATGTCATTAAATTATAAAAAAAGGTGATTTGCAACATACCCGCCCTATTTGGTTTATGTCAGTATAGTTGTGCAGCAAAACGATTGCTGCAAAGCTAGTATGTAGGTGGAAACCACTTAAGCAACAATAAACTCTTTGGAGGCATACGTTTACTGGAGTCCCCTGCGACACAGGACTGTACAGAAGATGTGGACGTAGCCTCTTGGATTCACAATTGAAGCCAATGCAGAAGAACCTTAATCCTGCATTATTTCTAATGGCCAGCAGGGGGCTTGTTTTCCTAATGAGATTATGCTCTCAATTGCCAGCCCAACATGAAATGGTTACAATTTAAAAGTTTCTGTCCCATTAAGATTAAAATAGAGGATGAAGCCAAAAATGCTAAAGTATGCTACAACTGTGATTGAAAAGTCACCACTAAGACAACAAATGTTATATGAGTGTTACAAAGTCTATCTATCCAAACATAATCACTTCTGCCTCCACAAACCAAGATGGACTGAGCCAAAGTGAAAGACTGGAAGGCTCCAAAACTGTAGTCCAAAAACCAGTGAGGGACATCATGGTTATGTGGCTACATCCACTTTTTGTGATAGTGTAAGGCTGTGAGAAAGCAAAGCCAGTGCAGCAGTTGTACATGTAGTCTGAACACGTCGACATGTGATGATTTTATCATGCAACAAAAAACCTGCAAAATATAAAGTACTGCAAAAAAGTATTTGCGAAGCATTTAGCTACAGCAGGCCGATATCTGCACCTGGTCAGAAATCGTTGCACTTCTAATCAGCTTTCATTTCATCCACCTCAACGCAAAACCTCTCTGTACTTCTTCTTTAGTTTAGAACATTTTTAACACACAGTCCACAATGCTGGGAACATAAGTCACTATCAGCTGATGTTTTTTTACAAATGTAGAGTTTTTGAAAAGTGGGCAAGTTGAACCTGTGAGTGTGTGCGTGTGTGTGCATGATTTATAGGCTATATATAGTATTTATGAGTATGTTTTACTCTGACGTTTAACTCTCATGTGACAGTGTGTGGGGCACTGATACAGACATGTTCTACTGATGTGAAGGAAGGGGTGGGTAATGTGTTGGGGTTGCCAAATGAAGGCTTGTAACAAGCTTCTGTGTTTGTCTGCACATGTTATTTTTCACTCTGTCAACCTTTCTAGTTTGCCTGACAATGAAAGTGAAGAAAGAAAAATGCAACTTCTTTCTCTTTATGTTGTCCGTGCTTCATCACCAATGAAGAGTATTGGAAACACATTTGACATGTTCTTTTCCCCTCATAATCTTTCTGTCTTTATTTAAAATCAAAGCAGATACAGGAAGTTCATATTTCTTCTTGTTCCTCAAGAGATAACATTCACATGTTGATGTCTCTTAAATTTCATCCACGTTTAAAGATTTTATATATAAGATATGATAAAGACAATGAAATATAAGAGTTTAAATGTCTTACCTTTCAGAGTCCATCACAGAAGATGTATTTCTCCCCTGCTCCACTGCCCAACTAGCACTAGCTGCTAACTTTTAGGGATTATTGAGAGGTTTAGAAATCTGGTATTTCAGTTTAAATAAATGTTTCTTCAGAGCCTGTTTCAAACCTGTTGATGCAAATTCTTAGATACAGTCTAAAATTGGTATCTTGCAACCAAATTTAAACGACTTTTGATCTTTGCATGATGAATCAAACCTGACCTAACTGGCTTTTCTGGTTTTAGATTATTTTTAAATCTCTATCTTTAAATTTCTTCTTCAGTCTCGGTGAACATTTAGGAACGAGTTGAGGCTTGTCATTCTTAACAGAGCAGGTACATTGATCTATTTTAAAGAAACCCATACTCTATATTCACCTTTAAAAAGTATTCTTGGCAGCCAGTGTTAAGGTGGGATGCTTCACAGTAAACAAGAGGTCAAATGAACTGAGGCCGAAGTTTCATGCACACAGTGTTGTTTGTTTTTGCATCACATCTGCAGGACAGTGTCTCCATTCTTTCTTTTCCATTACGACTGTCACACTTGTGTATTGCACCAAGTGATAGATGTAAAATGCAGCTTCATGACGTTTCCATAAGCCACACCATTCACCGTGCAGTGATGCATCCTGAACAGTAATGAAGCTACAGTCCAGTCAGCACAAGCCAGAGACGACGGCCCCGCGTATTAACTCCATTTAAGTTGTGTATTTATGTGTGAAATATTTGTATGTGATTCTCCAAAGGGTTTGTGAAGTCTCAGTAAAACTTTGGTGATGTGTATGAAACGTGTGACAAAAAGCATTATGGATGATTTCTGTAGTTTTCTTTGTTCATGTAGTTCTGTAATTGACTTTGGTAGTCTCGACACATTGACTGCACACTGCTGTTTGAATGTAACTGGTTGTGTTTTATTCTCTGGATGTGTAAAAACAAACATATATATATGTATATATATGATATATTTACATATAATGTCTCTTTTTTATTTTTGGACTGAATTAGACAATGTTGCTATCTTGTGTGTATCTGAATACTAATACAGTTTAGCACAGCACCAGCTCGTCACCTCTACTATTTTTATTTACGTCTCAATTCTGAGTACTGCACATTAATGCACAACGCCATGCCTTGATTTTTTCTTCTTCTTCTTTGGACTTAATATAAGGTTGGATCAGTCTAGGGTTGGGCGAAATAGACCAAAAATCATATCTCGATTGTTTTTAAGATGAATGGTGATACACAATATATATCTCGATATTTTTTCCCTGTAAAGAAATAAAATCAAAGTCGGTTCTGAGTCAAATCAGCATGGGCCAAATGCCACACAGGCACTTTTATTAACGGCCAGCTGCACATGTCAACATTAACATGAAAATAAAATAAACTACCAGGGGCGCCGGTAGCTTAGCGTTTAGTGCACGCGCCCCAACACTTGAGGCCTAAGTCCTCAAGAGCTAACCTGTGGCTCCTTTCCCGCATGTGGTTCCCCACTCCCTCTCTCTCTCCCTGGTTTCTGACTCTATCCACTGTCCTATTTCTAAGAAGAAATAAAGGCATTAAAAGCCCAAAAACAAATCTTCAAACTACCTCAGGGCACCGAATGCCTAGCGGTTATGTTGTGTGCCCCATGTATGGAAGCTAAAGTCCTTATCGCAGCGGCCGTGGGTTCGAATGCAACCTCGGCCCTTTGCTTCATGCCATCCCCCGAACTCTCCTCCAAACATTTCCTGTCTCTCTTCAGCTCTCCTATCCTTTAAAGGCAAAAAATTGCCCCAAAAAAAGATTTAAAAGTAAATAAACTACCTGCTTGTGAAATACGGAATAATATTAAATACAAAAGCTCTTCGAATAAAATACAAGTATGTTCCTTTTCTGCATAACAAAATACATACAGCTGTGTATTTTGCTATGCAGGCGGTTATCAGTGGACTGTCAGTAGAGAGGGAGAGAGGAGGAGCAGGGTGAAGAGGGACAGACAGTGAGAGGAGAAAAAGGTATACTAGCAGCTACACAGAAGAAACGCATAAAAGTATTTTAACGTAACGTAAACTATATGGATATAAAAGATTTTGTCTTAACCTAGATCATGTTTTAAAATATATCGATATATCTTTAAAACTCGATATATTGTCCAGCCCTAGCCTTAGTCTTTTACACTGATAGTGTTTCATGATGAGAGGGTTTTCAGGAAAGTGCTAACTGCTTCTGTGGTATAATATTGAGCTGCAAAGTGAATTTAATCTAGGTACTACACTATAGCAAAAAGTCTCTCAAGGTCAATCTGCCAAAGAATCAAGAACACAGTGTAACTGTTTCTTGTAGCTGAATTGACACTGTGGTAGCTGTGGCGGGGCGTTGTAATGAAAAACATCTGTTATATTGGCAAAGAGGCCCCACAGTATGTGTCAAGTGGAACAAACAAGATTTCATAGGATGTTTTTTTTCAGGTCCCCAGATCCCCTTTGTAGTAAACAGTTTGCAGAAAGTACTCACAAAGAGGAACCTGATTTATTCATATTACTTTATTTCTATACTGTCCCACTTCTGAGCTATTTATTACCATGAGGGTTAAAATGATCACTACCACTGCCCAGTGTTTTTATAAGTACTTCCTTAAACTTCATCTGAGTTCCATATTTATGCCAATGGTAAATATTATTAGCTCATACTTTCATCATTCTCCAACAGGTACTGTAACAGACAAAATCAGGGTTAAGTTCATCTTTGTATCCATTACAATGTGAACTATAAGAAGGACTTTTAGGGCACACTCACACTATGCAATCCGTACTGTGCCTAAGCACGCTTCACCCCTAAAGTCCAGTCCTTTAACTAGTGTGAGTGCTCTGATCTGTTCAAGCACGGCACACTTCCTTGGCCCTGGCATGCTTGAAAGAGGTGTGCTTCGGCACGGTACATTCCATGCACGAGCACAAGCATGGGTCCACAACGAGGACAGTCTTCATTATGGAGAAATCCTGGAGTGCTGTGGTTGTATCTGACCAAAATGACTCTAAATAAGCCACAAAGTCAGTAAAGTAGCTGTCATGTTCTGTGTTGTTCTTTGATGTGCGGACGCGGACTTAACTGTCGTTTTTTAATTTACTTATTTTTATTTTCAAATCTGCCTCTCTTGTGAACTAAGCACGCTTCATAATTACGTAGACATGCATGTGTTGTATTACCACGTTATTTACAAGAGGTAACCGTGCTCAGGCCCGGTTAGTCCTGGAGTAGTGTGAGTTGCTGGCCAGCGGGGGAATGTGAAGGGGGGGACAATCGTCCTTAAAGGGATACTTCACCCATTTGCATTAAGCTTTGTATCATTAGAAACCTGGTAGTATTTTTGAATGGTCGTGCATCCCGCCCTCATTTTTCCCTGAGACGGGAAAGCTCTGTATTTCTTTTCTTAAAAGGAGCCTCCGATGACGCGAAAGTCGTCATTTTGCATCATCGGAGGCTGCTTTGGTTAGCAGGGGTGAAACTACATCGCTAGTTCCTCATATTTTCGACCACTGAAGCTAGACCTATTACAGATCAGTGGATAGGACCTCACTCCCACTCGCCTTTCATCTTTCATCCACATGAGCCAAAAAGACACTTTCTGCCTTTTCTAGCTCAACTTCAAAAAATATTTCACATTTCTACTACATATATGACCCAAGTTCAATACAGATTCATGTTTCAACGGGTGAAGTATCACTTTAAGAACGGTACAGGACAGCTTTGCCTAGTGTGAGTGCGCCCTTAGTGTCTTAACCCCATCAGAGTTTGTATAAAAGTTGTATATGGTGTTATTGAATATACAGAGCATGAAACTGATGTGCTGCACAGAAAATGTATAGCTTTTGCTAATTTCTAACTCTTGTCCCTATCTGGGCCTTTGAGTTCAGTGTGAAAAAGTGTTCAACATTCAGTGACATAGAAACACTTAAAGCAACAATATATAACTATTCCAACTTAAAAAAGTTGTTTCAAAAGTCGATTTAACAGCACAATACCTTTCAACAGGGAGAACGGCGTCTCTCCAATGTCCACAGAGCTGCCTGATCAACCATTTCTGCACTATGTATCTCTGGCAGCAGGCCGATTTCATCTTGAGAAGTGCATATATCTTTACGTCACTAGTTCACACACAAGCCTTTAGTCATAGAAAGAAGCTAGTTAGGTCGTCTCTGTACGGTTTGATACAACAGCTGAGGCGAAGAGGAAGAGGAGGGTAAGGGATGAAGCTTAAAAGACAAGAAGAGAGACTGACCATGCAAGAAGCAGAGTGAACATCCCTGCAGATATTATTCGTCACAGATTGCGACGTTTCATTAGCATGTATCATCATTGTCTCGTGTTTAGCAGCTTTATCGGGTGCACAAAGTCATCTAACCCAAGTTATGTCTCAGGTTTGTATGCAAAAAAATAAAATAATCAATTTTATGCCAAAATCTTACAAACCTATCTCAACTAGCATGTAATAAATGACCCTCTCCACTGTCGCCATTTAGCCTCAGCCCATAGATACCATGGCAACAGTTGAATACAAATACTCCCCATGCAAACAGTTTGCAAACAACAGGCTTTCAGAGTCATAAATGTTAGTATGACTGTACCTTGTTAGTCGACATGGTTGTTTGGCTTCCCACGTCTTTTCCGACTTTGCCCCATCTGTTTGGAAACAATGAAAAAAACATGTTGTCTAAGAGGGGGAGGAGTTACAGCACTATGTGTGTCTTACGACAGTGCAGTTGCACACAGAGACCTTCGGTGGACGCCAACGCACACCAAACCAAATGTTTTTTTTGCTTTAAGACCATGTAAACAAACTGTAAAATACACATAACACAACAAAACAATACAAAAACCAATATGAATCAGAAATTGAAAATACAACCATTTAAAAATGAGTAGAGCTCAGTTTGGTATGTGTCTGCAGTAGTTTGGATGTGTCTCGAGTTTATATGAAACACTGCCTTAAAAGAGGTTTGAACAAATGAAACACACATGTTTTGTCAAACCATGGATGGATGTTAATGTTCAGTATTACCATTACAGAGTTTTAATATATTAGCATCATAACATAATAAGTTCTTGCAGGATGAGCGTGTCCCATGTACAGAGTCTATAGTCCTCCTAGCAGACGGCCCGGGTACAAGTCCGACCTGCGGCTCCTTTCCCACTCTCTCCTAATGTTCTCTTGTAGCCACGGTTCTTTCAAAATAAAGGCAAAATGCTCAAAAATGAATCTAAAAAAATGATTTTGAATTACATATGACAAATATTCAGTCAAATGATAACATGACTATTAATAAAACAGATTCTTGTTCCCTGGAAAGCAGAAATAGCTTGGCCCCTGGGATGAACATATACTCAAAGATTCTCCAATACAATAAATAATGGGAAATATTTTATACTATTAAAAAAACCTCACCCACCCTTTATCACAGCCACATTATAACATTTTCACTCTTTCAGTAAAACCCCTCATTCAGTTTCCCCTTGCTGAACATAAGTTAGAATTTTCAAACATCCATTTAAGTGTTTCACAGTTACAGCCCGAGTGTAAGGCTTCACATTTATACAACATCAAGTGTGCCTGTGATACATAATTGATGAAGATTTAGAATGAGTGTGGTCCTTATAGAATATTAAGTATTGTGATATTATTTATAAGGCTGTGATAAACATGAAAACAGGACAGCTAGATGATGCCCTGGTAGCAGTTTTATCATAACAAATACTAAAAACATGCTCCATCACCAAGCTCCACAAACTTCATTCACAAAGGGGTCCTAATGATTTGTTGTTACTTTTTCTTTCCAGTATCTGCTTTAAAACAAAGACGTCCACCCACACAGGGACAGCACAGTTCCTATCTAATATTGTCAACAAGAATGCGTTCATCCTCTCATTTCGCCAGCTGCTCTCCGATGAGTTCAAAAGTTCATTCACAACTCTATCTGTACTTTGCAAAACAACACATGGCTAAAGACACGTTACTACCAGCAGCCCCCGCTGTATCCCATTCAGTCCAATTATAACTCCCTGCACCACTCACTTACTGCCGCTCCACTGCCTCCAACCAGCGTGAGCTGACATGTGGAATTTCTTATGACCCATATCTTGCCTTCAAGAACAGGCAGCTTATCTAAAACACAGCGTGTCACCTCGGTAAAAGTTGTAGAAATGTAAGAAAATTCACTCACTGAGGAAAATGTTGTGAGGAAACAGACAAACCACCAGCTGCTGGTGGCTTGTCTCCCTCTTACGTGACCTGAAAAAGTAAGTCTGAACTCCACTGGCTGGTTAAAAAAAAGGAAAAGAAAAAGCGAGGAGAGGCTGCTTAAGGGCGCTGTCGCCTGCACTTAGCCTCAAAAGCAGTGATACATTTGTACAGTGCACAAAGTGCAACACGGGGCTATTACATTGTTCTCTCATTTATACTTTGTGACTGGAGAGGAATAGTTTTTTTGTGACTGAGAGTAAGAAATACATTCCTCACAAGGATTATAGCACCAGAAATGCTTGTCGTAAAATATCCCTTGATGTACTATTTAAGATGTTAAGTGTCATAAAATTTTTTCTGCAGTTTTGTTAAGTGGCCTACAATTACAAAATTACAAATCTCCACCAGCAATCATCGTCCATCATTGTCTGATAGATAATATATGCCTCTGGGAACGGATGCTAACTACTCCGTAATTCCAGTGATGCCGGCGGTTAGCGTTAAATTCCTTCCAGCCAAGACTTCCTTGTCCGTGCAGCGTTTACGTCTACAACGCAAAGGCCTTTATTTCTTAGTCCATAACATCCTGGAGTAAAATCCGTTCATCTGTTCAGTAGAACATAAGTGATACAGCAGCTCCACTATGACACACAAGCCAGAAAAGGAAACGATTTTTCTTGGATTGAGCCTATGTTTGGCACATGCCTGTCCAGCAGAAAAAAGGCCAACTCCGGGTTCGCAGGTGAATGCCAACACAAGGTTCACCCTCGTTTTGGAACGAGCTATATCCACTTGGCGTTCACCTCACTATGATTATATCTTCTTCATAAGTGATGATTATTTCCGGCATTATTCTTTTTATAAGTCTATATTTGATTTTTTAGGAACAAGCTACTGACCTAAATGTCATCATTAGAAGTGATCAAACATTTCATGTTTGTTTAAATAGTAACTGTTCACTCACAGTTCACCACAAACTTTAATGTTCTGATTGGAGATCCAAACATATTGTTATTGTGTTCTTTGGTTAATTTGAAAGACCTACTGATTTAAAGAAAATGCATCTGTCTTGGGGTGTTTTTGGCTCATTGGTAGAGTCGGTTGTCTCAGTTGTTCGATACCCAGCTCGTGCAGTCATCTGTTGAAGTGTCCTTGGGCAAGACATGGTACCCCAAAATGCTCGAGTGGCATCGTGAATGTGACACGTAGTGTAAAAGTACTTTGAGTAGTCAGAAGACTAGAAAAGCACTGTACCAGTTCAAGTCCATGTATCTGTGCCAAGTGGCACTCATGTTCGTTTCAACAAAATGATTACAGATTATATTATCTGCTCCTCCATCACTGAATCAGAGGTGATACAGAAAGGCAGGAAAATGTACTGCCACCCTCAAGCCATTTTCTTTGCTACCGCTGGTTCCAGTCTGATTCCCAAAGTAAACAGTAGGCATCACAGTAGTAGACATTTCCTCTCGGTAAACGTGTTTAGCCTAAAGTGAACTCTCTTAGCTGAAATCATCAATGAAACAAGTACTTGGGATGGAGAAATTATTTCTGAGACCAGGGAAATCGTGATTTCATTCCAGACAAGGGAAAAGAGAACTATTTTGCAACTGCCATTACACAATCAGACCAAGACACACACTGCAGCAACAACACATTACTCAGAATGCTTGTAACAAAGTTTGTGCGTGAGCTGTCCAATAAGGGAAGAAAGGTGCCCACTTGATCATTGGTCCAGTAGTAAAACTGGCTTGTTTCATGCCAACACAACAATGCAGGCTCAGCCTTTCACTGTACCACACTGCAGGCTGCTCCACAGGATGAGAAGGCGCCAATGTGTGTGCTTGTCGCTATCTAATCACCCCATCCGGCACCCCTCCATGACAGCAGAGGAAACGGGACGAAGGGAGGCCTTTGGCTTAATGAAAACATTTACCCTGTCTTGTATAGATAGCTGTTGTTGTGTATATGTAGGAGAAGAGCCAACTTCAGTGGAAATACGCTGAGTAAGACTGTTTACTTGTGGGGAATATCGGAAATAAGTGTCAACAGGTCAGACAATCTGACTTTTAAAGAGTGCAGGCAGAGTGTAGGAAAGATGTGAGTCAGGGAACCATGACTAGCTGTTACTCTATGATTTTATTTGTCTTCTAATCAAGATGATCTTTTTCTCGAAGATGCTCTCTTAGCCCGGTTGTTTAATCCTTCAGGATTAAAGCTATCAGACAGGAAACTCAAAATCTAAAAGTCAGGTTGTTCAAATGAAAAAAAGAAAGAAAGTATTACGAAATTGGATAAGATCAGGTAATCCAATTATATTGTTATTTGGATAAAATCTCCAATTTGTGTTGTTCAAAACTCATGAGTAGGATTATGGTTACCTGATCCAAGCAGAGGGCTGTATTCAGACTGGATTAAGAAATCCAGGCCTTTTTTATCTGGATTAAACAATGTGAACAACCTGGCCCTAGAAACTCAGTATACAGAGGGGATTCATTGGGATATTAGTTCAATTTTGAAACAACATGGGACTAGTCTAAGAAATGATTCAACACTCAGACTTGATGTAAGCTTAAGTGTATAGAGGGGTGTTCTATTTCAGAAACATTTTATTTTGTATAACAATCATGTGGCTTTGAACCCTTTCTCATGTGTTTATACATAAAGGTATCTCCAAGGTCAGTCTGGTTTATCCCAGTTCAGTTCCCAGCCTAGAGTAAAATGTTTGCGCAGGTCCACCATTTTTATTCTTGCTAGTGAAGGAGTAATGTCTACCGGGAAAGCTCAGGGGGGGCTCATTGCATTTAAAGAGACACACACACCAAAACGGAGCGTTCTGAGAGAGCTGGTTTATACAGGGTCACAAACCTCCTCTGGTGCTTGACTCATGTTATATTTTGACCAAAGCACAGCACAGATGTTTCATTTAGACCACAGGGGACTGTTTGAAAAGGTGGAAAAGAGGTATAATATGTCCTCTTTAAGTCTCTTCATTTGCTCTTACTGACGTTGTTTCCTCCTTTCTAGGAAACAGCCTGTGTTGTACTTACTCTCTGATGTACTGTACGTCGCTCTGGATAAAAGTGTCTGCTAAATGAATTGTAGAATTGAAATTAACATAAATCATAATCTCCTGCTGAATTCTATAGACCCTGATCGTTACAGGTGAGTAGCTCCTACAACAGGATTCTGTGTAATCTTATGGTGGATTCCAGCTGCTAAAGGCAGAAGCTAATCTTTGTTCCTGTCAAAATGTGCTTTGATTTTATGTTTCTGTAATTTTTATAATGTAATGTCAATGTCCTATCATGAAATACACAACTTTCATACCACTGCATGTTATAAAAGGTTTTCATCTACAGTGGCTTGACTGTTTTTAAAGAAGAGGCAATACTGGAAAGTTATTACTTGTGCAACAACATAAACCAGGAAATTGAGTCTGACTTTGACTGACCTTTTCCCAGCACTCCTTCTTTGCTCTTGGTCAAAGTATTTCTCTCTTAATACTCCCTAACTTAAGAATCTATCCTGCAACTTCTCAGAAGGGGCCTCCTCAGGATCCCAGCATGGACAGGTGCAGATATGTGGAAGTCTTTTTGTGGCTTCTCTCCCTCCAACTGTAACTTCACATAGCTTGGGGAACACCCAAAGGGGGAGGGCGTGATTGGTTTACAGGATGTTCATTTTTAAATGAAGAAAACTGGAAAATAATGTTCTTTACTTGTCAGAACGATCTCTCATATAATGGGGCACAGTGTTTGAGTGGTATTCACATGGAGTGGGAAAAGCCCTACCTCCACAGTTTTAAGTGTTGGTGTGGGCAGGAGTTTACAGTCAGCTAATGTGACACTGCAGATGGAGCAAAACTGGTGTGGAAAGAAGAGAATGTGTCACTAAGAGGTGCCTCTTTGGTGTGAAGTAATCCTAACTGAGGATTGGCTGACTGAGAGTGAGAGTCTGCAACAAAACAGGCAGCAGAGATCTTATTATTACAGGATTTTGGAGGCTGTGACATAGATGATACTCGTGCATTAGTTGAGTCTAATGCATCTAAATCTGTTTGGGCTAAGGTGTCAAATGACTATAACCCAATACATAGCGCAGTGTGAGAGAAAGCAGAAACATATGGGCACTTAAGAAAAATATAGCTCGATATTAGTAGTAGAAATGCTTCTATTCTTTTTCAGTGCTGTTTACCTAAATCCAAACTGCATGCATACGGATGTGTCAGTCAGTATGCTGTGTGTTCACTCTGCTGACATTGCAATCAGCACAAAATGTTTTCTGATTTAAATATTACAAGTTTGAAAGTGTGTCTAGAACAGAGGGCGGTTATCATAAATATCCCCAGATAAGTGTCTACATACCAACATAACCACCCCTGAGTACCTCTTTTGTTTAAGAAAAGTAGCAGCTGGTAGTTTCAGTGGTCAGTCTGTGAAAGTGTGACATGTCTGTGGGTCTATATCCAGCTTGAAGAGCTTCCAGGAAGCAGCTAATGCACATCAGCCAGAAATCTGCGTGTCAGCTGATGTGGGCAGTGTGATGACAGGTGTACCGTAACAGCAGCACGAACGCTGCAGCAAGTGAGAACAGGAGGATAAACTGTGAAAGAGCTTTTTGCGTGTGTTATGAGAGCCTTGTGTGTGTTGGTGCATGCGATTATTCTAGCATGCTTCTTTCTTATTTGTTTGCATATAACGTTTTATGTGCATGCTGTAATGCATGTGCATGCTGCAAAACCGTCTAGTGACATAAAAAAATTATAACTCAGAAGTGTTTTGAGCAAAGTCATTAAGAATAGCATATTGTGCAGTTTTGCAGTCCATGCATGTTGTGCATTTATGTCCAAGGCAACAAACAACCACTCACTGTTTGCTGTAACCGTCATACTTCCTCTGCCCTTGGACATGACACCAGAGGTTTAGTGATTTAACTCCCGCGCTAAATCCGTCCCCTGGAACCTGAAAGAGCTCAACACTTCAACTGACACCAACAGCTTCAGAACTAGTTTATACTCTGACAGAGAGCAGAGTGGTTCCAAATCTGCTTTGTTTTTGCACAAGTCATTTCCACTGGTACTACTACTAGTTCTATTTACCTCTGTTTGAAAATATAATTCACAAACAGAAGACACCCAATACATACACATCTTGAACCAATGACGATGCTTTCTTTCTTTGCTGCTCTACACAACAGCATCAACGTTAGCAAGCACTGTTTTTAGTTCTGCGAGGCTTGTTAGTCCATCCACTACTTTGATCCAGGATAAGATTTCTAGATGGACTGCCATCGAATTTTGATGTCCACTGCTCCCAGAGGTTGAAACTAGTGACTAACTGGCATTTTCCACAGGATCCACCATAGCACTGCGCCGTCCCAACCACCGGCCGACGCTCAGCCTCCACCATCGGACTGTGTCGTCCCCACAACCAACGCTTTCCTCATTCATGCACGGCCTGCTCTAACCTCCACCTCAGCGGCAAGGAAGTGTGGACAACAGAAACATGAGGAATACAAAGGAGAAATCCTTCCTACATATTATCTCATATGCTTTTTTGTAAAGCGTCTCGAGAAAACACTTGTTATGAATTGGCGCTATACAAATAATGATCGATTGATTGATTGACCACGCGTTTGTGTGCATAGTCTTTTTTCAACAGAGCCCATTGTAAGAAGGCATCAGGCTGAGCAAAGCAGATCACCCCTGACAGGAAGTCATACATACAGACTCCCGGTGGTGTGTCCCATGACTTCATCAACATTTCGTCACATGAGGCAACAAATGAAGAGCAAATCCTCAGAAAGGCAAAATAACATGTTGCTGGCAAGTTTTCTCTTTATTACCATGTGACGTTGTAGTTCTCTGTTGATCTTGTGAACCCGCGAGGACCCATTGGGGGAGGATGGAGCAAAAGCATGGTGGAGACCTAGACTGGAAACCACCAGTTAGTTAACTTTTACAACTTTTCTTCCATAAAAGTCCAAGTTTAGGCTTAATCCATGGATGGATTTGCACAAAACAAGGTTATTCATGATATAAGCTACCAAACAATGTAAAGCAGTGGAAATTGCAACAGACATGTACTCTTTGGGCTCTCCTGACTTTTTATGTGGCATCAATTGTAATAATAATATAATATTAACCTTTAATCCAAGAGTGTTTGTTCTAGAAACTTGGGAGCTGCCTGAATTAATCATGTGCACTGAGATGCTGCAATACCCCCACACTGCTCGTTTCTTCTGATTTCTCTTTATTCTACTTTATGTAGACATGAGTCACAACCTTCTCCACCACAGTTGGTCTACCCACACACAGCTTGTGTTCATATGTAAACTGCATTTGATTGGAAAAAAAGGCGTGGGATCACACACATTCCATCTATTTGTCATTAAGATATCGCTAGTTTATCTCTACCAGACATGTAGTTGGAAAAAGGACAAAAAGATGAATAAGGATCAACAAGCATTGTGCAGCCTGGCTCTCATTAGTGTAGGTATGAGCAGTATAATTAGCATCATGGATCATTGTGCTGCAAAGGGCTTGACAATGGATTTGAATGCAACAAAGGTATTTCCTAACTTAATGGCTTTTCTTGGTTGTTTAACAATCTGTCCACCTTGCTTCATGAAGACAAAACAAGGTTTCCTCATGAATGGTCTGTCAATCAGCACGCCTTACAGGAATGCTCGACAGTTTACACCAATCCTCTCGGATTTGTGTAGAAAAGAGGAAGACATGGCATGTTTGTGGAGCCGACAATTCAGGACGTCTACTAACAAGACAGACTGCAGAGTGCAGCTCTGCTATCACACGAGGAAACGTCTGCCCAGGCTGCACACTACTGAGAAGGCCACGAGCACTAAAGAGTCTTCCTGCTATTGTCAAAAACGACTACCTTCAAGTGTAAACCCTCTTTGCTTGTTGTCATAATGACAGTTATTTTTCTCCACCCAAATGTTACCCAAACCCACTGTGTTGTTGGGTGGTGTTTCGAGGGGAAAAAATACATTAGGGAAAGCAAAACATACAATTTACTGCTCACTTTTCCCAAGTGAAAAAGACTGTTAGTGTCTTAAAGGTGGTTTCCTTCTCCATTTATAGACAGCATCAACTACTATGTGTTGAATTGGACAATATTTCAAATCGATCTTGTGTGTTCAAGTAAAATAAATGTCATAAAGATGAAATATATAAAGCAGAGTCTGTGTTTGAGCATTTGTCACCCTGGAAATCCTGATCTATCCTTGTTAACTTATTACAGTTTGTAATCCTCTTTAGCCATCTGACCTTGTTACATCAGTCAACATAACAACAAAGCATCAGGCAGGCGTCTCTTTAGTCCTGCAGACCCTTTTAATCAGATAGAGTTGGAACAAATAGTAATGCAGTTGTTTGATATTTATGACTGTGCACTAAACGGCTGCCTGCGCTGCAGGGACTTTATTCAAACACTCGGCACTCGGCACACCGCAGAGCCGGATGATCAAAATAACCGGAGGAGACAGCTCTTTATTGAATTATGGGCTGATCAGTAATAGCAAGATCAATGCGCTCCAACCAGCTTGTCGTGAACCTCAGTTATTCATATGAGTCATACAGACGAGCGACAGGATACGAGCATGAATCCTTATTAAGCTCCATCTTTCACCGCAGATAGCCAGAAGATACAGAATGAGAGAAGAGGGAATGCTAGCCTATCATACTGATGAAATGTTTACCTGGTGTTACATTAACTGCTGCCATCACAATTACGGGTGACTGAAGGTGTATTTTTTGCCCATACTCAAGGAAAGGCTTAAATCCCACATTTGGCGTTACAGAAGTATTATCTTCCTGATTGACTTTTAGTATTTAAACCAAAGAGGTGTTTGTAGAAATTCTGCCTCTGTGACTAAAACAGTCAAATTAAAACTTAAATACTGATGCTAATGTTCATGCAGCAGTTTTTAAAACGTATAGACAGTGAAGGTCAAGCTATTTTTAACTGCTTGAAGGCCTTTGTACATTTACCTATTATTTGCGCTGGCAGCACTCTTTACCTCAATTTCAGACTGCTTCTCACTGGTGCCTACTGTTTCTAGCTCACGGCACTTCAGCGTCCCTGGGCAGTGATCGTAAGATCCGTTTTAAATTGCTCTATATCCTTAATGTTTGCTTTAATTCAATGAAATTTCACAAAATAAAAAATAAAAAATGGAGAGGAATCCTGTCCTGGCATAAGCAGCATCTTTACCCCTGTAAATTGTATCCAGGAAAAGACAGATCATTTTCTCTTCCCCCTTTGTTGTTGACTATGTTAAGATCCTAATCCAGACCCTTCTTGATTTTGACTGGTCTGTAAGGGAAAAGTGACACTGACAAGAGTGACAGCGTTCCAAAAGTTTAACTATTTTCACTTGAGAGCGCTGTGAGCTCAGCAAGCAAACACAGCTGACACTGTGGGTGTCTTTACGCTAAGGATACCGAATGCAATGAGCTGAACAGTTTTTGTACAGAAAAAGGAGCTGCCAGCTAAAAAAACTGCAATAGTGGCTCTGTAGCTCAGTCCATAACCGTCTGTCATGAGGTAAGTCAACCATTGTTCTGTCTTTGCTCTGTTTGTAATCTTACATGTCCGTCTGTTTGTTCTTGTTGTTACTGGGATGTTTGATTTTTCTAAGCCCTAAACTTTCATTAAAGTGAAATAACTTCATTAGTTCCCAGGGGAAATGTCTCTGGTTGATCTGCTGGTAACAACTCATAATGAAATATTAAAAACTATTGACAAAGGGCCCTTTCTAGAGATTAAATTCTGTGGTTTTCATTTTTACTCGTAAAGCTGCATGTCTAAAGAGGCAGAAGAATATTGCAAATAGACCAAAAATAAGCCAAAACTAAAGGCTGCACAATTCATGCAATTGTATTTATTCTGATATAAGCATGCTAAATACACACCTAGCAAAGGTTATTTTTCTGAATAGCTATGACTAAAGACAAATTCCAGTATATGCACTTTCCATTGACACAAGCATGCTACTCACCAATCAGAATGAAGCCTTTGATACATGGGCCATGCATTCGGATGATTTTGTCGATCCAGTGCAGCCCCAGCCAACCACAAAACACTTATTGTGATTTTCCTGTACAAATGAATGGCAGTACCTTCAGAGGTAAATTCTGACTCACTGCAGGTTGGAATATTAAAAGCAGTGAACCGGTATAAGGGATTGACAGTTGCGTTAGAGGTCAGAGCAGCAGGAGGTCTTACAAGAGCCAGTGTAAGAGCAGGTCATATTAAAACACTGCTGTGTCAATGAACTGTGATGAGTGTGTGCAGCAGTCAGCTAAACACGCATTAAGTATAAACAGTGGTGGCTGGTGCATTATTCTCCAGTGGGGGCACAAATTCTAACAGATGGACCAGGACATACAGCTTAGTTTGTTAGCTTTATGCTAAGACATTAGGAAATTGCTATTTATGGGCGTAAAGAATTCACTTCAAGAGCATCGCTGATATGCACAGATATTACTAGATGTATTCACCAGTCAAATAGCATTTGATTTGAGTTTCATTGCATTCAACAACATTCCAGTTGAGTGACCATCTTGTCTTCTTTATACTCTATATCTTTTCGTACAGTAGGTACACTTTTTTTTTGGACCAGATATCTTTTCCAGCTTGCTTTACCAGTCAAATTACTGAAAGTGAATATTTGCTGTAGAAAATGAAAAACAAAGGTGGTTTCTTGAACATGCTGTAAATCATCTTGTCTGACACCTACCCCCTGTCAGTGTTTACAGGCATTAAAAAAATAGATTCTAGAAATAATCTGTGGTATCACTGATGGTCCCTTTTGCTTTTTTAGGTCATAAAAAGGCATCACTATTCATTTCAGTCAGTTTCATAGCCATTTAGAAATCTCTCACAGGGGCTTTAACTTACAGAGATTAACGTTATTGTTGTTTTCTTTGTCTTCCCGTCAAATGTGCTGCATGTCACACATTCAAAGTTGAAATGAAGGGTAAATGCAGATTTCATATTTTCAATGTTCATAGTGCTGTCATAGAAAATAAAGAAAGTCTGCAGTACTTCACGAGGAAAAAGGAAATGTTGAGGAATGCCAGAAAAAATAAACGTAAATTATGATTAGCAGAAATGTTTTGTCTTCTTCTTTCCTATCGTGTTAATCATCTCGCGACCCTCCCTCAGATTTGTCTTGCAACCTTGTGACCCCAAGCTGTCATGTGAGGCTGAACAGGAGGTGTAAATCCTACATGTAACTGCATGTCTTCAATATAAAAATAACTTTGGAGGGTGACCTGTAATACAATGAAAATATGTTCCAAAACAATGTGGAAGCAACATATTAAAAGCTGCAGAGCCGATGTCATGAATAAATTGAAAGCATGGTTGGAATGTAATGTTTACGATTAAACCTCCTGCTTCAGTGAATTGCAATGTCTTTTCCTCTTCCCAAACAACACATATTTAGTTTAATCTGCTGTACATCCCTTGATAAGACATTCTGTAAACAGAGGAAGGATTGTTTACCACATCCCTGCTCTCTTGTTTGCCCTCTGCACGTAATTGAATGCAATTAAGGAAATGATATTGAATTAATGTTGACTTAAGTGTGGGAGTTCTGCCGGGCTTTGCAACAGAGGGCTGACTGCAAAAATAATTCAACGTTTATTACTGCTCTGAAACCTCAGACCAGAAGAAGGCTCAGGTTGACTCAGTTTTGGTTCATTTAAATTTGCATCATGGATTATCTGGAAACCTGTGGCAGGACGTGTTTGCAAATAATTCTCCATATTTAAGTGAAGCAGAAAGGTGGTGTCTGAAAATATGCATGCTGCCGGGGAAGGGCTTTTAGAAATACACAGAAGTGGAGTTCATATGTCTTCAGAGCTCGTTTTTACAGCGTTTGGTCAGGAGTAGTGCTGTGCATGGAAAGCCTAATCTAACCCCAAACTCAACCCTTTTTGAATTTCATCAGTTTGATTTAGAAAAAAAGAATAATGATACAACTCAAATATATTCAAGAGACGCTCAGCAAAGTTTGTTTAACTGATTGACTTTAAACAGAAAAAGAACCTATTAGTTTCCCTCATAGACAGCTTATCATAACATTTTCAAGTACTTGGAGCTTTTTCACTTAAAGAGGCAGTACGTCACTACTTACTGCCAAAACAGCTTTCATCTTAAGTGGTCTGTCCCTTAAGGGACACCGTCTTATTTACACCAGGGACACGCATAATTATATAACCCATTTTATTTTGTGTGTGTATGTGTGTGTGTGTGTGTGTGTGTGTGTGTGTGTGTGTGTGTGTGTGTGTGTGTGTGTGTGTGTGTGTGCAATGCCTCAGTTTGGTTTCAGGTCTTATGCTGCCTTCACATGCTCCTCTGTAACGTCCTACTTCCCAGTTGTGCAGTCCTAACAACAACATACATGCATTGAAGGGCTCTGGTCAGGAAACAGCAACAAAAATGGATGTTAGAAGTAAGGTCGTTATTTCATGGCTGAGGTTTAATTATCAAAAGCAAGAAGTACAGAGCTCATTTGTGCTTTAGCGGCACAATGAAGAAGAACATAGAATGTGCATCAGGTAAACGATATCAACGTTGCATGCTTTATAGTTACAAGCAGCTTGATTGCTCTTAATAGATGCATGTACTAAGATGTGCAACTAGAAAAACATTAATAAAAACTACTAAATAAGAACAAAGATAGAACAAAATATATAGTTTTGTACTGTCAGTTGTTGACACTGTCTCAAGCTTTCCACCATTTTTGCTGCCCTGATGTCACGCAAACGCCACAACTCGGCGATTTCAAAATGTATCATCAAAATTTCCCAGTTTCCCACTCTTCATTATGACTTTGGAGGGCGGTTCATGTGGTCATGCACTCGTTAATACTGTAAATACCATATTTTCAAGGAGCACATGAAGGCAGCATTGAATGAAAAGATAATGCAGACTTTATTGGTGATGAGATTACACATAAAACGAGTGTGCAACATCCTGCACTCCAAGTGTTAGAATTGTTCTTTGTATTTATGCCTTTAGAAATGATAAAGCAGATGTGCACACGATGCTTGTCATGGATGAAGAGGTCATTCTCAGTGATCGAAGGGATCTTTTGATCAAGGAAGCCCAACGCAAGTTCCACTTTCTAGATTTTCCTGGAGCACTTATTGCTAATAGATGGAGTTACCTCTGTTGTCATGACGATCTGTTGATATACAATGATTATTTCATCCCCCTCAAGTCTGATGATGGCTACTCAGCTTATATGTCTGCATATCCATCTAAAACTGATTTCTACTGACCATTCATGTGATATGATTGACAGCTCCAGAAAGAGCTAGTTGGAATTCTCTTAGTTGAGGTATTTATTTATTTTTTTAGTAAGGTTTTGCAACATGACTGACTGGATGCTTTATAACTTTGAGGACACCTGAATGTTTTAACCTGAGCCCTTAGAAGACATCAAAAATAGATATCTATTGTAGTGAAGTATCTGACGCAGAGTTCTTTTCCCGTTTGTTTCAGCACTGCAGCATGAATGAGTCATCATAACAATGACTAACATGACCTCTGAGCCCACTTAAAGTGACAGTCAACTTGCTGAAAAAACTGAATTTGCTCTCACACTGGTGCATTGTGCAAAACAAAGGCAACTCAGCCCGCCCACGATTTCAAGTACTCAACACACAGGTTCTGATGGGTTTCAGGAAAAGTCCGGCCTCCCCCACTCAATGCTCATGCTCAAACTATGAAATCATGTCCAAAAATTGATTTCTGGTTTTGTATAACTTCATGTGCATTATCAATCCAAAAGAAAAAACAAGTTTTATTTTTCACTAAAAAAGTAATCAAATGCCTCTGACTGTTTTCATGCATTAAAATGTTTTCTATCTAAAGAGGAATAATAAGTGGTATGTCACTGCTGTACAACAGTTCAACCTTTTTGATGCTTCTTCTTGCTGAAATATTAGCTTGTCAATTAGATTGCTAATGTAGAGTTTAGTGAATTTAAATACATATATGGATGCAGTTTCATTTGATAATCAACACCTTTGACATCATTGTTGTTTTAATGGATGCAGCACTTTACCAAACAGTTTCAAAGTGTTTTAGCATCAAAGCAAAATGTAAATTAATCAGAGAGTAAAAAAGCTGAAGTTAGAAAAGTGGAGAAGATTTAGCTTAAATGTGTTCCTCATGCAAGGCGTTTTAAAAATGACAAACCCAAAAGGCAAAGGCCAGATCATTTGTCTTTTATCTACAGCCAGCAAAACAGCGAATAAAGAAAACAGTTGGAGGACCTGAGGCTACAGTCAGGCTCATCTGGAGTTTAACCAGTCGCTCATCTTCTTCTTACCCTGCTGTGAAGCCGCATGCAGACATGTCCAAGGGCCCCGCTAAACTCAGCACCTGCTTTGCAGACTACATCCACCTTCCAATTAGGTAGACCTGAAGCAGATGTGAAAATCTAAACTTCATCATTTTAAGTTTTGATATATTTTAAATTTCAAGCACAAAGGCTGACCAGCCATGTGGCTCCAAAAAGCTGTACTTAGGCACTGAGGTGCTGGAGTTCAGATGTTCACAAGAAAAGTACAAGCAGAAAACATCTGTAACGTTGAGGATGTTTGTCATTTAAGTAAGCAGCATACTAACTGAGGATGGTTATTAGTTTCTCAGGTATGACTCCAGATCATTATGACCTCAACAATGCCACCTTAATTCTAAACACTACAACAAATTATCACTGACCGGTTTAAATCAAATTGAAGGACGACTTATGCTTAAGTGTATTGTTACATTGTTCTCATTAGACCCGATCTCGTAGTTTAATGCATATTGGTTTTAAATGTTTTTGTTGAATGATTTTCTTGTTACTCTGTTTTTAACCATGTCAAGTTATTTTCATTGCTCTATGTATGAATACTGCCTTGCATTGCCTCGCCTCAAGTGTCCCAAAATGGACACATTTTAAGACCAAATAGTCAATAAAGAATATCAGGCAAATACAACAACATTTTGGGTTTTCAGGCATCATAATACAATCAGACAGTTTAAACAGTTTAAACCCATTTTATACCATTTTTGTGTCTGTACACCGTGATGGCGTGTTTTGTGGGAGGAGCCAAACTGTTGGCAGAAAGTAAGCAAGTGGTAGCTTAGGGTGAATTCATGGAAAATTTGGACACCTTCTCCAATTATTTTAAATTTTCGGCAGCAGAAGACAAGTTGTCTTACGGTGCCAAGCTAACCTTTAGCAATGGGATGAGGTTTCCAGACCCGTGCACTGTCTGGTCAGTGGGTCAAGGTCCAACTGAATGGCCAAAGTTACAGTGGCCGAACATCTTTGTTTACCTAGTGGAGAAACCCAGTGATGATGCTTAATAAAAACCCAAGGCATACAAATCATTTGACGCTTGCAATTGACATTGAATACAGAGTTTGTCAGAACTAAAAGCTTCACTAATTGTTTTTAATTTTTCCATCAGGAGTCATTGAAAAGAAACCTCAAACTTAGCACACAAACACAGTTATTACAATCTTTAGATCTAATTGAATATGTTAGCAAATATTTGGCTATTTTGACACAGAGCATACATATAATAACATTAGCATTAATCTTTGCTAGTAAATGTGCAGCTATAGTCATTATTTATTGCCAGCTTTCATTTTTTTTGGTCATTTTGTGCAGGGCAGGTAGCTTATGGCAGGTTTTGCAAGTGTTGAGCTGACAGCATTCATTTATACATAGTATGAAAGTAAAGATTTGGGATGTTTCAGCAAAACAAACAGTTTAAAGACAGTTCATAAAGCTGAGGGAAAACAACAAAGAGGTGTTGGTACTACAGTGGTAAATCACTTCAATTGACACCTTTGACAATAGCATGTTGTCTAAAGTATTAAGAAGAGTTGTTTAACCATTGGAGTTAAACCTCAGAACATGCTCATGGGAATGGGACAAATTGGTCCATACGGTGGACAAAATAAAGACTCTAATGTTTATGTCCCAAACCTTGGAGTGGTTATGTACTATTTAGGTAAATGGACTTGAGCTTGTACCTGTATAGGGCTTCATAAGTCTTTTGACTACTGAAAGCACTTTTATACTCTAGGTCACACCTACTCATTCCCAACCATTCACATACTGATGGCAGAGGCTGCAATGTTAAGTGTCCATCAGCATTAACTTATCCATACACACACAATCACACCCAGGAGCAACTTGGGGTTAAGTGTCCAGTTCAGATACAACCCACTCTACCACTGAGCCACAGGCACCATCAGCATTCGTTGTGTCAGCGCCATGGACCATCTAAAATTCACAGTGCAAAATCTCCCATTCTCATGACATCAGCTCTGCTCTTGGCAGTCGTGCTACACTATGTTCATCTAAACTTTTGTCACATACAAAAGACAATGAATCAATTCATGCCTTTTTGTTTCACAACTAATTGTTATAAGATTTACAGTAAGCATCATTGTGTGTGTCACAATCTGTTTCCTGCAACCTTGCTGATTTTTTTGTAACAATCTTGATCTGACAGCTACAATAAATAGATCAGATCTGAGAAATAGTTTCCTCTGTGTGGGTCTGATACTACATTTTCTAATATTCAGGACATGGCTTTGCTTACTTACATTTTGCAGACATTTTAATGTCTGATGTGTTTTTTGTATTGTAATCATATAATTAAATTATACTTGTTAAGATTTGTTTTTAATCTCTTGTTTTCATTACATATTTTAATTAGTCAAAGGTTTACACCATAGACTCACTTGGTTTCTGAAGCGGACTTTTGAAGCCCATATAGAAAATACTGTCTCAATCGTACTTTTGGTCAACCTAGTGACAGGCCATTAGCTGGAGTTTAGGCGGGTTTTAAGCCTTGGGACAAACAGCTAGAGGTTAGATTCTCGGCCCGAGCTCCAGACCAGCCCAGCCACAGGCTGAAGCCAAGTCTGGTATTTTTGGGCCCAATCTATGCTCTACTAACAGCTACAATACGCCCACCCGTCAGTCAGATCAATGCCAGTGAAATGTTGTGCCAAAGCAGCCGCTTCCACTAGTTAGGGCTGTAGCTTCAATTAATGACTACTGCTATACAGCGATACTGCTCTACTACCTGGATGTAAGACCAGCACAGTGGACTGATGGCATCTCAATTTGTGGATTGGTTTGGCTGTATTTTGATTCAGATAATGGAGATAAAGTTGTAAGTAGGCTGTGTCAGGTTAAAGCAGCATACAGTATGACCACATGACCAGAGCAATGCGTAACCAACACAGGCATGACCAGATTAACCTGCAAGGAGGACCGGAGGCTGGTGGTGCTAGCAATGCTAACTTTAGCCACACTTGGCCAACCAATTGTATATTGTTTACCTACAGATGCTGTGATCACATGTTTAGCCATGCTAAAGCAATTGTGCTCAGTTTTTTGAGTGTTCTCTTAACTTCAGACTAGTCAAGTAGTCTGAATGCAAAGTTGCATTTCATCTACAGTAAAATTGGTCATTAGGAACATCTCTACAATATAATATGAGTGCAGGTAAAAGTAACAGAATAAAAGACATCAACAGAAACCATTTGAATTTGTTTCCTTTAGGGCTCTGATCTAGATGTCCCATGCCACTCTCCTTCCTGTCTTATTTATATAGTAGAACAGTACAAAAAAAGACTAATAATCTCTTTTATGAATTCAAACACATTTTCTTTCCTATTTAGTTCTACAGTCTTACTCATTGCCTTCCTGCAACTTTCCTTGCAACGGGGTAAAACTTGGAAAAAGTTAAAGATTCATGAACTGGTTGGCTTACAAAAAAAAGACATGGGCGAGCCTGAAGTGGAAAATATAAACTGTTCTGCAGCAGTGAGGCTCTTGAAAGATGAACACACTTTGGCTGTAAAACATAGGTGTGGTGGGTGAAGATGAGAACGTTGTGTGTCCTCAAGGCGCATGGTAGGATGGGCAGGAAGGATAAGGTGGAGCTAAGACAAACTAAGAGACACCGACACACAACCAAGTGAACGTCATACTGAGGTCAAACGTGTGCAATGTGGAGCGCGTTATGTGTTGCTCACATAGCCACAAGGTATCAGTGATAGAATAAAAGGCTTCACAACATACTGCCCAAGTTCTCCCATGGCTGTTTAAACGTGCAGTCATATACTACTGTCCAAAAATGAGTGCCAGTACAACAGTCTAGATCACATAGGCCTCCTCTCATGTTCAACATTAAATACACAATGTTTTAGTATCTTCCAATCTTCCGTTTAGCCAGTCTTGGACTATGCATGACATCTACCCCAGAGATGAACTGGAACCCAAATTCCTCATGTAGTGTTGCTTTGAGTGTCCTGTGAAACCAGATACAGCAAACCAACCCAACCTCTTAAACAAACTCACAGCAAATGTTGAAAGGAAATGGGAGTTGGTGGAGGTATTAAAGGGAATTAACAGCGTAAGTGGTGTGACTGCATTAGGGATGGCCTCTGGAAACTTCCTGCATGTGTTGAAAATGTTCCCGTGCCCTTGATTTGGAGGAATGCTGCCCCCTACCCCCACCCACACTACTTTCTCCTTTTTATGGAACAGTAGCCTCCCATTACTGTCCCTTAACTATTGGAAGCCTGCTTTGTTCAATGACACTGATAATGAAATTGCAATGAAGTGAAAATACAGAAATTAAATGTATATATTAAAGATAGACACTCTCTACCATAAAGGATTAAGGGGTCACTGGTATATATGAAATACTGGGTCCATTAAATGTGTCTAAAGGATTTCTTAGACTGAGTTTCAATTAAGATAAGAGGGGAAAATACAAAGTTTGCTCTGAGCAGCTCAAACTAGTAAGCCAAAAACCTCGTTTTTGAGGAAGGGTTGCCAGACATTTTGGGCTTTTTAAAAAAGGTTGGTTTTCCTGGCAATACAAGTTCATCAATTTAGGTGTGGAGCCTCTAAAGAACCACCAATTGGTTTCAGATGGAAATCAAACCCTGGTCTCCTTTGGCAAATCAAAACTTTACTTTAGAGGGGTGACCTCAGAAATGATGCTAGAGGAGTACGTTGAGTGTTATAATTTAAAGCGTCCAATCTGCCATGCCTGATGCATTGAGGGAGAATTTCCAGGAATCACTTCCCTCTTATCAGTTGAAACAAGTTTCCAGGCTTTATTTAGATCCTGGTCCCAGAGGTAGAAATGACAAAGTGCCTCTTAATGTCCCTTGTCCCTGGGGAAAGTTCACAGCTGTTCTGGGCCCTGCTCACAAGAGGTTCATGAATTTTTCCCCTCCCTTTGTGAGAAGGGCCCAGTTCAGCCACTTCTATAGTCCTATTCAGAAGGGCTGGGAATCTTCAGGTGTCTCATGATTCGATTCGTTTTCAATTCTTAAGGTCACGATTCGATTCAGAATCTATTTTCAATTCAAAACGATTCTGGATTCATGGATTCAAAGTCTATTTTTGAATTAGTACATACTTCAGGATCATCTCCAGTCATCTGTGAGACTGGCTGAATTTCTTGCTGCTCCGTTTGTCATTCTACTGAGTTAAAGAGCTAGCCTTAGCACTTAGCAGGGAGTGAATGGTTAGCCAAAACAAATTGACAGCGATTTTTGGAAGTTATGAATCTATTTGAAATCTCAGAAGATAAGAATATCGATTTTTACAAAAATCTTTTTTTTTTCCCACCCCTACTATTCAGACTGCCAGTTCAAAGCGCGATATTTAAACCCCTATGACGTCTCTCCGTAAATATAGATGTCACAGAGGCTTAATAGGGGGGACCTCTGTACCACCATCAGAGGTAATAACAGAGGCGATACAGAGGCAAGAGGGGATCAGCAGAGCCAGCAGGGGCAAACAGCCCTGTGTGTGTGCATGCCCATGTGTGTGGAGCCCCCACTGTTTCTATACATGGCATAACCAAATAAATTCACAGACTGGGTCACTAATATTACGTATCTGTGGAAACAAAATGACTGTACTAAGACATAATGAAGGAGGAACTTTGTTTCTGTGCTTGCATGAAATTGCAGTTGGCTTATGACTGATCTCTATTCTGATATGCTGCAGAAGTATTTTGTACCAAAAAAGGTCTGATCTTTGGTTTGGAAAGTTGGTTGGTTCTCCTTGAGTTGCACTCTTGCAAAGCAACTTCACCATGCCTCTACTGTCCCTGTATTATTCATTCATCCAACCTTTATTTATACTTGACAGATCATTGAGGGGCAACCTTCATTTACAATGACATTAAGTCAATCTCTCTTTCATCACGTTGTGGCAGGGCTAAGAGTTGGACAGGGAGGGGTTCATGTGAAGGAAATAGGTTTGAGCCTCTGAGTGAAACACAAACAAGCTGAAGGAAGCACCATCCTATTAGTGTGAACACTGAGCTGAAATCAATAAGCCCAGAGGGAGTTTGACTTCACTATTTTTTAGAAACCTATCACTCATGATATATTTAGTTAGTATATCTTCAAAAGCAGCTATAAAAATGTTCAAAATGTCACAGACTATATCTGTAAGGCAAAATATGAAAACACAAGGTCTCAAATACACACATTATACGATGCTCTCTCTGCTTTATGGAAGAATGAGAACCCATTTAAAACTAAATCTATTGTACAACTAATAACAGACGATAACTTTTCAAATACTGAAATGTATATCGACCAATGAATGCATTCATCTCTTCCACTACACATGCCACTCTCTCTGTGTCTGAACACTGACTATCAGGGAACTTCCTTTTGGTTGTTTGTTAGATTAGTATTCCTCTCAGTTGTTACTCTGACCTTTCCATTGCTGCCATTTAAGGTTAATATTATCTGAATAAAAACTAAGGCCTTAAGAATCAGCTATGAACGTGTTTGTTTTGTTGGTAATGAAGACGCAGTGTGATACATAGTGTGCAACAAACTATATCACTGAGGCTAAGTTTATTCTTATCCATCTGCTATCTACTGATCTTGCAAATTACTACCGTGCAAAACATTTCTTCTACTGAAATATAAAGCTTTATGAGTGTTTTATAATTTATTTGAAAACTTAATTTCTAACCTTTAATGTCATGCATGTTTACACTTCTAGTTTTCTACCCACAAGCCAACACTCTCATCTCTGTGATCTATTCTCACCTGATTTCATTGCACTTTGTTGGGCCCAACAGATATGGGATTTTTAAGCCGATACCTATATCAATATTATGGAGAGAAAAAAAAACTGATACATAGAGTATATATTGGCCGATATTTTTCTTAGATATGTTCGACCTGTAGAGATAAAATAGATATACACATTTATTCTGTTGATCCCTCAGATGCTGTTATCATACACTTGCGGAAAAGATATATAATGAAGATATGAGATATATGTGCATCTACGCTTGACACTGAGTGATAAAGCTTGTTGTAATCTGCCATAAAACTAGCCGATATTATCTGCTGGCCAATTAACATCTGTGAGCCTGATTGTTGGACTCTAGCTACAGCTGTTAGTTCACAAGAGTGACCATTGTTAGATTATTGGAGGCTTGCATATACTGTCTGCCTCATTAAAACCTACATTGATGGTAATTCTTTATGTTGTAAAAACACTCCTGCCACACTTTAGCCAAAATTAACTACTGTAGAAACTGTCAACTTAGCTGTTTGTGCTTGCATTGTGTATTCCATAGGCATTTCTCTATCTTTCCGTTGTTCCGTCTGTGACCTCTGACCTCAGAGCTGACAGTCCCCAAGCTGTCTGCACTTGGCTCATTTCAGTTATTGTGCTGCAGTGAACTCTCACCGCCCTTCCAACTATTCTTACAGCTGTTATTGTTTAGTCCAGTCAACAGATAATTTCACATGGCCATACAAAATAATGAACAGATTCTTTTGGTTTGTGCATTGTTACAGAACATTGTTGTATTACAATAAACATCACAGCGGACATTGGAACTGACAATGCATAAATAAATACACAGCAATTGTGTTTGAACAAAAACACCTTGTTAAATGAGCGGGAAAAAAAGGCCTCAGTAACCCACTGAGTATGCACGACACACATTGGTATTTAGTTCTACAATGTGCGTGCTTCATAGCCTGTTGCATGCTGAAACTGAATTCTTGCTTGTGCTGTACTTACTCTCTGATGTACATGGCTTTGGACAAAAGCCTCTGCTAAATGAATTATAGATTTCATATGGGTAAGTTCATACTTGGTGACTTAATCCTCAGTGGATATATGAAATAATGATCTTGAAACTTGGTTTTCTTGTTTGAGCTAAACTAATGTCTCCAGACTTAAAACTAGAAAAGTAAAGGTTATAGGGTTTTTGTTTTCCATCAGCATTTTCTCTAAAGGCTAATCATTACTAATCTCATTCTGACAGCTCTGATATTATGTTGTGTTGACACAAGTTCTCAAAAATAGAATAACATCCCAGTGGAAGATTGGTCCAAAGTTTTAGGAAATATCTTGGAGGAAATCACGGCCTCTCACAGTGCAAATATATATATCTTGGCTCTGTTGTTAATATCAGCAGTACTTTAAAAAAGGCAACTTCCTCAGATCCATGCTGGACACCAACAGGTGCATCCACTTTCACTCCAAAAACAGATGTCTCTGGAAATATTTAGGAACAGAAAGGAAGTCCTAAAATATAAAACCTTTCAGTCCTGAAGAGGAAGATGACTAAAAAAACAAAGACAGATACTGTGGCTTTGGTTGGCAGGTTGAATTAAGGAAACATGTGTTCTTAGCTGTAACTTCAAACCTCAAAGCAAAATCAGCCTGCTCCTAAATCAATTCTACGCCCTTAATAGATTTTGCACACATAACACTGGATTGAAAAATGTAGCTAAGTGGTGGAGTCTGTGGTCTCTCATCTAGATGGCCGGGTGTTCGAACGCCAGCCCCTACAGTCACATGTCGATGTGTCCTTGGGCAAGACACTGAACCCCAAGTTACTCCTTCTGCTGCGTCAGCGGCTTGTGAATGTGTATGAATGGATTAAATGGATGAATGTGGTGTGGATGGGTACTGTAAGTGTGACATGTGGTGTAAAAACAATGTTTTTAATTTTATGTTGAATTTGTGGAGAATCAAGTCTACAAGACTCCTACACACTGTGATGTAATTGGGCACAAATAACCCTAACCAAATCTATTATATCTCATCATTAACCACGTGTTAATTATTGATGGTCCAAAACTAACTCACCCTTGCAACCACTTGCTTGATGGCTTAATTTTCAAACCCCAAGACAGGGGAGCCTTCAAATGAAGAAATGACACCAAAGGGTTACCTAGATCGTCTTTTTTTTAAGCAAAAGGCCATTGATGGAGCTGTTAAATCAAAAACTCTCCCAAGAGTTCTTTGCTTTTATTGCAGTAATTGTCTTCCCTTATATTTCCTCGCCCACAAACATCAAGCATTCTGCCCAGTCTGCTCCTTCTCAAGACAGGGCGGAGGGTACAGTGAGTGCTCAGGGTGATGCTGTATTATGAATGACCAGGCTTGTCACCAAACAGCCAAAAGGGAAAATCAGATAGAACAATAGAAATAGAAAGTGTGGAAGTTAGCTTTTCCTGTTCTTTTGTCCCCTCTTTAGGTGAAAGAGACTGTCACAGACAGACTCTCGGTCTGCTTTTTTTTAAAGTTGGCAGTGGAGTTTAGAGGTTGAAGACGAACACCTTTACCCTTTGAGAATGCATAAGATTCAGGAAATGGTCTTAAATATTTGTGAGGGTGCTGGGAAGACAGCGTCAACCCACAGGATGAGTTTCAGCGTCCCACTTTAAAGACGGGGTAAACAAACAAACTGGCATTGTTAACGTCCGTTGCAGACAACATCAGTTGAGAGAAAGAAGAAAGGAAAGAAGTTAATGGAGGAAGTGGTCATGGTGCCGACTGTCTGCTGACTGGCTTGTTGAGCTAATGATACTCTGTCAAACGGTGAATAAGAGGCTTTCAGGGTATTTTTCCAATAACATTATATTCTCAGATAGGCCCATTATGCATGGCTGAAAACCCTCTTCTCATTATCCACCATTAGCACTAACACAATGTTAGACTTCAAGCCCTAAAAGCATTTCAATCAAATACAGTATTCAAGTGGTATTTTATTGTCTATATTTTTAACTAGGACACATTATTGCTTTGACATGAAAGAAAAGAATCTCGCATTAGTAAAATAATTCCTTTCTTTGATTAAAAATAACCCAATCTTCTGCAAGGACTTTTTGGAGACGTAACTATGGAGTCCATTAAGTGGAGGTGATTGTTCCATCAATGGGTAGAGGAATAGTCCTTAAGTAGCCCTCTGTTAAAGCACAACATGTATTCCATCATATTCATATTGATTTTAGGAACATGATATAACATGTAAGAAGTTTTATCTGGGTCGTGGTTGGACTTGACAACCTTTGGAAAAATCCAGGATAGCAGTTTTACCCTGGTTTGCTAAGCTAAGCTAATTTTCATCTGGGCAAGAAAATCAAACTTAGACCTCGAACCTCAGACTGTTTGTTTGTTCAAACACCTTAAAATGTTCTATATATATTTCTTGTGGGATTTAAAAGCATTATATGCAATATTTTTTAGAATTAATTGAGGATATCATAAAAATCCTAACTAGATATATCAGTGAATAATACCTTTCTAAAAAAAGAATGAAATCATCCCTCTCAGCTTGTTGTTTCCAGTTCTGTGTTCATACGGGACGGGTCGGTGGGTACCCTAACCCTTCTTTCAGCTTTATTTTAACATATTTAAGAGGCTTAAATATGTTTCACTCGTGAACTCCTTCCTGTCCAACCTTTAGCCCTGCCACCACATGGGGGAAGAGAGACAGCCTCGCCCACTCAGGGATGCTGTCAGTAGAGGCATATTGGTGAAGTTTCGTTGAAAAGTAGTACAGTCAAGGAGAACCAGCAGACTTTTCAAACCTAAGGAAATACTTTTTGGGTATAAAATAGTTCAAAGACTTAAGAAGTAAATCAACTTTGGGCTGCATATCTGAATGGAGATCAGTCGTGAGTCGGCTGCACTCAGTCGGAACACTGAGGGAGTGGGAGGACGGGAAGCGGTGCGCTGAAGGGAGCCCTGAAGAAAAAAGTCAGCAAGAATTGAAGGTGAGCTGTTGTTTGAACTCCGCAGGTAATAGTCTGGAACATACACTGTAAGGGAGGGAGCAAGGGGATGACATCGCTCATGTTGAGCTGATTTCTGTTGCTTTATACTCTTTACTGCTCATTCAGATGCCTGAATTCTCTTTTCTGCTGTTGTGTTGGTGTTGTGGAAAAGTCCTGAAACACGTTGTATTGATGTTAACCCAGAAACAGTCACCATTACTGAAGACTCCTCCTCCTCCTGCAAGTGCATCTCGCACTGACACTCTCCCGCTGTAAGGTATATGTATGATAGGCCGTTCTGGAAAAAATAAGGACCTTAATGTCCTGACGTTATCTAGAAAACGTGAGGCTTTCATGTGTAAAAGGAGCTACAAAGCTCAAATCAAAGCCACTGCACTGCAAAAAATGGTTCCCATCTCTTAAGGATTTCTCCTTTCATTTGCCCTTCATCTGTATCTCTACAGAAAGGGCAGCAGGTCCCGTCTTCAAAACCGAGCTCCATGAAATGATGTCCAGATGTTACCCCAGAAAATTCTCACAGAAGGAAAAAATCTATGCATCTCAAGGGGAAAACACTAAACCAAAGGGATATACCATAAATAATAGATTTTTCCTATGGATGACATGAGACAACTACATTTTTCTTTCCCAGCTTTTCACCAGGTCATTTTAAGTTTATTCAATCTCTGACTCTGTTTTTAGAACATTATCAAAATTCGTATTAGTGCTGAGTGTTTCCGACACATTATCACTCTCAACCATTTTCTAAAAACAGAGAGCCACATTTTTTTTTAGTAAATGTCAGCACCTGAACCCTTTACAGCCAAAAGCACAGCCAGTGTGCTCTGTTTCCAGGACAACGGCTGACCTGCTTGCATGTGTTGGTTGAACCTTTGTCATGCACTCTTCCTGTGAGGCCTTTGGGTTGGGGAGGAAACACATTACACACTGCAGGCTCTGAGTGGCCTCCACAGTATTAACAGAATCAGGTCCAGCACAGAATTTCACATGTTACAACTTGTTTGCTAAATGTGATATCTGAATGTCATAAGTCCTGTTTGACATTTTATACGGACAAAAAAACCCTCGTAATAAGAAGAAAAGAAAAAAGAAAACGAGGCTCTAGAAAAAAAAAGAATTTTATAAATGTAATTTTTAGGAATCCAAATGAAATATTGGTGAACGGTAAATGGACTTGATCTTGTACAGCGCTTTTCCAGTCTTCTGATTACTCAAAGTGCAAGTGTAACCGCATGTCACACCTTCCCATTCACATGGCAGTGGTTGCTCTGTAGTGAGACCGTCAGAAGTAACTAATCCCATTCATACGCCGCCGACGAAGCAGTGGGAGCAATTCAGGGTTAAGTGTCTTGCCCAAGGACACATCGGACATGTAGCTGCAGGAGCTGGGGATCGAACCCTCGACCTTCCAGCTGAGAGACGACGACTCTACCAACTGAGCCACAGCCGCCCTGTATTCAAGCCACAAATCACTACAATGAAAAAAACATATTGTCATCTGTTACATGACATTTGTCCTTTGAGAGATGTAAATCAGAAACCTTTCTAACAGCATTTCACTAAATGTTCACAAAAATAAACAGTAGTTTTTGGTACATTTATTAGAAATGTATTTCTCTTTTAAATAAGATAAATAATTAAGTAATTTATAACAGAGGTGGGCACAGTGAATCAAAAATGTACTGTGGGGCACAGATGGCCTTGTGGTTAGGTCACTCATGTACAGAGGCTAGAGTCCTCCAAGAGGTCAGTCCAGGTTCAAGTCCAACCTGTGGCTCCTTTCCTACATATCATTCCCCACTCTCTCCCAATTTCCTATATTCACTGTCCTATCAAAATAAGGCAAGAAGCCCAAAAATGTGTAAAAAAAAAAAGTACATTTGTTACCGTTTTTCCATTAACAAAGATGTTAACTTTGATATCAGTTTGTCCGTCACCTTGGTTAATAACTAACTAAAGTTAACATTAATGTTAATGTTAACAGGTGTAACAGTTTAAAGATACTGTATTAGCTGGCGACCTTTAGCTGAATGCATCCGTGGTTGTCATAATTAAAAGCACGATTGTTATTTCTGACATCACATAAACTAAACAAACTACGATTACAACACAGCTGACACATTCAGCTTAAAGTCTCCATCACTTTTTAAACTGCAACACCGGTGTGATGATAAAGAAGGTACATTTATATTTGAGTAGATTTTGGCATATTGTATTTAAACTCTAAAATGAAGTACAATGAAGGCCTTGTGATTCTTGATTCTGCTGCTGAGAAAGGCATGCTTTTTTCTGTGTGTTTAGTTGGACCCGTGAGGGCTGCAGGTACTATTTGATTTCATGTAACAGTAAATGTAAAGTACAAGAAAATAGATGAAGTTACATTTGTGTGAGGTTGAACATCCTGGCATGACATTGACCTCTTGGCTCCAAAGGCGCTGGAGCTGTAATCAACATAAACACTACTCCAGCTTGCAAAAACCTGATATGCAGTATTTGTTTGTATGTGCCTTCAGTCCTTGTGCAAATATCAGGAACTTTAGATCTATGTCTCATTGCCGTCATTAGGAGCACACAGGAAAACAAACTACTTTGTTCCCTGCAGCTCCATAATCAATCCTCCAGGATCAAACAGCCTGACGCCACACCAGATCAATAAACATAATAGTCTTTGGCTTAAGGCGCAATTAGCTATAAATCCGGTCCTCTGATAAATGGATGCCAAATGAATAGACAAGCTCACACCCTATTTTCCCCTTTTTTAATGCTAATTCTGATTTAAACAGCACTTAAGCGCTAAACACAACACATTGGCTGCAGTTGCATCAACCTCTGAAGCAGCAGAGCTCTGGTTGTGTACTGGCACTAAACCCTTCACACAAAGACGCAAAAATGTATCTGTTCTAATGGAAAACAGCTTTTTTTATCCCGAGAAAAGAAGATAAATCCCATATCTGTCGGGCCCTAGAAAAGAGAATAAATAAGATGTATGGTTGAATGTCCACTGAGGGCTTCCACAAAGAATTTAAGATATGTCATATTAGTAATAGTAGCAACAATACAGTCGTTTCATAGGGACAAGTCGCTCTTTTCCTGCATACTCTTCAGAGGAACACACTACATACTCTTGGGGCAGCTGTGGCTCAGTTGGTAGAGTCGTTGTCTCTCAGCTGGAAGGTCTAGGGTTCGATCCCCAGCTCCTGCAGCAACATGTCCGATGTGTCCTTGGGCAAGACACTTAACCCCGAATTGCTCCCTCAGCTTCGTCGGCGGCGTATGAATGGGATTAGTTACTTCTGATGGTCTCACTACATAGCAACCACTGCCATCAGTGTGTGAATGTGTAGGTGTGACGTGGTGTAAAAGCGCTTTAAGTAGTCAGAAGACTAGAAAAGCTCTATATAAGCTCAAGTCCATTTACCAACCCTCACCTTAACCAAACTGAGTATTTCCATTAGTTGAAAACACATCTGGCACTGACAATCTAACATTGTTTGATAAACATGTATAAGGGTGAGTTCAGAAAATGTCCTTACAGGATTTTACAGATTTTTTAGTTGTTGGCATTGCTTATGTGTTCCAACATTGCTGTGAATGTCAGATAAACAGTCATGTAAAAAATGTGCATTATGTAAAGGTTTCAGCTGTGGTTTTCTTGAGATTCTCCCCTTAATTTAATGCTAATGTCATTAATGACGAAGCTTATTATCTCTTCATTGCTGCAATATGTCCAACATTCACAGCGGCTCCTGTGAGGCAGCTGTGGCTATTCCAGAAGAAAATAGTCTCTGGCAGGAAAACAAAAGAGCCTAAGGGCAGTAAAAATGCTCGACTCGGGGTTTGCTTGTACTCAGATTGTATCTTTTTCCCTTTTATTTCTTTCCCCCCCTCAAGCAACACCCTGCTGTCTAGAGATAACAGTTCAGTCTGGGAGACGGCGATGTCCTGAGGAGAGGGGAGCCGAGAGAGACAGAGGTGAGAGATACATTTCAGGGTTGCAAAATTGCCAACAATACAGTCAGCATATTAGTGGCTATTTTGTCACACTATACATCGTATTATCCTGAGGTACCTGTGTATTACCTTCAGGAAAGTGACTGTCATTTTACGCCAGTTAACCACAGAGCACTTTCTGCTAAAATGATATAATGCTACATTAAGGGACGGGCTGGTATGGCTGAATGAGATCATTGGGAGGCTGACATGCTTTATGACCATGGACCATTGGCTCACATTAGTGTTACATAAGAACGTCCATTTGTAAGTGTTTCAGTGATGATGCCCGACAGGAGAGGGGAGTCAGATTGTGAAATGAGCTGTGTAGCTGGACCAACAACTCACATCACCACTCGTCTTTGGGGAGCTGGATGTTTGAGAGAGGAGTTTTAAAATGCAAAAGCACTTGTTTTTGTACTTTGTTCCGTTATATTCAGTTCCTAAAGGGGTCATGTCAAGAAATATTACAGTCTCCATCCACATAACTTAAAAGGACATTACTCTCACTGCTTATGGTTTTGTTTCTACTCGTCATTTTAGAACAATATCAACCTGAGTTAAATCGCTGGGATAGACACCATTTATTATTCATATTATTATTATTATTGGCAGCTTTTTAGCCTTTATTTGACAGGGCAGCTGTAGACAGACAGGACATGTGGGGAGAGAGAAAGGGGGCTGAAGCGTCAGGATGGGGAGTAAAACCAGCGACCAGTGCAACCAGGACTGCAGTCTCTGTGTACATGGGGTGCCTGCCATCCTATAAGTGAGTTAAACCAGTGCCTGTAGACACACGCTTTTAAGGTCCTAAATTAAATGGCAGGTACAGTGTTGGTGGTCAAAATAAAAACTTTTGTAAAATCAATGAAGGCAATATAGACTTGTATTCATGTTTAATTCTTTGGAGCTATATCACAACCAAATGTGTGTCTTATTACTCTTTTTCCTTTTAACTGTTTTAATCTTTTGTCTACACAAAGCCCCTCTAGGGACAGGTGAGGCACATAAACATCCATTATATACACTATGATACTTGCATTGGATTTCTGTTTTCAGGTTGTCTATGTATATTGTATCTGTCTTTATAAAATAAAAAATAACAATGATAATAATGTCCTGTGTTTATATATTCATTTATTCAACTGGGAAAGTCCTCTCTTTACCATTTACACATTTAGAGTCAAGGTCCCTGACATCAGTCAGTTTTTGTTTAAAAGTTTAAAGGGAAATGGCATAACCTTTAGAAAAACGATTGGAAAAGGTAATTATGCAAACTCTATTTTCCGAATTCTGACTGGAAAATGCCAAAGTGTGAAGGCCAGGTTGGAACTACCTGGAGCTGGTTCATGACAGATCATTTGGTGTTCATTCTTTTTTTCATTTGTCAAGGCCCAACAGCAACCAGAACGTTCTGCAGAAGATGTTGAACCATGATTTAGTCTTTGCTAATGCTAATGGGGAGGAATCAGGATGTTTTTGGTACTTCTTGCATTCAGGACTTGGTGGCCACATCTTATAGTTTGAGCCACAGCTTTCACAGGCTATAGATTGAACGAGGGCTTTGCATATCCAATGGTCTGGCGATTAGATTCGATTATGATTATCCTGTCAACGAATACATTAGATATCACGATGCATCATGATGGGTGGAGTCCTCACATTTCTATATTACTAAACCTGGCTACTTTTTCATCAAACACATGCAGTCGGACAAATATGAACTCCTTTTTTCATTATTTGGTAGGTGCTTTAGGAATCAATGCTAACATTTTTACATTGTCAACAAAAATAAATAGATTATAAAGTTTCAGCCGCAACATGCAACATGATTACACAATAATTGATCATGTCCTGTCACTGCATCGCTGCAGAATCGTCCACATCAGCATCGGGATGCATCGTAGAATTTACTTAACCTTTATTGAGCGCTGTAAATATTGTGTTTAAAGCCAACCATATAAAGTCCAAAGTCAAAGTTAATGACAGTATAAAGGGCCAATCAGTGTTTTTTAATCTGATGATTAATCTAATGTATTAACTGCGTCATTGGTGTTCATAAAATAAAAATATGTGCAGTGCAAGAATGCTGTGTGCTGTCAACAGTGATGAATGCCATGCACTAAATGGTTGTGCTCATGCTTATTTAAAAATACAGAAACAGAGACTTCCCTTCGAAAAGTGAATGATAATAACAGACGACAGATAGCCAAAGAGAAATCTCTTCTGACTTAAACGTGACAGGACTTAGCTTTTCTCACAGAGACGCAGACTGTCAAAGAAACAAAGGATTCAGATTGGGAAAATGGAACAAATTAAGATACTGGTTATGTTTTTCATTTGAGTTAGACTGTAACAGAAGACTAAAAGAGAAGCATGAGAGAAGGGCAGCAGACCAACTCTTCTTTTTCAGCTGATGGTGATAAAACCTTGTGGTTGTACAGTCCCTCCTCTCCCAGACAGACACAGCCATAGGCTCATTAATACTACAGTGAAGGGCTTGTTCTCACACTTGAAGTGCTTCTATATTAATGCACACTCTCACATCTGAAGTAGAAAATGATGAATCACATTTGGGTTGGAAGAACTTATACATATCTATGCACAATACTGGTCATAGGAGCAGTATATGAATGAGACTCCAGGTCAGCCAGCTGTCTGAAACTCCTCATTAGGCTGTTAAAAAAAACACACCACTGAAACTTCTTAATGCACAATAAAGCTAACAAGTTGTCCACACCAACTGAATCGAGCAGCAAGCACGTTCAGTGACGCATGCTGTAATGGCAGCAAGTGAAAGTGAGTAATGCAAGAAACAGCTGAAATAAACAAAGTTTCTTCCATTGACCATATTCACACAGAAGCCATTTTGCTCATTTACTAGGTCTGGATGTTTTTATGCCGTCAAAATGCTGTACTGCTGTTGTCCAGGTTGTATATTGTAGAAATGAATACAATCTTACAAATTGTGATTAACAGCTCTGCCTTGACATAGCAAATGAAAAGACAATGGGACAGCTGTGGTCAGTTGGTGGAGTCGGTCGGGCGGTCGATCCCTAGACACTTAACCCCAAATTGCTCCCGCTGCTTCGTCTGGAACAGCTACTTCTGATGGTCACTTTACATAGCAACTCTACCAGTGAGCCATAGACGTCATTGTCCAAATTTAGCTGCCATAGATTCAGAATTACACTCCTTTTCTAATAGACATGGTGATGCAGGATACATATCTGAGTATTGCTTTAATGCTATTTATATAGTTACACCATTAGCTACCAGTGCATGCTCCCATTTGCATTTCTGGCTCTGTCTGAATATAAAGAGACCTACTGCACAAGCTTGTATAAAGATGACTGTTTTTAGTGCTTGATAACCTGCATGACTGCATGATTTAAGAGAGAACCTGCATACTCCCTCAATTATCTGAGGGGAATCTAATTGAGCAGAAACAGACACAGTGGTGCCAGTGTTTCCCCCTGGTTTATCTGTTAGGGGTTGTGATCTGGTGGCCTGGTCCCCGGCTCCTTGTTTTTATTAGCTTGTTGTAAATTAAGGAAGGGAACAAGATAAAAGACGTAAGACGTGCATGCTCTGATGAAATAAAACAAGTTCTCATATTAGGCCTTTTTTTTGGGGTGGCAGGAGGCCACTGGGGCCACTACCCCAACGTGAATGGTAGGGGAAACACTGGGTGCTAGAAAAGACCACACCCCTTTTTCAATGATTTAAATTATAGCATAACACTCAAACATATCTAACAGTATATGAAAAGTCAAAGCTGAATTAGAGAGAATGGTACTTTGTGATTATAACTTCAGTATGCCCATACTGTTAAAGATGACCTCTATGACCTCTCTGTGATAACACGAACAATATTATTTGGCTTTATTAAACTGACATTTGAAACTTTGCCTCAGACTCATATTATCCAATTTGGAGCCGCAGCTGCACGTACACACTATCATCCATGTCCTGCCACCAATTTGCAGTTTAGCCCCATCTCTGTAGCTTGGAGGAAAGATTCATTTCCAATATTTTCAAAGCCAAATGCTTCCTGCATGCTTATTGTTTTGCCGATAAACTAGTGCTGGCTTGCCTTCAAAAGACTGTTTCATTTTAAAGCAATTTTTATTAAAGCTTTCATCACCGGGGCTATTTAATTCCTTCTATCTTAAGCTGTAAAACAGATGTGTTTTAAACAGAACACATCCAGGAGACAAACACAGCTCATATAATCAAACCTTGAGCTCTCCTTTTCTGACCCTTATCGCCCTTCATACAGGTGTCACACCACAAACATGGCAACTCAAACACACCACCGCAGCGTGTGGCCCGCTTCCTTTTATTTGTACAGCTGAAGCCCCAGTCGCCTTGGTTGAAAGGCATTGATGATGTACTTACATTACCAAACAGATGAGAGACCTTTGCAGCCAGACGAGCATGAGAAAATCAAGTAAAACAAACATGTGTGTCCTTCCTTTGACTCGCCATGTTATGACTCTTTCAATCCTTTACAAAGTGCTGTCGGCTGTTTGATTTTCAGAGTCAGCTTAACATGCTCACATAATTACATTTTCTCATTTCCTCATGCCTCAAACTCACCTCTTTAACAGTGAAGACACGTTTCCTTTCCAACCAAGCAATTAATTGAAATAAGTTTATGTCAGGCATAGTAGCAGAATAAGTTTATTTAGGCAATAAAAAACAGATTATGCCCACATGAGGGCAGCAGAAACAAGCTTGGAAAAAAAGCCTCTCAAACCGGGCCCATCTTCCTGGGTTCATCGCCCCCAGAAGCGTACACTCAGTGCAGGGTAAGTGGGTAAGTTTAATGCTTGTACCCACACTGCAAGCTAGCACAAGCTAACCACTAGTGTTTGGCGCCTGCCTGTACAACAGACAGCAGAACAACTCCACATTATCGGATGGAAGCCAACACAAGGTTCACCCTCGTTTTTGAACAACCTTTATCTGCTTGGCATTTAACCTCACTATGATTATATTTCTTCTTCTTTGGCGCTATGACATATTCGCCAGTTTGATTTGCTTCCAATTGCTGAATTGTATCCAAACTCACCTGTGCACATTTGTATAAGTCTACATTTATTTTTTTAGGAAAGAGCTACTGACTCTACCTTTGAGGTGTGATATCATAGACTGAATAAAATAAGCTGGAGCCCATGTGGTTTAACTGAAGCCAGACGTGACCATAATTGGGCAAGAGGTTTGTTTTGGAGGCAGCGTGAGCTAAACATCTACATCCGTGGCTAATTTATTATAATTGGTGGATAAGCTAAGAGCTCAGTTTGTGGAACGTAGGTGAGAGAGCGGTAGGTAAACAGCACAAAGCGGGAAACTTAAAAAAAGCCGTCTTCTCACCACGTCAGTTGTTGGCTTTTCTCTGTGGGGAAAAGTCTCCCAAGACTCCCATACACTGACTGCAACAAATAAATCAATGTATAACAAACACTGAACCAGCTAATAAGCCAGGTACCGTAAGCACAAACACGTATCTGCTAATTAATGCTAACAAACATTTGAAATACAAATAGACTTGAGGAAACCAAAAACAGGGCTCAGACTTATTGAAGGGACTGTGAGTAATGTGATGTGCTTTACACAGGAAGCCAGTTAATTTATCCAATATTTATTTTTTTCAATCTCCAATAAGCACACAAGCCCACACAACACAAATATGGATGAGTGGTTAGAGGTGCAGAAACTGAATTATCTAAGGTGACACAGAGGAAACAGCCCATGGCACCTGTCACTCAAAGCCCCCAAATTCATCCCCGTCAAGATTAGAAGAATTAGGCTATAGACACCAACATTTCTTGTAGTATTGTATTTATTTTTGCTGTATTAACTGTATTATATCCCAGTATTACCAAATCAAAAGGGACAGCGATTACAAACCAAAGTTCATGCTCTTTCCTCCCCAAAAAAACAGCCTGTGATATCATCCATAACTCGTGTCTGTGCATGAGACCAGAGAAAGATGTTTTTATAAGTCACTGAGTGTTCGGTTCTCAGTTCGATGTAGCTTTTGACCGAGTATATGGTTTGAAGTTTCATTTTTCTCCTGATAT
This sequence comes from Tautogolabrus adspersus, assembly GCA_020745685.1. Lineage (NCBI taxonomy): Eukaryota > Metazoa > Chordata > Actinopteri > Labriformes > Labridae > Tautogolabrus > Tautogolabrus adspersus. The sequence goes on along the minus strand of CM036548.1, from coordinate 24,037,839 downwards.
GGCTGATATGACAAAGGGATTTCAACAATATGATAACCGGGAACTTTTGTAAAGAATTTTGTCAGGAATAAAATGTATGTATCATTGAATTAACTGAGCCTAAGCAGAGCAACAATTAGCTGCTAGTCGTGAGTCAAAGTATTCAAGCCACTCCTTTGACCACAAGTCACAGCCAGAGCTGCTTCTTTGAATCATCTTGGACTTAAGGCAAGCAAATCATTAGTTCAAACACACCTCCGAGCAGGTGGACCTGTGGTTATACAGATGCAAATCAATTGCAGCACAAAGACCAATTAAAGCCCCAGACAGACAATAAGGGACATGTTGCAAGTGAGCAAACCCCACTAACGATGCAGTTAGAACCCACTTTTACCTGTTTACTTCCCTACAATACACTCTCATTGTAAACATTGTAACCCACTTTGACATGGGTAGGAGGCGTTGTCTTTTGGTTAGTGAGCTTCAGAGTCCCCATGCTTCTTCATGTTTTTAAGTATCTGAGAAGGAAACATGCAGGGGACTCTATCTGAGCTGATGTCAGTCTCTGTACTGAAACAGGTTTTACACCACCCCTATATGTGCTTTGAAGAAGTTAGGCATTTGCACTTCGGACCACAGGGGGAGTATTCACTGTTGAAGGCAGCCTCCAGTGGTCACTTGAAGAACTGCCACCTAGCAAAATTCATTCTCTTTTCAGCTCTGTATTTTGTAATTTAGATGATTAATTTATCTTGCCGATATAAACTACACTTACATGAGCAGTCAGTCACAAAATGTGAAAAAAAAATCTCATAGTTGTTTCTTAAAATGTCAAAAGTGAGAAAAGCAGACCGGAGCCGTTTGAGGTCATGTCTGATTTATTCTATTTTATTCTCATCATTCTATCAAAGTGACACATTTTAATTAATCTATGGATTTCCTAAAGAATGCAATAATTCAATAGCATACAATCAGCCCTGCTCTTACAAAGACTATGAAGTACAGACACACAAGATACACACATATAAGAACAGGATCTGCTACTCTTTGACTAAAATGAAGCGAACAACAAAAGAAGAGAGTGGAGCAGAAACATACACACCATCAAAACTAATACCACACACCAGTTAGTCTGTTAAGAAAGTCCTGACTGAGCAGTTCTTGTGACATACGTTGGAACCAGAACAGCATGAGAAACAGCTGCTCTGCCTTTGCACCCCAAGCCAAACAAATATTGAAACTCTTCCAGCCAAACATTATAAGCAACATTGGCCTTCTGTCAGTGCAAGGCCAAATGTTTGCTGGTAATTCAGTCAGCTTTAAAAGGCTGAAACAGAAAGACCACTATCATAAATCAAGTTTAGGCTTTATGGCTATCAACAGCTATCTTTGATCCTCCCTGTCTGCAGAACACATGTCCCACTTTCTATTGTTCACCACAGATCAGACTCCCTTTGTTTTTTTTGAAAAGATGTTGAAACAGCACTAATACGACCAGAAGTTGTGCAATTACATTAATATCTAATTGTTACAGATTCTCTGTCACACTGTACAAGTGTGAGCCTCACTAGCAGCCATGGATGGTATTGGTGGTGAGTCACAGTCCAGTGCCGTTTCAAAAAATGAAAACTTCTACAACTATGAGATGGGTTGTCATGCAACTTCTAACATGCTTTAATGGTCCTATGAGGATGAATGATCATGACCTTGCTGGTTCCTTGACTCTTTTCTCAGAAAACATTTAGCCTTTTTGCAAAATCTCCCCAACACTTGTGAAAGATGCTATTAAATCGGGTACAGGTGTTAAAGCTTAGAAAGGGATGTATTGTAATCATGATGGTGTTTCTTAATCTTTTCTTAAGATCAAGTCAAAGTGTTCATGTCTCGGGGGTTTGTTTGTAACTGAACCCATTTCATACATCTCACACATCGATCAGCTTCAGCATCAGCCTCAGCTGTACTTTGTTGGTGGTGCTGATGTTGTGCTAAGCTAAGCTGTCGAACATGGCAAACAACATACAATTTAGCATGTTAGCTTTTACATGATGAGCTGAATCACAGAGCTGCACATTTTGTATTCCTTTTTAAATACATAGTTGATTAATCCCCAAGGGGAAATTCTGTTTTGTTGTATTTATTGAGACACGTCTCTCACACACATAGGCCCTAATTCCACACACATGCACATAACAGGTGGACCTGTGGACATGCATGAATGGAGAGGTGTCCGAGTGGGGCTTCTACACAGGGCGCGCGCCAGAGCTGTTGGGGGTTCGGTGCCTTGGGGTTCAGTGCCTTGCTCAAGGGCACCTCAGCTGACCTGGCAAACCAGATAACAGACCAACTTCCATACTTTGGGACTTGAACCAGTGACCCTCCGGTTCCCAAACCAAGTCCCTGCAGACTGAGCTACTGCCGCTCCTAAATATCTCGCCCTCCTTTGCTGTGATTGGCCGGTACGCTCATCTTTTCTTAAAAAATGACCAATAGTTGGTGCATTTATAAAGGAAAAGATCATAGTTGGCTTTCCTAGCCAATCACAGCACAGTAATAGTGGTACAGAACAGCAAAGACAGGTGGGATGAAGGGGAAGTGTTGCCTGCTATAGGGCCTCATTAAGTGTCAATTGTGATGACAGGGGCTTATTGCAGACAACGCTAGCTTTAAAAAGCATGGGGACACATTTAGGTGAAAGGGTTTTTATTACACTTGCATGTATACCCACTGCTGTGAGTTTTCTGGTTTGCTTACTCCTTTGTGTTTGTGTTTTGTCAGGAGGATTCAGGTTTCCCAGAGTGACCTCAGATTTCAACGTCTTGACTGCAAACCCTTATCACATGTTGAACCGAGCCAACTAGCATTAAGTATTTAATGAATCACATCCAATGGTCTGTCATTTCCCTCCTTGACTGTATTATCTGCCTTCTGTTTAGTATCTGTAGTTTTTATTTCTATTTTATGAGAAAACACTAAAAAAATATGAATGAATGCATTGTTTTAGAGGCTTATTCAAAGGGACTAATATGACCAACTATCAAGACATAGGGGATTGGCCGCTTCAAATACAGACCTGTGGTGGTATAGGGAATAACCTACAGGGTGCATGTTCTGTACAAAGGACGTGTGTCTGTCCTTCAGGACTTCATGAAAAAGAATATAGAAAAAGAGAATTGTCTTAAGCCCTCTCTAAAAATACATGGAACATAGATAACACATTTGAGTGAGCCCTGTTTAGTTGTTTTTAGGCGGACAGAATTAGCTCGAATCTAAAAGTGCAACCACAGGAAACAGGCACCCGTGTACACCCAAGTCTGTATGTTGAGAATGAGATCCTATATGCCCTGCAGCACTATAGACATACATGTGTGACACAAACAAAATGAAGGAAGTGAGATGACACTCGAGACCCAACAATCTCTCACGGTATCCATGTCTGACCCTTTTCAACTGAAGGCTATTTCTGCACCCATTTACGCCAAGCGCTGCTATTTTCAGACAACTGGGGGACTGGTGTGCCGTGTGTGTGTGTGGAGGTTATGTTGGGGTGATTCCAAAACAAACTAAGTGTACTAAAGGACGTAGATTGCTCTATATTATAGAGAAAATAAAAAAAGTTGGACACTCTTACAGAGTAATGAAAAGCTAAATGGATGCAGATGTTGTTGAACTTTTGACAAGTGTCCCAAAAAAGGCCAAACACAGAATAATTGAGTTTTTTTAAAATCAGTTTGGTTAATTTTGTGAAAAATTCTAATGATCTTAGTATAGACGACTGTGAATTAAAATGAGTACACTTAACAACTTTCATGCTTTAATGCAACAAGTGGACATCTTACTGTGTTTGTATGAATATCACTTTTTTTCAAACATTCACTGACTGTGGGACAAAAAGATGGTCCAGTATGGTATCAGTAGTAGATTAGCAGTGTTGTGCCTGAATGTGCTAGCCCAGGGGTTCCCAAACTTTTTCAGCCCGCGACCCCCAATATAACGGTCCTAGACACTGGGGACCCCCATTGTCCGTGGAGGTGCTTAAAACATTTGACATTGCACACAGCCACACACACTATTAGACCTATCCAAACACTGGCATTAGAACACCACACAGTAGCCCAAACACAATCATATTTGTGGATATATTCTCAAATTAATGGGTGAAATTAGAAAAAATATCATATCACGATTTTTTTTCATACTGATCTTAAAAATGTACTGACCAGTTCATGCACTTATCACCTCGTATAATGTTTTTAAATGCACAAAAAACTGTGCTGATAAGTTTAGTCTATTCAAACATGTCTTTGTTGGGGGTCTGGGGGTCCCCCCCCCCCCCCCTCCTGAACATTTTCAACACCAGAAATGTCTTTTCTACATTCCGATTAATTTTTATGCACAAATTGAGGGTTTTCTGCTCCACTTTAAAATAATGATTTAGTATTGTGTCCTCTTTTGTGTCTTTAAATCTATTTTAGTGTTCAGGTACATTTTCACACAGTTATCATTCATTTAAAAACATGAGGACTTCAAACATAATACAGAATATGTTCATTCTGTGACACATGGTCAAAGTAAGTTTTACTGTAAGAAGAGTTTTATTCATAGAGGGGGCGGGACATCGTTGATTGACGAACAGACAGTCACCATGGTTACTCACTCTCACCTGCATGATGCACACTGAACGAGAGGAGAGAGAGCAGCTGACTGACATCACTTGTAAGTTAAAGCAGTATGCATGGAAATCAATGATTGCACTAATTCAAACATTTTTTTAAACCACCGTGGTCCGGACCTCGCGGAGTCGCGGATATGATCGCCTCCCTCCGTTTCATAACATCGTTAAATTCTCGTTTCCGTTATCACAACAGGTGAGCTTCGGGTGGAGAGGCTTGTTAGTAACTTGTAAAAAACAAGAGAGAGCAGAAAAACATCGGAAGCATCAGTTTAAACACCGGGGTTATATCTCCCATCACTGACTCTCTGAGCTCTGCTCTGTGTGACTCTCTGCAGACTGTTTAACGTCTCTCCGGCTCGTTAAAACGGTTCGTTGTGTCGCCATCCGAAGTGGGCTGCAAACCTTAACTTTGCCAACTCTTCAGATAACTGTTTCTCGAGCCCTGTCGGTTTGGACAAATCTCAAACAGTTGTATATAACCGGGATAGAGCTCTTTTAACGGACTAACTCTTATGTTTCCTTTTCATGTTCAGCGGGGATCCTGCTCCTCTGCGGAGCAGACGGTGAGGGGGAGACGAGTCTGTGTAAGAACCATAGACTGTAAATATTAAGAATATAAACTGCAGCAGGATGGAATAAACACATTAGCCCGGTTCTACGATCTCTCTGCTTTGGCAGATCGTCAATACGTTCAAATCCAATTTTAAACCATTTCCCATTTTTTAATGTTTTTGGAAGGAATCTGGCGATCCCCCTAACAGTGTCTCGCGACCGACCCCCACTTTGGGAACCACTGTGCTAGCCTGTTCATTGAAAATGATCAGAATTGCAACTTAAGAACGAGAACGGGAGTTTAGTTCACTCTGGAGACTGTCAACTACCACGTTGCTTACGTTCTGAGGTGCCCGGACATGCGGAGCACGATGTGCAGAAGAGGGATATACTGCCCCGGCCCACACAATGCATTTATTGTGAATTTATGACCGGAATAGTGATTTAGTGAATGAAGTCACTTATAAAGCTCTTTAGCTCTTTCTAGGAGACCCGTCTAACCTTTCCTTAAAAAAACCACGTCGTCATAAATCACGTAGGATATTCACTATATTAATTATTTAAAAACATCAGGTGAAGGGCGATATTCATTCTCCCTCTCGTTCTCTGACTCTCACTCCGCTTACAGATGTTTTTCACCCTGTATGATATTTAAGCACCAGATTATAATTTAATTAAGAGATATAGAAGAAATAGATAGATCCTTATAATATTAACATAACAGAGAGATTTTAATAGTGCACAGTTTATAGCCTTAATTGGGGTTAAACTAAATGAATGATGACTAGAAGTCCGGATGGAAGCAGAGGAGGCGCTCCTGAAAAGAAGCTCGGAGCAGCTTCAAAGAAACGATTAATGAACTTTTACTTGGTTCAAAATCTAAAGTCATGAACCATGAACACGAACTATCATTAAATCTGTGTGATCTGAACTTTGAGGTAGCTCTTTTAAGAGTGAACTGACCAACCACACACCCGTTCATTAGTGTAAACTGTTGCAGTAGTCTATACAGGAGGTTAAAAAAAGTCTCAGCACCATTTGTGTGATTTTCTTTTTTCCGATGGTGATATTGATACTCAGTCTTGATGTGAAATGGTTAAAACATAAAAAAGACTTGAACCGATATCTTTCCTACTGAGCAGGAATTTTTAAAACGATTGGACACTTGTAAATAAACAGGACAAGCATGCCTGCTAATAGCCTGCTGCTAATACAAATACTGTTGAGCTGGCCTCTTGCCTGTGTAACAGATACCCCCTTTTTCACCGCCGGGTTGCATTCACTGTCTGGCCTGGCAGGGGGTTCGTGTTTCGAAAGCTTGGCAGTGCACTGGCATGTGAAAAATGTCCCCCGTGTTGGGAGTGCAGGGGAAAAGTGGAACAATGGAGCATGGCGATGAATTGTGATATTTGGTGCCACACTATTCCATTCACACACTCGGTCCTGGTCGTGATAGATTTTTTTACAAAATACTTCAAAAATGTAATTGATTAAACCAATGTAAATGTGGTTGTTTGGGGAAAAGGTGCATGTTACATCATCAGAAAGTCTTTGTGAAATGTACTAACGGTATGAAATGTATAATTCCACCTGACGTAATGAGTGTCATCATGAAATTAATAATGTACTAACAGCACCGTCTGCAGAGCGGAGGAGAGCCTGGGAAAACTCCTTATTTAGAGCTTCTGCTACAGCAAGCATTTATAAACAAACTGAAGGGAGAATATAAAAGATGGCGTTTAATCAGAGGCCATTTATCTTTAAGACAACTCTGGGAAAACTCAAACTACTTCTACACAGAAAGTTAAACTAGCCTCACTGGTTAGTTACGGTACGTTGAGTCTTAATTTGTGTTTTGTCCTAAATCTGTAAGTTCTTAGTACGATCTCAATTCTCACTTAAAGAGAACTACCTGTATTTTACACAGCACAGTCTGCTTACAGGTCACAGGGGGGGTGTGGCTGAATATGTGATTTAAGTTGTGGTAAACTCTCGAGATTTCAGAGTGAGCAGTGTCAAGACTGAGTCTGTGTAGGTCACGGTTAAAGACTCAAAAACTATGGAGTACCAAAAAATGAATCTAAGGGGTCTTCTGTAGCCGGCTCCCAGGGCTGCTGGATGGGGGGGGGGGGGGGGGGTATTTTATTCCTATCTATTCTGATTTTATTTGCACTCATATGCATGTTCTTCTTCTTCTTCTTCTTCTTGTCTTTTGTCTGCTGCAACACTTGAATCCCCACTGGGGATCAATAAAGGATTAATTTATCTTGTCTTGTCTCATCTTAATACATACATTAAAATACATTAACTACGATTATGAGGAAGCAGCGATGTACTCTTGTGGCTAACATATAACAACAAACACATTTACCACATATGACAAAACCTATGGACAAAATGAGCCTCAGCAACACGGCCTGCAGCACAGTAAAGTAACATTAACTGCTGCTATAGTAGTATAATAAGATGGAAGATGGAATTTCTTTTCCCCCGGTAGATTACAATTGGCGGGTACCTATGTCCTGTGATCTGCAAAAAAAGCTGATAAGCATAACATTAACTCTGGCGTGAACTAACCAAGAGTCTACAGTATGTAGACTTAATATTTAAACACTTTTTCCTAAAACAATTCAAGTCATTTGGTGCCTAAACCCAAACAATTGAGGCTTGGTTAACTCAGAGATTGTTTGTGTAAAACATTTGTAATCATATTTCAATGTGGACATTTAAGCAGGAACCGAGGTCCTCTTTAATTCAGAGAGAAAGCCTAGAAGGTACGGCTGGCAATCTATGGGTGTATCACGTTTCGATTCAGAATCTATTTTTGATTCAAAATCATTCATGGATTCAAAGTCTATTTTTGAATGAGTACATACTTCAGGATCTACTCCAGTCATCTGTGAGACTGGCTGAATTTCTTGCTGCTCCATTTGGCATTCTACGTTGTTAAAGAGATAGCTTTAGCACTTAGCAGGGAGTGACTGATTAGCCAAAAAAATCTTTTTTTGTAAATTATGAATCGATTTAAAATTTCAGAAGATTAGAATCTCGATTTTTACAAAAATCGATTTTCTTACCTTCCCCTTCTAGAAGGCAAACTTTGAAGCAAAGACCGAGAGTCAATCACAGTTAAATCAGACGGGATTAAGTGCAACTCTGATGGAATAATAATTAATGGCACACAAATGTCAAACTTGCCCTGGAGTTGGCAGTAGAGCAGTCTGTGTGTTTTTTTCTTATAATCTATCAGGTCTGACAATGAAACAGGAGTACAATGTTAAACCATGGTGGTAGTTTTCTCTGTAAGAGCTGACAGTATCAAGAGAGGAACCAAAGAAAAAAGAAAAATGGCGTTTGTTGTTCATTTTTGGGGTGCGGGGGAAATATCAACAGACTGAAAAAACAACAACCTTGGATTCTTTTATTTCCCCTGAGAAGACTGTCACAGTTGGGTACCTCAGCCTCAGGAGAGATAATGTCCATAAAAATAGTAGTGAAATCTGTGGCAGTGAATCATGCACACAGTTCTGGTTAAGGTACAAGTGTGTTTGTCATTCTCTGTCCCCCAAAGGCCCGCGCTAATCCTGCTGCCGTTTTATGATCTACCAAGTGCGTCAGACTGCATGTTTCCATTCCAGAGGGACACTTCAGCCACCTTTCCTCTCCACTCTTACTCCACACATCCACGGCTCCTTGGTCCACAGCCACGTGCTCGAAGCCTCTTTTCCAGGCCGCGAGGCTGAGGGGCAGCGAGTGAGTCAAAATATTCATTTTCATCTGTTCGATATTTTTATGTAAACAAGAGCAGAAGCAGTAGCATAATCTCTACGGTGAATGGAATTCACACCCGGGTCTGGTAAACCAAATTAAACAGTCATAACATTTCTAACTTAACTACTGCAGCAAGAGACACATAAGTAAAAGGTCCACCTAAAAGCTGTGTTGATCCGGCTTATGTCCGAGCAGTGAGACTAAGAATCTAATAAAGTTCAATAAAAATGACTGACGTATCATAAATAAAGCCCAAATGGGATTTAAAATTGTGTCGGTATGGATTTAAAAAAATATTTTGTGTGAATTATTTGTTGTTTATTATGGTAGTATACAGACCTTAACTTGTGCAATTGTGACATCTGGTGGTTGTGTTGATTATGTGCAGCAGCCTGCAGTTCTGCAGATTTAAAAGATGTAAGATGACCAAATGCTGTGCGACCAACCAAGACAAACAATCACATTGAAATGCCAATAAATGACCAGGAGCATGCACAAACAAAAAATACTGCATTCAATTAAACATGTCATATGTAAAGTACAAAGTCTGTATTCATGAGAACTGTCTGAATAAAACTGTCACTCGATTGTATGCCTACAACAGGGTCTTCTTATCGTGCACCACAACTCTCGGCTGCCAGGTACACACGTCTCAACTTGCCTAATTAATTCATCCTTTCATGGATCGTAAAAATGAAGCCTGCATCACAACAGTAACAATGTCACCATGTTTGAAAGACTGGAGGAGATACTGAGCTAAAATCACATCATTCTAAAACTAAAATAATACATTTTCAAAGTGCTAAGTCTGTCTTTATATCAGATCTTTTTATGAGCAGACCCGCAAACACGTCAGTGCGCCGCGCTGCCACACAGCTCTACTCATTCATAAACAACATGGCTCTGTTCATTAATGAGGATCCAATGGAGTTACATAAAGAGTCAGGATGTGTTTCCTCTACCATTAAATGCATCACATTAACAAACCACAGAGGAGAAACATCAGCCACTTACCGTCAGAAGTCTTCATAACAAAACGATGCATCTTCTTTTGTGGTGGAGAGCCAAGCATCGCTGATTTAGTCACTGTCAGTGTTCAGGGCCTTCTTCTTCTCTCACTGGTTATTATATCCATCAGTTACTGGTTCCATAGACCCCCCACCATATGATATTCATCAAGAAGCTTTTTCAAACGACTCAGACAAGTACACACATTACTTTACTTAAAGCTTAATAGAGTGACGGGATGATTATCAGTTCATATACGTCCGTAGACACCACAGTGAGGTCTCGTGAGGGATAGAAACACCTGTACTAGCGTCAGTATGTCCCGGATGTTTGGCCTCTCCACTGACACATAATAACATCCATTAGTCGTAGGCCTATCTCTCATTCTCCAGAAAAATTGTCACTTTGGGATAAACGAAAAGCTGCAGTTTCCTTATCCGGAAGTAGAGTAAAGGTCAAAGGTGTAGTGCGCTCTGCGGTCATTGGTCTTTTTTTTTCTTTACATTGATGTGCACATTAAATCGAATTTAAAATTAGTATACAATACTTACAAATAATAAATAATATACAAGCAACCCTGTTTCCAAAAAGATGGGGCGTTGTGTAAAATGTAAATAAAAACAATGTGTGATGCAAAACACTGAAACTCCATATTTATTAGAAAACAGCACAAAGACAACAAATATGTTGACACTGAGAAATGAAATTGTTTGTAGAAATGATGTTCCCGTTTTGGATCCGAGGCCAGCAAGGTAGAATCAGCTCTTCTTTAAACAAGACAATTAAAAGTGTTTACCTCATAGGCCTACCTCACTGGTCCCTTTTCTGAATGTATTTTTTGCACAATGACCAGCAGAGGGCAGTCACATGAAATAAGTAGGCTACTGATAACTTGAGTTAGGAGCATCAATTTTAGGGTTAATAACTAAATAGCCATTGTAGGGCTTTAATAATTGGGGAGCACATGCAGTTGCATTCCTTTATTAATGGTAAACCCCGCCCCTGCTTTCCCATAAATTTATAATTTATAAGTGCATAGTGAAACTCAATAAGTCCAATCAGGAGACAATGGAAGCCCATTTCCGCCAGTTAAAAAAATAAAAATAAAAACTTGGCTTTGTTGAGGGTTTTTTTAGCCCATATTAAATCATAATTATGAGATAAAAAGCAAAAAGCCGAAATTATGAAGTAAAAAAATCGAGATTATGAGTTGGTAAGTGCTCCAGCTGGCATTGTAGTCCCTGCCACCCCTCACTCGCCCAGCCATGTAAACGATAATGAACTAAAAGCTGCATTAAAAGTGAATCTATTTTGTATTTATATATACAGCAAGCTAAATAAGTTCTGTGTCTGTGAAACCAGTGATATAATGACTGCATGGTTTACACTTATAAACAAAATATTACTCTGGTTGACCTCAGATCATTTTTGAATAATTACGTAACTTTCACTCATGAATCCTGTAATGTGTCAGTGGTATGTGCAGCATCACATGCTAAATTAAATGTCTACTTTGTGGCAAAAAAAAGATTGATTAAGTTTTTTTCTAAATTACCCCAGTAAGAAGTTTAATATGGGTTAAATGGTTGCCATCTTTGGGAAGGAGAAAGCAGCTTTACTTATAATTCTGACATCCCAGATTTTTAAACGTAACCCCACAACAGTGTTCAATTTAACTATATGTGCATGCTAATGTTTTTTCCCCAATTGTTTGAATCAACAACAAACTCAAAGTACAGTTTAAGATAATAAAAGCAACAAAATAATCCCAAAACAGTCTTTAAGTCCAGCAATCGTTTTTTTCTTAAATATAAGTATTGTTTTCTTAAACAATAATAATAAAGTGCTCCAGTCAAAATGTCTTTAATACTATTTATGTTTACTATGATGCAGAATAAAACATATTTTAGGGCTTGGTGGTAGAGGCAGTCGTCTTTAAAGGTTGGTTGTTCCATCCCAGCTCCTGCAGTCCAAATGTTGATGTGTTTTTCGGCAACACACTCAACGCCTAATTGCATAACCAGGGGCATGTGAATGAATAAGTTAAAACTAATGGGCACTCAACATTGCTTCCTCTACCTTCAATGTGTGAATGGGGGAATGTTAGGCTATGCAATGTAAAAGTGCTTTTCGTGGTCAGAAACCAAACCAAAGATGATTAAGTGCTTGTTCTTTTAAAAAAAAAACAACGTTAGTAGGCCTATATGTTTTTTTGTTGTAAAGGAGATGACACTTGTCTTACTTGCTGTAAGTTTACACTAGCAGTGATATGGATTGTATGTAAAAGAGCTTTAGAAATCAAAGTGGCAGTCCTTACATCTTTATCAAAGCAAGAAATGTTCAAATAGGCCTACCAGACAAAGATAAGTAGAGGTGATAGCAGAAACATGTGGTTTGGTCAGCCTTTAATTATGAGAGTGGGGCACAAAGCTCACAGATTACTTCAGACACCTGAATAACAGCGCCATCTCGTGGCCTTTTTTGGAAGAGGGTGTTAATCAGTGATAGGATCAAATCAAGAAAAACTGTTTTGTATTTTTGGAGGTCTCTTTCTTCGGGCTCATTTAAAGACGAAAAGATTCGGGGGAAATGATTTGAAAAATTAATTTGCTTAAAATAAGTTCCAGTTTTTTATATATATCTTTATAAAAACATGAGAGATTGCAGATTTAAATATATTTAAATAAGTAATTGTTGGGTGTTAAAGCTGTCAAAAGTTCATTTAAAATCTCCATAGTAACCCAGGTTGCCAGGAGACAAGATTAGAAAATTAACTTATTCGAAGAAAAACAAACTCAACGTCATATGAAACAAATCGCACTGAGAGACGGCCGCAAATATTCACAGTGGTTTCAAAGTTTGATATTTCCGAGGATTTCTTCGACAAAGACCTTCATTAACGACTTTTGTTCTCCAAACATCGACTGAACATCATCCTGAAACTCAAGAGTGCCAACATGGTGGACGTAAGATTGATGATTTGAATAAAACTACCTGTTTTACTGTCAACACGATCGGAACATTGAGAATAAACGAGGCATGTGACTGAATAAAGTAAATTAATGACATTTAAAAGGCAGGGCCTACTCACATTAGCCTACACATGACAGACATTTGACAGAAACTCAAAATAGTAACACAAAGCGTTTATTTGAAGGCCTTCAGACCAGCTCGAGTTAAAATAGGCCCTAAAAAATAACTAGGTAATGAAAGTAGGCTGACTTTAGCTAGCCGCAGATGTTGGCATAATGTGCATTTATCTCAATTTTCATCGTTTATTATTTTCTCATCGTGAGGTTCATAATTCATAATCTTTATTTCTGTTATTTCTAGACGAGTAGGCCTATCGCTCATTTTTCATTTACGTGTTGTAAATCAACTTTTTAAATAAAGGTTAGGCCTGTGTGCGTTTTAAAAATAAACAGCATTTTAAATCTCCATAGTAACAGGTTGCCAGGTGATAGTCGAGATAGAAAATGAATTTATTCGAACAAAAACAAACTCAGATCCAGCAGAAAATATCCAAAGTGGTTTAAAAGTCTCACATTTTCGAGGATTTCTTCACAAAAGATCGACATCGAAAACGTTTCTCCTCCAATCGACAAGTGTTTAAGCATGCAAGACGTAAGATTGATGATTTGAATCAAATTAGATAACTTCAATATGTTGATGGTTGAAGCACATTAAACCAACAATAAGATAATAGATAACAGAGAACATGCCGAAGAGAAAAATGACTTTCTACTGTAAATACTCACAGAAATGTGTCTTTGTATTTGTGACTTTTAATCATTTCAATGAATAATTATTGATTGTTGGTCATAACTTTATAGTGTGAGGATGTGAGGACTTTATTTTTTAGAAATCATATTCTTCAATTTATCAGAGGTTTACATTTTGGGATTGTTTCTGTCTTTAGACGCACCCGCTATTCAGGATGGCCTACACCCTCGTCCAGGAGCCAGGCTGGTCCAGCCCGAGGGTGTTCCTGAGGAGGATCCCGTCTTCAGCCGGTTCTTCAGGAGGTCCATCACCCAGGTCCCCGCCTGTAACTCCTCCTTCATCTCCTGCAGAGGTAATTAATAATATCACTTATTAATTACATTAAAGATAACATGGACTCAAATAAAAGGTTTTTAAGACTATTAATGTTTTGTCAGAAACAATTCCTAAAGTAAATCACTGCTCCTTAACAACTTGAAGTTGTAGTTATCTGATTGTTTAGTTAGTTTAACATTAAACACTGACCTTTATTTATATTTAAAGTTCTATATAGAAAAGATTTGGACTCAAATATGAAACATATTCAACAGTTAACTTTGTTGAAACCCTTGATCATTTTAGCAGCTGCTTCTATCATGATCTTTTTACAAACTAAATATTGATCTGTTTACTTATCAGGCCTTTGACTGGTTAAACATCTCAAAGGTTTTATTAATATTGTGTTGTGAAAGAAACAGTGAAGGACGTTTGGTTCAAGAACTTTAATTTTTTATCCAAAATCAATCTTTGTGAGTGTGCACTTTGATCTGTTGATAGATGAAGCCCATCACACCAACAATAAACAGATAGTTGACAACCTGCCTACAAAATAATACAAATAATAATTACAGCAAATACTTATAGACATGTGTTTGTTTGAATGACTTAAATGAACAGTTATTGAATGCTCTTTATAACTCCAGTTTGAGGATGACTTTTAACCCGAAGTTGAAATGTTGGTTTGTTTCTAGAGCTCCGACTGGTCTGTCCACGACCCGGATCCGACCAGCCTGAGGATCATCCTGCGGAGGGTCCCTGCAGCAGCCAGCTCTCCAGAACCGTCTCCGCTCAGGTCCCCTTCTGTTTCTCCTCCTGGCTGTCCCTCTAACCCTTTGCTCCTTGACCTTCAAGTGAGCTCCTCCTCTTCTTCCTCCCCTCCTCGCCCTTCTCCCCCCTCCTCCCCTCCCTCCTCCACTTCCTCCTCCACCTCCTCCTCTTCTTCCTCCTCCACTTCCTCCTCTTCTTCCTCCTCCACTTCCTCCTCCACTTCCTCCTCTCCTCGCTCCTCCTCTTCCTCCTCCTCTCCCTCCTCTTCTCGCTCCTCCTCTCCCTCCTCTTCTCGCTCCTCCTCTCCCTCCTCTGTTAGGCATCAGCGGAAGCGACCGGCTGCACGGGCAGAAGGAGAGCCTCCACGGAAGCGTTCTCACTAGAGATAAGCTACCGTGTTGAGTATAATATGATAAGATAGAATAAGATAAGTTAAGCTTAGATAAGATAAGTTAAGATAAGATATTCTTGCAGACTAAGGTTGTGATATGTGATGTTGTTTTATCTCTTAAGCTCTTTTGGCTCTTAGGCACTTGGCACTTTGGCACTTACTGATGGGTCTTATCACTTGGCATTTGTTAACATCTTGCTCCTCTCCAGCTCCTCCTCTCCTCCAAATATGGTCAAAGAAGAAATTGTTGAATTTAAAAAACAATATATTTCATCATTTTAATAAGCATCTCCTGCATATACGTAGTGGTTCTCATACAGCGCTTCTCCTCAGCTCCACCCTCTCCTCAAAACAGGGTCACCACCATGGTATCAGTGTCTTTGCTCACTGCACCTGGTATATTATGTTGTTCTGTGTTTTTACACTGATTCATTGTTTGGTCGTTTGCTCCTCTTCAGCTCCATCGTCGTATTCTAACATGGTCACCTCTGGCTCCAGCTAACAAAAGGCTTAAAAAGGCAACAGAACCAATGGTTATATCACAGTGGCTACATCCATTTTACAGTCTATGGTTGTGATGTGTTTGTGATGTTATCACCTACTATTACTAAATGTAGAAACTCATTCTGCAAACTAGCTGTTTTAGCAGCTAATGAATTGATACTGTAAGTCCGGGCTTTTGGTCTGATAGCTTGGCATTTGCTAACTTCTTGCTCCTCTCCAGCTCCTCCTCCTCATGTCCAAATAAGGACACTGAAGAAATATTTGAATAAAAAAAATCTAGTAATGTGTTATTTCAGCATTAAAATGAACATCTCCTGCACATAGTGGTTCTAATATAACGCTCCTCCTCAGCTCCACCCTCTCCTCAAAACATGGTCACCTGTGGCTCCAGGTAACAGACCAGTGTTTATATCACGGTGTTTACGTCAATTTTACAGTCTATGGTTGTGATGTCCCGACTTTTGGTCTGATAACTTGGCATTTGCTAACATATTGCTCCTCTCCAGCTCCTCCTCCTCATGTCTAAATAAGGACACATTAGTTATAACTGAAATAAGAAAAAAGTGTTTGTCATTTATTGTTGCAGCTCTTGTTTGAGATTCAGGTTTGTTGTCGACTTATTCTGGCAATAATCTCCCTCACCAGCTCGTAAACTGACAACGGGCTCAGACTGTCTGGTAACTTTTTGGTTTGGTTTTTGTTGGTAACCTCTTGCTCCTCTTCAACTCCTCCTCTCGTGCGAATACGGTAAACTCTGGCTCTTAAAACCTTAACGTGGCGACGGTAAAAATAGAAAACAGGAAACTCGAACAAATAGTAAAGGGTTATAAATATGATAATGTGATGTTGTGATTTTTTCTAATTTTATCTTTTTTCATAGGATGTTGTGTACATGTGTAAATGTGTGCTGTTATATTATGTCATGTGTTGTGTCGTTATGTGATAGTGTGACGTCGGGATTTTTTCTCATTTTTTTGTTGTGTTGTATGTGTTGTGTTTGTGTGTCATGTGTAAATGTGATATGTGGTGTTATTTTATGTCATGTGTTGTCTTGTATGTGTTTTGTTGTGTCTGTATGTGTTACGTTCTGTTGTGTTGTCTCGTCATGTGATCTGATTTGATGTAATGTGATGATTAATGAGGTCACATGATATCAGGTCACGTGATGTGAGCTACATTTGTTTTCATCAAAATGAACTTTTGGTTCATTGAATGTCACAGCGTCTCTTTGATTCATTACCTCAGCAGACAGGTGGGCTCTAGAAAAAAGGTGAGTTCGATTCCTACACAATGTTTGTTTTTAGCATGGGATCCTTTTTGATTTGTATTTTCTTCAGGAACAGGTGCTGAAACCAAAAGAATAGCCATGAACAACACGCCAGAAGAGACCAGAAGCAGCGCCGAGGACACAATCGGGATGAGGTTGAATGAAACGGCCGACGACGAGAGAGATGATAAAAAGACGAGAGACAAGTGTCAATGGTAAGTTAATGAAAACGGCTCTATAGACACTGAATATATAAGGAAACATGGCTCACTTTGAGAAACATTTTTCTGACAGTAAATGAAGTTTATTGTTATGTGACGTACATCCAATAAACCATTTTATTGTTTGTTTGTTTCAGCTGAGACCTCGAAGCAAACAGAGGAGCTGACTCCATTTGAAGAGGAGACGGACGAGTTTGGAGACAACGCAAGAGGTTGGCACGATGTTTAGAATGAGTTAGCTGCAAAAACAAAGTTTGCAGATCAAATCTAAATAAATATGAATAATCTTTTCTGTCAACTGTTGGTAATTATCTTTATATTGATGTAGGGGTCATTTATATAACCCTAATAATTTCACTTTATTAAGGAAAAAACAGGTTTTCTCAAAATTGTTGAATATCCTAACTCTGAATTATTTAATTTGAAGTTAATGTTCTGCTGCTGTTATCATATCCAATATGATGCAATCGTGAAATCAATCTTACTCAACAGAGGAGTTGATCACATTTACAATTTCAAGTACATGTTGGCTAAATATCTGTAGAAAGAATTTCTATTTTCTTTTGGAGAAAGATCCACAGTAAAGAGTAATTGTGTCACTGGTCCTTCAATACAACATTTTTAACCCAATATGACAATTCATTTGAGCTATTGTAAAAATGTTCTCCACATAATGAGAAATCCCTGCACTCTTATTACTAGGGTGCTATACAAATGATATTTGACTAAATCAAAGCTCACATTTCTCCAGGATAATGTTTCACAAACCTTTTAAAATCAAACTGTGACCTGAGATTTTTTTACATAGCGTATAACACTCACCTGAAGACACAGGTCGTTTACAACATCCTTAAATCCAACTTTGGATCCAATGCACTGAAACAAAGTGTTTTAATGACAGGTTGAGAATATTTGCTGCAAAAAAAAAAAGGTCTATTCACTCTGCAGGAACTCTTTAAAAACAAACTCAAAGAAATGATCACTCGTGTATTAATCCTAGATGTGTCTTTTCTTGAAAGCACATGCCTTTCTTATTTTCTCTTTTTATTCTAATATTTGTACATGTATATTTCCAATGGAAAACTGTATATGTGGACCGAAATAAATTATTACTAATTATTACTACAAAAGTCACAGAAGTTGTGAGAATTTTTAATATTAATGAACAGCTGATACATCTGAGAAGGTTTACTTCAAAATATGTAACCTTCACTCCGTTAACTTTGGTCAGTGCGCCCTAAAGTGAAGAGCTAAATCTTATACTGTCTGCTTTGCTTTCCTGCATATTCATCTGTGTTGAATTCTCTGCTCCAGCTGCTCAGCTTCCAATGTCAAACATGTTGCTTCTTCTTGCCACGAGTCGTTGCCTTCTTATATTAAATCAAAACTATTCACACAGCTATTTACATGAACAATACAAAAGGATAACTATCACTCACATAAACTCCAATAAAACAAGCCTCTCACAACACAAATATCCTTTATAAGTGCATCAAGCTTGTTTCTCTTTAGAGCCAAAAATATACCGCAATCACTTTCTGACAAATGATATTCCCTAAAGCAAAAAAGAAAGATGTGGTGATAAAATTGTAATTCAATAGAAGTTGGCCTCTGCTTTTCAACTTGAACAAGCTACAATTCATTGGATAATAAAAGGTTTAAAAATCTGTTTGTCTGTTTAAGATAATTATCTAATAACATTTGTGGGACAAGATACACTTTAAGGATGGAAGGGAAGTGTTTGCAGAGTGTAGTTCCCTGTGAGGTTTCGCATCCATTACCTTACCCTCCAAGACTGAATATGTGACATTAGATGGCAGGGTTACAGGCAGAGCTGGGCTTTGTGTAGCCTGGCTTCTATTCGTTGACCCCTGGACAGCAGTGATGGTCAGAAGGTATGTCTGAGGGAGTCTGAGGCTCAAATAGCACACAGATGTGTTCCACTGCCATGGCAATGAAACAATAATATCTGTCTCTGGTTAAAGAGTTTCTTTAATTGGGCCATTTACTGGATATATTTATTGTTTGAGAAATTTAAAATGGAAGAAGTTGGAGTTTAATCACGAATGACTGTTTCAGTGCAACTCTTGCGTGCAAAAGTTAGATAGATAACTTGTAACTCAGATCATTTGAAGCCAGAAGAAAGATCCTCTCTTCTTCTGCTCCACCATCCAAAGTGTCCTGCAATACGGAGGCCCAGTCTGGTTCTGCGGCCTCTCAGTCCAGCTTAAAGCTAGAATACGAAGACTTCCTGGTATCTGCTCAAAGATGGTGGGTCACTGTATTGAGTACTCTTTCCTCGACAGCTGCACTAAGCACACCCTCTGACTGATTGGGAAGATCCACTCAGACCCTTTTCGTGTCCAAAATGAGGAGACTGAGTACCAGCATCTGCCCTCTGGGAGACGCTTTAGGGTGCTAAACTGTAAGAGGAACACTATTTCATTCCTCACTCCATATCACTGCTGAACAAACAGCAGAGGGAGAGCAGGTCACACCCCATCCCCACTGATTTACACCTTTTCAACCGATGGTACCCAGAACTAAATAGAACATTAAGTACTCATCAAGGAACTAAATGGTTTCTGTGGCCTGTTGTTGTCAGCATTTGCTGCTACCTGAAGTCCCCAGAAGATCATACAAATCAGGCCATGACATGTGATGTGATTTGATTGTGAGGTGAGGATTTCTGAATGTGTAACGCAAGACAAATTTCTGTGCAAACGGACACTAAAGTCTTATCTTACTTTATCTTAAAACCCAAATTAAGTACAAATGATCAGTATTGTCCATTTGGGTACAAGCTTCATCTTGGAAGCAGTAAGCAGACAAGCTGTGAGACAAACACAAAAGCAGGGTTACACTGCTCAGTAAGCAGTTAAACTACATAATGTTGTTCGTCTAAGACACCAACAGACAGACATGGTTCCTATCTGCTCATCAGATAACACCGGCATTTGATTTGTCAGGTAACTCCTTCAAAGAACAGCCATGATGAATGTGGTGCTTTTCATGTGCAAAGGAGGATTATATTTCATGAAAGGTAATATTTCAATATTGGTTGGTTTATAATTTGTCCAAAGTTAAAACACATCACAGCTGATAGCTTGAAAACTGATTTATTATTGTTATCATCATGTTCATCCAAATTGCAAAGTGCCTACACAATCTGTCAGTAGATAGTGGACAGTACCTTCTATCTGTGCTGTATACTGTTAGTACCTACTGTTCAGTAGACAGCACAGTAGGCAGATATTTGTTCCTACTTCGTCTGATTCGTTCAGTATGAAAGTGGCGTCATTTGTGTTACCCAAACCGGCCGCCTCCATCCTCTTTTTTTTGGTTTTGTTTTTGTTTAGCTTTATGCAAGACGAGTCATGCACATGTGTAAATAAAGTAAAAAACAGATTAAATAATAAAATAACATACAGTACATACAGGAAAGTACAAATGAAAGACAGTAATATACATAAAGTAAAATAAAGCAATAAAGAGGCATAGGCCTACATAAATATGGAAATGATTATTTAAATAGAGGTGGAAAGATTAATAATGCTTACATTTGTGTTGTTAATTAAAAAGAGCGATTTCAGTAGGGACTTTAATTCTAGATTAAAAATTGTTTAAATGAATCCATGCTCATTTGTTTTGATTTGGAGGCGCACGTTAAGTGACGTTTCACGTTAAATTTCACACAGCATTGTGGGTGGTAAAATTCAATTCATTTCCTGAAAGGATGCATCCAAACCATACTGCGGGTACTTCTCAGTTCTCTTATTTGCTATCTCCTCGGTCCTCACTCCTCGGCCGAACCGGAAGTAGTTTTAGACCCGCCATGTTAAGGATCGTCCCAAAGCTCTTACACTGAAAGGAGGAGAGAGGATCGAGGAGAGAGGAGGGAGATCCGAGGAGCGATGGCCGAGGAGACACGAGAGCTGGCTTTCCGGAAGAGACGTTCAGCTGAACCGTATAAAAACTCCGCCCCCACATCTGGGAGATTTGAACGAGATGGCGGCAGAAAAGTTATTCAAGTGTAAGTGGCTCATCTTCATAACATTGACTTACTTAAATATACGTGTCCACTAAAAGAAAATATTTATAATGCAAGAGGATGGACATTCAAAACATTTCATATTGCTATACCTTGTTATTGAAATAACTAGTACGAATGTTCATGAATTCATTCAATTTGGTAATTTTGTGGATATACTATTTAATCTGTCAAGCATATTAGGGTAATTCTTTGAGGTGTGTGTAACTGTAATAACAAGGCTGTGTGTAAGACATCTCATGGCAGCGGAGCTTTATTTGGATAGGAGCCAAGTGTGTGTTGTGAGCTGAAAAGGAAATATGAGTCACTGAGGCTGAAGAAATGTATAGCCCTTACATTTACAAGTCAGGTAATGTCACCTTTCCAGCCGCGTTTCCACATGGAAAGGAATATGTAGGCTGTACCTGCTAACAGAATATAAGCAACACTGGTAACATGAAAAGTTTGTCAGCCATGTGCTGCTGTTGGCTCACCTCGGCCGCATCAATTCTAAAATAATCCACAGTTTGTTTACCCATGTCTCATTTAACAGGGACAGAAGAAATAACCACACAATTGATAAAGACCCGTAAAGAGCAGGACCACCTCTTTACGGGCAAACGCCACACTGCCAAGAAGGCGTGGGGGTGAGTTGAATGTCACAGCAGTTGAGTCATGTCAAAATGCTGACCAAAGTAAATAAATGCCCTGTGATCAATCCTGCGTCATGCTATCACAACTGTAATAAAGTCAAACCCTATCACTAAGATCACTCATATTGTGGCTGATTAAACAAGGAATGATTCAGGCTGACATAATTTGTGTTCTCCACAGGGAAATCATTCGACTGCTCAATCTGGGAGACCAAGTCACAACTTCCCAGATGAGCAAGAAATGGGACAATTTAAAACGAAAATATAAGGTGAGATGTCTATTCTGTATGCTTTCAGTGCTTGTCCTTAGACATAAGTTCAAGTAGTTGTTTCACGAAACGCAACATGTTTTGGTATCTTATTTCATTTTCGTCTGCATCTTGCTGATAAAGCCCTCCTTTAATGTCTTCCAGGAGCTAAGATGTCCGCCTACAGGGACGGGGACAGACAGGGGGGAGGCCTCAGCAGCAACCTGGCCATGGTTTGCCCTCATGCATGAGGCCATCGGAGGGCGGCCCTCCATTGAGCAGCCTGTCCTGATGGACTCGTGTGTGGGGGGAAGCCATGAGCCTGAGGCTGCTGTGGCCTCTGCAGACGGCTCATCACCTCCTGTTGGATCTACAAGTTGTAGCCAGGCTTGTGAGGAGGAGGAGGAGGAGGAGGGAGAGGAGGATGCACAGCCTGGCACAACTTGTAGATCCCACACACAGGCAGATGATGGGCCAACCACCTCTGCTGCCCCCCCCCAAGAAACAGAGAACAACCAGGAGGGATCTCCTCCTCTTCATGAAAGAGGAGGCGAAAAAGGACGATGAACGTTTTAAAAAGATGCAAGAGACATCAGAGGCCTTGGTCCAGCTGCTGAGAGACCACACAAATAAAAATAATTAAGTACAATTGTATTGATCATTGTTGTTTTTAAAGAGCATGTTTTAAATTGTTCAGATTTAGTGTACAACATGTTGAAGTTGTGTAATTGATATTCTGGGACTACAGCTATGCAATGCACGTTAGTACAAATGTTTGTCCGAGGAAGTTAGATATGATAAAGTTGAAAGACAAACAAAATAATGCTATTAGGTTCAACCCCAAAGGGTAGGTGAGCTCTTTTTGTTCGTTCTGACAGGTAGTGTACATAATGATGATCGAAGGGAAAGTTTCAAGGTCCATTTCACCGTGTCCAGATTGTCCATTGTGGGCATGAAGGTAGGGTGTGAGTTTTTAGTGCCCGACATGGTTAAATTTGACACCAGTGCAACCTGATACTTGTGACCCAGACAAATAACAAACACTAACAAAGTGATGCTTTACAACTCAAACAGTTTTAATAAGGTAATGCACACATGGTTCAGAAAGGTTTACCTCACAAACAAGGCTATGGTAAAAGAGTTACTCAGGATACAATGTTCAGTGTGTCATTACAGGGCACAATATCCAATCATACTTGCCGATTCAATCGTGTAAAACACATTTAGACAGTGTAAGATTGAACACATTTAAATGCCTGTCAAGGATTGTAGCCAGATAATGGTATTTAGCTTATCTAAAGTAATGTAAATACTCAGGAATGACAGAGAACTAACAAAAGTTTCTTTACAAAACAAAACAAAAAAAGGCACACAGCCTATCATGAAGTGTGGTGGCCTGTGTCCCAGGCCTTCCATGTCCCAAAGTCTACAAATAATCATGTTCCTGCAGTGCTACAGGGTGCACAAGTGGAGCAGAGAGCAGCCCTGCCAGTCGGTTTCGATGGCCATGTCCGCTTCGTTCCCCCCTCACTGGACGTGGTGGATCCACACCAATGTCCAGAATGTCCTCCACAGGCTCGAGGACATCCCCTGCTGTGAGGCAGATGTTGTGCAGCACTGCACAGGCGGTGATGACTGGGGGGACAAAGGTGTGGTTGACCTCCAGAGCCTTGAAGAACAGCGATCTCCAACGTGTTTTCAACATGCCAAAGGCCCGCTCTATGATACAACGGGCCTTGGCATGATGTTGGTTGAAGCGGCTCTGCACCCTCACTTGCAGTGGTTCTTTATATGGGGTGATAATGGCCACAGGTGTTTCTGTACAGGGGTAGCCATTATCACCCACAATAAAGTACCCTGCAGAGAGAGAGGAAACAAAATCATTAATGTGTGTTTGATGAATAGGGAATAGTATTAGCAAAATGTATTAGTCTTACCTGGGGGAGGATACAGAGCCTCTATGTACATCCTGCTGTTCTTCAAGACTCTAGTGTCATGGACGGAGCCAGGATACCCACAAAGGTGTTAATGAAGAAGCTCTTCCCGTCACATACAGCCTGCAGCTGTATGGATGGGAAGAGCTTCCTGTTGAGGTAATCCTGGCCACCGGGTCCTGGGGGGGTCTTGATGCGGACATGGCAGCCATCAATGGCGCCCACACATCTGGAGAAGACTTGTGTGTTGGCCAGCTGTGCAAAAGCCTGGCCAACCACATCAAGTTCTCCAGCAGTGGGCAACCTGATGACCTCCTGGCGAAGGGCTGCGATCTTCTCCACTCCACTGTGCACTAGTCGGCAGACTGTAGACCTAGGGACATGGAAGGCCCGGGACACCACACTGTACGATAGGCCGTGTGCCAGCCAGTACACCGTTATCAGGACATGTACCTCATGTGACCAGCCTTGAGTGGACTTTGATGGCAGGATCCTCATCAAGGTCTCCATGGACTGCCTTGTAAGCCTATAATCGGCCATGGGATCCTGACCATCAAAGTACACATCAAGGACTGGCACATGGGCATTTATCCAACGGTGTACTGGCTCTCTGTCCATCTACAACACAAAGGGTACTAGTTTAATGTCCATGCTTGCCTTTCAATAATGACAACATTTATCTGAAGTACCTGGACAATTAAATATGTTTAGCCACACACAAACTCTGAGTGTCTGGTTTGTTTGTTGTTTCATCCACCTGGCTGGATGTTTTTTTGTTTAGCTTGAGCATGCACTTTTGTAATGTTTTGACAAATGCCATGATGTCTTATTGTACTGGCTACAGGTAACAGTGGTGTGTGTGATGCATTTGGGTGACATCATTTTAAATTCAGAAGTTTGTTTGATTCTTACCTCTTCAAAACACTGGACTGCGTGTCGCATCTTTGCTCGCCTTCTGAGGAGATGCTGCGTTTGCTGTTCCGTTATTTCAATTGTGGCCACAATGGCATCCGTCTGTGATGTGTCTGACATTGTTCACACTATCTGGGTAAAGCATTATCTGACACTTATATAGGTCTGGTGCCTGATATTCTTAATTAACTCAATGAGCTGACAGGACTCAGCTGGCATGAATTACATGGTTTGATTCAACAGCAGACGCACTGAATGATGGATATCTACAATAGGTCTTTATTGTCATTGATGTCATAACAACAAGAAAGAGCTGCAAAAAAGTGTTTAGCAACTCTTGTCAGTGGCAAAAGGAATAATGATGTGATTCATATGAATGAATCTGCTCATTATGAATGGCAGCAGGAGTTATGGCTATTTGATTTTCCTTCATTTTAGGTGATAATAAAGATGGCTCAGCAGAGCGTGGCACAGTGTGACACAATAATTTTTTCATTAAGCCATGATCCTGTACACACTATTGGGGCTAAATCTATGGAAGCAAAAACGTTAGAGTGGGTGATACTATTTGAAGCACTGTGAATAGATTGTATTCGACACACACACTGCTCTCTTCACAGCAATTCCTAAGTGGAATGGATATGGGAAAGCGAATATCTGATCTTTGAACATTTTATTAGTAGCCTATTGTAGTTTTTGAATCAATGACGTTATCTTAACATGCTCTTCTTTTCAGTAAACAAGAAGCTGGTAGAAACAAATGCTTTCACAAGTTCGGTTTTGACTATTTTTTCACGCAACCACACTTCAGTTGCAGGGAGAATCACCAATAAATGTTATCACCCGATGCACAGCGGCATCTCACGCTCGTTGTATGTTGTGGAGCTGTGGCAGCCGATCCAGCTGTTCTGATGTCATCAAACACAGACGTCGCTTCACGTGACGCTGTAGAGGAAAGGACGTCTCATGTCTCTTCAAACAGATCTCCTCGTTCCTCTCTCCTCTGCTTCGTTTCCTCCATGCATCTCTGGTGGGAGGGACTAAGACGCAAGTGGAGGAGACAACTTGGAGGACACTCGATGCAATTAAAGGAACTATCCCCCAGAACTCTGGTCTTTTTGAGGAACTACGTGCGTTTCCACCAGATCTACCAGGGTAGAAATGTAGTTCTGGGGTGGAAGTTTACCCCTAAAAAAGACCCTGCTAGGGGTTATGTACTTTCTGAAGGTCCAGGGACTTTTGACAATAGGGCATGCAGCCCCTGCAGAGCTGAATGGCTCTGATTGGTCAGTCACAGCAGGGTGTTAGATCACCCACTGTGTTTGAAAGACTGCAACTGAAAGCCCATTGTTTTTACCCTACCTTTATTTTAATCAAAGTTTGACTGTTACAATTGTAAAAAGGTACAAAACACATTAGATTAGACTAAGTATGACCTTAACAACAAATTAACTAAACTAAAAATGAATAGAAAAGCAAACAACAGAAGAGTCAGAGGTTTAATCTGTATTTAAAACCTTTATAGTTTTTTTAATCTCTTAAATTTGTTTAGTTTTTATTGAAGTGTATTTTAAGTCATTCACTCGTTCATGGAGATAAAACTACTTGGTTTGACTTCTACAGAAATAATCTAACTTTATGTTTGTAGAAAATAATGAGGGACTTGTGTACTTTTTCTTTTTCTTCCATTAAGAAACATCTTTAAATAAAATGTATTCTAACTTTGGTGACTGAAAATCTTTTTCAGAAACACAATTTCAAAATGATCCCTACACAGATCTTGTGTATTCACAATAAAAAATCAGATGTTCTAAAGTTTAAATGTCAAAATCATAAAAAATACTTTACCCTAATATTAACTTTAAGAAATTCATTGCAGGAGTTAAAATCATTTCTCTTCCTAAAAGGTGTGTCTTGGTGAAATGAGGGGATTGAGGTATCCAGTGTTCATTCTTCTAACATTTTGATTAGAGTCCTCTTTCCTTTAATGACACTAAACACAGCACTCGTCTTCTTTCCTTGTTAATCAATGAAGTCATTTGCAAAACAACACAGCCTGATTTGCATAAACTGCCCAGAACTTCAGGCAGCGGTGGAAACGCAGACAAAGGGAAGTGAGAAGTACCCAACACAAAACCCGGAAGTTAGTATCCATACTGAAATCTTCAGTCTACTGAAACTCCCTACTGAAAAGTTATTATCTCATTTTGTTTGTCATTTCTTGGAGCTGGGGATATGTGCTGAGAACATCAGGCTCTTTGAGAATTTGAAGAAAGCGAGAGCAAGGTTCTTGACCTTTACCGATCATTTGATCAATAAGGTCAATGACACTCTTTTCTGGCTGAGACATATGCTTCATCTTCAAATATTGTCGGTCCGTGACGATGCCTTTAGCATGCACATGCTGCAGAATGAACGAGTGGTCAGCCATTAGGCAGTTGATGAGCGCCACCTTGTGTTCAATGATGAATTTCACAGCAGGGTCCTAAGAGACAGCAGATAATACAACAAAGTATATTAGAACCAAATGAGTCATTTAATCAAAGTAAATTTACTTAGGACAAAGTCATGGATACCATACAGTTAGATGTTTATACGTTTGCATGTGGTGACTGTTTTGTTTCTCAATAATTCTGTTTGTTTTTGTTTATTTGTTTTTCAGACGTTCTTCCTCAACTTTTTTCAGCAGCTCTTTTTTCAGGATCTTTGAAATCCTCGTTTGTCCCTCATAGCAGCTGTGTGTTGTTTGATTTCTGATCAGCGCCTGAGGCTTCAATGTTTCATTTTGTAAACTTCAATGAAATAATCAGACGTGCGGGCGTACATCCGGCGTGCATATGCTGACACAAGCCACCCCCCATCTGTGTTTGTGTGTGTGTGTGTGTTTGTGTGTGTGTGTGCGTGTGCGTGTGCGTGTGTGTGTGTGTGTATACCTGAGAAGAAGGTGCCAGTGTCTCATCTACTTGGCCTGTGTAAAGAGCAGAGTTAGGGTTAGCTGACATCATCATCATCAACATTTAACACATAATTGTATCTTAACAAATATGTTGCATAAACTGTACCTGCACGTACTTTGGATCTTTTCGTACACACTGAGATTTCAACGTCGCCGTCAATATTGCCGCTTATTGTATCAGCACATATTACACTGCTACCACGAGCAACGTAATCTGCTCCGGTAACCGGATGATCAGCATTCCCTAAACAAGGACATGAAACGTGTTCAAAACTTGTGTTTAAATCCATGTTGATTAAATGATCAAATCAATTCATGGTTTTGGAACGAGAACAGCTACACCCTTTATTTGATACTTGAGAAATATTAATATTTACCAGATTGTTGTCCTGGATCACTCTCTGTTTCAATATTCATCTTGAGGGATTTTGAATTCATGTTGATATTTCTGTCAGTGACAACACTGCCATCATCCGCTTCAATCTTTGGGGGGGGGTGAAACTGTAAATATGGAAGAAATTGATCATAAATACCATTAAGTCCAATTGTATCAGTCTCTACTGTTGGTGTAGAAACAATGTGTAGTTTCTATTCATCAAATTAAACCACATACCAAGATTTCCCAGGTATGACATCACTTTGTCCATGACCTGCAACGACACAATTACTGCAGATTGAACCCCAAAATGAAGCCTCAAGCAGAAGAAGCTGGACACATTGTGTAAGTCATATATCACATATTGTTTTCTTTTTCTACTGTGATACATTTGATGAGATCTTCTGCCCCTCTTACTCCAGATGACATCATGAGAAACACTTTGGTCCACCTTAACTGTCCAAATGTTTTCTTTTTGAAGGACTACAAATATTTACACAAGACTACACATTAAGATCAAACATAATTTACACAAAGTTTATGAGAAATATTGAATCTTAAAGTGACTTAAACTACAAACAAAAACTTTTACCGTGTAAACTTGACCCACATCTGGAGTCTCTTTATAAAACAACACACCACACAAAGACTTACCTGTATTTCCTATGGGTTATCGTACCGTAGTTGAAAAGATGTCTGTGAGTACAAAACTGGATCCAAAGATGATATGTTGTTGTACAGCTTCAGGCTTTAGGTAAAAGGAAACCGAACGCTTCCTGGCAAATGTTCACACTTCAGACTTTACGCATGTAAACCTGAAAAGATACACTCCCTCTTCCTGTTACTTTCACCCAATCTGATTGGCACACATGTACAGGAAAGGGGGGGAGATTACCCAGTTGGGCAGTTTATGATGACGTAATCCTGCTTTGAAGCATGCAACAGTAAAGGTGCACATAGCACAATAGTTCAAACATTTGTGTTGCACTGCTGTAACCTAGTCATGATTAATGTTACTTTATCTTACAGATCCAGAGTCTCATAAACAATAATTATAAATAAAAGTTTAAGCAGGCTTACCCACAAAAAACTTAAATGGCATCCGCAAAGAAATAAGTGCAGACAATGTTTTCTTAGTAAGTCACAGTCTAACTGGATTTGTACACATGTGGATCATTCTGTTATTGTGCTCTGAACACACCCACATTCAACTTTTAATAGTCGATTCAAAGGTAAGCACCTTGTAAAATGTAATAAGCTGGCTGATCATTCTACATGTTGAATCGTGAAAAGAAAAAAAGAAGTAGGCGAAATGTATGGTTTTAGATCACGAGGTTTTAAAACATGTTTGGTTGTTACAGCAGGAGGTCACAAGTGTCGAGGAAATTATCAAGACTTGACTTCACACAATTAGACTCTCATGGACTCAGATGGCTTACGTTGATGAAAGTTTATTCACAAGATGAATAGGCCTACTCGAGGAGACATGGATCAGCGTCACACCTCTGGTTCAGTGTAATGCTCAAACATAAGGGTTTGGAAACTAAAGAGACCAATTGCTTTAATTTTCAAAGTGTGATTTAAAAAGTTAATCTTACTCTGTGAAGCAGTAAGCCTTATCTGTGTGTTCATGTAATTTTTGTGCATTATGACGGAATATGAATGTGCTGTCAGGCACACAGAGCGCTCTGAAGGCCCTGCGGTAGCTGCCTCACACACCTCAAATCTTCATCACTGCTTTTATTGATTCTGTAAATAAGCAAAGTTTGGAAATAAAGCCAGTTTTACTCCTGGCCAAATCATTAAATACCCTCACAATCAGTTCCAAGTTCACAGCCAAGTTAACCAAAACAAAACAAACAGAAAGAAAACTTGCATTCACGTCAGGGTCAAATAAAACATCCATGTGAGTAAGAAACTTCTTACTGGAATCATTTTGAAGTGATTGCTGTAAACATGTTAACACTTAACACGGTGGTGACATTCATGTGTAATGCTTCTGATGGATTCGCTAAAACTGTTTATAATAAATAAAGTAAGCTACTAAAAATGCAGAAAGGTTGGTTCTTTTTTTTATTAAAATAAAAGAAAGTGATTCACTTCATGGTCATACACGTGGAATATGAACACAAATCAAATGACATTATTAAAATAGTAAATATCCAGACATGTTAAGGTAACCACAGTGGTCCTTCCATTAATCCTAATGGACAACAAAGTATTAGTTCATCTGTCGTTAAAAAGTGGACAAAAGGAGAAACTGGAACAATAGAAATGTAAAGTGATATTGACATGTTTTTGGTTAGCACTGAATATTGAGGCAGGAGAAGAGATGAAACAGATTGTTTAAAGCAGGAGGGTTAGGAGACTTGTTAGGGAAGTGAGTCCACATGCGCTGATTGACTGTTAACACTTTTATACATGCACAATAGTTACAACTCCGCCTGTGTGGAGTAATTTGATGGAAGAAAGGGGACTGTACTGTAAAATGGGAATGGTGGGTTAACAATGTAAAAAGAAGTTTACTGTTGTGATGTTGTGTTCTTACTGCTGCCTGTGCTTTTGACAAAAGTATTATTGCGCTCCAGCGTTACAGCCCTCCTCCCCGATGTCTGGTTTAGTTCGCTCATGTCAACTCCTGAATCTAAGCTGGTTTCTCTGCTGTCCGCTGGCCTTCGTCTCCTCTGTTGCTCTGACACAGCATAATGGATCTCAGCTGCAGGTTTACCCTCCAGAGACACAAACCAGGCCCGAGGAGGCTGAAATGAGGGGATTTTAGAAAGATCTGCAAAGGCATGCATTGAGTGTCTGCTGCCCACCATTTTGCTTAATGTTCCAGGGACTGATGCTGACTCTGGGAGGCTGAAGTGACTCCTGGATGGGCTGCTGGAGGTTGCAGCCTGAGAGTCCTCTAAAACCCCAAGCTGGTCCTCATTTTCTGCAGTTTGGTTCTGGGTTGCAGAGGGGCCTTTTGGCAGAGTCTGTGTGAAGCTGTCCTTCCTCGGTGGCTCGGCTGCAGCACCGTTTGAAGCACCTGATCGGGGAAGAGTGGCCGACTTGCTCCATTGGGGCTGCTCTGGCTGCTCCTCCAGATGGAAAAACGCTGGAGCGTGAAGAATGGCAACAGGCTGGTTGTAGAAAAACAAATTATCTGTCAGGGATGCGGTGTTCAGATCCAGTTCGTTGCACTCCACAGCAATGGCCACAGCACCAGGGTTGGCTATGACATTGCCATTGTGCATAGAAATAACAGAGGCATTGTGCATATTATCCCCCCTCTCTGTGAAGGATTGGTTCAGTCCGTCCTGTAGATGACAGGGGTCCCCTGAAGATACCTCAATGACGTCATCGTCACACGTGGAGGTGGTTTGGTCTTTTCTCAACACTGGAGGGATCTTCTTGTTCTTATTTTCACTGGGCGAACTTCTGTGGATGAGAGTGAACATCTGTCTTACCTTCAGTTGGATAAATAATGGGTTCAATTTTGAAAATATCAAGAACTTAACTGAATGGTGTCTTACTGATATTAAATTAAGACACATTTAAGAAGCACTCCACTGAAAATGAGAAGAAAACTCCTGCCATGAAGTCCTAACTTTTTATAGTTTGCTCAGCTCGGCTTTAACCCAAAATCTGTCTCTACAAAACCTCCCGGATTTCTCCTAAAGCACTTTTCTAACTCCCTCAGTAAGCTATACCGTTGAAGCTTCAGAGCTATGAAAAAGAGAAAGTGTGACAAAGATTTAAAGCCAATATCTCTGTTTTGGAAAAGTGGAAATACTGTACACCAGGGACGGGCGACTGGCAGCCCAAGGGCCAAATGCGGCCCCCCTCCTCTCTCAGTGTGAGTCCATTTCAAACATCAATTCATTGTTAGGATGAAGACAACAAGATCTGCCATGAAGGATTGTACCGGAGTTGCCAGTAAGACACCATGCACAAATATCAAATGCATTCGAACATGGGAAATAAAATTATTTCGATCATAATCTTTGATTTTTGGTTCATGTTTTGGTCTTAGTAAAAAATATAGTTAATATCATTTGCTGTGATTGTTCCTGTAAAACTCGTGTATGAAGCATTAGTAAATGCACTTGGAAAAATAAATGTTTCCCTAACTGGTCAATTCCAAACAACGTGGCTTTATTTTTGTGTTTAGCTGTTTAAATGAAGCTAATGAGTTAAATGTTGGTATAGTACATTCTGATGACAGCTATATTTTTGTTCCTTTTGTTGTTTTAAGATTTATTTAGGGGCTGTGTGCCTTTATTTGACAGGACAGGGGATAGAGTAGGAAACAAAGGAGAGAAAGAGAGAGTGGGGAACGACATGCAGGAAAAGAGCCACAGGTCGGATTGACCCTCGGGTCGCCCGCTTGGAGGACGATAGCCTCTGTACACGGGGGGCAACCTAACCGCTACGCCATGAGCGCACTCCCTTTTTGTTAATTTTTAAGTAAATATAAACATTCATTGAGATAATGCTACAACATTTAACAATTTTGCCCTCTGGCAGTGAGGCTAAAATGAATGTGGCCCTCTTGGTAACCAAAGTTGCCCATCCCTGTTGTACTGACATTCTACTTTATACAACAGGAGCCAACTTTAATGCTCCAAAAGTCAGAGTATATTCAAAGGTGTTTTGATGGAGTAGCTGTCCAAACAATTTCAAACTACTTAAAAAAGTAACTATATCCTCCAGTTACAATCCATAAAGAATATGTATATACTCACAGTAAGCATGTTTAGATGTCTAAGTGTGAGCTGAGGTGAAAATGTGAGCTCATTTGAAATGATATGAATGTAAATGAGCAGTGAAAACCTCTGTTACCTGCGACAAAGCAATAATCCAACCAGAAGGCAGATGACAGTAAAAAGAACTCCTCCAAGAATAACCATCAGGAGAAATGAATGACACACGATGAAGTCAAGGGGGATGGTAAGTCCAAAGAGACCTAAAGCAGCAGACCAGGTTAGGGTGAAAAATAAAATACACACACCATTAAAATCATTGTAGACACAACAATTAACAAGGTGCAATATGTGCGACAACCAATTTTATTTATCTTTGATTCCTAAGCTAGTTCACCGTGCCAAATTAATTTGATTTTTAAAGTAAAACATCAGAGCTGGCTGAGCACTTGCCTCTGTTGGCTGACAGAGGTGCTGCTATCCAATAACCAAGGTGAGGAGCTGTGAAGGTCCACATCAGTTTCCCTTCCACGGACACCACCGTCCCCAATCCTTTTCTCATCCATCCACCTGGAGTAAACAAACAACACAAGACATCAGTTCTGCTAATATGAAATCTTCTTTTTTTTTAACAACATTATTCCTTTCAGTTTTGTAAATGTTTTAATGACATGTGCACTGTGAGGGAATTTTGGCAAACTTGTTATTATAACAGGAGTAACTAAAAGCAGAAACTAGTTCTTCATTTCAGGATTTCTTGAATCACCTTTCTACCTATCATCTTGTAATTAGCATCTTTTAAGAAAGGTGGGATTTTCCTCTAAGCTGAGGCTCTGCTATTGATGCTTAATTTTATTGTGTGAAGGTGTGGTTGCCTTCGGGCAGATGTTCTGCAGTTTATTGTCTGTGGGTGAGGTTGCTTTCTGGAGTGTCTGCTTTCTGGAGTGTTCATTGTTTTAAATGTTCTTGGATGTAGGAGACTGTAGGAAGGTTTGTCTCTGTTTAAAGTCACTGTGAGCTGCCTTTCTGGAGAGAACCATGCCCGATGTCTTCTCTACGTGATCAGGTATAAAAGGTTCCTGAATCATATCACATTGTGTTTGTATTTCTTTTGACAATTAGCAATTCTCATATTTTTGGAATAAATGTCTCTCACAGTGCCTCTGCATTTCTCTGTAACTACTGTCTCTTAGTGAACCACAGTTAGGGGTTTTCTGAGTGAGTGATGAGTCATTTGGATCTTAAGTGCAGGTGGCATGAAGTCAAACTTCCCCTGGGTTTGTTGTTGAAATAAATATGTTGGCAGTCACTGAAACAAAAAGTAAAGCAGCCAGGGAACTGTGAGAAATGTATGACAAAATGAGCTCTGTGTTCACACTGACAGGGCAACGCTTGTTTATGTTTTACTCAGAGGCTCAAACATGTTTCATACATGTTTCTCTCACATGAACCCCTCCCTTTCTAACCGTTAACCCTTCTTCTTCTACTGATATTCTGGCAGGCTGTACACTGTAGAGTGTAATGCTGCCCTCCACAGTCAAGGAGTGTGTACTTAATTCATATTTTATCATACAGGCCAGTAGCGTGCAAGTATCTAAGAACTGCGTCCCCAACAGATTGAAAGTTTGTGTCCAAAGAAATTAAGGACTTAAAGGAGAAAGATGAGAGTCCCAGGTCAGATAACTCCCTGAATAATTGTACCGTAATCTCTGCCACCTCATGGGGGAAGAGACTAGGATCCACCAACTCATGGGCAATGTGTGTAGGGGCGTGATAGTGATGTTTAGTGGCAAGAGAACAATTCAAGGAGAATTAACAGACTTGCAAAACTTGTATGAACTGTTGACCGCATTTAGTATTTGACTGAAAGAACAAGAAATGTGACCGACTACAGTAAGACTGCTGTTACTTAACTAGTTTATTCTGTTGTTCTCGGCCCTTTCTTGGAGAGACAGGACAGTTGATAGAAACTGGGCCTTCCACTTCAAGGACTACAGCCTCTGTACATAAGGCACACAAACTAACCCCTTGGCCACCTGTAAAGACTGACAAGAATTACACCTTGAGGTGGACGGCCAGTCTTCGCCTTTACTTGAAAAGGTTACGAAAACATTTTTCTGTAAACGATGTCACAGCTCTTGTCAATCAGATTTATTTGTCTTTTTAATATCTTGTTTATGTTTGGACTATTTTTAAAATTGGCAACTAATCTTCTTTTGTTAAGCTACATTTCCAAAATAAGATAAATAATTAAAAAAAACATCTTCACTGTCTCTTAAAAGATGAAAATCTGTACCTGAATGTGACCGTCACTCACCAGTGGTGCGGTTAAAGAACCAAGCAGGGACACTGTTTGAACTCTGGAGCCCACAGCTGTCAGGAAGGCTGAGGCGGATCTGCATGGGTCCGCTCACATGTAACTCTGTGTCTCCTGAGAAAAGCTGCACACTGACGGCAGCCACCGGACTCAGGCCCACACTGACATATCCTGAAAACCAGGAGAGGGAATGAGAGACAAGACAGTTTCAGTTTATTACCTTCAATGGTTCTTCTTTTGTCTCAGTAGAAAATTAAACAATACAGTAAAACTGGCATAGCTAATGAGCACATTAACCTCCCGTTTGATGTCAGCCCGTCTACCACAGTGTCTTTTTTTGATATCACCACTGGATGGAACCAGAGTATTCATATTTTACATAAACTTCTGTGATCTGAATTCTACAAAGCATTGCGACCTTCAAATCAAATATTGAATCAGGAAATATTATAAAAAGGGCTTTTCCCACTTTGGAGGTAAAACATTTAAACACTTCAAAATAAAATAATAAATGCATGGAATAAAAAGCGTCAGATAACTATCACTGTACCTGATTTACTGCTCATGACACCCATAGTATTCAGGAAGGTGTCATCCTGTGATGGAAGCTTGGGGACAGTCAGGTAGGCTTTAACAGCAGTGACATTACTGCTGTCTGTCAGGTTCAGCAGGCTCTTGGGAAACTGGACAACAGGCTGCAATGAAGCATCTACTGTACATTGTACAAAAAAGGAACAAATTGTTAAGAGCAGAAAAAATGTGTTTTTATAAGATGACTGTATTTTACATTGAGATCAGCTCTTTTTTGTTAGTACATTGTGTTTCCTTAAGTGTATACTTTGATAATCAGTGAAAGTAGCAAAGAGAGAATGAGCAAGGAAGAAAAAGAGAAAAAATTAAGTACCTGAGATTTTTCCAGTGATCAGGACTGAATCATTGAAGAGCCAGATGTTCCCCTGGTTCACCCTTGGTAGAGACAGCGTCACAGATGAAAATACTGCAGAAATGAATCAAATAAAAAAGGGCAGAAATGCACAATTAACATCAAGTAGTTAACTCAAAAATATCATGTTTGTCCACTAGAGGGCAGTGTGACTAAGTCTTATCAGGTCAACCGGTCACAGACAGGTGGAATGGGAGTAACATTTTAAGCTTGAGCTTAAGATTCAGTTGTTGCTAAAATCAGAGATGCAAAATGCTGTTTGGTTACAGCTGTTCAACGATGACAGAAGAGCCAGACTCCAGATTTGAGTCATAAAATCATCCTTAAATGTTTTCCTAGATGCTGCACTAACTAGGTGTTGATTGCACTACTGTGAAAGCAAACTTGTCCCTTCAATGACAACTACAAAGTTAAGAAAAACCCCCACGCCCATGATGGTAATTATTTTCTTCGACTGTGTTAATAGTGTTTATTATGCAGATTGTGAAGGATTTGATTTCACAGATATTTAAATACACTTTTGTGTCCGACTATTACACAAACAACCACATGATACGCAGCTGATCTTTCAGAGCATGTCCTTTAAGAGCCGGACCAATATAGCAGTTGACTGATTGCAGATATGGGCCTTACACAGACAAGCAGTATCAGGGTGTTTTTTCAAAATGCGCATCTATGAAAAGTTGCAACATACGGTGCAGAGTTATGATATGGTCATTACATCAAAGTTCATCCAGCAGAGCATATTTCATCTCCAGAGTTACAATACTCTCTGCAGCACATGCAGCAGAGCATCACAGCTGAGCCCCCTCACGACATTTAAATGTCATATAGTTTCAAAATAAAAGTATAAAGGGTCTATTTTCATTCCAGCACACACATTTTTGATAATAGTCGCCGTCTGGGTAAATTTTACCTTCTCTAAAATAATTATCAGTTAAAGAAAAAAAAGGCCATTTAAGCAAAGCTCTGTGAATAATCTCATTGTTTGGCTCAAATCTCCACAGGCCAGAACTAAATAACAGCTCGAGGAGGTTTTAATTGGAAGTGGTTGCAGCCAGTATCTGATGATTTCCGAGCCTACTGTGACTCACTGAACCTCTTTCAGATTGTTGACAGTCCCACACGACCAAACTCTAACAACCCTGAAATGTGTTTTAATGTCTGATAATGTATTTTTTGTATTTGTATGTTTGGCTGCTCACTGTTTGTGTAAAACTCTGTTAACTGTGCTGCTGCCTGTCTTGGCCAGGACACTCTTAAAAAGAGATTTTTCATCTCAGTTTCTTTCCTGGTTAAATGAAGGTTAAATAAAATAAACAGGCAGGGTCATGGAGCAACAGATTTTTGAAAGGAAGACTTTCATTCATAAACATGTGGTCACTTCCTGAAGAAATTAAGAGAAACATCACCTGGGATGTTTCTATCCGTTTGATTCAGCTTCAAATCTGTTGGGATCCAGCGACACGATGTCAACATTAATCACATTCACACACTTAAAATCTTACATGGCATTCTGCTGGCTTTATATGGCAGCAGTGTGTGCATGTAGCCATCTTTGCTGGCCACGATTGTCATAGGCATCCCCTTCTGGTACGGTATATAAAGCAAAACGCCACCATCCTCCCCAGTCAGAGCGGTGCTGGTCCTGGTGTAGTTGATGTAGACCTCCACCATTGCCTGCTGCAGGAACTGACGACTCAGCGCACTGTTGACCTGAACCTTCAGGTTAAAGGCAGAGCCTGGCGAGAAAATAAAAATGGGGGTAAAACAAAGATTACAAAGCTGCTTTTAGGATTTACAAACAACAGATTTCAGTTTGGCATTCTAAGTTCAGTCAAGTTCATTTTTCTCCTGGATCTACAAAGAATGGGAAGTTAAAAACTTCTCATATAATACATAAAAACACAGAATGCACAACCTCTCAGACACACTCTCGACAAAATGTTTCATTATAAGCTGAACAAAGGCAACATTTCTTGCTGTTATAAAGACTTATACAAGTACCTGTTATCATGGTCACACACATTTTGTGCATTATGCTTCAGTGCCTTAACAGAATGGAGTTAGCTAAGTTTTCCAATTAACCTGGACGGGACCTTATTGACAACAAAACAGGAAAAAGTTATTTGCAGGATCCCTCCAGGATATCAAAAGTTAAATCCCAGCACATTTAACAGAGATGCATGCAAATATAGATGGTTCATTTGGCCAATTAAAATAAGCAAACGCCTGCATTCAAGCCAGAAGAATGCTACATTTGTATGCAGACAGCTAACAGGACATATTTCCAATGGTGTGACTCACATAAGGGAGCCCAAATCATTTTAAGGTAGCTCAAAGAGAATCCCATTTAGTGCCTAATGATAATGTGACACCTTTTCCACAAATCCAATTAGCCACTTTGGCAATGTGCAACAACAACCAGGAGTAAGTTGATGACAATAAGACTTCATGTCTCAGAGGTAGTGCTGCATAATAATGAGGGACACACAGCATTAAAGCTGCACTAAACAACACTTAAAGCTTATCAAAAGACAATGTTTAATGTGAAAGGTGTCATTCAAAGTGACAATTACAAAGAATTATCAACAACACTGCATGCCCCCTCATCAATACAGAGCATATTGTCTGTATCTTGTTGTTTTGTTGTTACGTATGAAACTTTATTGTTTGGTTCAGTCCACCTCTCTGTTCATATCAGTCCTCATTAGCAACACAAAACGCTCAAATAAACAAAAATACAGCAGACAAAGTAGCAACCTAGAGGGAACGTATTGGAATATAATTCAACATTTGGTTGTTAAAGAGCAACATACACTGGTCAACCACCAAATTATGAACACATATGCAATCCAATACAAGAGTTCAACCATAAATTCTACTTATACAAAGCTTCTACGATTGTTGTTGGGGTTTTTAAAACTGGTCACAAAGGGGAGAATATTTTTGTCTGTTCATATTTTAATGGAGAGTGCAAAATAAAATGAACATCTTTCGACCTTCCACTGCAACTTTCATAATAAATAGGAAGCAGAATTATAACCTTTATAATTACTATTACATTCTGATTACTATGACTATTACACAGGTCAACACAAACTGAAAATGTAAAAGCTTTTTAAAAGTATCATTTGTGGTAGAAATGTTTAATTGGATGGCTTTAGATTGCATAAGTCATAATGCTATGGCTAATCGGTGTATTTACCACAGGAGTTGGTGGGGGGGGAAAAGGTCTGTATTGGACAGGATTGGTAACTGGATGTGTGCTTGTAAAGTTATGTTCTAGTCTTCTGACAGCTCTAACTCTGCAGGTCACACCGACACATTCACACCCTGATGGCTGCTATGTAAAGTACCCATCAGTATTAACTAATCCATTCATACTCATTCAAATGCCACCGACCAAGCAGCGAGAGCTGCTTAGAGTTTTAAGTGTCATGCCGAGGACACATCGATATGTGACTGCAGGAGCTGGAGATTGAACCCCTGACCTTCCGGTTGAGAGATGACTGACTCTACCACTAAGCCACAGCCGCCCTTTCAAGCTTGCCACAAGGAAGTTTATGAAGTGGATGCATGGAAATGGGCCATCTGAACCACTGGGGCAGATGAGAAATAGATCCCGGGAATGAATATGACAATGAATGCCAATGATGAACATAAAAGTTATTGAGGTTCAAATGTGTGCACACCTGAGGATAACTGTGGAAGCAGCACAGCATGAGGCTAGAACAGTTTGTAAATGATGTTTGACAGCACAGACAAGTTGGCACAGTTTAAGCACAAGTGCTGCCTGAAAACAATAAGTAATGAAGCCACTGAACAGGGCATTGATTTAAAGACACCACTGTACAAAGAGTACTGTGTAGAGGTGCAAATCTCTGCCATACTGTCCAGTGCCAGGGTATTATTCTTCACCTACTGCCCTGTTACAAATATCCTCTACTGAACTGTACTCTTCCCATGCAGTCTAGGCTAGAAGTGGAGTTTTGGGAGCCATACATCTCAGCATCCTGGTTATCGTCAGACCTTAAAGTCACACAATAGTGAAGTTATTTTCTATGAGGGGCCATAACATTTCTTTTTAGTAACTAAAAGCTGCAAAAGCCGCAATCTATCCGGTCATAACGTCTGAAGCATGCTTCTCTAATGGTGACAAATCAGCACTGACTGCTGTGGTGGCTGAGTTTGTTGCTGGTCTCATTGCTTTAATCCTCCTGCTAAGATCTGCCAAAGCTTTACTGCAACACATAAAGCCATGCATCAAGCCACCAGCTTTCACAATATTAAAGCAAGAGCCAAAACTAGATCATCCCATACTATTGGCCCTTACAGTTCCCATTGATCAATAGCAGACTAACGCCTGCAGTTGCCAGGGATAACTTGCAATTTCAGCCACAATATGAAACAAACATCAACACTTGGCAAAGTTAGAAACGTCCCACAGGGATTTTTAAACCAGTGCAGAGCAACAACAGGATGTTTTTGGGAGCAGCGTGTTCTGCCTTAGTGGCCGGCCATAAGAGAAGGGGGTCACTACATCTGAAATGGAGGTGTTTCGTGAGAGATTACTATAATCTCCCCATTTGGCGGACTGACGCTCGCCACAAAGAGGTTTATGAAGTGGATTGAAATGGGCCGTCTGAGCCACTGGGGCAGATGAGAAATAGATCCCATTCTGTGCATGATGATGTGGATGGAGTACTGGTATCATCAGACACGTAAAAGGACTGGTATCCACTAAAGAGATAAGATTTCCAATGAGTGAAGCTTTTTATTTGGTATTTTCTTTATATGTTTTTATTTATAGCATTCTGAGGATATTTCTGCTGATCAGACATTAAATATGAAGCTGCTTGCCCCATGAAGGCAGAAACAGTTTTTAGGCTGTTTGCTGACATATAAATCAGATTCAGCGTTACATTAACCTCATTTCACCAGAGATTTAATAAAAAATCAACTGTCACAGAGAGGAACACAAACATGTTGACTGGTCAGTTTTGCGAGACCCCCAGGCAGCATAAACAGATGGTCCAACAGAGACTTATCTCTGCTGCCGCACCCCCTACCCCCACCCTGCCTCCACACAAACGTGTGTGTGTTTGTGTGTGTGTGTTGGAATTAGGCCACAAATTCCACCAATTGAGGAAAAACACAAGTGCACTCTCTGACATGTTGGCCAAATCGTCTCTTTAAGTGCGTGTCAGCAGTATCAAGTTTGAAGTGAGACAAAAGATGCTTAGGGTGGAGCAGGGAGGGGGGGGGACTTAAGGACACATGGACTTCAGACCCAAATGACAAATGGTTTATTTGTAGTCGAATTAAAGCAGAAGATTTATAGATTTAATAACTTTGGCAGGGGAGGATTAAACTGCCCATTATTAAGAAACAACAAGAATGTGTTTCCCAGCACAGGACGAGTGACCATCTGGTTCGAGAAAGATGTCACACGAAGATTTAATTTTCTTCACTTGTTATTAAGGATAGCTAGAAAGGATGATGTAATTCCTCTGTGAGTTTGACTCTGTGTAATGAAGGGACAAAAAAGCTAAAGGGGAGTTGGTTGGTTGGTTGGCACGCATGCATGCATGCAGGCTGGGAGAATCTTAGGGACAACACCATGCTCGAGTGCATTTCCAAGTATTTCAGCCAACAACTGGATCGTGTGATGATGGATGGTAATGTACTCCTACAGCAGCATGAATTAGTCATGAATCAGTTGATAAGTGAACAGGGTCACAAATCCCTCTTTCAGCTCCTTTTCATCCCTCTGCTGTAAACAAGGAGGCTGTCATGGAAGTGGGTGCATCTGTGTGTGTGTGTGTGCGTGCATGCATGCGTGTGTGTGTGTGTGTGTGTGTGTGTGTGTGTGTGTGTGTGTGTGTGTGTGTGTGTGTGT
Organism: Tautogolabrus adspersus; assembly: GCA_020745685.1. Taxonomy (NCBI): domain Eukaryota; kingdom Metazoa; phylum Chordata; class Actinopteri; order Labriformes; family Labridae; genus Tautogolabrus; species Tautogolabrus adspersus. The sequence continues at coordinate 23,995,703 of CM036548.1, read as the reverse complement.
GACACAGACAGATGCACTCTGTAGAAAAGAGATGGAGAACATATTTTTACTGCAACAATTAACACAGCCAACAGTAGACAGAGGAGATCAATTGTCTGTTGTTATGTCAACACATGAACTGATTATTCACAGTGAGTGATATTACACACGTATTTTAAGTCTGCCTATTTTGAGTGTAAAGTACGGTGGCCGACAAGTGCAAAGGTTTGGTAATGGCTGAAACTACTTACATTCAAATTAAAAAGCAAATGCAAAGTTACAAATCAAATGCAACGACTGAAAAGCGCTGCAAATGAAACAAACATGCGCAAAAAGACAAAACAACTTGTTTTAAGTTTTACACCTGCTGAAAATTCATAAACAATAAAAGTAAAAAATGGATGAAACCTTTATTGCCCCTAGCGGAATTTGCCTTGCACAGGTAGCGTAAAAAAACCACACATTTTCAGGAAATATCTGCAACTCCAACCTCCTGATGGTTAAAAGCACCTGTGCTAGTTTGAGCTGTAATCAGTAACATCCCCTGTGGTTAAAGCTCTACACCACTGGTAAGTGTAGCTTCCCCCAGAAAGGACCTCAGTTAGCCGCACAGCTAGCAGTGCAATGAACTGACTCTGCCCAGCTTCCAGCTCTGAGTACAGGGGACGTGTTAGCCCTGCAGCTAGCGCTAGCTCCATGGCATCCCATGGCTGCCCTGACAGGACCCCTGCTCAGCTGTCTCATACACTCACTTCAGATCTTCTAGTTGCAGTACTCTCTGTCTTCCAACTATGCCACTTCCTATCTAAACAAACAATTATCTCCCCCCATCTCTCATGACAATAATAAACGGTCCACAGAGCAAACCAACAGGCCTGGAGCAGTTCTGTTGAAGACTGCAATTGCAGCATTTGTGCTGATGCATAATGTACATTTGCACAACATCTGTTTTTGACTCGGTATTGTTTATCTTTTTGCAGCGTGTTTGATGTTAATGCAGTTGTTTTGTCTATTTGCAGCATTTATTATGCTATTTTTTCTTCATGCAAGTCTTTTGGGCCTCTGCTGAGCCTTTGCACTTGTCGGCCACTGTAGTAACGTGATGCTGAAGCATCCTGTTTGAAAATACATTTCAACTCTAAAGAGAATTTTTTAAATAAATACAGTGCTATCATATGATATAAAATGCACACGGAAGCTGATAAATGGATGCCTTATTGTGTATTGGTGCAGTAAAAAGGAGACAGATGGAGAAAGCGTTCCTCATGAAGTGACAGCAGAGAGCTCCCACACCACTCATGACTCATGAACAGATCAGTAGATTTCAGTGCAAATCCTCATACAGATGGTCTGGGCTGACTAAATGAGGCCATCTATAATCTGTTAGGGAAAAAAACACTGAAAATGAAGGGTGATAAATGTAAAAAAGGCAACATTTATCTTTATATCCCAGCTACAGTCATCTAATTTTCTGCTTCAATTTAACACTTCAGGCTCACAAGTTTTACCACCCATCCAAAGGTAGATTGGGTATACGGCTACTAACCTGAGCGGGGCTCGAGCACTTGTTGTTGGATCTGAATGGACTCTTGTTTCATGTGATCCCGGCCTGAAAAGTTGCTGTCATTGATATGCAGAGAGTGTCCGCTCGGGGTGAACTCAGCAGACACTTTCCCATTCTTGCGCAAAAACAGCGACAAAAACAGACAGATCAATAAGCGCATGACTTAAGAGACCAGCAAGAGCTGATCGATCGGTGTCGCTCTTTTCTGACTTGGTTTATGTCCGATTTTTGTTTTTGGTCCAGAAGTTAAGACAAAAAACAGAGATGCCCACAGCACTGCCATCCTAACTCCTCTGCTGTCATCCGCTCTTCAAACAGGGCACTGAAACTCCGCCCCCTTTTTTCTTTAAGCCGCCTCGTGAGGCCCGAAGAGCTTTCTCTATCGATTTATCGATTCATCACCTTCCTATCAATCATAATAAATCAGAAAATAAACACGTCAAACAAATGTGTAGTTGTATCAAATTCCTGAAACAGTATAGGCTAAGCAGCCTATAGGCGACAACAATGTTACATTTTATCTTATTATTATTTATTATTTATTATAATTTATCTTATTATCTCGGGATAACAACGCTTGGTTTTCCCATGATAACAAGTTTCAGTCATTTTCTAGATATCTTGAGAAATCAACTTGTTATCTAGGGGGGAAACCAGCGTTGTTATCCAGAAATAACGAGATAAATAAGTCAAGATATCCAGAACAATTGAAAGTTGACTCGTTATTATTGGAAAACGGAGTTAAATAAAAAGTATGGATGTATGTCTGATAGGGGCTTCTGTAAACTTTAACAAAACACAATGAAGTTACTTCGTTAAACTGTAAAAATAAAAACGAGCCTGCTGTAGTTCTTTGTCAAATAACATCATTATTGAAATTCATGTATTTAAACATAGTGCATTAGCACTTCTCGTGTCACTTGTCGACAATGATTATAACACAAGTGAGTAGCCTATATTTATCTATTTATGCAGTTGTTTGTTTGTTTATTTGTTTGGATCCCCATTACCATAGATAAGATATTCTTCCTGGGGTCCACATATAAAAAAATATTAACAGGAATATAAAACGGTATATTTGTTATCCTAATTAAGCTCTAGTCTATACAAACCATCACATCATACAGAAGTTTACCTTCTGCAGACTGCTTTGCTATTCCACAAAAGATGCACTTACCGATTTAAACCACTAGATGGTAGTAATGTAGCATAGGAACACAAACAGAGACATTTATTCAGTGGACTTGTGATCACGAGTCGTGTTGATGTTTACAGTATAAGTGGTGGTATCTGTACCTGCAGCAGTTCTACCACAGGAAGTAGGCTATTGGTAATGATACAGCAGAAGAGTTAGACAAACGTTTCTTTATATTGTGTTGTGGTGGACAATTGATTATCAAGGTCCAATGAAAGCGACATACTTTACAAATGAAATAGCCGATACATTCTGCCTCTCTTTTTAAATCTTACAAATTATTTAAGTGTTGATTGAAGAATTATTTACAGTTTAAACTGCTGCATTGAAGGACAGAACAGAGAAAATGTTCTCCCTCAGAACTTGTTCCCCGTCTACGTCTTTCTCATTTTGTCTAAAAGCGATCCTCATCATCAAGAAAAGATTTTAAATTTAACCCCATTATTTAAAAAAAACCTTCCTCTATACTTTGACTAGAACAGCTAGATGTACCTGACCTGAGGGTATCAGGTAATTTGATGTTCAGCTGATTTGAGATCTAATGTGTCAAATTATTTTCATACTAATCAAGCCATGCAGTGCCCCCTGTGGAAACACCTGCATTCATTATGTTTTTTACTCATTTATTCAGCCTTTTCTCTCTTTAATTTGTCACCTGCCTGTTCATATATGGATTTCTCTGCATTAAATCAAAGTTTGTAATGTGACCACACTTTATGAGCGGGGGAACTGAATGGTGTAATCTTTTAATCCCTGTGAAATCGAGGTTCACATCCAGACCAACAGTCTGAATTTCTGAAACTACATGAGTTGACTCTTGTGGTTTGACACGTGAGGGGGAAATTAGCACCAGGTTTTGTTGGCTAACAATGAAGTCCGGTTTTCTGTTTGACCAAAACTGTGATAGCAATAGTTTTATGTTCCAATGTATTTGTATATTTTACAAAAAGCTGTGCAGTTTATTTTACAGTTTGTGTATAAGTGTACACCTCTTTCTTAACCCTAGGTCAGCCAATAGCAGCCTTTTGCATCTATACAGAAACACATATTTGAAAGGACCCTCAAGCGTCAGAAATAAAAACAATATGTGAAGAAGAGCACGCCCCAGACTCAAAAATAGGTCAAGGTGCTCTTTGGATCGAAATAAACCTGGGTATATGATAACAAGAAAACACAAGGCTCTACATTTTTCAACATTTATCATGCATTTATTACAAATACTGAATATTCTAACAGACCTGATGGAACTACAGGCCTTTTGTTATGGTTGTGTCGATACTTCAACTTGCAAATGGCATATCGATCCAGAGATAGTGGGAACAATAGACATGCTGTATTACACTCCAGCAGATTGACATTGTCGATGTCCACAATATTAATTAATAAAATATTATCATCATAAAAATTGATTAAGTGCATCATAGTGAATACAAACAGTGACATGGGTTATAGATTACAACAAACACAAATCTTAACAAAATAAAAGCTAAAATCCAGATCCTCTTAGAGTGTTTCCAAAACACCTCCAACAGGTTAGTTTTTTTCTGATGGAAGAAGAGATGTGGTCAAAGCCAAAGGTTTTTAATGTGGATGGATTTCTGTTCTGGTTGACCAGAATGTGTTGAGCCATGGAGTTCTGTATGTAGTCTATATGCAAATAATATATTTGTGTTCTGCTATAGTCTACACACTTCAAGTGTCTTTTTGTTCAGCCAGTTAAAAACATCTTGCACTGAAGCCAACCTGCAGACATGGTAACCCTTTAGGGTCAGATTAAAGGTATTTTTACTTACTCTCTGTCATATGTTTGAGGTCAGCAGGCTGTTTTTTTAGGATTAGGCAAAAAAAAGACTTGGTTAAGTTTAAGATTGAAGTAATACAGAATCAAAGTTAAGTTTTGGTCAGAGCTTCAATCCTGTCTATTTTGAAATCCTTTGTGTTTTTACATTTGTGTCTGCAAACCACCTCACCAAAAAATTACCTTTCAACACTTCTATCATTCATGGCCGGCTTCACTTTATTTCCTTCACGTTACACCTGAAGGTTGGCTTCCTCACCGGTGTCCGCCCGCGGAGCTTCCTGTCGCCAGAACCGTGAGTGAATCCTTCCTTGGCCGGCTTCCTCCACATCATAGCTCTTCTGTGACAGCGGCCTCAGAGAGGCACTGAGCTGACACATTTGTCCTCCCAGCTCTATTCCCCTCTGACTAAGTAAAAATCGGAGACTAAACACACAAGCAGGAGGATGGATGACAGCCTCAGTCTCCAGGATCAATTTGCCACAAATTAGATACAGTAATGGTTCATTTCACCACATAAATAGCTGCATCAACGGGGACTATTTTGGAAATCTGTTCTCTTTCACCCTGGAAATCTGTGCCTGCTCTGAGCTCCATCCCATGCTTTCTTCAATTAATCTTATCTAAGCACGCACACTTCCTCCCTGTTTCTCTTTACACAATGCTGCCTAGTTTATTAGATTCTGTTAATAAAGCAAAGAGATTTTTCTGTTCTAGTGAGATAAAAAATATAACTTTGTACCTTTCTGTCCATGATTCACTTTCGATATTTATATACATTTTGTTCATGGATAATCATGAAAATGAGCAGCAAATGACCTTAGAATAATAGCATCAGCTCTGTCTTAAAATCACTGAAAGCTTATAAATATTAACATGTAAATGATTTACAGTACTTTACTTTTTTGGGGGGGCTTTTTATGCCTTTAGTAGAGAAACAGGACAGTGGATAGAGTCATAAATCAGAGAGAGAGAGAGAGAGAGAGAGAAAGAAAGAGACTGGGGAATGACATGCGAGAAAGGAGCCACTGGTCAGATTTGGCCCAGGCTCTACACTTCAAGGATTACAGCTAATGCACACGGGGTGAGCAAACTAAGCACTCAGTCAAAGGCGCCCTGCAAATGATTCACTTTAATAACAATAAATGTCACTTTTCACATACAGCTGGTTGCTTTTTAACCTGGCGTTCAGGTACACAACCAGCTCCATCATGAACGCAACTGTTCATGTACTTGTCTATGTACTTTGTGTCTTACTTAAGAATACCTCTAAAGGGTCAGAGAGGTCAGGCTGTATCTTCTAGTCTACATACGGGATGTAAACAATGGTGGTGTAGTGCAGCGTATACGCAGGTATACAGAGTATACCCACTTATTCTTCAGTCTCCATAGGGTATACCCACTTCTTAATCTCCTCTGATTCACACCATTGATTGATTGACAATATTCAGTAGTAGTTCAGTGTCTTGCCAAAGGACACTTTGAAATGTGGATCCCCTGGCCTCTACTGCTAAGTCTCTACTGCTAAGTCACAGCTGCCACCAAATAAAACGTATCTGTCGCCAGCCTTTTAGATAGGCATGTTTGTTGCTGTGCAGTGGTAATAACACATTATAAAGAAGTGGAAAAATGCAGACTTGGTCTATCAGCTTGTCTTCAAAACGTTCTGGTATAGAAGTCCCTGCTGCTGTTGTGCTGACCTGTTCCTCCCCTGCAGGGAATATGAGTCAGACGCCTTGTGCACGCAAACGAGGTAATAAAAAAAAGTATCTCCGGCCTATCATATCTGTGTCTTCAAACTTAAATAAAAAGGCTCTTAAGAGTATGAAGCTCTTCTATGTTTCATCTAATGGTATCTATCAATGTGAAGGGTGAAAAGGTGACAAAAATCTATATTTTCTTTACATTACAGTTTCACTTGAAGGGCGATTGATGTAAGCCAGAGGGTAAAGTTTTATAAAGGGATAAAAGGAGAGATGCAGGATGCTTTTTTTGTCATAAAAGCGTCAGTGTTAGGCTTCATAAAATACAACTTACTAAACAAACCTTGAGACCTTTAACATCACTTGCACTTTTTTTGCAGAACTTCTTTCACACATCTTCTGGTAATATGGCCTATCAAAGCTGTTTGAGAAAAGGACAGTCTGCCAGGTGACGTCTGCAGCCGCTGGAACAGATTAACGTTCGGCTGTGCAGCTGGGCTCTCTTTAAAATACCAGAGACGGACCAGAGGCAACAAAGTGGCGTGAGAGTGTGAAACAGGAAACATGACAGAGTGATAGACAGTGTCACACGGTGAGTAAGCCCTTGCCCGGAGAGACAGGCCTCACTTGCCAAGAACAAAACAAACCGCCATCAGGTATGATTCACCCAAGGCTGTTCTTCAGTTGTGTGTAATTTTGTGTTAATAACATATTGAAGTCTCTCAGTCTCTGACTTTTACTAAAAGTTTTGTTGTGCTGTTAAAAAGCGTTCACGTGACTCTGAAATAAATCTGCAAGTAGATAAACAATAGGCGTTGCTATGGCAATGTCTGACTACTGCACAGTCAATCATGAGTCATAGACTAACCTTCAACATGGACACACATGGACAAGAAAGATGTTTTATGAATATAAAGCTGGCATTAGATAAACTCAATGTTTTGAGTGAAGATGAATCTGATGGTGGGGAAGTTTCAGGACCAGTAAGGATTTAAAGGTGTTGTCATGGTTACATGATCAAACCTGAGGCTGCAACACTTGCCAAGTTTTAACAAAGCTGTATTTTCAACTAAAATAAAATGAAATTCAGAAACATGTTGATTTTTATATCAGTGAGTTTAAGCCGTGCAGCCTTTAGCAGAAGGGGCGTGGCATCAATTCCATTGTTTAACCAGCCAGCTCCCTTCTGTGCGTGTCTTGTCTAAAAAATATGCCCGTCAAGGAGGTTTTCTGGCTTTAATTCAGTACAACGGAAGGAGACAGAGAATCGCTGTCCATTTCATATACTGTCAGTGTGTCACTGCCTATATGTTCCTGTATTGCGTATATTGTGCATGAACACAACAACACGTGTGCTTTCACACAGGTGGAAGGATACAGTTTCAACAAAAAACAATGTTATACCTGAATGGTACAGGTAGAGTTCTATGGGTCACACTGTATGTGCGCCTACATTTTGTCTTTTACAACAGAACTCTACACCTTTAAATACCCTGAACGACAGAATAAGGTATGATGCTTAAAACTGACTTGCATTCAGGAAGTATTCCCGTCTGTACACTGAAAGCTCAAACTATCCACCGTCTGTCAGAGGAAAAGGGCAGCCTGACAGCGCCACAAACAGAGAGATAAACTCTTATCTTTTGTCATTATGTTTGTGTCAGTTGCACAGAGCAATTTATTATCATATAATTGATCATTAACCTGTTTATTCACCAGAGTTGATTCGCTATCTTACCTACTGCTGCCAGAAATTAAATATTTCTCTGAGGCGTTGGCCTGCAGAATCGTCTGTCAGCTGCCTTTAACTGGACGCCCTGGACTCCGTCTTAGACTGTGGATGTGCACGTAGGAAAGTTTTTGCTGACTCTGCAACTAGACTGCCAAGAAAGTGGTGTTTCCCAAAGTAAAGAAGCAGTGCTCCGCCATCAATAACCACCATCACTTCCTGTTCTGTAACACCAGGACGTGACATGACTTTAAACCTGTGGCAGGCTGATGGTAAGGTATGTGAGCTTCAGGGTAAAAAAAGGGAGGATTTCCTCCTCTGATTTATAATTTATTGACTTAGTGCAGTATGGATTGAAGCATTTTTGTTCCGGAAAGTTAAATCGTGCATGCCGAGTGTACTGCAACAAAGTTTAGGCTAAAAGTGAATGCTGGGTGAAGGGATTTGACCAGCACAGCACAAATGATTGAATGTCTCTTCCCTGAAGTATATCGCAAATTCAGTGCACAAACTTCATTACAGGCACTCAGCATCCCTTCTTACATGAACTAATAATCTCCCTGCAGGCTCCAAGAGATGGTAAAATTGCACTGATTCTTTGTAGAGATGTATGTATTAAGATTGTCCCAGCCTGTGAAATGAAAGATCTCCCCCCAGAGGCCTCTGCTGATTAAAACTCCTGTTGATTGTTTGTTAAACAGCTTCTTTTCGTTCTGGAAAAAACAAATACTAAATCTTTTGCAAATTGTGTTTGTTTTTCTGAAATGACTGGATTGGGAGATAAGCAGGGAAGAAGAAGACAAGCAGAGTATGACATTTATTGTTGGTGTTTTTTTCTTGTATTGCCAATGCCGCTGCTCAAGCAGTCCAAGACCAAACTACCAGGCTGCAGAGCTGATATGCTCTCTGAATGATTGATAGAGTTGGTGTGGAGAGCATCAGCTCCAGATTGGTATGGATGCAGAAGCAAATCTAGAGGAGCTGCGTTCCCAAGAGCAGCATGCAGAATCTCATTCTATTGCATTATCATGGACAGCGGCTTCATTTCCATAAAGCCTTTGAGAAGAAGTCAGGGCCTGTTTCCTCACTTATTATATTGAATCTGTAACCGGCCAAGACCTTATACAGTTTCCGGCAGCCTATTACTTATGCCACACCAGTAAAGTTTTACTTTAACCCTTTGAATATCTGTTGTTATATTTCCAACGAATAAAGAATTGATAATATTTGCCTGGGATTTTGTATACTTTAATTAATTAAAAGAATAATGATATTGATGTTTAATTAAATGCTTTGCCTAAGGGGAAATATCACTTTTCAAAAGATAAATGAAGCACCATACAAGCCGTAATATATCAAGAAATTTAATCATATCAGCATTTTTTTTACAAGTTTGGCCAAGTGCCTATTTCTCTGGAAATTATTCCTGTCCTGGGTTTGAATCTGACCTGTGGCTCCTTTCCCACATGTTGTTCCCCGCTCTCTTTCCCTGGTTTCTGACTCTATCAACTTTCACCCTGGACTGTTTGCCAGTCAATCCCAGGGCTGACAACCGGCCACACTCACATTCACACCTACGGGCAACTGAGAGTCACCAATTAACCCTAGAGCATGTCTTTGGACTGTAGGAGGAAGCCTGAGTACCTGGTGAAAACCCACACATGCACAGGGAGAACATGCAAACTCCACACAGAGAGGCTCATGTCCGACGGGGATTCAAACCAGGAACCTGGTGCCAGGAAACAGAGCTGACCACTGCACCACCGTGCAGCCCTGGTTGAACATTTCATATCTTAAATTCAAATGCAATTAGAGTGCCATGTTACATGAGCTGAAGTTATGTTTCGGACATTCATGACTACAGTCCAACCTAACTACTTACTGTGTATATAAAACATATATAATGAATTTTAACATTGATTTGGAAAAATAGTATTATAACAGAACTTATGAGGAAACCAAAGCAGAGTCATGGCTTTGAAATGGAAATTGGCAGATGATTTTTATAAAACAGCCATTGTGTCTTGATGAGTACTTTCCAAGCACAGTTTGAGTTTTGATTTTTGTGGTTTATCGCAATGCTCCACTGTTATTGTCAGGATGTTAAAAACTCGTCTGCTCCACATTTCTATGAGAATATTCTTCCTACTCAGACGTTTCTCTGCTCTATCCAATCTTTCCAATTGGCCTCTTTTCTAGTGCCATCGTGACAACCAAAAGACGAGAAAAAGCTATCATCAAAGACCGAAAACGATTCAACCTGTTTGTTTTCATCAGACATATATGTTTTTAATGACACCTACTTTGCAATCACACTGCTGCAATTGTTCTCACATTGACACCATGCTTATTCCACTTTTAACCTCTCATCCGTGCTGATGTAATCCTAATGGGTCATGCAGACACCCTTCAGAAGTAGTAAGATGCGATGAGATATATAATCCCCAAGGTAAAATGGTGATGAAAACTGCTGGGTTAACTACTATACATAACTACAAATGGTGCATGATAGCACAAATTGTCACAATGACAAATTGCATACAACAAAACAGAAAAATAATATATGTTATACAACAAAACCCCTGTGTGATCAGCAAGGTCGCCCATAAGGGGGGGAAATATGGGAAAGCTTTCTGGGGCCCAATCACATGGGGAGGGTATGGAGGTAGCAAACAGAAAACATGGTCCATCCTAATTTTGAGCTATACTCATCCTGACCTCTTAAAGCAACAAAAACACACATTTTATGTCTTCAGTCAAATGTCGCCTGTTTCAAAATGTAAACCCCTCCTCTTAAAATGATATGAGACTTTTTTTTTTTTGTGACGGCCCAGTTAACTTAACTGTTTTGTGAGTTATGTTGCCATTTGAGGACCTGCACAAAGTTAGGATGCCAGAAAAGAAAGAAGAAAGGAGGGAGCTGGATAGGACATTTGACCCCAACAAGAACTTGTTAACAAATTAATTTCAGTCAGCTCCAAAGGCTGACAGGAGCCAGGCAGAGGGAGCTAATGTTAGCCAGGAGGCTAGCGCTAACATTACTGATCGAATGTGCATACGTTGATTTAAATCATATCCTGGGAGGGCCCATTGACTGGACCGTTCAGGGGCCCAGCCATTTATGCGGGCTGGCCTGGTGACCAGAGGTAGAAATACATAGACATTAGTAAACTGAAGAATACAAATGCATGTGAAAGGTCTGAAAAAGTAAACCTGAATAAAATCAGAAGCATAATTCCATCCAAAGCACCAATCGGAACAAGTAACAAATACTTGTGAAGACCAAAATGTGGCAAGGGAGAAAAATATTACACAGGAAAGGTCCAGAGAGTCGGTCTGCTTATTGACAACAGGAATACAAAATTATAGGCTGGTTCATTTGTGAGGCAAGGCTGTCAACAAAGCAAAATTTAAGCAATAAACTTAACAATCACAAAATCATTAAATGCTGTGAAAATGGAAGCATTCAAACAGAAAAACATCCAAAGAATGTAAAATTCTGCTGAAGATGGAGCCTCATGGAGTGACCTGGCATTAGACACACCAGTTTGGGGCACAGGCCAATGCAACATTTGCCCTTTCCATTTTCCATTCACAGGAATCTGTCAGCCTGTCAACAATGCATCCTGGAAACACAAACCCTGCCGAGCCCGAGATCAGCAGCACACCCGGGACGAACCTCGAGCCAAAATGTCAAAGTGATCAACAAGAGATGAAAAGAAAATAAGGATTTAATTACAATGTTGTTGTTTTTTAAAGGTTTATTTTGGGGCTTTGTATGCCTTTATTTAGAGACAGGACAGTGGATAGAGTCAGAAATCTTATGCTCCAAAATCATTTCTAAACCACAACTCTTAAATGTTAAATGCCACACAAGGAAGTGGTTTCATTCTTCAGTCTAAAAGTATGTAGCTTGGTTTTATTTCACTTAAATCTGCTCTCTTCCAATGAAAATAAAGACTACAGAAGGCAGAACCTTAATGGAGTTTTATCGTGGAGACATTTCCATTGTGTTGCCTGTTCGATCATGCCATTGGATAACATGGAGGGAGTGGAGCCAGCAGTGTAAGCTCTATAAATAATTCACCTTGGAGATCGGACTGTTAATTCCTTCAACTCCACAGTTCAGTAACCAGGACAAGTGTCTGTGAATGTTTTTCCAGGGCAGATAAAAAAAGCTAAATAAGCTTCCTGGATTTTGTTGAGTCGCAGTTAATAGCATTACCAATATTCACCTAATTCGGAAATACATTTAAATGAATGTCACAATGCATTGTTTGATCCCCAGTAAACCAGAGACACTCGTGTTGTTTTCTTCTTCGCTATAAGTGGAAGGTGTAAAGAGGCTTACCCATGGCAAAAAATAACGGCTTATTAATGCGGAACATCCTGAAAAGTTCCCTGTGCTTCTTCTTTCAGTCAGTAAGTGAAATGAGAGAGAGAATTACTGCAGGTTTTCTTTTTATTGTTGGTCTCTCCTGACCTGGAATAGAGTCAAAGTCAGAGTCTGTAGGTGTGATTAATTCCACTCTGTGATGAACAATCTCCACAGACCCAGCGGGGGTCGATGGCTGGCCTATGAAGGTATCACAAGCTGTCCAACTTCCCAGAGGGAAAACAGGGCAGAGCAGACAAATCTCCTCTTTCCTGCTTCATTTCTTTATTGGTCAGAACTTGGCACCAGGTAAGTGTTCTTCCCTCTGTTTATCACTTCAAGGCTGAGGGGCCGAATCAATAAATCCTCCTGAGTGTATTATAAGGGTGACGCTCCTTCTTTTTTTTTTTTTCAGGAAACACCACGGCAGTTTTGTTGTGACACATATCTCGTAGTTTTATTCGCCGGATGTGATAGGCGACATGCCAAATGGGGCAGAGAAACGGGTCAGCAGCAGGTGCGGCTCAGGATGGAAATGTTCCAAACTGCCGAGCCGCTCGCCATGCATCACAGGCTTTAATGGAGCGCAAAATGAATGGGCATGATGTTATTAAAATATGTGTTTTCACGCCTGTTGTGGCTAACATGGGATCATATTAAATCAATATGAGGCAGCTGACAGCTATAGGGCAGTGAATGGATGGATACACACGCAGAGCCCCAAATGGCCCTTTTGTTCCAGCCTTTCAATGCAGACACTCCACACAGCACATCTGATATTAAGACTTTTACAAACAATGATAGCAACAATAATTCATTTAAGGTTTCCGGAGTGGGAGTGCAAAACAACTTGTCATATTTATCATTTTATTAATGTCCACTTTTAACTTTAAGATGAGGCTATTTTCCAAATTGTCAACTGTGAAAGCTTTACAAACAATGACTAGTCAGCCATTTCAGAGGCTCTACACTGTGATAGCAAGCAAGTATCTGCTTTTTTAGTCTGCCATTTGGAGCTGTGCAGAGAGCATACATCTACAGTCAAGTCAGAAGACTTGCTGCAAGAGCAGCTTCCTGGTGTGAAGACATATTTTATTAATCCCCGAGGGGAAATTCAATTTATGCACTCTGTTTTCGATCATGCTACATAACCAGGATTACACACACACACTTAAACAGGAACCTATGGAAAGGCACTAATGCAGAGTGAAGGTTTGCACACAAAAGAGCACCAGAGCAGTTTGGGGTCTAGTGCTTTACTCAAGGGCACCTCAGCAGTGCTTGTGAAGTGAGCGGGCACGAAACCAAACCAAAAACCAAGAAGTCCATACTTTCATCTAACTGGGACTTGAACCGGTAAACTCCCGTTTCCCAGCCCAAGTCCCTACAGAAAGTTTGAACAAGATGGAAAACAAGAAATGAGGTTGTGGTCTATAAAACAGAAAAAAACATGAGCTGCAAGACAGCAAAAACATTCTTTTGGAAACTGCAAATTTTCTTTGGGTGATCCTTTTACTTATCACATGCAGTCATTTAATCCATTGTTTGTTGAAGAGCAATAAATACAGAAAGAAAGCCCCTTAAATAAAGAGTTTTTGGGGGGATTCCTTTAGACACAAATACATATTTTAAAAACAATGTCTGACTCCATCTCATGTCCTTGAAACAAATTCAATGATTAAACCCCATTTTTGAGGATTAAAATACTACAGTGTCGGTGTCTAGGTAACGAATATTGATTGGAGAAAATATCAGGCTTGGTCTACAGGTACAAAACAATGTGAGGTTTGACTTTTCATTGGGTTGTTTTTTGGAAGAAAAACATTCATATCAAGGACTTTTTAACAGCAGTAACTTTCTCAAAAGAGACTCCTTTTCTCTGAAAAATAAATAGTAATCTATTCAGTACTTGATATTCTTGCAGCTATGTGCCCTCATTATTATTTCTGCTGGAACCATGTTTCATTACATGTACATGTACACTGCACTATTCGCTAGTTTTTTTTTGCACTGAATGTGATGATGGCAACTTGTTTTTCACATCTGTATTCCCATACATACAGATGAGCTCCAACGAGACGTGCTACCTAAGTTGAAATGACAAATAGCAGCCTCTCGGATTGAATCGATATTGCAAGAGCGCTCCTTCCAGGTAATATGATTTCAAGCATCTGGGAGCATCATCTTCTTCAGAGCATAGGATCAGGTCATCAGCCGGGATGCATGCAGTGAAGTACTGAAGGTTTGAAGCAGTGAGGATTCACAGCCACATCATTTCTTTTTCTTTTTTTTGTGGTCATTCGTCCACCTAAGTCTGCATTGCAACCACTGCATCCAATGTGACAAACACTTTGTGTTGATTTACCTTTAAGCTTGTGCTTTGTTGCACTACATGACTCATTTATAGAATTCTGTTTGCAATTTTTCACAGGCTATGGCCTTTTGCTCTGGAAATATTTCTTAGGTAAGTGGTTTTAAAAAGATATGTGGCATCAATTGAACATATTTCCTGAAAAAAATGTTGCATTTTGCTGCACTTGTGTCTAATGGCGCGCTTTGCTTTTCAGTTTCCAGCGCTATGAAGTCTTGTTGCTGCAGAAATAATTCTTAGGGAAGTGTTCAATCGGAGAATCACATCCATTTATGTAGACTTATGTGAGCATATTTAATGAAAAAATAAAAATATCCAGAATGATAAAATTACATAAATGACATAAATTGAATAAACACAAGATAAACATGTTTTTAAAAAGGGCTTTATGTCCTGTAGATGCCCTTTTGCTGTGTGAGCAGGACATCTAAAAATAGCCCCTGCTCCCTGCTTTGTTAACATTATTAAAGGGGGATGAGCTGGTCCGATTGCATGAAGCAAAGAGGTGATTGGATGATGAATATCTGGGTAAATCAATACCGCTGTCATAGCATCACTTAGAAGTAATCATTGTGGTCACTGAGAAGAGGCAAGACCAATCATGACCATTTTCGCTGGGGATTTTTGGCCTCTTATCCAACCTGTATGGTTCAATAAGGGAAATAGATACCACAATGGGTTGGGATTTTTTTTTGTGATTAAGAAACAAAGAGAGGGAGTCATAATAGATGGTTTTGGATCTTAGACTGGATAGAGAGGAAAGGAGAAGACCAGTCTATTTTGAGTTTTCACATAATATGCTTTATTATTGGTATCTATGTAGTCTTTGTGGTTATAAATGTATTTGTCACAAACAAAAAAGTCAATTTTTGACCAGAGAGTGTACTGCCCCTCTATTTTCCTTAGAAAATTGCATACAACTGCTCTCCTGAGTTTCGCTGTTGGCTCTAAACTCTTAACATTATTTTTTGCCAAACATGATCACTACTAACTCATAGATCGGCTTCTTCTGGAATAATAACCGGTCTTTTAATCTCTCTGTGGCAATTTCCTATGCAGTACCGCAAGGCTCTGTACATGTTCCTATTTTATGTCCCTCTATATGTTTTGTTTGGGTCTTTTGGGTCCATGGCTATGCAAATGACACCCGGCTGTACCTCACAAAAGAACCTTGTGATCCATGCTGATGTATCTCCTCTCTGAGCTGTATGAAGAAAGTAGAACTATAGCTAAATTAGCTAGAGCTGAATTAGAAGAGTATTTTATCAGTGAGTAGCACACTTTTGTCCGATCACTTTGGAAGACTCACCTGCCAACAGACTGGCATTTCCAACCCTACACTCAAATAATTTGACAAAAAATAAATAATGAACTCTTGGAAAAGGTTTGCATCCGGCTTGAGATTGTGATCGTGTTTATATTGTGAAACTTCTCATATAATTAACACTGGAGACACTTGAGTTAGGAGGGATTATCTTATTTAGTGCTTTAAGAAATACTCTCACATGCTCTGTTGAACACAGCAGTCAGAACAATTGAATGCTATTCTATTCGGTTGTCTTCCATTTTCCAATTTGCATACAGACACACAGACAGATAATTTAATGCTGCAATCACGTCTTTAAAATAATGCGCTGTACTGGAATGCACTGAAGCGAAAGCTCAAATCCATTCTGTCACAAAGAGTGTCTATGGTCGGCCATATCATAATAAAATATGAATATGGAACACACTGATAGCAGATGACCTGCCTTCCCCTCAAATGCAATTTCCAGATACTCCTTATACTCTGATCTGCCACTAACAGAGTGTGTCGAGAGAGAGGGAGAGTGGGATTGGTTTCTGCTGTGGCCTTAATTTGATGGACATTTGCGTGATGCAAAACAGGCACGGTGCCATCAAATCCTCAAGGCCACCTCTTAGAGGCCAACAGCTGTTGGATAGATTGCAATCTGATAATAATTTGATTATAAAACAGAACGTTGTCTGGCCAAGGTTATACACCCAACCAAATTAGCATCACTGTGTAGTGTCACAACCTTTGCTAGCTAAAAAAAGACAGAAAAATATGTTTTTTAAAGGGTCAGTATGCTTCAACTGTAATACAAGAAACATATTTTCTCCCTTACCTCAAGCGATGCGGATGTGGATATGCCCAGTTGGGTTTTTTTCTCAGACTTTGTGTTGACATCTAATTGATTAACTCCAAAGCTTATGTGATATGTTTTAAATATTCTTTATTTCTCCATTTAAAGACTAATGGGAAAAGTTCATATCTTTGGTTTTGGTTGCAGTTTCATTTTAAATTTAGTGATGATGCCCACTTGACTGTCATCAATCTGTCCATCCATTAAAAACTTGTTTGTGAAATGGAAATATATAATAATATGAGCAATATTTAAAAGCAAGTATAAGCGAAAAGAAGATTGAACATGATATAACTTTATAAAGCATTCACCTTTGACACACACTTGTCTCAGGAACCCATGATGGTTTTAAAGTTTAATCAAAAACAATGTTATCAAAACAATGTAAACATGAAATCCATTTAGTATTTTGCAAACTTATTTTACAGTGACAGGGCTGCCTGTCTACCTGACCTTCAGCCTGATCCATGGGGTGATGCTTGACTGCCTTACCCTTTTGGATAAGTTGTCCTGTCCAGATTGTTTCTCCAGTTCTGACCTTTGCTTGTCGCATGATTTTGTAAGCTCATGTGTCTTCAACACACACTTTAACCCTGCCTGTCAGTCAGCAATGTCTGCATTTGGTTCCTTTCAAAGTTGCTTCCTGCCTTTGTGTGTTTTCCCGCCTTTATGATTGTGTGCCCCACCCTGATTGTCTTCACCTGTCACTTTAGTCCCACCTGTGTCTGATTACCTCAGTATGTATCCCTACTCACTATATACTGAGTTATATGTAGTGGACTATAAAGTGCACTCACTCAGAAAAATTAAAAAACATTTCGGACACTACTCGCTCACTCGCCGGCAGCTGACAGTGACGCCACTGGTGTCGCGCAACTAAAATGTGCAGCTAACAACGGCTGAGGATCAATAATAACAGCATGAATTTCAGTGATAACTTAATTATAATTGAGTGTATTTTCACAAAACATTTACAAATAATAAATAAATATAAAATATTCAATTTTAGAAATAATGAAACATATTTTCGTACCAAAACTCATTTAAATATGCTCAAGGACTCTGATATCGTGTCCGTCATCATCATTAGGACAAACTACCGTTACTAACGTTGACGATCTTTTACTGTTTATAAAAACAGATCAAATATTTCAGTAAAAACGCTCCAAAGATTAACTTTATCTTGTTTCTATTTTCACGCTGGTCGCTCTCATCAGTCTGAGAGCCGCCGAGTCAAACACCTCTCTCCGCTTGTAAAAATCTTTAAACCGCAATGCATGATGGTAGATATTGCTCGGATAGTGACCAACGGCTGTACACTACTTTTAACAATGCATTCTGGGATACAATGAGTGGACTATATAGGGTACTTCTCACTTCTCTTATTTGCTATCTCCTCGGTCCTCGCTCCTCGGCCGAACCGGAAGTAGTTTTAGACCCGCCATGTTAAGGATCGTCCCAAAGCTCTTACACTGAGAGGAGGAGAGAGGATCGAGGAGAGAGGAGGGAGATCCGAGGAGCGATGACCGAGGAGACACGAGAGCTGGCTTTACGGAAGTCTTTTTACTGACAGACACGCCCCCTTATCGAATATCACTCATTGATTGGACGCTGCAGCGGATCAGACTTCAACGAAACTTATCAACATGAGCGGAGTTTAATACCGGAGAAAAGACGGACATTAAAAAGACGCTAAACGGAGTGACGGACATTTAAACAGATTATAAACATCTGTCAGTTTGTAAAAAGTCTGTGATGAGCTGGGATTAAAAAGTGTCTGACATGAAGACTAACAACCAAATATGAAGCATCAGTTCTATAAATCAATCAGAGTGTAGGCCCATCACTCCCCACACTCAAACAAACAGTGTGTTAATATGAAGTGTTCAGAAATGATTCCTTCATGTTCATGATCCCTCAGACTGTTTGAATGTGTGATGATGATGAGAATGACAGTCTGATGCAGAGGGAGTCTGTCACTCACAAACACCTTTTACATTCACACTTATTTACCTTCACAAAGTTTCTATCATTTTCAACCTCATCAATCTTTCTCACATCAATATCTGTGTTTATAAAATACACACTTCATCATCCAATTATAAGTCCAAACTAATACAAATAATAAATTCATCAATTCAGTATGAAATCTTTTAGTCAGTAAAAATTGTCCTTTTAGATATATGTACTTTATTGATCCCAAACTGGGAAATTGTGAAATCTTTTGGTTATGAGCAGGCTGCAGGTTGTTCTTCATGTGGTAAAGTACACAGACTGAACACTGTTACTGTGTGTATTTGTTTAGAAATAATACAGTGTGTGTTTGTGCGGACATAAACAGCTGTTAAAGCCGACTGACAGCTGAACGTGATCAGCTGATGACATCATCACAAACAAACGTCGCTTCACGTGACGCTGTAGAGGAAAGGAAGTCTCATGTCTCTTCAAACAGATCTCCTCGTTCCTCTCTCCTCTGCTTCGTTTCCTCCATGCATCTCTGGTGGGAGGGACTAAGACGCAAGTGGAGGAGACAACTCGGAGGACACTCGATGCAAATAAGAGAAGTGAGAAGCACCCTATATAGTGTATGATCATGCTCACTCAGAATTCAAACACCACTACAAAATGCCGTATTCTCTATATAGTGAATAGGGAGTGATTTCGGACATGGCCTCAGTCTTTGGGTTCCTTCGCTTGTGTGTCCAATGATTACGTCTTATTGTGCTGCGGTAATGTCAGTCTTACGTCTAACCGTCGTGTATTGACAGCTGATCTCCTCATGGTTACAACTTTCAGTTGGACTTTGTTTAATGGACTTCGTGTTATGGCTGGGTCTCACAGTTTGGACCACTGGAGCAGGAGACAGACAGCAAAAAGCTGTTGTAGGTGTTTAATAAAAATATCAGGCAAAAACATTAACAACAACAAAAAGGAAAAAAGGGGAAAAAACAAAAGAGCCAGGTGTTGGTGGCTGAAGGCTGCCTTGTTACTGAAGGTTGAGCAGCAACTAAGCAGGTGAGTCTCTGAGAAAAACTGTAGAAATTCCAGACAAAAATAAGGCACAGGAAGTCTGGAGAGGGAGCTGGTCAAACCACACTGCAAAAGTCCCCAAAACAAAAGCAGTTAGGAACCGCAAAACCAAACATCAAATAGACACCGAACAAGACATAATTATCTGGCAGAGTTGTGGAGTCTTGACCAGTCTTTTATGGAGCAGCTGATTACTGGGTGATTGAGAACAGGTGTGCCTCTGCTGCAGCTCCAGAGGAGAGAGAGTGAATATATAATGAAAGCATGAAATTGAATGGTACAAGAAGTGATGGTAATGCTGTTTGTCTCTCTACATCATGTATACCATACATAAAGCTAGACTCAAAAAAACTCACTCATAGAAGGCTCAAAATGACCCTGAAAGGTAATTACCCAGTGACATTTCTACAGTCATGAGACACACAAGGATGACACAAGGATGCATCAGAGCTCTAAGTAAATGACACCAAAGATACAACTGAAGTTAACACTGAATCAAACATTCCTGCCATGTTGAAACCTCAAGGCTATGAATTTTACCATCGTTACGATGTTATTTCTTTTGAGCAACCTGCAGCGAAAATTCCAAAAAACTTCACTAGGTCTTTATTAAAGAGGGCATAATGTGTTTTACTTTATGTGCTGCTTTACTTTTCTTTGCTGTGATTCACTTAAATAGCTTCCCAATTTACCTTATAGTGCAGATGTTTCGAACAAGGACACTTCCACAGAGAAAGAATCTGTTTGAATTGAGAGGTCATGTAACCTTGTCTTTGTAAGAAATCAGAGGTATCCTCAGCCTTGCTCACATTATTTGTGTGTGTTGTACGCTGAATTGAAAGCATTCTAGTGACCACATTCTTTTGTCCGCTAAAAAAAAGATGGCATTGAGGCCTTGATTGGGTGCCATGACATTTAAGATGGGAGAGAATGGCATTTCCTGTCAGACACCCTATACAGACGTATACATCCTTTGAACATCTCATACTCTCTCCACTGCTTATCATAGGTCTAAATACGGTAAAGCTAATGGCAAATACATGATAGATGTATGCAGCTACATGTAGCCATGGTGCAAAAGTGACCGTGTTAAGAGGATACAAGCTTTGCATATGAGATCAATAAGGGTGAATATATTTGAATCACCCATTGGGAAAACCAGTATCTGACAACTGAGGGTTAGAGTATCATACTGATAACACCACAGTCTTCTTTAAACCATTGATGCATGCTTCTTATGGCGAAAAAATATGCTATATATTCAGAAATCTGCTCTGTGCAGGTTTATCAGAACTGAAATACCCCTTGAATGCCCATAAAATCACAAATCTCAGGAGCTAGAGTGCAACAGACGGGAGAACATTTCTTTAATTTTTTTATTTTTTTATTTTTTTTTTTATATGCATGGTCAGGACATTTCAACATCTTTGCTGCAAAGTTGTCCTAAACACACTTCATTGGACAACTTTGCAACACTGATGTTGCAGTGTCCTAACCATGCATATGGAAAAGACGAGAATCCTGTGGTACACAATATCTCATTTGTATTCACACGCAGGTGACAGGGGCTCAAAAGAATGTTCAAATGCAATCGCTGTGCATTTCAGTAGTTTAGTTAGCGTGATAGAAAAGGTGTTCTTCTACAGTGACTGCCATAGCTTTAAGGTTAATATTCAAAATCAGTGATATATGACTAAGACATACAAACAGCCCATGCACACATTATTATAACAGCTTTGGGGTGTACAGAAATACATAATGAAGGAAGAGAAAACACTCTAGTGTCATGAATGAGATGGTGCAATGTCATCCCAAGAATAACAAGAGTGCGCCTTGAGCAGCTGAACCCTGGTAAGGTGCAATGTTATCTGTCAGCCCGAATCTTGTCAAGCTGAGCGTTGTATTAACACCAATTAAATGTGTTGTAATGTAACATCAAAACATCAAAACGTTAACTGATGAATTGATTTAATGTTAGATGCAAAAATAGCTGCAAGATATTATTAATTAGCTAAATCTGTTGCCTTCTCCTCTCAGCTTATTTCTAAGTCATACAGAGGATAAATTAGTTCCCTGATCACCGGAAAGTTTGGGGTGTCATCTTTCATACTGCAGCATAATCACCACCTAGTCTCAACAGACGGTTTTTACTCTTCTATCTGTGCATAGCTGTTAGCGCCAAAGGTATTGAATTAGGTGCTTTTTGCAATAGGGTTTATCTTATAAGCGTAGAAAGTTTTCCCCCAATAAATGCATAATGGCTCATTTCAATTTGCACAAACAACACTTGCACACAGAGACAGTGTCTGCTCTGCAGCGCAGTTAGAGGAGAATTTAACCCTTGGTGCATGCTCTGTGAATTAGACAGTGTCTTTTTATCTCACTTGCACGGTTTTATCGGGCGCAAAAGCTGCGCAATCCTTTCACGCTCTGAGTGTTTAATCTAGTTATTAATCTACTTGTAACACTTATGCAAAGAGTCATCATCATTTCAGCCCAGACTACTCTTTACTCTCAGCTGTGTAGAACATCTCATTTGTGTTACATGAACAAAATGTTGCCAGTGAACACTAAACATTTTTACTCTTTAGTCTGTTCACAACAAGTAAGTTTGATTGCATTTGTAAAATAGATGCTCTGTAGAACAGAGTGCAGCTGAACTGTCCGGTGATTGATGCTTTTTCAGTTGCTCTGATGTCACCACATGTCTTCTGGTGCTGCCTCCACCACAGCTCTGTACGTCCCCGTTTTAAAAATCCATTACCTAAACATTGCACCGAGGCAGGTCACCTCCTTTATTGGCTACACTGAAAATCTGATTTACTACGCCGCACTGCCTGTCACTTTCTGGCATCATGTTATTGAAAGTCCATTTAGGTCCAATGTCCTCCAAAATCTGGACTCATGTATGGATAACATTTACATGTTTTTAATAGCCTGCCATTCATCTCTGCAGGAGGAAAGTGACTGTGCTCCAGAGCCTTTGAGACTGCAAGAGTAAATCATTTGTGTTTAGTTATAATTTTATTTTGTGTGCTTGTGTGGAGATTGTAGGCTGAGAGCAAAAGAGCATGCTTCTCTGAGAATAAGAATCAATAACCATCATGCAACCGGAAACACACATACACTACTCAAAAGTCAACATTAGACAAAAATAGGAACATCAGCTCTAGTGGTTTCAGATATAGGGCACCAATTACCTTACAGCTACACCCAAAGAAGTGCCGAGTGGTGACTTGAACCAAAGCAGGCAGTGTTCACCATGCCGTTGGTGCTGGTGAGATCTATGGGGGGTTAATTGAACATGTTCTCCTACCGGCAGACGTGGAGTTGAGATGATGGTTGTAGTTTTCAGAGATGCTGTAATGACAAACTGCTGATCCTGAGGGACAGCAGAGTGCTTTCTCATCGAAATGAGACTTAACAGATGCAATCTTTAACCTCTCCAGCGGCTCATAGATTCATCAGAACCACCTTGATCATGTCACATTTGATTTAGTTATTTAAAGATTTGAAATGTGGTTTTATTCCTGATAGGGAACATAACTGTCCGTGTTAAAGCTTAGGATAGAATAGGAGCAGCTACTGTAATGGTGTTTCCAAGCAACAATTAGCACTGAGGCTAACATTTGTTAGCATTCTACTGTAGACAGAAAAGAAGCGTTCAAATCTGAATAACAGACAGCGATTGTTGTTTTCTTATCAGGAATTTTAGTTTCATCATTTCACACCAGACTAAATGGAAATGGTAAATTGACTTCAACTTGTATACCACTTTTTTAGTCTTCTCCTACTTAAAGTGCTTTTACACCGCAGGTCACACCTACACACCACTTTCACCGACTGCATTCATACACAGCCGACAAAGCAGCAGGAGCAACATGTGGCTGACCCCAACCCTCCGGTTGAGAGACGACCGACTCTACCACTGAGCCACAGCTGTCCCTACCTCTCTTCTAGTTCTCTGCTGTATATGAAAATCACATTTCTGTTAATTGTACAAAATGTTGCCAGAAACACAAAACGTTTTATAATTATTCCATAAAGAACAAAGAAGTTTGAATTCCGTTCATAAAAAAGATGCTCGGGTGGGCAGGTGACCTATCTGTAAGGTCCCACTCCATGTACGGAGGTTAAAGTCTTCCAAGCAGGCGGCCTGGGTTCAAGTCTGGCCTGTGGCTCCTTTCCTGCATGTCATTCCCCATCTCTCTCTCTGGTCTCCTACTATATTCACTGTCCTATCCAGTAAAGGCAAAAAAGACCAAAAATATACATGTATCTTTAAAAAAAACATGCTCAGTAGAAGAGAGTGCAGCTGAACTGTCCAGTGATTGATGCTTCTTCAGTTGCTCTGATGTCACCACATGTCTCCTCGTCCTGCCTCCACCACTCCTCAAAGCATTACCAGAGATGATTAAAGTCAGTCTCTGTTTTGTTTTCATCTTTTTACAGGACCATATCATGTGAGCTGTTGTGATGCACCCTCTGGCACACAATATAATCTTAACAGCATCCTGCAGGGTCTTAATCGCCTTTATTTTATCCTGTACAGTGTGGTTTGATTTAAATGACAGACAAGAACATCTGAGAAGTATTTCCTGAACGAAACCCAATAATTAAAGTGATTTCGATTTTTTTTTTAACTCCTACAGTCCAAGCCTGGCAGAAGGAAGACTGCTTACGATGCTGCATGGAGATTCTGTATATCTCAATATGATGCATTGGTCCATTAAATGTGTTGCCTAATTATCCAATCATACACACTAACCATGATGAAATGTCCTTTCCAAGAACACAAGTTACGCTTGTTGTTGTGATATTCAAGTGGAAACCAATACGATCATTGTTATGGAGCTCAGACAAACCCAAGTCTATGAGAAGAAGTGTAGTTTCCCCTTCTTTTAAAGGTGCTCCTTTCTAAATATTCCAACCTAAGTAACACATGTCTGAAATGATTCAGCATAAACTGTAAATATCCCTGAAGGAAGAGATATTTCGGTATGTGTCTGGTTATCGCCTTGTTCAAGGACACTTTGATGCAGCTTGACATATTCGTCATTACTGTACGGGGATTCAAACTGTGACCCTCCTTGGCAGACTCTCCGCCACCTGCTGCCTGTGCCCTCCAAACAGCCCAAACTGTTCAAACCTGAGACATGAGAGTTTTAGGTTGATGAACTGCAGGAGGGGTTACTGCTACCGATGATTCAGGATGACCAGAACTGTCATACGTAATGGATGGTGTTTACATTTAAGGTCAGTGTTAGGTTTTGTCCCGTCACAATAAGAGAAAATGGGAAAAGTTGCATCAACGCTTTCTTATTTTTGAAGTGCAAACCTGAAAGAAGCCAATAACCATGATAAGTTAAAAGTGACGTTTGCAGGATTAGCCTTGGATGAGTTTCATGCCGCTTACTATATTGACAATTTCCCCAAAATGATCCAAAAATTACTAATGAGATGTTAATAAATTGTTCGATTGGATTCAATGGGAAAACATTGAATTGTAAAACTATAGGGTAAGCTCATGATGACGATGAGAGAAGAAAAAGACAACTCCAAGGGTGTAGAGTTTGTAGAACTGGGGGGGACACATAAGCATCAAATTATTTTATTATTTCAATGGCTTTGTGCAAATTTAAGGTGAATAAGGTGAAGGCAAATTTAAGAGGGGAGGGACAAGTATAATTTATTAATTCAAATTAGACATGGCTGGTACTGTCTGCAGGAAGATTCAATTATACAAGATAGAATCATTTTCATCCCTGAGTAGCGGCATGGTGTGCTAATTACATGCTAACACACTGAGGTGATTCAGGGAGCACAGAGTGTCATTTCAAGTGTCCCTCTGTAACCACACACATCACTGCACTGAATATAAATTCAATAATATGAAAGGGTGTTGCTTCCTCAACCAAAGGGAGCAAGAGTGAGAGACAGAATACATGAATATGGACACAAGTTCAGAGCGAAACAAAGACTGGTCATGTCATCGTCAATTTAAATTACCCTCAGGTGTATAAGTGAAGTATATGAACTTAACTGCAGACTATAGTCTTTGCTAACATTGACAGAGTGACAGCAATCATGTCCCCAAGCTGACTATAAAAACTTGACTGAAACCATCAAAGCTGAAACTCAGGACTGAACTCCAGCTTTAGAGCATTTGTCACAGATTTGAGTCCAGGTACGGGTTCCAGAAGGACCTAAATAATTGTTTGTCTGAGCTCCTTTTGAAGAACTTTGCCTGCAATGATACACAGCAGACTTGAGAAAATTCTGAATCATGACAGAGGACTTTACTTAACAATGTTTAGCTGACTTTTCAATGTACTGAAGCTTTAGATGAGTCAGATTCTAGTTACACAACGTTTTAGTCACCACCGATCCTAAAGTAAAATAGCTGCTCTCACTCACTTATACTTCAAGTATGTTCAAAATCCATCCATCCACTATCATACCGCTTTTTCCTTTGGGGTCGCGGGGTCTGGAGCCGATCCAAGCTGTCATCGGGCGAGAGGCGGGGTACACCCTGGACTGTTCACCAGTCAACCACAGGGCTGACATGTAGAGCCAGTAAACCAGCCACACACCATTTTTTCAGTCACCAACTTACCCAACAAGCATGTCTTTGGACTGTGGGAGGAAGCCCACACATGCACAGGGAGAACATGCCAACTCCACACAGAGAGGCCCTGTCCGACGGGGAACAAGGAACCTTCTCGCTGTGAGGCAACAGCGCTAACCACTGCACCACCGCGCAGCCCTTGTTCAAAATAATGTGTTTCAATTAATCAAGTAATCCATCAATCTTTATTTGTATCGCCGATTCATAATTTTTTTCATCTCGAAACCCTTACAAAAAGAGCTGGTCTAAGCCATACTCTTTGTTATATTGTATTTGTATTATAATATTTACAAAGACCCAACATTAATCCACCATGAGCACGGGACTAAGCAACATTCAGCAAAGTTACAGTTACTTTTCACAGGCAGAAACCTCGAAAAGATCCAGACTCATGTTGAACAGACATCTGCTGAGACTGTGTTGGAAAAAGGAATAGAGAGAGAGACGAATAGAGACAAACTAACAGAGCCACAACAACGTCAACAGCAGCAACAGCTAATACTGACTATGGTGACTATGACTGATACATTAAATGTATTATATCCAGTGGTGTAGTGGTGCCGAAAGAAGTTGGTATACTCTTAATTTCCCCCCCAAATGTTTTTTAAGCGACCTGTCCAGCAGAGGATAAACTGCCTCTGTTATAAACTGTGACAAGTAAGACAACTCTTGCATAGTCAGTATTCACTAGCCAATCAGGGACAGAGTAGAGAGGGTCATCTCTTCACCATCTTAGGGATGAAAATGGAGCATCCTACTGAATATTGTCAGTCAATCAATGGAATCAGAGGGGATTTAGAAATGGGTATTCTCTATAGACTGTAAAATAAGTGGGTATACTCCGTATCTGCGTGTACACTGCACTACACCACTGATGATATCATGATTATCCCCATAAGGCACAGCGACAGTATGCCACAGGACCTTAAGAATGAGTGGAATTGCAGAAGCTATGCTAAGGCTCTTGTCTTTTCACTTTTCATATCATGCTTTTATGTTGTATAATACCAAAATGATCTACAGTTAAAATAATGGTCATTGTCATGGACTTGAACAGAACAACTCAAAACATTTCACACATTTGGACCGTGTCCTGATATGACAGTAGAGGGGCACACAAAGTATCATAATTAGAATCTTAGGACCAAAAGTGAGAAAAGGTTAATGGTGGTTAAATTGAATACACTTTTTTTTAGAGAGTCCTTCCAGTCTTCAGACCTCTCAAAGCGTTTTGATCCAAGTGCCAGTTACAAATTGCTTTCCCAGCAGTGATCCCGTGAAGGTCTGGTCAGGTCAACTAAAAAGCAAAAAACATACTTCCCTTTAAACTAGAGTTATCTAACATCAGGCATAGTTTCATCTCTAGTCTTTCTCGAATACTTTTTGCCTCTACTTCATTATAGAGGTGATAAACTATTTTGGTACTCGTGATCATGGCACTGAAAATAACTTGAACAACAGTTAATCTTCCCAAAAACCTTGTTACCGGTGATAATTGCACTCAGTATGAAGAATTTCCATGGAGGCACTTACTTTTCTCTTTTCTGCCTTTATAATAAGTTTTGTTTTGCTTCAGATGGAGACTAACATCCTACTCTACATGCAGCTCAGTTTAAAGCTTGCATTATTAAGTGGTTGTTTTATTTCATCCCTGAGCATAAAGTTCAACTTTAAACCTAATGTGAGAAGTTTTGAACTTCTTATTAACCCGACTGAAATCAATGCTCTTGTCTCTATATGACCCACAACAGCAAAATGGACAAACAGGGATAAGATTGAGTGTTTAAAAATAGGTACTTTTAATGCTTCACTCACTGCCACTGGACCAATGTCGAACCAAATAATTAACAGCTCGCAGACCAGAACGACAAAAGTATTTGTTTCTTTGATAAGATTGAAGCTTTAAGTTTTTTTTTAAAGCTTAAAGGTGGAGATGTTTCATTAACATGTTAATTATATTCCAATGAACAGATGGTGCAAAGAGCAAACAACCTGTATAAATAAACACAGGATGACCACTGAACAGGTCACATTGTAGACATGTGTGTGGTTCTACATGTTAAACAGCAGAAGAGAATAATACATTATGTTTTCATTGGAGCTGAGAATATCGATGTAGAACATTGGTTCTCAACTCATCTAGCCTCAGGACCAAACCACCAACTCCTCCCTGAAAAATCGCGACCCAGATGTTTTTTAAATGTTTACCATTTTTGGTTAACCAATCAGATTGATTGATGAAAAATTGTGCAGTTTTTTGCAGTTTGCAGTTTCCGTCATCTGTTTTGTGCCTCAGACGCTGCAGAACTTCTGACAGAAGCAAAGAAACTGACCAAAACTAACACGTTTCTAAAAGCGCTTGACAGACTGTTTGAGACCAGGTTTTTGTTCCAGGCACACGCTTGCGCTCCAATGAAAACAGCTCCGCGACCCGCTTTTGGTTCCCGACCCATCAGTTGAGAACCACTGATGTAGAAGACCACAAAATCTTCTTTTATGTGTCTAAGAATTCCATCCATGGTCAATTTATCAAATGAGGTTTCCATGGTAGCTTGAGCTCCTGCTCCTTGGGATTCTGCAACTTTGTCAAAAAGAGCAACAAAAGAGCCGCTGAGTGGTTCATAGTGCAGCAAAATAAACGTGTATTATAATGATGTCAGTCAATAATGAGCTTTTTCCTCAGCTGGAGGAGTCGTGGAAGAATGATCAGTGTCACAGCTACTGTCACCACAGTGACAAATACATTGTTTTTCACTACGGTAAGGTGAGTATCTATTAAAGGAAATAATCCCAAAAATACCCATTTATATTGCAATCCCTATATAGGCAATGTAAATCAAGAGCAGAATCTCTCTTTCATACAAACAAACCTTCAGCTTCTGTATGAGACGAAACAGGATTTCAACTAACACTAATGTAAAAAGATCACCATTGGACACTACGAGAAACTTCACTTTGTTACTGAGTACGAAGACTTATACAATCTGCTGAGTGTGGGGGTCAAAGGTGACGGAAAACAGTGTATGTTTAACCATACCCCCTGATTTCTTCCCTACCTTATCCTGAAGTTTTTTGTAACATAATTAAATTGACGGTTTGACATTGACCAAACAGATGCTACAATGTGCATGTCAATAAGACACCAAAGGCATGTGACAGAGAGTATAAATTTACTTTTGGAAGTCAAAGTGACACTTTAATATAAATAATACTTGAGTGTACAAAAATGGACCATTAATAGATACAAAAAAAGGCATTAATTCCCTAAACTCGTAAGGTATTCGACCGAAACACTTTGATACATTTCCATTAATTAGTTCACATCATAACACTCTTTCTCTGACCTTAAACATACCTTAGTCACTCTGTGTAGATCTTGTTGAAGGGGAAAAATTTGCAGGCTGCAGGGTCCAGGACATTCCTGAATCATCCATATTAACAATGTTGTATGGTGTTAAAAAAAACAACTCCGGCCCGCGGTTGACATCAGACTGGCCCGCCGATCATTTCTATTTACAACTAAAAAACATTTATATACAGGGGAAAATTTGGCCCCCTGAACAATATAGTTGAATAGCCCTGGTCTACATTTTCAGCATGCTCACTTTGGTTGTGTCTCTGCAAACAGAGCGTTACTGAAGGGAACACCAATTGCAATAATTGCTACAGTAGGTCACAGAGCTTTAGCGGCAGTGGCCTTTAAAAGCGATGCAACATGCTCAAGTTGTCCTCAGTAATGAGTCTTTTATCGATCTCCACGCTGTGCACTCAAACTGCTGGCTGGAAAAGCCGAAAGCTTGCCCACTCATTAGAGAACAGGCTCCTCCGGACCCCTGCAATGTTAGGATGCAATTGCATGGAGGATCAGTTATTAGTCATCATTGTGATGCCAGCTCACTCGGTTCTATGGTGAAATCTCCTAGTAACTGAAACTTGAGCCAAAAAATCCCTGAATATCCATTTGTTTTTAGCACATTTTAATGATTGTTATTGGCTTTAACCAGAGTGGAATTCTCACCAGTGACATTTTACGTGAACGAGGAATTCATATTCAGCTATTCAAAAATGTAATAGATCTGTTGAAATAAAAGTGCAAGCCTGCAGAAGAATCTGAAGGACAGGGGGTAAAACTGAGATTTCAGCTTTTTATTGATGCTGAGGTCAAAGTGCAAGAACAGATGAAGAAGACCGAACTTGGAAAAGATTTTTTTTATTTCAAATGCTGGTAAGGTTTCTATAGAAATCCAAAAAACAAAAAAAAGGACACAACTTATTTTCAGAAACATAATTATTTGAGCCCTTTAATTTCCATCACAGAAACAGACAGCTCAAAGACCAGATCTTCTACCCACGAAGAAAAGACACAGAACCAACTTACAGCTCTTAAAGACGTCCAGACACGTGGAGATGTGTTGAGCTTAATAACTTGATTAACAAAATTAAATTAAAAAAAACAGCAACATATATATGGCATGTTCTTTCTTTTAGATTGCAAAAATTGTTTACACGGAGGTCAGCACAAACATTTTTATAACAAGTCAAAACTACAAGGAGACAAATCTATATCTACTGCAACAAATAAACCTACAATACTTTGAACGAGATAGTAAAGACGACTCTCTATCTGGATTAGGTGATTTGTGTTTATTTGAACCTGCTCGGACTGATAGATGAATGTGAATTACCACATTAACACCCGTACTGTCGTAGCTGTCAGTCACGTAAAAACATGTAACAGCAACTTTAAAAAAAACTTTACTTTCGCTGTCTTTTGGACCTCATTCTTCTTCTTTTGGAATAATCCAGCCACCCGGGTAATCCGTCTTCAACTCCCTTGGACTCCGGTCATTCAGACAAACTGGCTACACATATGCTGTAAGTGAATCTGAGATGGTGAGACTGGTCAGCAGCTATCTTAGAAACACTCTCCCAAAGATGAGGCACTTGGACTCAATCAAACCCTGTCCAGAAAATTAATTGATAAAAAATGTAAAGTCATTTAGTTTCTGTCCAAACAAACATTGTTTCGTTACAAACAAAAAGCTGTTATTTTTATGGCATCGTAATTCAGCAATTCGTGGTTTGTGACAGTGTTTCACAATTAACTCTTGGTGATGTTTGACACCTCTGAATGTTGACGCCCCTACATTTCTAACTCTGACATTTGAGTGTATACAAGGCTACACCTGTACCTGTACTTTTCCTATTAAAGTTCTTCATAATGGCTTTTCTTACCTATGCTGTAACTGCTTATGATGTACCATTAATCCTACACAGGAAGTGCTGAGTCATTTGTTCATAATAAAGAACAATAACTTGTGAAAAATCTACCACAGTTACAGAATGTGTTCTTGCGTACATGTGATTTAGAAAACACCGAATGCCAGCCCCACTCAGGCACTAACTCAGCATGGGAGACAACTGACTCTACTGAGATCTACAATGACAAGGCAGATCGTTTGTGAATTAGTTATAAAAACATACCAGTCTGCACAAATGTTGAAGTCAGTTCGGAGCACACTGTGTGCTGGCAGCTCAAATGACTTCAGAACGTTTCTTGGATTAGCTCTCGGGTTCAGTTGATTAGTCAAACAAACAGCTTACCATTTCCAAAGACGGCCATTCGAGTCCCGTGCGGAACAAAAAATCAAAGTCAGATTATTATAACTGATGTGACATATTATCCTTATTTTACATCCCATTGTAGAGCTTACATTGTTTTAAATTGAAGTTTATATTTCTGTCAACCGAACCAAGTAGTTTGGTGACTCAAAGGAAAAAAACATTATAAACATTTTTTTTTCCTACTTTTGTTTAAGTAGCAATGTCCTGGAGAACGTCAAAGGGCTTCAAAGAACATTGGTTGATACTGGGGTCCGGGGGGGGGGGGGGGGGGGGGGGGGGTTGTGATGCTCTGTCTGCTCTGAGGTTGTAAAGATTAGATCTGCATATATTAAATAAAATCTTGTTAAAACATTACTGGGAAATGTATAAAAAAAGGTATTTTGGTAGGAACAAGTGTGTAGGCATATTCTGACAGGAAAATGTATGCTATTAAAGTGTATGTTAATTTTTTAAAGCAATGTATCATATGTGTTTGTGTGGGTTTTGGAGGGGGTGAGGGCTCAGCTTTTCTAGATACAAGCGGGGGGCTCCAAGGAAAATAGGTTGGTGACCACTGTTCTAGAAGAAAGACCTAAGAACGTGTAATTGATGCCTCAAACACAAAATGCTGTCATGTTTACTGACACAACACGGCTTTCAAGTTGCAATCTTACACCTCCAACACGTCTCTTTGCAATATGTGCTGACTAACACATTTCTACATGTTGTGGATCTTCGACTATGTCCCAAACTGCCATGAGTTACACCGCTGTGAAATTGACAACTGACAGCAGATACGACTTCAACATTCAAAGGGTAGCGCTATAATGTAACGGGCTGTTGAATGAATATAGAGCTTTAATAATGTATGTGTTGAGTAAAAGGGGTGACGAAGGGTTTTAAACTTGGAGTTTTTCATTCATTTCTGCTTTGAGAAGTTTGATAATATCAGACTTACTATCGTCAGGTGGTCACACAATAAGCCGATAATCTAGCTCAGTTTTTGTTGCTGTAATTAAGGCAATTGTTGATTACTATAACAAATGTATAATGCATAAATATGTGAATAAAATACAAATATCTTGATTTTTGCAGAATTAGATGAGTCCACACAATGTGACTTTGTTCATGCATACCTCTCTCTACCATCACATATCTCAGTAAGCAGCTCTGTCAGTCAACGACAGATATTTTACCTCGAGCCATCAATGCCTCAATTAAGCCCACATGCTAACAACACTGTCTTACATGACCTTGCCATTGAGTGCAGCAAGGCCTGTATAGCTTCTTTCTAAAGGTGCCACAAATGGAGCTCTCACAACTTCTCCTGTTTCTCTTACATTTTGTCTTTTACTCTCCAGGATACAGAGTTTCCGCAGAGTTACACTATTTCCAGGGTCGGAAGTTTACTGTGCTGTCAGTTACACAAACTGAATGTTAACATCATGACCTGTGTCATATATTAGCCAACATCTTGTAAAATGCCAGTTACCAGTTGGCAGTGTGACATGAAAAACATAAATAAATCAATCAATACAAAGTAACTGTGAGACACAGAAGCTGTCCTCGTCTCTGTCTAAATTCAATCACACTGTTGGGTCGACACCACAGTGGGAACATTTATCTCACAAGTCTAGATCTATCATCTGTCATGGAAATGTAACTATTGGGAGTGTTTTGTTTATTTGTGCTATCACTAATGCCCTGTCCCTCTGTAAAGAAACATTTACTCATTGAATCAAATCAAAATAAATGTTTAAAATAATGCAAACGCAGTGTGCAGACATCACCTGAATCGGTATCGTCTGCACACAAATCTGATACTGTAATACATTTAATTAGAATAAAATGAACTTTTTTCACCAGTTCTTTTCACTAGGTCTGTCACAATACCAGAATTTTAAACCTCAATATGATACTAGTAAAAATCAAACAATTACGATACCTGTTTCAATACCATTGCTACAAAATACAAGTCCTAGGACCCCCAAAAACAGTCTGCACAAAAACATTGGCAATATAACGAAACATTGCCAATGTATTTGTGCCAACAAGGCAGTGTGCAGGAGTGTGATTGCAATTGTTGATGGATTCATCCCTCTCCTAAGCATCTTATGAAACACAGTGTGTTGTGAAATAGACGTAGTTGGGTTTTTCTAAAGCTTTGGCACTTTTCATTTATGTCGTTCATTAAAATTAAATAATTCTCCTTTAAAAACACTTCAAGAATCGAACATTTTGATAACCTTACTTTCCAAAGCAGTAGATCTTTTGTTTTAGAGCAACAAAGACAAACTGATTCCGGATTTCATTAAGCTAGGGAGGCGAACAACAACTATGTAGTGTAATGTTAATCTGAATTTCTCTTAATTAAGAAGTTTGAAGCCAAAAAATCTGCCTTTCTCTGACACTTCGAGGGTCACAACATAACAGAATGGGACATTAACAGAATGGGCTGCCAGCACAGTTACTGCTCACGTTAACTCAGCTCATTTGTAGCTACCCTGCTTGTTTTATGGTTAAGCGTTTTTTTTCGGGGGCTCTAATCAAGACCAGTGAAAGAGAGAATTCTCTGTTATACATTCTCTAAACCAGTAAAGGCAAAAATCAATGCAATTAAATAACATCCTTCAGGGCTAACTGTATGCAGCTGTTGTTTTTTTAAGTCTTCAGTGGTATCGGTGCAGTTCTCAGTATTTGCCAGAAAACAAACTCATCCATCAGAATCGTTATGGGAAGAAAGAATGGTATTGTATGTGATTATGTCTTGCAATAGCTTTTGTTATTTTGTACAGAACTATGCATTTACTCACATAAATACACACACACACACACTCACACAGATCACATGAATAAGTTATGGCCCTGCTAGAGAACAGTGCTGATGGTGTCAAAGTCCTTGCTAATCTGAGAGCTGCTGGGCAGTGACTTTAGGTACTCCAGGTGCCTCCTGGCATCCTCCTGATTGTGTCTCACATAGTAGATCACGTACGCAATCACCATGGTGAACCACCCGAACATGGTGACAAACATGGCTACATCTGTGGTCTTGTGGTGAAAGTTGCAGAAGTTGATCCCTGAGTCCAGCACCTGGATTACCGGTTTTCCTGCATATTCCTCCTGCACTGCTGTGTGACAGATCACCTCATTCACTGTCTCTGGGTCCAGACGCAGCTCCCTCAGGACCTCCTGTAGCGTGCATTCGCAGTGCCACGGGTTGTTCGAGAAGCTGATTTTTGCTCGTAGACGGGCAAATGCCTCTTTAGGGACACTTTGGATTCGATTGTTTGATAGATCCAGGACAAGGAGGCTGTCAGAAACACCTTGAAACGCTCCAACGTCTACCGTTTCTATTTCATTGTTGGACAGGTCCAGCTCCTGAAGGTAGTGCAGGTCTTTGAAGGCGTGGTTCGGGATGTGGGTGATGTGGTTGGAGGCCAAAAGTAGGACAACTGTATCCCTCGGAAGATCTGATGGGATTTTCTCCAAGTTGCGAGACATACATTGAACCACTGTCATGCCGCTCTTATCTATACAGTGACATGTGGTGGGACAAGCCCTCACTTGAACACTTCTCATGAAAAATACAAAGATCAAGCCCCAGAAGAGGGAAAAGCCATGACAGAGGGGGGGCTTCCTGGGCGTATCATGCCCCGCAAAGATCCGCATATTCAGCAGCAACCTCCCTGAAGTCCTGTCAGGTAAAAGAAATCATAGTTTTACCTATTCCTTCGCATTAAATGCTGATGATTGCAGCTTCATTAGCTTTCAAAATTCCAAAATCATCCGTTCATTCAAATAAATATAAGGGCTTATCTTGAGAGAACCCTTCCTATTTGATTTCAGAGTTTCAGATAATCTTTCGAAAAAGATTTCAAAAGAGGTCATCCGAAATCCGAGCTGCTCACTGAGCATATTCCAGCAGGGGAAAATAATCCCAGGTTTATTTTGAGAACATTGTAAGCCTCAGAGAGGAATGTGCGGTGCAAGCGACACTGGAGTCAGCATGGCATGTTGTGCCCTGAAAGAAAAGAAAAGTGTTATATTTTAACAGAAAACTTAATAATAAGAGTTTTAAAGGGTAGCAGGAGATGGAAATGAATGTATCAAACTTTGTGACTCCTGCTATAAGTCATTTTCTAAGCGAACAAGCAATTGCCTTTGTCTTCTATAATTGAGCCGAGTAAATGCTATTCCCACGATGTTTACAAATGTATAATGTGATTATGGAGAAAAATCCATTTCACTTTCGCAAATCTCATAAACCGGCAGTGCAGCATTCTCTCATTCAATTAGGACCACGTAATTCTGTTCTGCATTGTTTACTATGAACGTTACATGGAATTATCCTCTGATGCTTGTGCACTGTAGTGAATATCAATCATATTTAGCCTGCATTATTCCATACATGGACAAAGACAGAGAAAAACACAAAACTATGGCAACGATTCACCATCTTTGGCTCCAGCAATGAGGAAAAGCTTCTTACTGCACAGCTCCCTCACTTTAAGGACTGCTGTATCTCATTCAGTGGCACATGATCAGAATAGCTGCAGGCTCCAAATTTACTCCATCTGTCCTGAAGGAGGATCATCACTTTAGCACTGCGCACCCTCTGCTGGGCTCAACTGAACACACAATGAGACCCTCGCTGTGTTTGAGGTCACCCACCCCACGGAGCCGGTGTCTTCTTCTCATTTTCAGTCTTTACTATTTGTCTTTGGTAAGGGCTCCATTGCTTAAAGCCATGCACACTGACACACACGCGCGCGCACACACACACGCACACACACACACACGCACACACAAACGAGTCTTAAATAAGCCCCTCATGTTCACGTCAGCCTTAGCACAGCATTAGGTGTGGACAAGAAGTGGCATCTACACATCTATAAGGGCGGTTCAAGCACCCTGTGGCTATGGTATGACAACCATATCATTAAATTATTACAATTAATTTTGCACTTATTTATTGTACCCTCTAATCTTTGGGATTGAATATAGATACCTTGTAATATTCCTTCTCCCTATAAATAAGATGAGAAGGCTCTTAATTGGCAACATCAACATGGCTTTTCTTTAGTTTAGTAAGGAAATATTTTATTTCATTTCAAACCAAAATCTTTACCAAACTATAACACAATAAACATTTCTTATCCCTAAAAAGAAAAGAAAGAAAGAAAGAAAAAGAAAAAAAGAAAAGCTATTTAGACCCAAAAAGGTTTTAAAAACTTGTGGAAAGATGTTAGGTATCAGGCTAATGATTGATTCATTTCAATAAACAATTTCAAATCGTTTTTAATACCCCATTCCAGATATAAATAGCATGGTTTGTGTAGCTGTATATTATATCAAAAAGAACAAATACACATGAGCTTTTGACTTCATTCCAATAATATCATTGTACCTGAATGGTAACTTACCAGAAAAGATTTTGCAGGGCATGAATGAAAAGCATTAGCATTTTTTTTTTTTTCCTCGTGCCAAGATAAAATGGTGTTTCCGACCAAAGCGAGTAAAAGGTTGGAGGTCCTGTAGTTTATCCTTAAAAGACGGTGGGATCTCTTAAAATGAATCTTTTATTTACATAGAAAAGTACAATCAGCTAGCTCTCTGCGCACAGGTCCTCGTGCTGGATCAAATAATCAAAAGGTAAAGTTCCAAAGCGGCATGCGGGGAAGTTAACAAATCTCCGCGTGGAAAATGTCACACCTCCAGATGCTGCTCTTTCTATGTCTTCTCATAACACACAACACGGTTGTCACACTTGTTGATGCTGATGTTGGTCGCGTAGGTCTTCTGGCAACGTCTCGAGGAGCCGCACCTGTCCGACTCATCACGCGCCTCTCTCTCCGCACCGAGGCGCGCGTGGCGCCAGAAGGAGTCCCGGCTGCGCGTGGAATGGTACTGCTTTTCTGCTGGCAGCTCTCCTCGTCCTCCCGTTCCCCCGCCTGACTGTCACACGGTCTGACTGCCTGTTTGTCCTCCTCCTCCCTCGGCTGCCCTGTCTGCACCTCCTCTCTCCCCAGAGTCTTCTCCTCTCTAAAACAATTACCCTGACAAAAATGAACATTAAGTCTGAAAACTGTTCCTGGGTTCAAAACAATAGATGGCAGCTGCTTTGGTAATGACTGTTTAGTTGTACATCAGGTGAAAAAGTCTTTAAGATGCTCAGAAAAAATGTTCTATTTATTTCCTTTTTTTAATAGCATGTTAATCTATTCCAAAACATGGCAATGAAAAGTCTTGTTAAAAAGTGAAAATCTATTCTGATGTAAAACAGCCCACCTCATGGCCTTGCCCATGTCAGACTGAACAGTGATGTATTGATTACTTTAATCACCCCAAGTGCTGAATCCAACAGACAATCAAAGAGCCAACATGTAAGGGATTTAGCCGCACAGCAGTGGATCAAGATGTCAGCTTTTATGTCTGCACTGTATTCTGCTGCTAATTCCCTCTTCAAACTGCGAAGGCTGATTTCACAGACACATATTGCATGCAAAGACGACTAAATGTTTTGTGATTGTCTCTCACTTACTGCTCTGTGACTTTCAGTGACTAAATCAAGCACAATACAAGACTGCGTCATTAAAAGCTAATGCATACACAGTTTATATCTAATGGATTGGGGCTGTTTCGTTAAAGAAAATACCTTAAATTTAACCCACAGAAAAGCATGTTTCACCACAGCTATGCATTTGCTCATTATGAGACTCAGATAATATCATAAAGGGTTTATTCTACATCTAAGTATCATATATTATTTTAATTTAGAACTATAAAAATAGAACTGACTCAAGTCTTGCAGTGTCAACACACCACATGAGTATAATTTGCAACAGTTCGGTAAACGAGGTCACATCCCAAGTGACCTTGTCAGATTGACTGTACATGAACGCAGATGCGTAGAAGAACATTGTTGTTTTTATTTCATTTGAAGAACTCAACAATCAAAAGCTGATCTAAACTGTTGAGGCAAGTTACAATGTTATAAAGTGTTTTTGTTCAGGAGAGTGCCCTGACTCATTATCTCACATTTTCTCATAACTCTTGTTTAAGTGTAACACCAGTTATAAGAAACCGAGTCAAGTCAATCTTTCAGATAACCTTGAAAAGAGCACAAAAAAACATTTCTGGAAAAAAACAGGGGCTTATAGAAAGTCTAACCGATAGCTTCAATTTCATTTACTCCCCCCTTGTGATTCATATGTAGGTCAGCTGGTCCCAATGTTCCAGGTGTCATTTGAGCTACGGAGGAGTGCGACTTGTTCATGGGGCCAGTCCTGCCACAGACTCCAACGCACAGTGAGCCAGCTGGTGTGATTAATTGGGCTTTATGTGGCACTTCACTTGAGCTTAATGTTGGTTAGTACACAATCATGAATTTGAGTGTGGGGTTACCATGGGGCTGTAAGTCCTATGATCAATTTACCAGGACATTCTATCAGTCTTATGAGGATGCATTTAATTACATTATATTTGTAATTAGCTGTGAAATTGTGTCATAATGAGCTCACTGTCACACTTAAATCAAAAAGGGAGTCATGAGAATTAACAATAGACTACTTTAATTCCACAGCAAATTGCTTGTATGAGAAAGCCCCAGAGAATTATCAAACAACTCTGCAGTTTCCCCCAGTTTAATGTTGAGTTTTAGCATCGAACATTTAGCAAATTGTTTGTTTGTTTGTTTTTTTGGGGGGGGGGGGTCCACATCTTTACTGATTTGTTTAAGTATCACAGG
This sequence comes from Tautogolabrus adspersus, assembly GCA_020745685.1. NCBI lineage: Eukaryota > Metazoa > Chordata > Actinopteri > Labriformes > Labridae > Tautogolabrus > Tautogolabrus adspersus. Next base: position 23,955,833 of record CM036548.1, on the reverse strand, counting down.
AAGCATAAACCTTCATTTGAACCGTAGCATACAGCTGTTTGCAGCTAAAAGAAGCTCTTATACCCAGGGGCTTGTACAGAATGTTTTGATTGGGGTGACCCAGCTGAGGCAGTGACTTCTGCAGGGATGGCATGAGTTCTTTCTGAACACACATGCATCTAAATAAATAAAAAACATTTAGCATTTATTTTTCTCTTCTGTATATCTAATTAAATTGTTTACATAAGGATGTCATACATTCATACACTATTATGTACTATGTAAATTGAGATTTAAAAAGATATGTTAAAAACAGAAGAATGAGCTACTTTGAAATGTCGCTACTAGTAGCCTGTTGCAACACAGCCTAGTAATTAGTTTTAGCTACTGTTTGTATAAAACATGGACGTAGTCTCAGTGATGTCACCCATTGGTTTCTGAAGCCAAACAATGGTGGTGGCCATATTGGAAATGCTGACTCTACCTAAATTTCAGTTAACCTAGCAACAGACAAAGAGGTGGAGCTGAGGCGGGCCTTAAGCCACGTGGCAAACAGCTATAAAGCGTGCACCTGTCAGTCGACCTGGCCATGCCCGTAATTGTGCAATATTATGCAAACTTTTACACTTAATATAAACAAAACAGACAATTAAGCTTTGAATCCCAATGTTCTCCTTGCCTTTGTGATAGTGTAGACATAATGGTGTAGGCTGCAGCTTGATCATAGATGGTTTCTTCTAGAAAAGAAAAATCTTTAGGCCTATTAGAAAGACTAGCTAAGATTTGATGGATATGTTTTTTTTACCCGTTTCCTTGAGAAAATAGAGAATCAGTGAATGCAACCAACTTCCTTTTGAGGCTAAAAAGTGCACACAGTAACTCCAAGGTCACTGAACTACAGTGTATTTCTGCTTTTACTATCGTTACCCTTATTGTTCTGTGATTAATAAGCAGACAAGATTTTGAGTCAGGTTTCAACAGCTCCATGATTCACTGCCTTCACCTGGGAACTTCTATTAGCTCAGGCAGGTGAAAAAAAATGCAGAATCTCCACGACAGCATAATAAAACTGTCGGTGGACGGTAAAAACACACCAATCTCGTATCAAGGTCTCAAGTGTTTTCTCGGAAGGACTAAAGAATCAGTTCTGAAGAATGACGCCCAGACGTAAACAAACTTGCAAAGAAGAGACAGGTAATTGAAAAGATGTAGATCCAAATTAAGATAGGATCTGACGATGATATCAGCCCTTTAGCATATTTTTTGTGTTTTTCTGTTTATCTTAAAGTTTCCAGACCACATGCAGGACATATAAATGAACCGACCAGCTGCTGATAAAGAGGAGTCAGTCTGTGGCAGTATCAAGTGACTGATCTGCTGATAGTGTTGCTGACGGAAGGTCTATCCTGTTCCATTTCTTCTTGGCATGCTGTAGTGGAAGTCATGTTGTTGGAGGGAGAATGCTAGTGTTTGAGTATTTTACATTTTTAATTTACCTTTCTGCTCTTTGCAGCTGAGGTGCTCCCTGAATGTCATGCTGTGTGGAAAATGAATTTCCCTGTTGGATAATGATGTCTCCCAAGATTCATGTGACGTCTCACTGACATTTTATGCAAAGGAAATTCATTGTCACCACTCGGGTAGTCTGACATAGGAGCAACATTGAGACTTAAAACACTGTTGTATTATTATTTCAACTACAGGCATAATAACCGTAACTGTGGGGAGTCAAAGAGGCTTAAACATATCGGGTATGGGGTCCATAAAAATAGACTGGACACAAATGTTTGTCCCCCAATTACCCAATAAGTCCACATGTGTATTTTAGCAACATCTAATAAACACATCAATGTAAACAGGTTCTGAATGTCTATTTCACACATACAACTTGTAAAACTGAAGGACGAGGCAATCGCTTGAATAACACATGTAGGCAGTAGTGGCACAATAAAATCAAGTGTTTCTGCAAGGACAAATCATGAGGTTGGCTGCAACAAGTTTTCTCTGCCAACATTGTCAAATTCCACGGCCCTTCATTAAGCTTTATTTTATACAAATGTAACTACTGAATGTTTCGGGCGTAACATGCCTCCTCCTTTCTGCAGCCACGAAGGATCCATCCGGTGCATACTTCGTGGCCCATAATATCCAAAGATTCAATGCACACCAATTCAAACGAGCTGGCTGACTCTCAAGCGGCTGAGTAATACATTTTTAAATGTGAGTAATAATAGCTTTCAAGACTTATATGTAAAGAAACCAAAGGGGCCTAGAAACTCCAAATTACCTTTAAAATGATAGGTGCAGTTACAGGATGTTAGGTACTTCCGGTGCAGCTGTTGTGGGTTTTAGGTGACCGGGGTTAGAGCTTAGAAACGACAGGGTAATGGCGGCCGAGTTAAGTTGACCAGTCTGTCTCATTTCAGTTCAGCCTTAGCGGTCTATGCAGATTACCAAGGTTGGATCCTTTACAGCTCTTCTGAACTGTTTTAGCCTGTACACACAAAAATGCAACCAAAGAGTTTTCATCCTAAAACGAAGACTTTATTTATTCCAAAAGTCTCTATTTAGACGGAAAGCAAGGTAATTGTAGCAAAAGTTCTTGGTTGTAAACGGAAAACGTTTTAGTCTGGATGAAGGTGAAATAAACACAAGGTACTTGTGGACTAATAGATGAATCCTAAGGTGATGCTGTGAAACCACTTGAGCAGCTGCCTAGCCCAAAAACAACACCCACAGACTGTGGCGAGCTAAACTGGGAGTCTTCATGCTGGGAGGCAGAGAGAGCAGCTCAGAGAGCCAAACTGGCCGAATCCATTATTTGGTTAATCCAAATAAAGGACAACTCCAGCTGCTATAAATATACTAAATTGGAAATAGGCCCAAAGATGTTTAAGTTGAATAGAAAAGCGTGACTCAGGGACAACACAAATGGCTGGAGGACGGACAGACTTTATCTCAAGATATATCTGCTGAGCTCGATTATTCTCTCCCAATGGAACACACACATTCACACACAAATTCACTCCTTTGTCTGACTAGATAAAGGGTCATAACGGGGCTCACTGCTGGTTTCATTCTGCCAAAAACCCACCCTTACTAAGAGAGAAAAGGAAGGACTGTGGCAGTCAGATAAAAGAAAGCCAAGGTCAGGAATTTGGAGCACAGCTGTGACGGCGGCTGCAGAAATACCACGAATTGACTGCCAGAGGGATGCAGCAGGGGTTTTTTTACACGTCAGCTACTTGTGCTCACCTTCCTCAATCAATTTAACCCGCTAGGCAAAGAAACTTGGATTGCTATTTATCTCGATGAACAACAGCACTTGGTTTGCTCTTGTATCGATTTATCCTCATAAATGTAGCCACAGTAGAGTTTCCTCTTTGTCAGTATTTTTATTTTCTTCTTCTGCAAAAAAAAACCATGTTTTGTCCTTACTGCCTTTTGATTCTGTGAGGCTGGATGTTTGGATCCTGTGAATAAGATGGCCCTATGCCACTATTTGTCCCATGATTAGTACCTTGCTGATGTGTTTCTAATGATCATCATCTATTTATATTAAAGTTTAGGGAAATTATGACTTGTTCCTGGCTGTAATTGCCCCTTGGACAGCTAATGACTGCAAAACACATCTATCCAACTCTGCCAAAAACCAGGGGGAAAGGCCCGATGATGTATGACCACTTGTTTCGGACTCTGAAAATAAAGTACTGATGTGTGGTTTGGTGTGTGTGTGTGTGTGTGTTTTCTGGCATGGTACGATGTACTCAGGGGGCCAAAACCACAGGTCCTGTTGTCTCCAGGAGGCCTTTCACCTCATCGTCCAATCCACCTGTCCACTAATGAATCTCCAAATGCTCCAGAGGAGACAGATTACCCATGTCTGCTGCCCCTGCTAAGTTCAACCCTCTGCCGCCTACTTACTTATCCATGTGTATCACTTTGGATTTCCTTTGACAAAGTGAATTCATCTCTGTTGAAGGGGGGGGGGGGGGGGGGGGGAGGTGTCAAAAAACTGGAGAGTAGAGTCTTTTGTTTGAAATGATCCATCACAATTAAGTAGTTACAGCAGCAGCGAGAGAGCAGTAGCAGCGAGAGAGCAGTAGCAGCTCATAGCGTCCACACACGGAGAGGTGGGGTGTATCTGTCTGATCAGCTGATGTAATACATCCAGAGCTGTTTGTGTGTGACAGGATGGCCGCTAATAAAGCACAGATTGGGTTGATGCATGGCATGAGGTAAATCGGAAGAGCATGATTAATCATCAGACAGTGAGCTGTGTTATTTTTCAATATGGTGGGAATTTTGCTGAACATGTGTACCAGTATAAATGACCAAACCAAGCACCTTATTTAGAGCTTACATATTACTGTATAAATGTCTTACACTGCAGCATTTGAGCAAACTACAGCTGATCGAGCATTCGTATTTGTGCAGGTGTAGGCTGCCAAACTTTAGATGCCTTTCAATACCATGTTTCACATTGATATCTACATTGATTTACTTAATTTGGACACTGTGGTGAGAAATGATAGTGTGGGTTAATTGGTCAGCTGGTATGTTTGAGAGTTTATAGGTCACAGGTGAACAGGAAGTCGGATGGCATAGGTGGTGGGAACATACGCTTCTTACCGTAAAGGAACGTATAGGAACAATTATAATCTCTGCAACAATCTTTCACTTAATCTCATCACAGTTTGTCTGCTTCATCTTTTACAATAAATTGGAACATCACCCAAAGTAATTTCATTTTGGACATTTGTTTATTTTTTGGATACGCATCAAGACCATTCGATACACCTATGCAAGTGACTAAAAGTTGAATTAGGACATTGGAGCATTAAATTGTCACTATGGGGGGGGGGGAAAAGTACAAGTATATATGCTGTGTGTGGCACCGGATAGCCTAGAGGTTATGTTGCATGCCCCATTTACGAAGGCTGCAGCCCTCTTTGCAGCAGCTGTGGGTCTGAATCCGCCCTCCGCCCTTTGCTGCACGTCGTCCCCAACCTTCTCCTCACAATATTCCCTGTCCCAACCAATAAAGGCAAAAAAAATGGCCCAAAAGTAAACTTGGAAACTGGAAAAAAAAACATATGCATATATTGTAATCAATTGCAGCTAAAAAGTAATAAAGTTTTCCAAACTGGCCTTTGCTGGTTTGCCTTGACATCAAAGTACAACAATTCATTTGTTTGAGTGCAAGAAAGATAATTCAAATTGATAAAATGTTAAAGTAACATTTTCAGGATTTAGGCCACAGGCTAAAATAAGATAAATGACGTATTCAGACAGTCCAATATTTGTCCAGAAGAGTTTCTCAGCACACTGCTAATGGACTGTGTAACTTTAGAATCATTTTCTGCACCTGTATGGACATCTTCCTCGTGGCAAGGTCCATTTGGACAACAATTTCATGGCTGAAAAAATCCCAATTTTAAGGTATGGCTGACGATATTTTCGAAGAGACCAAAACTAATAACTAAATTAATCCTGCAGACAGGTTGTTTTTGTTTTTGCCGTAGCATTAAAATGATATACTTTAGTTATTGCATTGATGCAGAATGCAAACTGTAAGGTTTCTCAGCAGAAGGCAGCTAAAGAAGTAATATACAAATAATTTCATTTAAAGAGTTAAGTTCTTTCTATTAAAGGAAAACATAATGGGCCTCATTTATCAAACGAACGTACGACCGAAAACCGTGCGTACGACCATTTCCACGCAAACTTCGGCATTTATCAATTTGGACGTAAGCGGAAGCTGCGATCAGATCTCACGTCAGGTCTGAGCTCGTGTACGCAAATTCGAGTCTGTGGATTTGCGGTGCAGCACAGCAAAATCTGGCGGAAAATAATGAACAAACCTCAGCTGTCATTAAGCATAAGCAGTCACATATTTAGAACAGATCAAAACGGATTATTAAAACGAAAACATTTCTTTTAAAGCCCATGTTTTTACTGATACCACTTTCAAAAAATTAAACAATAGGATAAATAGCCTAAGATGACAACTAATTATTACACATTAAAATGTGAAAGAATCATAAATACAAGCAGAAATGTGTGTTTGCAAATTAACTAAAGGCAAAAAGGTGTAATTGTTTTTGTTTTTGTCCGATGGGTGTGACAGAACTGGAACAAAAATTGAAAGCACCTGTTGAGATAATCATCGTTCCACTGTGGTTGGTCAGATGTTTATTCATTCCCCTATTTAAACAGATGCTTTGACAGTTATCAAGTCTTGATGATGGCAGACTTGCTTATTTTGGAGGAGCAATACGTGCGTGTCAGACGTGAGCGCGTCTTCAGGGACCGCAGGGATCTCCTCATGGAGAGTGATGCCTGGTTGATCAGTCGCTTTCGGCTCCCAAGGCATGTGCTTATTGATTTATGCAATAATGTAGCTGCTGGATTAAAGAGAGAAACCAGGCGGTCAAATGCCTTACCTGTACCAGTTCAGGTGCTCGCCACGCTGGGGTTTTTGGCCACCGGGACCTTTCAGCGAGAGGTCGGGGACAGGGCTGGGGTCTCCCAGCCAACGATCAGCAGGACGATGCCAGCAGTGTTGGCTGCAATAAAATCTCTCTCCCGAAAATACATTCGGTTCCCATACAATGATGTGATTAAAAGGCAATTTTATGAGATTGCTGGGTTTCCAAATGTGGTTGGAGCGATTGATTGTACTCCTGTGCGCCTGAAGGCACCATCCATGAATGATTACGCATTCATCAATCGCAAAAACTACCACTCCATAAATGTCCAGGTGATTTGTGATGCCAAGCTATCACTTTTAAACGTGGTGGCCAGGTGGCCAGGGGGGACACACGATTCTTTTATTTTTCAAAACAGCTCTGTTGGCGCGCGGCTGCAGGAGGGCGCACTGCAGAGCCAAAGTCATCTCCTCGGTAAGTGGCTACCCTCGATAAATTGCATTACACTAAACAAGGTATCAGATGATTCACATTTTGGTATGGTTCTTCTAGGTGACAAGGGTTATCCTCTAACGGAATACCTTATAACCCCGCTACAGAGCAGGAACGCAGGTTCAACAGTGCGCACACACGCACACGGGTCACAGTCGAGCGCTGCTTCGGGTTGCTGAAGGGCAGGTGGCTCTGTCTCGGACCTGCAGGGGGAATGCTACTGTATACCCCAGACAAAGTGTGCGATATCATTTTGGCCTGTTCAGTTTTGCACAACATTGCACTGGTGAATGAGCGGCGCAGCCGGATGAGCCCATGCCCATGGAGCCGTGGCCAGCACAGCCTCCACAGGGGGCTGTACGGAGGAGACAGGACCTCATTTGTCGCTTTTAAAACGTAAAGTATACCTTAAACTCTTGCAAATGCTCTGCAGTATTAAATCAGTAATGTGAAGTATTGTTGGTGGAATTGGCTAAAGGCATACTAAACACAGACAACATTTAGTCATTTAAACATTTTATTATGGCTTTTTTAGAGTTTCATTTATTTCTTTTAGTGTCTCATTAATTGCGTCAAGTGCGCCGACGACTGAGGCCAATAACCTGCATATCTCCCCTTGTCTCTCCAGGACCTCTGCCGTGATCAGGTTCGGTCTGGGCGCAGCACGGGGGGCCGAGGGCACGCGCTCACTCTCGGCAGTAATAGTGGGACCGCCCTGGGGAGCAGATCTGGCTGACATCATGCTGGTGCCTGGCTCTGAAATATTTAATACAATAAAAATGTCACCCATGTAACATGTGTAAGCCTTATTATTTGTAAGAAATGGTGTACAGTCAGTTTGATTTTTTAATGCAAGCAAAAGGGGGTTGTTAGTTACCATTCTGCTCTGGGTCTGATGCCAGTGCGTCTGTGTCACCTCCACCACTTATGCCACAGATCGACTCGGACCCAATTAAGGAGGCAATTCTTTCCTCCGTCCCCGTCAGGATCAGGCTGGAGTCTGGTTGGCCTCCTCCAGTCTGCCTGATGCTGCGTTTAAACGCAGCAACACGTTTCTTGGTGGCCAGCTTCAAATCCGACCATTTTTTCTTGACCTAAATGTAAAGAATTGTTTTGATCAATTAGCAGACATAAGCTTTTAGGCTGCGGATGAAAAGATTCATTTAAGTCGTTAGGCATGGGTTAAGTTATTGAGAATTATATTCAAACCTCAGCTGGAGTCCGTTCCTGTACGGCAACGCTGTTGACTGCCTCCGTTATCTTTTTCCAGACAGCGTTTTTATGAGCCCCTTTTATGCCACTCTTCAGACTGCCAAAAAGCACTGTTTTGTTTCTTTCCACCTCCGATGTCAGGATGCCGATCTCCGTGTCAGAAAAGTTTCTTTTCTTAATCGTGTTTCGTCTCTCCATGTTTGACCTCAGTGGGCGAGGCCTCCGAACCAGGAATATTTATGGGCGTAACATGTTAATGACGATCGAATTCAGCCGCCGCATTTATCAAGGCCCGCTCATTCGTACGCTCAGATTGGTCAGATACGAACGTTTCATAAATCGCACGTGTGTCCTGTCGTAAGACCAAATCTGCGCTCAGATCTGCGCCTGTTTTCACGCAAGATTGATAAATGAGGCCCAATATCTCTTCTTTTGTGTCTGCAAACGTTATGTAGACTAATAACACTTTCAACAAACTAAGCCAATTAAAAAGACTCCCGTTGCACCGGTGATCTAACAGATATTTCTGTTTGTTACATAAAGTAAGAAGTTATTTTTGCACATTGAAAACACATTTTTTGTTGTCAGACAGTGTCCCTAAAGATAGACCGGAAGCACAACAAGGCTGAGTAACAGAAGCCTAAACTGACGTAGGCACCAAGATGCCCAGACAGTCGTCAGATTAGAGCATCGTTTGTGTGGGCTGAAAGAGTTGCCAATCAAAATGACTCCCACATAGATGTCCAGTGTCTCTGGACGCTAAATAGCAGCTTTAGGATTGTGAATCATTTTGTTAGATAAACTGAACCATCAAATTGAGCCATTAGAATGAGCACCATTTTAAATGTTTAACACCTTGTAAGGAATGCAGGATCAACTCCCCTTGAAGCACTCATTAACCTAATATGATTACTGTCACAATTTGTGAAAAAAAACAAGGATGTGGACCCACTAGCAGATCTAACAAAATGATGATTTATTTAACAAAATGCATAAAAAATAAAACAAAAGCTTACTGCTTCCTGTTCAAAACCAAATCCAACAGAAGAAAACATCAGAGCTACAAGGAAACTCAACGCAGTAACACAGGAAAGTCTGACAATGAACTGACACCGAAGGGAACACAGTGGCCCTTTCCGAATAGCCACAGTTCAGTATGGGGTGCAGACTTTTCAGTAGGGGGTTCCCTCGTGGTCTTTCAGTGGGCATTTTGTGGGTCCACCTCAGTAGACTGAAACATTTCAGCATGGATGCTAACTTCCGGGTTTTGTGCAGTATGGTTTGGATGCATCCTTTCAGGAAATGACTTTACTTCCACACTGAATGAATCAGACAAAGGAGGAACAAATATTTGTCTAATGTGCGCGCCTACTGAACAGTAGGTACTAACAGTACACAGCACAGATAGAAGGGACTGTCTACTGTCAGATTGTGAAGGCACTCTGCAACTCGGAAGCACCCAGAGACTAAATACAGGGGTAATTAAACACAGATGTGACAGAGAGGACACAGGTGAAACTAATTGAGGCAATCATATTGGAGAGTTAAACACACAAAGGGAGGAAGTAACACTAGACATGATACACACTGGCAAAAACTACAAAATAAAACAGGAAACACTGAAGACTACACTTGGAAATAGTACATTAAAAAAACACACAAGGTGTGGGTAGCGTTCTCTAATGATGATATCATTCTGCTTCCTCTTTACTGGCTATCACACAACTCAGAACTTGTAAATAATAAAATGTAATCTCCCTTTTGCTGATGCTCTGGTGTGCTTTTGTAGGTCATATAGAAGTATCAGTATCAAATAAAGACATCATCTGTAAAGGTTTATACTGTTATGCACTGCATACTCTTCACATACTGAAGACTCAGCCCCTCAGCACCAAAAAAGACGATTAAAAGAGTTGGAGGGGGGTTGGGTTAAATACTCATGTCATGTGACTTACTGCCAACATTCAAAGAAACAAATCACCTATATATAAAACCCCAAATAACAGAATACAGGGCAAAGACTCTGACCAAGTGTTGTTATTGTTTCATGTTTATTGAAGTTTTATACGTTTATGTTGAAAAATTACGACTTGAATTTTCAAAACATTGATAATCAGGGATCACGTGTGTGTACCCTGGAGGATACGTTGCCCAGATAGGGGTGTAAAGCACAGATAATCACTCACATAAACATGTGCCAAATAGTCTTATACTCTAAAGTTAATGAATACAATAAAGGTGTGGAAATTGATTACTCTTACGTCATCCTTAATTGTGTTTTATGACTTTTTAAACTTCAGTTTTCAGCTGTTGCAAAGTGAGGCTTTGCATCGTCACTGGTCAAAATATTTGCAAAATGTGAGTTTGTATAGGGTCACCACAGGGATAGTAGTCCAAACATCATTTTTTACTACCATTAACAACATGTGTGAATAACTACTGTTCATTTTTCCACTTATATAAACTTTAAAACATGAAAGAAAGATGCCAATCATTTGCATGGAACATTTTTAAATGTTTTAAGTGTTTTAATGAACTGACGTTTTAAATGTTTTGATGAACTAATGTTTTAAATGTTTTAATGAACTGATGAAAACGTGCATTTGGACTCATTCACTACCCAACATGCCTTGCAATCTGCTGCGAGGATGCTCAGGAGAGAAGTGTCTCTTTAGGGACAGCAGGCAGATGCAAAGAAAAAAAGTAAGGCAATAAAATAATTTCTCACTTAATGAGATGATTCACAGTTTGACCCTGACTCATTCACTCCCATAATGCATCACATCAGATTTAAGACACAGAGATGCATTCTTTTTGTTTACATCAGGAATGAAAAATTAATGACACACGCAGCTTTTTCCTCCATCTGTTGACAGGCTAATCTTGCCATTATCTCTGACCTGCTGTTGACCCTCCAGTGATGCTGATTCCACCAGCATGTCCAGTTAAAGGCTTTTAAGCAGAGCGAGGTGGGGGCATTGATTTCAGCGTGTTTTTAATTATAAAGGGGTCGAAAGAAGCCCTTGAAAAAAACTAAGGTCCAAGTTGAGCTGAAATATTTCTTTAAGGGACACATCTGGCTCTCTAAGTCAGTTGGAAAGTACTGTATTAAGTAGTAAAAATTGAAACTAGGGGCGCTGTAGGCCAAGTGGTTAGTGCACGCACCCCATGTACGTGGCTGTAGTCTCGGTTCAAATCTGACCTGGGACTTCTTTCCTGCATGTCATTCCCCATTCTCTCTCCCTGATTTCTGACCCCTGTCCTATCTCTAAATAAAGGCATAAAAGCCCAAAAATAAACCTTTTGAAAATGATGTTAGTTTGTACAGAATATTGAGGCAAGTGACATGGTATTTGTAGTCCAAGTAGTAATAATTTACTACTAAATTTGTACTACTTAATAATTTAAGGGATGTCTGAAAGGATTAAAATGGTCTTGGATGCTGTCAGAAGGTTATTGGATGTTGATGACGTCAGTGATGATCACTGGAGAGGAATTAGAAACAACACTGAGAGAAGGACTTGGTAAAAACTCAGACAATCGTGTCTGAGTAATAAAATGGTCAATGTTATTTAATGGGATCAATTTGGGTGGACTGTGTAAACGTATTTCAACGTCGAACTGTTTCAGAACTCTTTTTACATAAAGACATGACAGAAATTATTTTCAGGCACATCTGGTGAGGAAAACTACGCTTAAGTTGCAACAGATCTCTGCTAACAAGTATGCAGTTATTAATTAAATTCTCTAATCTCTGTTTTAAGGGTCGAGTCAAAAATGTTTTGGCATGTTTCTTCAGGCTTAATAAGGTCGTAACTGGTTTTGATTATTCTCCGCTGTTTTATAACTATACACTTTACTCCATTGTCCCGTTTGTGTGAGACTGAGATATAAAGAGTCATGATCACATTACCCCTGTGTTGGCCTCCCTTTATTGGCTCCCTGTTTGACTTTAAATGGATTTTAAATTTTTTGTTGCTCACTTTTAAGGCTTCAAACAGCCTTTCTCTGTGAGACATTTCCAATAACCAATCTGGTACGTTCCCCTCTCAGCCGTTAGCGTCTGCTAATGGAGCCCTGCTGGTTACTTTCCCATCACGACCTGTTACAGAGGATGATCACACTCTTTCTCTGAAGAAATCTCTACTCCTACTCATCTCAGACACACAAACCTTCTAAAAACTTTAAAATGTTTCTCTCTATTAAAGCTTTTGGAAATGTTTGCCATATATATTTTTCAATGTTTTATGATGTTTTCTTTAACTTGATCTTATTCACCCGCACTTTGCTTTTCTCTTTCAATTCTCACTCTGACCTCTCTGGTTTTATTAAGTACAACATCTTGTGATATTAATAAGAAAAGCACTCTAGGGATAAAGTTAGTATTGATATTACGAGGTGGCATGTAACTGCAGAAACTTTCAGAAACTAGAGAGTGTCGTCTAAAGACGTGAGACCACCATAAGTATTCAAATTTTAAAAGACATCACAGTTTAAATGAGGTAATTGAAAATAAAAATGTCAATAAACACAGACTTAGCATCAGATGTCCATGTACTTTATTCAAGACAGAATGCACTGTATTGTCGTGACCCCGACAGGCAGAGCAACAATAATGAGTCATCAGTCAGGTCTCAAAGCTGCACTGCATACTTCAGATGAACACCTTGGCCCCTTTTTCACAAACAATCTGAGAATCCTCTCAGAGACCTCCTAACTTAGCTTTAAAAATCCTAGCAAGGATATTGAGCCTAGGAGTGATTTAGGAACACTCTCAGAGCAACTCTGAGTGAGGAAGAGACGGAAACTTTTATCAAAGTGAGGAGGCATGGTCGACCCCCGTTGCTAGGTATGACACTTTTTTTTCAGAAGCTGTGATTGGTTAATCCAAAAATTTAGAAAAAAAGTCACTCATAGAATCTAGTCAGACATTGTGTAATTATAAACACTATAAAATTAGTAGGTATTTGTAGGTCCTATTGTCTTGCATCATTATAAAAAAAGAAATGACAAAAGACTCATGAAGGAGTTATTGAATGTTGTGATGTCACAATGATCATCCTACGAATAGTTTCTAGTCATCTTTGCCCTGAAAGATTGTCGGTTGTTTAGCTTGGGGATTATCTCTCCTTGTAAAGACGTGTGAATGTGCTACTAAATGCAATTAGGGACTCTGGGAGCGCAATCAACAGCTGTTTGAAAGCCAACATGTCTAACAGCCATGAAAGACGTGGTGTGGACGGATGGTCGATCTGTGTACAAGGTGACCTCATGTCGCCCCTTAGGAGCGCCGATGTTAATTTGCAACATGCCTGTGGACAAAAGGTCCCCTGTGGCTCGGTCTCTTGTGCACACACTCCGGCTGAATGTCAGACCTGACACGGCTTCATCCATTTAACAGCAGTAACTCTTTTAGAGGAAACTAATGCTTACAGTAGGAGACACTTTTGACCCTATTTTATCCTAATTCCATTATACATATCCGGTACATTTCGAGAAATACGCTTGGCTCCAATTAGTGAATTGTAAACTTGAGGGATCTGTCAAAAAGCCTGGTAAGAAAGCAAAGAAAATGAACTCTGTTGTTCATTTTTCCTTTTCAAAGCTGTTATCACTCTGAGGATTTGAGGACAGTTCATTATTTTTTATTTTCTGTCAGAGTGGAGGCGTAGAGGAGGAGGCAAGATTAGCATGTGCACGTGAAACAACAAGTCAGCCGACGTGAGAAGTAAGGTAGTAAGTAGGACAGTCTCAGACTGGGCAGACTCCAGATGTTAAATCAAGACCACCACTGATTGGCTATTTTTCCCAATCATTACTGCATGGGATTAGAAGAAAAATGCCTCTTTCTAAAAGAACGAATAACTTCAAATCATTTGTAGTTTGATTTTTAACCCCCAGTTACAGCCGCAACCTTCCCGTGTTACAGTCTCAGTGAGTAACATGCCTGCTGCACATTAGATAATGATTTTCAGTGATATTTATGGCCTTGGTCTTGGTCTTGTCTTGGTCTCGGTGCACTCTGGTCTCGGGTATGTCTTGGTCTTGGTTAGTGTGGTCTTCACTACAACACAAGACCAAGTTGGGAAGTAGTACAAAATCTTTGACGGAACTTTTAGTCTTAGGCCGTGTTCACACTTGACTTCTTTTTTCATAAAAAAGTGGTCTGTAACCTTAACAACGGGATTAGCCTACGGCGCAACCGTGCCGGAGCATATGGCCGGAGCACGACGCGTCAATTTAGCACAGAAAAGAACCAGCGGGACGGGAAGTCAGACACCGATACAACATTAAAACCTCCGGTTTACTTTCAGAATAAAACACTCACACTTTTTTCTGACTTTTAAGATTCAACACAACCGATCCTTTTCACCCAAAGTTCACCAAGACCTGTGCATTGCCTATGACTGGTTTAAACCAGAGCAGTGTGGCTACATTCAGGTTATTAATGTGACGAGTGGATGCACAGACATCGATGGACAATCAAACAAATGTTGGAGCTGTTTACATGAGACAGCATCAGTCTGTTTACAGTCTGCAGTGTTGTTCACACGCCTCAATGCTAAACTCAGTTACATTGGAACAGATGATCAAATTTAGTTTCCTTGTCCCTCCACGTCTGTTCATAATGGCACGCTTCCTCACTGTCGCTCGTCCATATGAGCTACCTCTCCCTCTCTCTCTCTCTCTCTCTCTCTCTCTCTCTCTCTCTCTCTCTCTCTCTTTCTCTCTCAGAGGTCATTGTATAGTGATTAAAGGAATAATCAACTAAAACTCCAAATTATGGAAAACATCGAATTATGCTGCTCAGTCTGACAGGTGGATCAGACAACTTTGGTTACTGTAACTATGTTGGTAACCTCTCCAAAACACCTCAATGTGTGCACAACCTGCTGAGTTGTATAGGAAGCATAATAAACAAGTAACACACTACTATAGTAAACAGACAAAAATAATATCACAAATGTCAGTATACTACATCTTCATTTGCCATAAAAAGGGGTTCATGTTAGTTTAAATGTTCTTACTCAGCCGATTGTTTTCATTGTGCGCCATTTTCAGGGTGCTGCAGCACTCCTGCACCCCTACACTTGCTGCACCCCTACACTTGCTGCACCCCTATACTTGCTGCACCCCTACACTTCCTGCACCCCTACACTTCCTGCACCCCTATACTTCCTGCACCCCTACACTTGCTGCACCCCTACACTTGCTGCACCCTTACACTTCCTGCACCCCTAAACTTCCTGCACCCCTATACTTCCTGCACCCCTATACTTCCTGCACCCCTAAACTTCCTGCACCCCTACACTTCCTGCCCCCCTGCCCCCCTACACTTCCTGCACCCCTGCCCCCTAAACTTCCTGCACCCCTACACTTCCTGTACCTATGTCATTCTCTGTTATGAAATGAGCCTCAGTTATCTTTTCACAGAAACAGCTAAGTAGAAATGTCTCTCAGAGGGCAATGTTTTACTTTGATATCGAGAGGATATCAGAGCTTTTACATTTTGACTTTAGTTAAGAAGTTCTTCCACTTTTTACTGTCATTTTAAACACACGTATGTACTTGTACTTCAGTAAAGTATTTGTGTACTTATACCACACCTCTGCATCTCACTGACAGCCGAGAAAACTGAACATCATTGACTTGAGACATGATGGATTCTTTGCAGGGATGTTACTGA
The DNA here is from genome assembly GCA_020745685.1 of Tautogolabrus adspersus. Taxonomy (NCBI): domain Eukaryota; kingdom Metazoa; phylum Chordata; class Actinopteri; order Labriformes; family Labridae; genus Tautogolabrus; species Tautogolabrus adspersus. Next base: position 23,940,032 of record CM036548.1, on the reverse strand, counting down.
CGATTGCACCATATTGTATCATTTCAGCTAAAGTGTCCTCCACCTGCATGTTCCTGTTTATTGTTATATATACAACCAATTCTTGAATATATAAATCAACCTCTGACTTGTTTTATTTCTTGGATGGCACATTGCATGAGTAGAATGTGATCTCACTAAATCTTGCCATTTTAATGAGATAATATTCTGCCCATGCAAACCTTTAAAAGAGAGAATAAGCAAAGTACATCCAAAGTATCCAAAGAGAAACTGCATGTAATCATTACATACACCCAGCAGTGTCTTTAACTCTGTGCCTCCAGATCCAGGAAAAAGGATTTGGTTGAAGCCTGAAGATAAAAATATGAAAATGAGAAGACATGAAAACCTTTCCCGCCTGCTTTAAGTAACTTTCACTGTGAGAAAGTCTGTGAATGTGTGGCTCTGTGGGAGACCCCTGCCTGTGTGTACATGAGTCAATCACACATCATTTTAGAGAAATGAAGCCAAAATCTGTTACCTTCCTAATTGCAATAAAGCTTGTCTGTAAATTGCATTTCAGAAATGTAGTGCTGCTATTTTCTCCACTTTATTGTCATTAAGTTCTGTGTAAGTAGACACTAACAGACCTCCTGCAGGGTCATCTTGGGTTTATTTGAAATCAGGTACATCAACAAGTATTTCCACTCTTTTCTGTTAAGGACAGGATGGATGGATAACAACAGGATACATTTAAACAGATGAAGGTCTTTGCAGCAAATGTGATGCCCCCCTGCTGTCCTTTTAGAGGAATGTACCTCTCTCTGGCAGGCGTTCAGAACAGCAGATAGAAGTACTATAAATCACAGTTTATTGAATTATATTTGTGTTGATTTCAATGTTACTCAGTCAAATGTTTGATCTCTCTCTCTCTCTCTCTTTCTCTCTCTCTCTATCTATCTCGCTCGCTCTGTCTTTAAGCCATCTGTTGTGAATGTTACCCAAAGCTTACATTTTTATTTTCTTCCTATTTATCTACAAAAGACACCAAAGTCTTTTTTTCTTGAAAATACATTTATACTTACTTTTATACACTTTTCTCTGGCATGTCCCTGACAGCAAAAATCCTTTGGTCAAAATCAAAGCTTCCAGAGCGCCACAGATTTTTGGGTTAGTTGCGGTTTGGACGAAGTTTGGCTTTCAACGGGTGTGTAAGCTCGTGTCGCCTGAGATCAAAGTTAAACATATCCAGACATTTTAACCTTGGAGAAGATGGATGTGAAAACTGACCTGTAGTGCAAAACTCTGCACGCACTGTTCAACACGTGAAGGTCACATTTTTACATTGAAGCACAAACACACATCTGATGATGGGAACTTGATTAACTATGAATTCACTTTAAAATGGGTCTTTTGGGGTAGAGACTTTACTCATATGTTCTTTATGTGACATAACTGCAGTTTAAGGATATCTAAGTCAAGATTTTCAAAAGTAGTGGAAGGTTTAAATTCATTATTTTGTCCTTGTGCCAAATCAATGGATGAGTAAAGTTAAAGGTCGAGTCAGTAGCTTTTTCCTAAAAACATAAAATATAGAAATGTGTAAAAGTAATGCCACTTAATCATCACTTATGGGCCCCCATACATGTGTGGTGGTGACTGTATCCGCAGAGACCCTGTCCCCTGCCTGTATTTGGATGTTTTGGGTAACTCGGGACACTCTGGATGAGGAGCCGGAGGATTTCCACTTATCCAATGACAACACGCAAATGAGTTTAGGAGTGGATACAACTCAAATCGGTAGTTTGACGGACACGGTTGTAGAGGCAAGAAAGAGAAAACATAATGACGGAGAGGCAAAAAACTACGTGGATAAAGTTCGTTCCGAAACGAGAGTGAACCTCAGGTTCGCTTTCACCTGCTCAGATTTGGCCTGTTTTCTGTTGGACAGGCAGGTGCCAAAACCCGGGTGATGAGCCCAGGAGGAGGTGTGTTCACAAGCTGCAACAAGCATTTCTACTGACTCTACCTTCAAGCTGACTTTGTGAACTAAAACTTTGGTTCTGTTTTTGTTTTAAATTATTCATCTCCAACCTTTTGTGTGTGTTTTTCTGTGTGGGAATGCGTGTGAGAACCAAGCACCAACCTCTGGTGTTTAAGTCATTGTGGAAGTGTAAAAAACTGCAGTTCCTTAAGTGTCCACTTGAGGCTGGCTCCTAAGACCCATTCCACACTACATGTTTAAATGTCTGTTTTGACAGCAGAAACAAGTACAAAAAAAGATTGCATTTATAACTCACATTTTATGAAGGATACCAGTTATGCATAATTAGGGTCCTGACAGGTCTGTCTGCAAGCAGCTGTGTTAAAGCTGTACAAAAGTTAATCATGGGTAAAATAATTATTGGTCCATTTATAAAGGCAATTGTGTCTGATTAACACAGACTCTTTGAGTGATATTACACCATGAATGAATCAAAGTCGACTTAACTTGCCCTGTACTGGCAGAAAAAGATTTAAATTTCCTAAAGTTTGATTCATAGAAAGCTCCTGTGAGGAGTGTTAACTGGCGATGAACAAAACTGAAATTAAGATGGATACATCTTTACGACCTTGTAAAGCAAACAAAAGCACCAGCATTAGCAGTGCTTATTTCTATATGGTCATAATAATTCATGTCTGTAACTGCTGCCGTGGGGTCGGTGTCAGATGAAGAATTAACAGGATCAAAACAGCCTTTTATTTTCTACATTTCCACAGGGAAGATTTTGGATGAGTGATACATTTCACTGATAAAAGAAAACAGGATGAGGTTTAGTCTAAAAATAATTTAAAAAAACTACATATTCATACGCAGGAAGAAATCAGCAATACGATGAGATGTACTGCTTTGTCCACAGGGGGGCGCCACAACTGACACAAACCGTAAGTTCCTCACAGGAGCTTTAAACTTTTTAATATTTTATCTTCAAAAATAACCATTATTACATGTGTTTGATAAATGTCCAACTGTAAAATATCTTCTTCAGATAAGGAGAGATAGCCTTTTGCTAAACATTTAATATAAACAGACCTTTCTATTTTTTTAAAAGGTCACAAAATATGCAAAATACACTTCACCATGTTTTTCTATCACTAATATGTGTCCCTAGTCTTTCTACAAACCCCCCAATTATGAGAAAAGTCCATCCTCTCAGTCTTTTGCCTGCTCCACTTTTCAGAAAATGTGTGCTCAAACAGGCCGTTTGGAGATTTTCCCTTCATGACATCACAATGGGCAGTAACCCCTCCCCCAGGTGGGTGACACTCCCACAGCTAGGTGTTTGTTCTGCCCTCTGAGCTGCCTTCTCACCTTAAACAATCGGGCATGGAGCAAGAAAGCCTGAGCCACCCAAGCCCTTCCAGAGAGGGGTGTGGCCAAATACAGCTCATTTGCATTTAAAGCTACAGACACAGAAACAGCCTGTTCTGAGCAGGGCTGAAATAGAGGGGTTTATAGACATGATCAAATACAGGATCAGAGTGGATTTAGAACAAGAAACTTCACAGATGTTTTGGATAGCTCTGAGACTTATTGAAACTTGTATGAAAGGAGGATAATATGTGACCTTGAAATCTTGTTATTACACACAAAGGTATCAGAACAATACACACCAAATAAAGTTCTTCTGAATAAAGGTAACAAGGCTCAGGTCAAGGGAAAAACACAAACTTTATTCTCCTCTTTTTACAAAACATTTCAGAATCAACCTCGATAAATAAATCCAAACACAGACCTCCAAAAGGCAAATAATTTAACTAAATATAATATCTGTCATATTTCTTCAAACAGCACCATATAGTGCTAACCTTTATTTTTTTCTGCTCTAGCACAATAACAAAAAGTGTTCATGTATGAGTACAATGACAATGCAACATATTTAGAGAACTGTGAGAGATGAACACACGAGTAACGCCATGATTATGTAAACGAGGATAATGACGATTAAAAAGGCAATGGAGATGTTCTGACTTACTGTAAAGTAGCATGATTGCATCTTGGTTAGCCTCCATCTGACACTGTAGCTATAAACAAAACCTTTAATGTGCACTTTACATAAGCAATCAATCAAACACTGTTATGATATGAATCTGTAAATGATGGGAATTAGGAAACAAACAAACAAATATCAAAAATACATAAAAACCCTGTCAGCCCTCGATCAGCTTTTCTTCAGTTTGTTCATCTGGAACACATCTGGATGCAGCCAGACGAGCGCATATGTGCAGATTTACATTCGTAATGTAAATGTGTAGCCACGTGTACATGTGAAATGTTAATGTGTCCACGTAAAGCAGCCTTGTTTCAGCAATGTATGACTGGATTCACAACCTCTGTAAAGATAAAAGCTAACAAAAAGAACAGGAACTGAGGCTAAACTGCAACGTCACAAATGATATTCCCCCCAAAATGATTTAATAATCACTCAAAGTAATGCATACCCTGGCTTTGGGAGTCAAATGTGTTCTTGCATTACGGTTAGGTGGCTTAAAAATAGAAGCTGCCAAACTGAGCGATCATATTAGCATAAAACTTGTTGACTGTGAAAAGATGATTGGATATCTATTTATTACTCTGAAGGCTACTTTTGGAAACAAGAGTTGCAGATACTATCAGGGTCATCCACTAATAAGTATGCAAAATCAAGTGAGCCTTGGTTTAAGTTCCTTTTAACAATCAACATAATATTAAACAGTTTACAATATATTGTATGCGTCTGGTATAATCAACTGCAGATTAGTTTATGAAACAGTTAATCTGCTACAGACCCAATTTCAACGTTTCCTGCTTCATGTTAGAAATGTGGAAACCCTTTTATAAATCAACATTTCTTCTCTCCTTAATAAATCATCCTGCCTCAAGATCCACTCTGTTTATCTTAGTGCTTGGTTCAGAAGACACCCTGAAATGTGTTTTTCATTGAGTAGCATGTTTGAATTGTTAGTATCTGACGCATTTTTTTTTACATTCAGCTTGAGTTTGAACACAGATAGGGGTTGGGTATCCGTGCATATTAAAGTACAACAGGTCAATAGCTTAAAGAGATACCTGCTGTAACCTAGGAGATACTGTTTAACATAGCAGCTGTAGAGAGGCTCATAACATGTATATTATGTAAAGGCTTATGTAGCGTGACATAACCTGCATAACCAATAACTGGTTGATGTACACGTCAAAACATACGTTTACAATGGGTCATATGCTAACGAGAAATGCCACATTTTCCATTTCTGGAAGGGCTTGTTGCTACCAAAGTGTCAAGCTTCTGAGGGGAAGTAGAAGAAAAACATTTTTCGACTAATGAGGGTCTCGCTTCCCAAGAGCCTTTCAGCCCCTTTGACATACACTAAACAACTTAAATAGGCTACGTGTGACAGTAAATATACATGAGTCGATTCTCCGACCTCTCCATGTGACCTGTTTGCTACGAGATGGCAGCATTAATAACATGATTACATTTGGGTGGAGTATAGGTGAATAGAGTGGAGTTTATTTATATCATGCATTTTGGAATTCACTCCATGCTGCAGTCTTTTACCTTGCTTGTTTTTATTTTTCCACTCTACCTTTTTGTCACGTCTCGTATAAAACCTGCAAAAGACTGATATGTGTGTGTTACAGTTGCTGTTTATTGGCTTGTATGAGGTCATTTCAAATTGGAGTCAGAGGGACAACTAAGTAAATTGACTGTTTGCAGCGTGTTACATTTCTTTCTACCTGCTTAATATGAAAGTAAATTGGAAATGCAGTTTTTTTGTGTCATGCAGACCAATGCGTTGTGTGCATTCAACCCTAATACTAACAGGCAAATATCTGCAGACACACAGTAAAGCACTGATTTCATTAAGTATGACATCAGTGGTGAGTAAACAGGAATGAAACACCTGATTTCGTTTTGAATTTTGTGTTAAGTAATGCATTCACAAAGTTTCTGTAGTAGTCTTCATATGCAATATTAAATGTGTCATTTATAATACCGCTTTGGTTAAAGTTTCTCTACCACTCTTTAGGTTTACTTTGCATTGACTTTCAGGTGCCTGCCGTGCAAAACAGGAAAAATAAAGTGACAAAACATGAGGTAAAAGAAAGCGGTGCAGTGTGTGAGATGCCATGAAAGGTACTAGAGTGTCAAAAAAAGTAAAGTGACCTTTTAGAAACAGAAACAACAGAGTTTTGGATAAATGTGCGAAATCCTATAGTAAATGTGCAGATACACATGTTTACAGTAGATACTAGAAATGATAAATAGTGTAAAGTCACTCAAATATTAGGACAGTCAAACACAGAGAAAACAATAAACTGGGTGCAATGCCATTTGCTCAAGGGTCATGTGATGCTCTGAGGGAAGATGGGTAGAAACTAGAGAGTGCCCATTCCTGTGACTTCAGACGTCAGCCTAGAACAGTTCAAGGAAGGCGGGGGGAGGAGGAGGAGGAGGAGGAGAGGGAGGGGTAGACAGAGAAAATAAAACAGCTGTGAAAGAGGAACTTGGAAAGTTTGGCTGCAATGACTGCTCTGGACCGGCCGGACATACACTGTGTGAATTGAGACCACTTCTGAGCCGGTTTTTCAAGCTGCGTGTCAGGATGCATCTCAGTACCATTTTTGCCGTGCAGTGTACAGAGGAGCACGAGGGCAAATCATGGCCCAATCAGCTGCTGCCCAATAGCTGGATGATTTAATGCATATCTGAAATTCGGGTAAACTTTGGAAGTAGAGCCGTGAACCAATTCCCCAACTTCAGGGCTTTTTTTTCCTGTTGGAGCCGTTGCAAAAAAAGGAATCTAATGCAATCCAATCCAAAAGCTAATACGATATTTTCTTCTTACATGAAGCCTCTACATTTCCAGCTTTTGTTGACATGTCAGAAAGGTGATGATTGTACTTTATATTTATTAATGAAGTTGTAGTGGTAGTGGTGGTGGTTTACTGGGGTTCCTAATGTTTTGCTCCCCTCTTGCATGTAAATGGAACCCTAACCCTAACCCTTAATGGATTGGGCAAAATATCTCTCATCTCCTGTCTGTGGACGTTTTCGAGGGAAACTTTATTCACAATTGTCGATGCTCTGTCCTGATGTAACACAAACAGCGTGAGCGCTCATGTCATGCTTGACCGTTGGAGCGTAGTGTGAACACAGAAATCATGAGCTTTGGTTGTTCATTGTAAACAATTCACTCGTATAGTGTGAAATGATATTCCACCACCACATTTCTACAATCCTACAGTGAATGCCCGGCCTTACTGCACAACTTTCTTTTTTTTGCCACAGCTTTTATACCATATTTTCACTGTTCCTTTTGCATAAACATTTTACATCAAAAATATGGTGACACAACCATGCACTTCTAAAGTCCTGATGAAGCCATGCAGTGGTCAGAAAATAATGGTGATGTGATGTCAAATCGTCGTGTTCCCCTACAGAGTCATCACATGACTCTTCTCTCAAAAAGCATTGCATGAGTGGCAGTCATTTGTTCTTTTTTTCTATACTTTTATTGATAATTTTACTTTTTTTAAGATTTTTTATGCTTTCCAGACAATGACACAATGGGACTTGATAGGCAAATATAGCTAATATATTCATAACAAAATGAGATACATAATTATTCTAAGAGTGAGGTGTGCTAAATAAATATTTAAAGGAATAGTTTGACATAAAAAAACACAATGTCAAACTGTTCCTATAAGGGTCTGTGTCCATTAAACGTGTTTTTTATTGCGCTGGCAGCGCTTACAACCTCCGTTTCAGTCTCACTGACTTTTGGTTGTGAAACTTGACTTCTGCTTACCTCAGTAGTGACCATTGCTGTGTTTTAAACAGGTCTGCTTAATATTTGCTTTTATCAAAAGAAATATATCTGCAAATACATAAAAAATGACATCAAGGAATCATGTTAGCCTACTGGCATTAGCAGCATCTCTAGACCTGGAAATCGTCCCCACGAAAAGACAAGTCAGATTAGTTTCTCCCCCGCCATTGTTTTTTACAAAGCTGATATCAGAAGCCCCGTCCTTTCCTGATTTTGAATGTTCTGTAAGGGAGAGGTGACATTGACGAGCTTGGCGATGTTTAAAAGTTGACAAATTTTCAACTTAGAGCGTTCGGAGTGATACAACAAAAACAGCGGACACCAACAGTGTTGTAGTGCTTACTGAGAGCTGAAAACATTGAACTATTTTAGCCAGCGCAAAAAACAGCGTAAGTGGACACAGGCCCTAATAAAACACTGGCTTTGTTTATGTCAAACACATCTCAGTGTTGTTGGTCTGACTTTGATTAAAGGTCTCCCACAGGCTAATCCTGAAGCATTTTCAAAGCCAAAATAATCTGGGGGAGGTTTCATTGGATAACACACAAAAGGGTAATAGTGAAGCGGTGTTTTGGATGTTTCATTTCAGCAAATAGAACCAGATTCGGGCTGACTTCAGGACGTAGTCATGGACGAGGGGTCATTCCACATGGCAGCCACGTCCCTGAACCTGCCATTGGAATTGTGGGAAAGCAATAGCCATTAGTTTTGTCAGCGCTCTGCTGTCTGTAATGTCCTGGATATGAAGTCCTGTTTGTGGAAAGTATGAGTTCTGCTGCACCAGCAGAGATAACATTTGACTTTGAGGTGAAGGTATATGTGGACATCAGTGAGGTTCAGTTTGCCTCAGTTATGGATGATACATTTATTTTATCTGTTGATAGAAATTCAGAGGATATAGGGGGAATGAGAGACGGGGGTACTGGAGCATGGTAAACAAATTCTTATGTGAAATAAGTTCCCCAGTATTTCATTGTTGTGTATAGTTTCTTACCATCCAGAAATTGATTTTTTTTAGTCTCATGTCTTGACACGTTTGGCCTTGAATATTGTTATTCAATGAGATGAATTTCTTTTGTGCACTTATTCCAGATCTCAGTGATTGCTGCTGCACTAGTCCTCTTAAACCTGTGCACCTTTTGTGTAGTTTTACATGTTTTTCAATAAGATTGTGTGCATAAACTTTCCAAACTGAGGCTTTTTTTAACATTTAAAGATTCATTAATGGATCATTGAAATTACCAATCTGCAGGTTCTGTTCAAAGACACAGCATGCCTCAGTAGCTGGCATTGCTCCCACAACACACTTACTTGCAAAGAGTATACTCACTCAAACATAATGTATCTACACTTGGATGGAAATAAGTAGCAAGAGTAGAAAGGAACAAGAATAACATGAATAGCCACATTATTCATGGTCATATCCTCCTCTTGTCAAAACCTGACAGATATTGTGCAATTTCTGGCAACTCATCAAAGTATTAGTGTCAGGACTGTCAAAACTAAACCAGAGAGATATTTTTATTCGTATCAAAGAGAACAATTGCAGTTAGAAGTTTTCTCAGATCCTCACTCTGAGCATGAACATTCATGAGTTGCTTTTTATTCTTTAGTTTGTGCTGGATCCCCACTGTAAGAGTTAAAAGGTTACCTGGCATTGATGAGATACTGTGCCAAGCTGATGTTAGCGGGGGTCCCTGTGATGGTGATCTGGCGCTCTGATGAGCCCTCCATAGCGTTTGCAATTTTGATCTGCGCCCCAGACATCTGTCGAATCTCATTTATTTTGGTTCCCTGGCGTCCAATAATACAGCCTATTAGCTGGAGAGAAAAAAAAGAAAAGTCTTTGAACCTGGAGGAAGGAAGGAACCCTCTGTGTTGGTTTAATGCAGTTTTTACTTAATACCCTTCAGTAATATGTTTGACGTTAAAAAGGGAGTTTAATGGCTTGTGTAATGATCTTGGTTTAATTTAAATCCCATCCTGCAGGAAATTAAGTTTGATTAATGATAGCACGGTCAATAGATCAGCTGAGATGTGGGTTTTCTGCTGGGCCAACAGTAAGAAAAGAAGTTTGCAGGATCATTGATGTTAATGGTGTCAATCATTTGTTCCTACAGCATTTAATAAGTTTGAAAGAACAGGATTATCTCACTGTATACTTCTTTATACAACTTTTTTCTGTTATCAGTTAATTAAATGACACCCATCCCTAAAGCGGCAGGTAGATGGATCAGTGTTCTCTATGACTAAAGTTTGAAGAAGTAAGATAACATATTATCTTCCTGTACAATTAACATCCTCTCAACACAGTTACATTCATACGTCATGCCAGATGAGAGACCCATCAGTTGATTTTTGAAGCCTTCTGTATAACCCTGAGTCAGCAGTCAGCAGAGGGCTTTACTTACATCATTAGGAATGGTGAGTTCATGAGTGCTGGCTGGTGGACTGGCATCCAAACCTGAGTTAGGGAGCAATGACAAAAGAGAAATTTGACTTTAAAAGTCAAGTTAACATAACTGGAACCTTTAAAGGATTATTCCAACATTTTGGGAAATATTTTTACTAACGTTAGCCCCCTTTCCCCCCCTCCCCTGGAGCCCCCACTCCCCCTTCCTCCTCCATATGCTGACTTTCTGCACCACACAGAAGCTCCCCCTCCCTGGACTAAGAGTGCTGATCTTCTCATAACATTGTTAAGAAAATAAATAAGAATATTTCCCCAACTATCGAACAACATTTCCCGAAAATGTCAACATTTTCAATACTCAAGTGTCTTGATTAGCTTGCTTTTGCTGCAGTTTCTATCCACCATTTCTCATTTCTACATCACGTGTTTGTCATTTTAATTGGACACATGAGTGAAGTTGAGTGAAGATTAGAAGGTCACATTTTTGAAAGAGCATACTTGATTTAATCAAGCTTGAGTTAGGCAACGTATTTTAGAAGGCTTTTTGTTACATGTTTTCAAATTCCCTTTTCCCAATAAAAACAATAAATCATCTCATCAAACAGACAAAAGTTTATCTCTGGCCAACGCCAGCCCTCAAGAAGTCAAGATTAACCCAATAAAGTCAAACCCACCCAATTCATAGCCCTCCATTTAATTAATACGGTATGAAGGTGTCTCTTCTTCATCACTTTGACTGCTGGTAAAAGACAGTAAAAAGGCCGAAAGCTGCTACGTGGTGGGACGTATTACAATCTGAACAGACGAGCTCAGCCTTTGAATGGAAACATTGTGATACAGAAGAAAATAAAGTTACATTTCTGGATCCAAACACTCAGTTATTTGGCCAGACAAAATGTTGCCTAGGGGCCGAGGCTGACGTATGCTAGGCCTGGTTCCAATCTCTGTTGACTTCATTAATGATCTAACAGGTTTTTTCTTTATTAAAGTTTAAATATCAAAGTTTTTTTATACTTCTGGCCATGTACTGGGATATTTTTTTCATAAAATAGGACATTTAAATCATCTTTGACTCCACTTGGTCTTCGGCTTGTAGCAGGCTTTTGTTTTCGGATTCATAATTTGGTTTCCCTCAGGTCGACATGGTTTTCAAAGTTTAACACAAAGACCCCTGACTCAATGAGCCAACCCAACCATTTTAAATCGGCCTGAATGAAATGACTCATTGGGCATTACATGCAAGTCTACCTCCTTCACTGCTTTCCTGCATGCACTTTGAGGTACTCCTTGCACTTGACTCAACGAGGTTGGACAGACATATAGCAAAAGCAAGCGAGGGGCTTGTTGCAGAAAAATGTCAGAGAAGATTTCTGAATACAGTTAACAATGATAATTGTGCTCGGCAAAGCTCCTCTGCCCTCCCTAAGGATCTTCCTCCCAGGCTGTTCACTCTTACTGTTTCCTCCAGCATTACCTCCACCAGTTTTTTAATCATATTACCGTACATATTATGGAAATAGCAACCTTATTACACATGAAATTGGTGACAAGAAAAGACAACAACACTGATGTTTTTACGTAGATTTCCAGCTGATGATTTGCATGTGAGACATGACACAGGTAGGTAGCTAAACGTCTTTTGAAACAGTTTAGTTCAGATGGTGGGCTTTAAGTTGGTCATTATAAAACAGTGTGGCCAGTCTATTTCACTGGCTTTTATCTGTAATGGAAGGCTAAACAACCTGAAGGTATGTCAGAGGAAAGGTGAATCCTGTTGCCAAGTGATAATGCAAATTTTCAATACATCATTTTAAACCCAAGCCCAGTGTCATTTCTCCTTTTATCCCTTCACTGGTGTAAAATCAGAAAGAGCTGAGAGAAAAAAAATATACATGAAAAAATCAAAGAAGGAGAGAAACCACAGGGACCAAGTCATGCTGTGCAAAGAGAGAGATAAGGTGGCAGGTAGGGAGAGAGAAAAATGTTTCTCTGGATGCAAAGAGAAGGAGGTTATCTAAAGGGACTCGTGGGTACGTACCAGGGAAAGCAGGGGTGGTCTGTCCGAGAGGGGTAAAGGGGGTTTGCTGCATAGCCAACTGGTGGAGCTTGGTCAACTGCTGAAGGGTTAGGAGGGAAAGTAGAACTAAGAGGTTACTGTTACACAGGACACACCGAGAAATGAAGCCAAACAAAAGTAGAGTGGAGAGACAGTGAGGAGAAGGAGGTCATGACACAGGGTGGTGGAGGACAAAAAAGTAAGAGAGAAAGAGATACAGAGAGAGGGTGATTGACTGCCATGAAGTTCTAAATTAATCGGTCATTTGACTCTTTCTGCAACTAAGGGTACATCCCAAGTCCCCCTTTCATCTTGCTTAAATTAATGGTAGTTCCAGACCCAGCCTCTTGCCGGCTGTCCCAAAGCTCTTATTTCTGCTCCGCGGAGAAGGATACAGAAGGGAAGGCTTCATGGCATCCATTTACTTGCTGACACGCCCACTTATTGAATATCACTTAATCACTCCTTTGTCGGATGCTGCAGCTGATCTTGACTTTAATACCAGAGAAACGACATGGACAGACCTTAAAACAGACACTAAAGGGTGCCTTGAACCAGACTGTAAACAAATAAGTCACTTTTTTGCTGCGTTTGCTGAAGTCATGTTAGACGTCAGGAGTATTTAAGCTCCTGTGCGGAGCGTGCATAGTGTATGGCAGGTTATGAAACAGACTGAAATTAAAACTGATGCCTCTATTTGACCTGCAAAGGTAAAAGACACCATCAGGAAGAAGCCTGAACGTCTCTTTATAGTTATTTTTGATGAAACACTGCTGCCACAGGGTTGCCATCAGACAAGGAGATTAACAGCACGCTGCAGAAACATTCTGCTAAATGTTTACAGTGAGTGACACATTTCACTCTCAAAAGACATCAAGAGGAGAAGTTCATCATAAGAAAGTCTGTACTTACATACATACAGGACAAGATCAGCAAAGACTTAAGACATCTTTGTCCACAGAGGGCAAAAAAAAACTGTGCATGATGTTTCATGTAACACATAAAATAGAGTTATCTTCCTATTTTTATGTATGATTTGCTTTTTGATTCACCATCTAGCTTGTAAACTGATCCTGGTATCTTTTCCACACATGGAACAACGCATCTCTTCATGCATTCCTCAAGGACGTTACTAAGACGCAAGAAAAAGATGCAAGTAAGGGAAGTGTAGATGCAATTGAAGAGGCTTGAGATGTACCCCCATGTCCTTGTAACCGTCTCCAAATTTAAATTTACAAAATGTAGAGACAAATAACTCCACTCATGAGCACAGTAACCAAATGCAAATCTATTGTGTCCCATCAATTACCATGTGTCCTTCTAGCTGGCACTTATGACGTCAGAAGTGGAGAACCTTAAGTTTTACAAGCCTGTCGGAGAATTCCTTCTCCACCTGACATGGTCACATTAAGTCCATCCCCTGCTGTGTATCATTTCCATCAGGAATGGAGGGAGACCGATGCTTGTGAGCCCCCTTCCCCTTTTAAGAAGAGTTTTAATGAGGGTGGAAGAGGGTGTCAAGCCTGTACTTGAGTGATTGTTCCGTCAACCAGCACCTCCAGTGGCATCAATCACAGCCCAACGTTGAATTAGTGGCTCAGACACAAGGTAGCTCTTGAGATGCTCTCAGGACAAGGACAGATGAAGGAAGATTATTAATGGAGACTATATGGTCCATTGAAATTAAAGGGGTGTCTACATCAAAAGCCGCCATTACTGTCTTTTCCTTTATCATTATCACCAGCAGTGTTTTGTTATCAAAGAGATCTGGCAAAAGTTTTTGGGGCGTCTGGGCTCCATGTCCCCTTTAAACCACAAGGACAGAGATTTTGGAAGTTGTGATTGATGACTTGGCTCTAAATTACTCCAGAGAGCTGGCGTGTCAGTGTAATTAAGAGAGTTCTTTTGTTTTAATCATAAGATACAGGTCTTTATTAAATAAGAAACAGACTCAGAACTCACATCTGGGTGTGGTATGGCGTACTGTCCCTGAATTGTGTAGGCCTGGAGAGATGGGAAACACAGCAGAGAGTAATATTTCAGCACATAGTGAACAAACAAAAGGGAGAAAAATCCATTCATGCAATGTTGATGCTAATGTTCTGTAAACTTTAAAAACAGAAAAGGACAAGGTTGTCTAATAGTGTTCATATTCAAAACATGAGCAGCATGTCGTTCATACATGAATGTAAAGTGCAGTAAGACCTTGTATCAGGATATTTAGAAGGAATATTTATATAATAAAGCAATGCTAAATGAGAGTTGACAAATTGGATGTTTTATAACAATCTGTGGACACTGTGCAGACGGTAATATTCCAACACAAGTGCAGATGTTTCATCATGTACAAATTGTCTTGCCACTAGTTGTCTAATACAAATCTACAGGAAAGATTTTCCTCTTTGGTTCCACTGTTTTAGTTTTTATTAAAAGATGTCACTTCTTCCAAGAACAACCAAACTGGGGCGACAGAGCCTTTTCCACTGCTGCCCCCTCCCTCTGGAACTCTCAGCCAAAACACATCTGTGACTGAACCGACCTGCCACATTTCAAATCCCTGATCTAAACAACACCTTTTCAGACTTGCTTTTAATTGCTGATCTTGCTTTCTGTGACATTTTTTTTAATGTTGTTGTTTCCTTCAACTTGTTTAATCTGAATGTAACTCTGCAGAGTTACTGCATGTTGCTGTCTGTAAATTTTAGTTATTAATCACATATTTTCCTGCGAGCTCCTGAGCTCTCATGTCTTCATGTCTTGTAGGTTCCTCTGGATTTTTGGTGGGGATGGCCTGCTGCTGTGGAC
This sequence comes from Tautogolabrus adspersus, assembly GCA_020745685.1. Lineage (NCBI taxonomy): Eukaryota > Metazoa > Chordata > Actinopteri > Labriformes > Labridae > Tautogolabrus > Tautogolabrus adspersus. The sequence goes on along the minus strand of CM036548.1, from coordinate 23,924,946 downwards.
CCCCCCCCCCCCAAGAGGCATTGTCCCGGCAGCAGTTGCCGGGCTCTCGAGTAGACAGAGCTCCCCCAACCTTCAGCAAGGTGATCTGGCACTACTGCCATCTGACGTCCCTGACGCCCAGCCACCACCATCGGACTATGTCGTCCCCAGAGGCGCTGTTTGTCAATAGGCAAGGCATGCAACTGCTTGGGGCCCCAAGCCAGTAGGGGACCCCCAAAAGCTGACAACCTTTAAACCACAGCATCAGCTCTTGTGAACATGCCATTTAGAATAGGCACCCCCCCATCCCCTCCCCTTACGTGTCTCTGTCCAAGCCATGTCCTATTGAGGGGCAGCTGGGCATTCTGATCTGAGGCGTGCTGGGTCAGGTCCTCAGTGCTTTCCTCACAGGACGAGGCTATCATCATTGTATTTGATTGCTTGTTTATGTTTTGTCTTGTTGCATATGGTTGTCTTTGTGTGTTTTATCCTGAAAAACTAAAAAAAAAAAATATATATATATATATATATAACAAAAAAACGACGGCATCAGCTCAAAATGTGCAAATTCTGCAATGACAGTAGGATTCCTCCCTTAGGGGGCCCCATCAGACAGCGCTCCCTCTCGCTCGAAGACCAACATTTGTCAATGAAAATCACCGAAGGAAATTGAAGAGGAATTATCCGTTTGGGAGGGAGAAATGAAAGAGGAAAAATAGAAAGCGTCGGGACATGATGGTGATGAACGCTGGTTGGAGGGGCCCCCAATGAATTTTTGCCTAGTTCCCCAACAGACTCTAGAATCGCCGCTGGTCGTCCCCACAACTACCGCCGTCCTCATTCATGCACGGCCTGCTCTGACCACCACCTCAGCTGCAAGGAAGTGTGGACAACAGGAACGTGAGGAATACAAAGGAGCAATCCTTCCTGCATATTATCCCATCTTCCTCGTACCATTTTTATTAAAAATGTGTAAAGTGTCTCGAGAATTAGCGCTCTTCAAATATTGATTGATTGATTGATTGATAAAGTGTCTTTGGTTGTTTTGAATAGTGCTTTATGAATACAGTTATTATGATTATTATTATAACAGGAACATCTGCACAATGTGATGGAATCCAATGACACATTTTCACGAACTTCAGATCCAAAAATCACAATATTGTACCAATACACCAATGGACCAATACATTGGACACTTCCTCCACAAAACTCACATTTTAAGCTTCAAAAGAGTGGTATTTATGGTGTGTGCATTGGAATGGGTTTCTTTATGTCACACAGGTGTTTGTGTGGTTTGTGTTCCCCTGTGTTAGTTTGCTCGCTCTCCAAATGTATGCAAAACAAGCTCGTGCATTATGTTGCCTCAAGGCTTTGACTGTGTCTTACATTCAGATTAATGCCCTGTAACATTTCCAGACAGAAGCAAATCCTCTAAATTGGATTCATTATGAGTTTCAATGAGCTGTTGTGGTTTTCTTCTGTATTGTTTGCTGAATGTTTAACAGCTCTTTGGCCAGATCTCTCTATAATCCTTGGTAACCAGTTGCATTAGTGTGCCTATGTTGCTAGCAATAATGATTGTTGAGTTTAAAATTAGGGTGCAATTTACATGCCTCCCTTCCTCCCTCCCTCCCTCACGTCTCTGCTGCCCAACCCGCACCAAACAAGAGACAACCTTTTTTTTTGGCACCTTGACAAACTCACATCTGTACTACCTGCTGTCTGATAAACTTTTCTTTTGTCTTCAAAGTACTTTGGTAAGCTCATGTTGGTTTGAATTTGGTAACAGAAATACATTGTATTGTGCAGGACCTTGATGCATTAACGTGAGCCCAGCCTCTTCTGTAAGACTATTTTGTGGCATGATAATTATGCACCAAGAGTAAAACACTAACGCACATACATTTTTCAAAATGAGGCCAACTCTCATTAACAAATGGGTCTTGGTGGAATCAAAGTATTCCAATGAAAAGTAAAAACCATTGCAGAAAAAACATCGACTGCAGCATCAGCTACAACAGGCAACGGCTGATGCTGCATTTCAAAAGTCTCAGGTTTGCTGTAGGCACAGACGAAGAAGAAGAAACTTGCTCAGCTCTTACCTGGCCGCCGGAGAAAATGACCGGGGTGGAGGCAGGCTTTGGGCGATAAGGGATGGTGGCACCTTTTGGCGGAGACTAAGAGAAAGGGAAGACAGAGAAGAGGCGGCCTGCATCATCTTACTTTATTTAAAACAGGAAAAACATTCAAAGTTCAACATTTTGTGAAATGCTCATTGACTTTTTTCTTTTTACAGCATGAGCTAATAAGATATATTTTAGATCTCCAAACCTGAATATAAGCACCTCTTAAGTTCCAAAATAACAAATAATATCTTGTTTCTTTGAACCGTACATATAAAAAGCATCACCTTTGGTAATTTTAAGTGGGGTTATGTGCTGGACTGCTCTTTGATAAGAAGTGACTTCATATACGTTTGTGAGCTTCAGGAGGGTTTGCTTGTACGCAACAGAGTTATCTTTGGACGGAGCTGGACCAGCTTTGTCCCTGGTTCACTGCTTCATGCTAAACTAAGCTAAGAACAGCTGTTTTCACATATATAGTACACTCCTGAAAATATCTAGATAATTCCAGCTCCAGATATTCTCCTGACCTGGCTGTTCACATATGCACCTCACAATCTATCCCTGTCAGACAGGAGGGGGACGGGGGGTCTCCTTAGGTAAGACCTGACATAAAAAACAACGCAGAAGTAACAGACGAAGCAACAGAGTCCTCTATACAACGCTATAATCAGAATATTTGCCTTTATTTCAATACTATCTTAATCTGCTCCTTCTCCAGGTGAGGGTGCTGAAAAACCTGATCTCCCCCTGCTATCTGTCATAACTTCTTTTTTCACATGTATTCATAATTACATTTCTTGAAACTGCTTCACTGCAGAGAAACAGCAGGTGAACCACTCCGAGCTGAGATTGAATCTTGTTTTTTTTAATCTAAGAAATGTTTTAATTCGCCAGCATTTCAAGAACAAAACTGGAGCATGCTAATGAAAACAGAAGGGAGCTCTGAGGTATTAGTAGCCTCTGTTTATGAAGATTAGAGCAATACGAAGACCTGGTGCTTGTTAACTCTGAGGGGCACAGCATGAATGCAAAAGCACGTCTCAATGTTTTTTTTGCAAATTCCTTTTTTTTTAAATCCCACGCAACAAGGGCGTTGTTGTACAGTTTGCAAACTCACTTTAATGACATACAAGTATTGATTCATGCTATGCAACAGGGCTGTTGGGAGGACTTAATCAGATTTCCTCTGTAGCTGCTGCTCTGTAGAGGGAGGAGTGTCCACTTATAGGGTTGTGCTTTAACACAATATTAAGAACAAGCAGAGGGTTTTGTCTCATTATGTAGGAGGACTGTGAGTTTGCATCACAGTTCAACTTAGTGGTAGGCGATATGGAAAAAATCACATATCATGATTTATTTATGGCAGGGTCACGATCATTTCATACTGATCTTAAAGACTTATTTTGCAAGTTACTGACCAGTTCAACCTGCTTATTTCCCTGTGTATTGTTTTTAAATGCACAAACACTGTGTTACATCACTGTTGTTTCCTGTTTATGTTGGTGTGCAGCACCTGTAGACAATTAGGCTGAGTCTATTTAAGCAAGGCCTCCTGATTAACCACTCTCTCTCCCAGCTTCACAGCAGCAGCACCTCAGTAGTTGTTTCCTGGTTTTTCCAGGTACTTTCTGTTTAATGGTCAATAAGCTAAAACTTAAGAACTTAAATCCTTTGTGTTGTGTCCCTTATTATGTTCGGCATTCGAGCCAGCCGTAACAACTGTGCTAATAAGCTTTGTCTATTTGAAAACTGTCTTTGTTGGGGAGTCTGGACTCTGGAGGTCTCCCCCAGACCATTTTTAGCACCAGAAATGTCTTCCTCTACATTCTGATCAATATCAGTGCACTATTTGTGGGTTTTCTGCACCAACTAAAATTACGATTTAGTATTGTGTCCTCTTTTGTGTCTTTAAAGATATTTTAGTGTGACAACCATGACAATCAGCTTAGTTTTATCAATCCATAATTGTCCTACAGAGGCAATGGCGTAATGCATATTCTAATTTCTGCCTATGTTGCATAAATCTTAGTTTTAAAATCTGTTTTGTTTGGCCTACATACATCAGGCAACATCGGCATTTCAAGGTGTAGACAACATGGGTAGAAGGCAGTTAATACATTATTTGATGTCATATTTCTTTCCTGAAGGAGGATGATGAAATGTTTTAGTATGGAGGGTGTTTGAACTGTGCGCACATGCCTTTGCCATTGCTAGGCATTCATGTTTAAACAGTGAGGCATAAATCTGAAAACATGTGGACTTCAAGTTCTTGTGTTTCGCCCTGCAGCTTCAAACAAGAAGTCTTTGTTCACAGGCTGTTCTTTTACAACATTACTGGATTAACTTGAGGTTTGTTTATAGACATATATAATCAAACATATAACAGAATGTCATTTTTCTGTGACACATAGTCAAAGTAAGTTTCACTGAAAGAACAGTTCTATTCATAGAGGGGGCGGGACATTAATAATTGAGAGACAGATGGTCACCATGGTTACTCACTCTGACCTGCCTGCTACACGCTGAACGAGAGCAGAGCTGCTGACTGACATCAATTCAAGCAGCATGCATGGTAATCAATGCATGGAAATGAATGATTGTACAGGATATTGATTTAATAAACGATTTTATGATATGCTTCTGAACAGAAGTAAGATGAGTCTACTCATTTTTTGAAGTAGATTGATAAATAATCCCTGAGTCGAAGTCTGCAACTAATTAGAAAGTGCATAACAAGATAAAAATGTCCCTCTATCACTCAGCAGATTGCATGTACTGATGACATTTACAGAAAACAATAAACAGGTGCTTCTTCTCCAGAAAGTGTAACTGGTATCTCTTGTGACGTTTCCCTAACAAAAATCAAGTCCTATTCAAAAATTGGTTTCTGAGAAAATGCCTTTACCTCCACAGGCAGTGAATATAATAATTCACGGAGACAAGGTGCAGGAGTGTCTAGCCAGAAATACAACACAGCCCTCACAGCCTAGAACTATTCAAAACCAGGTTGCTCCATTTTCAATGTATTCCTTTTATCACTGAACCATCCAGGGAGGTCTGAGGGGTTTTCCTCAAAAACAAGTTCATAAATCAAAATGATGATCCTTTCATATAAACAGTATAAAGTATATCTTCATGTTTGGAGATATCGTGTGTTCATCATTGCTTATTAATGCATAAACACATCCAGGAATATGTATATAGATCTGTAAACAGATGTGCAAATGAGTGATTAGAGATCCACAAATGATTATGATTGATGCATAAGAAAGAAGAATAGCTGTTCAGACAGCCTGGACCACACCGCTAGGTATCCAAGCATGCTTTAGGCAGCAAATTAGCCACTGCATTTCACAATGAATGAGGGCAACATCTGTTTGGGTTCATTTTGTCATTATCATGCAATGAAAGAGAACTGTTCAGTTACCAATCATTCAGTACATAAACCAGAGCTGGTTTGATTGAATACTCCCCGATTCACACCAACCAGTGACGAGGGAGGCTGGGCAGACACCAGTTTAGTCAAATGGTGCTTCAGTGGGACTACACTGCAAGCACAGTAGTGAGTCTGAGCTTCAGACAATCCAACATGTACAACACACACATGTCCCACACAGCTGCCCACACAGGGGGCGGCTGTCGTTGTCTCTCAACCGAAAGGTCAGGGGTTCGATCCCCAGCTCCTGCTGCAACATGTCCGATAATACATTTATTTAAAAAAGCGCCTTTCAGGACACCCAAGGACACTGTACAACAATCAACATTTAAAAACCACAATGGATAAAATCAATATACAATAAAATAAATGAAATGGAGGGTAATGGACAGAGTAATTTGCAGTGATATGGTTAGAGTGAGAAGGCGATCTTGAACATCACCGATGTGTCCTTGGGCAAGACACTTAACCCCGAATTGCTCCCGCTGCTTCGTCGGCAGCGTATGAATGTGTATGAATGGGATTAGTTACTTCTGATGGTCTCACTACATAGCAGCCTCTACCATCAGTGTGTGAATGTGTAGGTGTGATCTGTGGTGTAAAAGCACTTTGAGTAGTCAGAAGACTAGAAAAGCGACTATAAGCTCAAGTCCATTTACCATTTAGCCCACTTACATGTGGTACGCATTACAAATGAATGGATTGTAACACATATTTGCAGATCTTGCACGGCAAAATTGTAGCAAGAGTCCAGAGTAAATAGACAAGTAAGAAGTGTGACTGATGACTGTTTATTCTCAGTTCTTGGAGAATTTATTTTAAAACTTTTTCAGCTAGAAACTTGTTAAACTATTTATAACTGTGTGCACATTAAAAATTGGTCTATATACTGTACGTGTGGATCTGTGTTCACATTTGTGGATCTATTTTGGAATCTATGTATGCATTTGAGGTGCTATTGATGCATTTAAAAACAGTTTTGCATCAGTAATAATGACATTCATGTCATCTCTGCTGCTTTCTATTTTGTGAACATGGCATAAGAAGCAGCTTTTAGCAAATATACTAAACAGACTTAAATAGAAATACAGCCAGGCTTGGACAGACATTTTGGCAATTCAGCCAAATGGCAGATGGGCCGGCCTACTCGGGCCGCAAGGGCACCACGAGCAATGAGGGGGAAAAAGTTATGAAAAAAATAAAATAAAATCAACCTGTCGGCCGCTGCCCACTTGATGTGGGAATAATCTATCTGATTAGACTTTGAACAGTCCAAGAATCATCAATAGGTGTCCCATACTGTAAGGCGAGTGCAGCGAAGCAGACTGCTCTCAACTCCCTGTAACCCTTCAAATCAATTCATCCATGTAATGTCAGAAATCAAGACATGAAGGGCAGAGGTTAATGAAAATGCAAATGGAAAAAGATAACAAAGGACAGAGGAGGCGAAAAGGGTGAAATAAAGGTCAGAATGGAGAAGGATAAAAAATCTGAAGTTTTACGTTTACTTCTTAACTAAGATTGCCATTTAATGCCAGTGTCATTCAAAATCAGGTTAGGGATGGTTATACCTGTGTGCTATGATTTCTAGGGCTCACTTCTGTGTCCAGGTTGATCCTGAAAACAGCTGTGGTGTTATGTTACATTTTATATTATAGCTGTTAGTACGTTTTCTGTTTTAAAATGAAACACAGGTCAAAACGCTGGCTCAAAAAGATTTGTGGCCGTGTTTTCTACTTGGTACAAGTTTTGTTAAGACTGCAAATATCTCACTAAAGTTTGAGAGAAGCTTGTATTATCTGAGCTGAGAAGTCGAACAAAGACTCTTGTTGGACTTCTCAGTATTACAAATATAAGGTCAAGGATGTAACCTACGCTTTATAGCCTCTACAAAACTAACTTCCTGTCTAGGCACAACCCAAAGAGTAACTATTCTCCTTTGAATTCACTTTTGTTTGCCCAGGTTCATTCCTGCACTGGAAATGATTGTTGAATGATATGAAATGTCAAGATCATAGAAATATAGATGTTTATTATATCTGACACCCCTGCAAAACTGACTTTAGTAAGACTCAGTAAGAATCATGTCATACTCTACCTCCAGCATGACCACACAGATCTGTTTGACACACTGGATGATGGCTTCTGGGGTCCCAGAGATTGTCACGGCACGCTCTGTGGAGTTGGGCAGCATGTCTCCTGCCACCTGGACCTGGGCCCCTGTAGACTGGAGGAGAGTGAGGGACTTTGAGGGACAAGACAATGTTGGTAAGAGGACGTCTGAAGAAATGTAGACATCCACATCATCTGTCTTACTTCAACTAAAATGTGTAGGGCAGCAAACTCAAATAAATGTATTATTCTGCCATTTATCCTTGATCAACTTAATGCCACCTGTTGCAGACTGAAGCTATAAAGAGACTTTGTACTCTGCCCCTAAAGCAATCTTTTTTTCAACATCTGGGGAAACATCATGATTAATACGATGTTCAGCTTAGCCCCATCTTTGATGTAATGCTGCTGCTCTTGCCTAAAGCTTCGACTTGCACCCTGCTGCTTATGAAGAGTCAAAACAAAACAAATGGAAAAAAAGGAGATTATGGTTTTCAACTTTAATAACCTAAAGGCCTACTACATTAATATCTGAATAATCTATGGACATCTGGAAAAAGATTTATGTAAATAGGAATAATATTCTTTCTGAATGTCAAAATACAGTGCCAGAAATATTAAAGGAGCAATATGTAACGCTGACATTTAGCATTAAAAAGTGGTACTGCAGTCCAAATTCTAAACATTGGAGAGAGCTGTCTCCACCTGCCTCCTCCTCCCTAAAGTAAGTAAGTAAGAAGCTCACGCAGGTTGCCATAAAGCTTCAGTGTTTAGCCAGCTCTGCATCAGTCTGTAAACCTTTCTGCGCTCTAACTTCTTTCCATTTTTCTAAAGCCTCTCCAATGTTGATCCTAGTTTGAGCACGTTTCTGCTCGTGGAGCTTATTAGAAACATGCAGAGGCTTTTTAGGTCGGGTACAATCACTTCTATCTGAACCAGTTCTCTTGCCCGCTTCCATCGCTGCAACACCTGTTGGTTTGCCGTGATAACTAGTCTCATATCTGGCAAACCAAGTACGCCAAAGCAGCCGTGTGAGGGGTGACTTAAAACCGCCTAACCTTCATTCGTCCAAACAAATACAGATCATTATGGACCAGAATCTAAACTTATGAGGAGGACATACTGGCTGCTGCATTGTTGTCAGAGAAGCCAGCACTTCCACATAGCATGTTTCCATAATGTCTGATGATACAGTAAAGTCTTTCTATCATTTCATTCAGTAGATCTTACATATTGCTCTTGTAAGAGACAAAAAATATGCTGCAGACTCTCTTCAAGTCGGGTACAATAAGGAAATATTTTAAGATTTACCAAATCAATGAAAAAAAAGTGTCAATTTTGATGCTCATCATACTATTAAAATATGTTTTTGAATGTGAGGTCATCAATTATAATACAATAAAAATGTAACGACTACAACGAGCAAGAAGAACACATTTTTCTTTCCGATTGGTCTTTGTTTAAAAAATGGTAATAAACTGGAGGTTATTCGTACTATGTTTGATGTCATACCTCTCTCATCTCCTTTATTTTGGAGCCTCCTTTACCAATGAGGGAGCCACACTGGCTGGCAGGAACTACAAGCCTTAAGGTGACCGGGGGCTTGCTGATTGCTGGGCTGTTGCTCATGGAATTGATTATGTCCTACGAAAACATAAAACATACATTAAAACTTTTGAGTGCTAATATTCTCCCAATATGACCCAAAAGACAACACAGCATTTGTCTGGTTATCCATATAAATCAGTTCAGATCAGAGAAAAGGTTATCAATATAAATCAGTGCAGATCAGAGCAAAGGTCAGGACGGCTAAGCTGCATAATGCACAAGTCTTAATCCTCCTCTTTTATGCGTTGTCTGTAAGAAACAAAGGACTTGATCAAGGGTACCAGATTTGACTCCGGTCACTGAGGACACAGCAGTGGGTCTCCTCTTTGGTTCCAGTCACAGTGCTTTAATGTATCCATTTAGATTTATCTATTCAAAGGCAGGATCAGAGGAAAAAATAGCTGAAAGGGCACAATTTCAATTCACCTTTTACAGCCAGGGATGGTTCGCTTCCTTGATCACAGCCAGCTTACACGTGTCCAACAAAATATTACACAAGCCCAGTTTGGTATGAATTCTGTTTTTTGTCAGATAATTAAAAATGTCAGGGAATATGTTAAATCAGGTAATATATAAACTAAGAAGTAGGATCATTTTCATATAATAGACTTCTTTTTACAACCAGTTGAGCTGCCTCCTGCTGGTAATGACAGAGAATGCAGGTTTGAGCTCCATCTACTCCCTATATGCAGTCTGTGGTGTAAATTAAGAGACGCAGAAGGACTTGGTTTCATCGATGCATGTGCCCAGTGAGATGTATACATTTTCCTTTACATAAAGTCATACAATCTTATCATACCTCCTCAAATTTGTAGGCAATCATAGCAAAAGCCTTGAAGATGGTGTCTGTCGGTCCAGTAATGGTGACGATCCTCTCAGGACAGTTGCCCTCGGAAATATTGATTCGTGCTCCACTCTGGAAAAAAACAACACATACATGTTGTCAATAGAGTCAATTGAGTGCTGAGGCCTTAATCCAGGAATAGATGTCTCTAATTTAAATAATCTATTCCTGTTGATAACCAGAAGGCACTTGTTAAAATATGTAGTTCAATTGATTTATGTTGTTTACGCAGCTTTTAGTGAATCAATTTGTGAGAAGCTACATAAAAATGTACTGTACATATTTGCCCAACATTGGGCGCATAGTGTAAGGGCGCAGCAGCTCAGTCTGTTGGGAACCAGAGATACGCCGGTTCAAGTCCCGGTGCAGACCGAGTCTGGAAATTGGTCTGGTAGTTGGAGAGGTGCCAGTTCACTTCCTGAGTACTGATGAGGTGCCCTTGAGCAACGCACCAGACCCCCCAACTAGCTCACTGTGAGCAGCCCCCTCACTCTGACATCTCTCCATTAGTGCATGTCCATAGGATCCTGTTTGTGCATGTGTGTGTATTTCAGCCTATGTGTGTGTGCAGCATGTTCAACAACAGAGTGTACAATTGAATTTCCCCTCGTGGGATAAATAAAGTATATCTTATAATCTTATTGAATTATAGGATTTGTACTTTATGAGACTGAAACCTACCTCTTCTCGCATCTTCTTCACTGTTTCCCCTTTCTGTGGGAAAGAGAGAATATCTTGAAAACTGTTCAATCATAACTTTTTTCTCCATACTGTCATGCATGATCTAACGAAATGAACATACCTTTCCGATTATGCTTCCAACTTCCTGCAATCAAAACACAAAAATCATGCGTCAAAATGATTCTTTAAAGAAGATTGCAGATGTATTCAAAGGGCTATCACAGTTTGGTCTTGTATTTTCCTGGGCTTGGAGCAGACATTACAGTGGCATGCAGAGGTTTCACAGCTGTGTGTTGGTGTTGAGGGCCACACTCTCCATATGCATGTAATCACTCTTCATGAGCTCGGAGTGGCACTGTGGGGAAAAGGGCAGCAGGGCAGCGCCGGCTGGCGGCATCAACACTCCCTGACCCCACTTAGAGACTGAGAGGGTTGCGTCCGTTGTGGCGTTAACACTGCAGGCCACTTCCTGCTTAATGCCAGGCTCTTCCCTTAGCATTCATATCTTATTAATCATCACTTTTGTAAAGTCAGTTAGTAAAAATACTTTGTAGATGCCCTTAAATATTCTACTTTTAACATTTGAAACTTAATCCAAGTGTACTCTTCTGGCAACTGGACCAACGCTTAGCTTAAACTAAGCAAATAAGAAGCACATTTTTCACAAAGTTCTTTAAACATTTAGACAAACTCATATTTATATCTGAAAAAACTTTGAAATTTAAGGGGTAAACATTATTCTGCCTCCATCAACTCCCATGTTCTGGGCTTACAAGTCCTGCTCTTACAAAATCCTACAGGAGGGAGGGATCATTTAAGACACCATCCATCCTACAACTTCCTGTTGTCCTGGTTAACACTAAACATGTGAAGAAGTGGAAGTGTCAGAATAAGCACCTCACCTGCATCAGAAAGCATATAAAGACCCTTCTGCTGCTGTGGTTAACAGAGCGAGACCAAGGTCACGCTGCCCAAGTTCCCCGTTGCAGGTCGAACATGTTCTGGTAGGCTCTATGGCCAAGAGGAACCTGTCTTACTGCAGGGTCGTCTAAACTTTCACAGGGTCACTGGTTTCTGTACTGTAGGTTCCTGCATCAGCAGCCAGGCTGTTCTCAGCTTTCACAGCTTCACACTTCTTGGCACCGAAGAAAAAGAGAGGGAGATTTTGGCTTGAGTCTATGTGGGGCACATCCCATCAAGCGAGCTACTTTTACACATCCCTAACCCTATTTTATTGAAGACACTGCCCTTTAACAAACTCAACTGACTTAAAAAAAAAATGATGCAAACTCTGCAGTTAGATTTCATCACAAAATGTGAACCATCGTTTAAAAAACCTCCTGAAAAGCCATGAATTATGTTCCACAAGGGGACCAAGATGCACACATTTACTCCAACCATCTCTTAAGAAAAAGAAAAGGGGAAGGGGGAAGCTTCACCTAAAGTTATTAGAGTACATGTTAGAGAACAGGACCATGCCTTTATTTCAGTCATTCAGTTACCTTGGCCTTAGTGGTTAGATTGAGTCAGCTGCGCCTTCCTATTTCTATCACCTGTACTGTTGTGTTGTCTCAGTTATCTCTTCAACTTGTCCCTCCGTCCTTCCCTCCTTCCTTTCCTCTCGGGTTCACGACAGCCCAAGACAAACTACGAACCAATCTGACCATTCATTGCTTCAAACCCATCACTTTCATCACCACAAACTTTTACTCTCAACTAGCCTCTCAGCAACCTCTCCTCCAAAAACACAACCTGAAATGCCGCACTATGCTTCAGAAAATTAAAATACATATCAAACAGATGTTGGTGCACGCTAAAGGGACTGCATTAGTTAACCAAAAGAAGGGCTGACAGGATCACACTGAGGGACTTTGGAAGAAGCCTCACAATCAAACTTTAGGTTTTAAAGTGGAGTTTTCAATTTTAAAAAGACAATCATCCATCCTGATGATGCTGGTACAGAGAGCAGAAAAACAGAAGACATAAAACCAGCTGTTGCCCAGCTGCTGAGTTGTTCACATGCAGAGAAGCAACACCTGTGGAAGAGCGAAGAGAATCCAACCTCTACATCAATTCTGTCATAATATATAAGGGCTTAAGACTACAAATTACAGTAAGCCAACCAGAGTTGAAAGCCAAGGCTGACAGACAGGATCATACTTAATTCCCAGGTGGATTTGACATGTAACGCAGAGCCTGTTGTCATGGTGAGACTGGGTCAGGAGGGTAGCAACACACCAAGGAGACCACATGGCCATTTAAGTCTCATTTTTCATGTGGAGCTCTCAGAATGAAAGTAGATGCCAGGTTAGGCTGCAACAGAAAAACAGCTGGCAGTCTCTTATGTGACTATGGATCTGTCCGTTAAACCAATTCACTGAAATGTTAATGCCAAAGAGGAGTTGTGGTATAATTATTTTAAGTGAATTTCCAGTGCAGCTGGGATAAATCCACACAGACATGACTGAGCAAACTTCAGAGACTCTAGGCCAGTGGGTAGCTTACTTTTCCATGCATGAGGAGGCGGATGGTAAGGGTGACATTGAGGCCACCATCTGACTGGACTTTGGTGGGCTCCATGCTGGGGTGAAGTGACAGCAAAGCACCGTCCAGGAATGGGATGTCCTCAGAAGGAGAAGGAGTGGGATGGTATTCCAGCCAGCCAGTCACCTGCCAATCACAAAACACACCACAATAAAGCTTTATATAAACAGTGAACTATGAAATGTGTAAATATGCAGCACATAGATACAAGATGCTGAAAAAGTCTGATGTTGCAGCAGTTACACTCAATTCATTTTAACAGCAACAGTGAACAAGTCTTTTAATGTGTTTTTTGTGCGTACAGCAAAACATGGTACAATATCATAATGAGTTTTTTGCATGTTAATTTTCCACAAAGCCTTATAACCCGAAGATAAACAAATTGCAAAGGGTGAAGGAATGACTCAGCTAATACAAGGAACTCTGAAATAAAAATCTGTTCCCCCAGGTCGATTCCGTGTCTCTAAAATTTCATAATTAAAAATGAGTAGCTGGCTTGTTTTGTTTTTAATTGGACACTGCAGTGCATATCCCTAGACGAGCACGACAGCCAACCTTTAACATGGTATGTGTTAATATTGATAAATGCTAATGATGAAGGGATCAACTTTACACATGAAAATAAATATTAAGATGTGATATTGTTCATGTGATGATGCAGCATGATGACCTGAAGTGTCCCTTGAGGGCAAAGTCTTCAATAAAAGCCTTTTTTTCCCTTTGAGACAGACATTCAACTTTTCTCAATGTGCCCTCCTCATCACAGTCAGTCGGATTACTCTGCTCCTCTTTGCCTTTGCTGCAAAGGCAAACAGGAAAGTCGGTGTGCATAAAAGGACTAAAAAAAATAGCACTTTTCTAGTCTTCTGACTACTCAAAGCACTTTTGCACCACAGGTCACACCTACACATTCACACAGCAGAGGTTGCTATGTGAAGTGACCATCAGAACCATTCATACGCCGCAGACGACAAAGCAGCGGGAGCAATTTGTGGTTAATTGTCTTGCCCACATTGGACATGTGGCTGCAGGAGCTGTGGATTGAACTGGAAGTTGGGGGACCTTCCAGTTGAGAGACAAGTTTTTTTTTACTTTTATGCCCCCCTTTATTGTAAGCTCTTTTGCATGGTGTGACATCTAGTATAACACAGAAATATCTTGTAAAACTGGTATCATAAATAGTTTCTGAGTTGCTTCCTGAGTAAGGGCAATTTCATTTAAAATCTTTATTCTTTTCAGGATATTAAGCTTAAGGTTTCAGCTCGAGATTACAAGCTCAATAAACAAAGCAGAATGAAACAAACAAGTACAATCTGTCACAAAAACAACAGAACAATACAAATCTATTCAAACAGTTAAAATCTGAAACACAGTGTCTAGAAATTAAAACTCAGGAAGGGAGGGAAAATGTCTGCAAACAGTTAAAACACAACGTACTGCATGTGAAATACATTTTTACACTGACATAATAATTAAGTGTGCATATAAATACCAGATATAACAATTGCATATCCATGTCCTTCTTAGGATATAAACGTTCTGCTGTAAATGAAAATGTCTAATGCACTAAGTGAAATAGAAGCTTATAGTTCACCCTTTTTAAAACTCCTTTTTGGCCACAGGTGATTTCCCAACCTTTTGACAATTGTCATTTTACTCACAAAGCATAATCCAAAATTTTATTTCAAGCCAGCATTTCTATGCTGTCTCTCTCTTCCATTTCAAAGCCACTAAACGGCCCCAGGGACTTTTCAACAATCTCCTCTGCTGTCAACTCATGTTTGCTGCAGCTATATGGATATTTTTGGTGGCTGGTTCGGCGACTTAATTCACTTCCACAAGAAAATGCTAATTTTCTGCCAGACACAACCTTGGGCCATTGTTGTTTTGGGATGTTACAGAAAAAACACAAAACCTTCCCTTTGCATCTGAAAACATAGCCCAGACTTCAGGCAATGTTTGCACTTATGAATAGCCGTATTCTAATTTATACCACACAAAACAAATAAAAAGTGTTAAAACAGACCCCTTTATCTTATGCTACAAGGTAAAGAAAGGGATACGTTTGGATGGGTTACACAGTTGGTATAACCAGTGGTGCAGTGGTTCCTATAGAAGTGGTTATACTCTTCATTTTTCCCAAAACGTTTTTGTAAGTGGGCCAACAGGGACATGTAAGACGTAGGCTTTCCTTGCCCTAGTTAGTGCATACTAGCCAATTAGAGACAGAGTGGGGAGGGTCATCCCTTCACAATCCAAGGGAAAGCAAATTGCAGCATACAACTGAATATTGTAAATGAATCAATGGTGTGAATCAGAGAGGATTTAGAAGAGTGTAAACTCTATGGATACTGAAAAATAAGTGGGTATACTCCGTTTACCTATGTATACCCTGCAGTACACCACTGGGATAACCTAAAGGAATCATGCAAACTCTTGTAGAGTTAGCAAGAGTGCTACAGTGAGAACACCTGTGGGGAGCCAGGTGCAGCCTGCAGCCGGGTCTTAATTAACTCTTACCACCGGGATATTTGAACTATATTTTCTTTCAGAGACTGTGCATGGACTAACAGAACTGTTGCTTATTTTGAAATGGAGCAAGCCATACAGTATATCAAGTTTTCAGTGAAAAAGACCATGACAGTAGGTCAGGGTTATTATCATGCTGTGGCTAGCCGCTAGGAGTAATGGAAAGTGGACACAGGACTGCGTCGCAACTCCTCCAATGGGACATTATGGGACATTAACTTATTAAAACAGGATTTTTTTTTTCAACAAACTGACCTTCATGAAGAAACGGAGAGTGACCATCATCTTGATAATGTGAGTAAACTATCCCTCTTTCTAATTCTGGCTATCTAGGATCTTCATTGATGGTTAATGGCTTCATGCGCTAAATGTCCGTACAGTTTGTGACATTGTGGAGGTTATTGCTTGAACGATAATCACAAGATAAGTTGTGATTGGTCCCTCCTGCTCGAACACGTACTGAACGCAGTTGATAGGGCCTATTTTCTGACGTAGATTTGGGGATTTCTTCCTTACAGACACTATCGTGGGTCTGGTGGTTATGTTCTGTTGTTGGCTGTTTTGTATGGAGATATGGATATGGAGGTGTTTAAGTCATGCCCTTGCACGCTAACACTGACTTGTTGTGAATATTGCATGGTTAAATTCAGATGCAACCATTTAACTTTGGCTTTGTAAAAACAAAACAGAAGTTAGGGCACAATTACACCAGCAAGTGTCTTGCTTCATCCTTTGGACTGGGCTTTCACAAGTTGTGCAACACCACCAACATTTTTGTTTGAGGTTTAGTTTAACCGCCCCTTGATGCACAGCACGTCCAAGTCCTGCCTCTGTGGTTTAAAATGCCCAGAACTACAAAAGCTTCACAATATTTTCTGTCATGCAGCTGATTCTCAATGCCAGCTGCATGAGCTGTCTGTTTAATGCAGGAACTTTGAAACATCACTGTCACACTCAACCATCTCATATCACTCAGCACTTAGGAAGGAAAAAGATGTTCTGTGTGCTGTTTGTTTCAGCCCAGGAAAGATTGGAGCTACAGCTGCCTGTGATAGTGTTCTCAATACTATATACATGGCTGATTTGGCCTTATATTTCACCTGTACTAAAACAATCTTATGATCAGCTGCACTGTCTTGAGATATGCTTTATGTATACATCTGCCGTTGTACTATGGATTCCTATACATTCTTATAGCCTACATTTTTAAAAGGACTTGCACACAAAACATTGCTGTCAGTCACTGGCGCTATAGTTTAAATTTAGTCAATGTTTCTTCAGACTAACTAGCAGCATCTATAGAGTGCACTGAGAAAATGTGTAATGTGCTGACTTAACTAGCAAAAACCCTTTTTCATGTGTCCTACTTGCACCAAGTAACACTACAGTGTGTTTGTTTAAAGGTAGCAGACAGCAGAGTGTGTGTAGCACCTCAGGGTGATAACAAGCTCACGTGTCAAGTAAGCGTTCAGACTCTAACCATTCAGGGACATGTTTGTTTCACTAAATTTCATTTAAAAAGCAGTTCTGCATTTTTTGTAACGGTGCATCACCTCTGTTTGTTCGCTATCTTGAGCAAGTTTTCACATTGGATTTAGGAACAGGGAGGCTGACATCCCATCCTGTGTGTTGATTATTGTTTACCAATCGTATGTTTTCTAATGTTTTGTAATTGTAATTGTTTTTATAATTTTGCCGCAGTTAGCTTCTCACTGATGGCATCTAGCGTTGCTCTGAAACTGGTGCAATAGTATTTGTGCATTTTTTCTTGGTGTCTGCAAGATGTCTTTGTTAAAGGGCACACCCTGACTTTGTTAGGTCAGTCCGTCCTTTTTAATTCTGTAATGACCTGTTTAAACAGTTCTTAGGATAGGAAGAATAGGTGACCCCGAATCGTGTGCCTGAATGTATTAGGCTCAGCAAGAAGCTCACAAGGCTTTAAGGAATAGTTCAACATATTGTGCAAGCAGTAAGCAATGACATTGCTGATTTTTATTTTTAGTTTGGCCCAGCAACTTCACAGTGATTTAATGAAGTAAATTATTGCAACCCAAGAAGCACTCCATGGCACATAAATGTAGCTCTTCTAGTCTGATAAAACAATGACAATGCTGTCTATTGAATAATGGGCTGCAAAGGTGTTGGTATGATATTTACTGCATGAACAGCTCCACACTTGCTTTTGCTCACAGTATTTGGGTTAAAGGCAGGGTTGGTAATTTTCGAAAACTAGCATGACTTTGAAAGTAGCATTCCATCAGTGCTCCGTCTGCACCCACCCCCTCCCCTCTGTGCTCCCTCAAAAGCCACGCCCCTTACTTACATGCACAAGCGCCTTTGGTCCCGAAGCGGACCTCAGCTCATGCTTTGAGTGTGGGCTAGTGCACACAAGGGGTAGAGAACGAGCAGGGAGACAGGGAGGCATGATTAGTTCATCAGATTGGTACCTCATGGCAGACATTGGTCGAAGTTTTTACATGCGCACAACTGCTACAGATGACGGATTCTCTTCGTTTCTTTTTCAGAGCACATGAGTTACTAATTTCTGTCAGGACCTAAAGACAATTTCAACCAAAATCTTAAAAAGTGTATCTGGAGAAAATTACCAACCCTGCAAAAGCTGCAACCTCTGATGTTGTAAAATGAAACCAATGTGGAACTGCAAAAAATCACCTTCAGCTCCCAGCGAGAAGCAAATTCAACTTTTAAGCTACCCAGCAACAACCATCTATGGCTCACATTCACAATGGTTCACATAAATATGCTTCCATTACAGTCCCATTGCCTTTTTTTGTAGCTATTCTGCTCGAAAGGCTTAACAAAACAGGTGTTGCCATGTTTCCTTTTTGAAAAAGGATTGTTACGGTTGATCAAAAGGTAATAGTGGTCAAGTCAGGGACCAATCGTTTTCTAATCAAAGTTACTGTGTATTCATTTACCAAAGCTATTAAGTATTTACCCCAATGATTCAGAAAATAGCAACAACACAGAATAATAGCATTTTGTTTAATCTGTTGGATGAAGGCAACCTGGCTCAAAATGTTGTTTCACATAATCTGTTTTTTCATTTCATGGGTTGTATTTGTCATTTTGATTTAGTTCATCTATATATTTCTGTTTTAACCTTGGAACTTTTACGTGTAAATAACCTTATACACCTTCAATGAATGCTTGTGCTCACTGTTTAGAATGAGCATTGAAAACCTAATTTACCATTCCTAGTGTCCATTCACTGTGTTTCTCAGGACAACCAGTGCTTAAGAGATGCAATTAACCTTTGACATGCACTGAAAGCCCAACAGCAGAAATGTCAAGCATACTCTGTGAACCCAGGCAGGAATATTACCATAATTAGATGTTTCCCAACCAAACCAGCCACATTTGATTTTAATGTCACATTGCTGATGGTAACATGCCTGCTTTAAAGGAATGCAGAATTTTTTGTGTTACTTTTTAGGCGTTTTTTATTCATTAAAAGATATTCCTTAAAGTTGCATAAAAATCTCTATATAAGTAAGAATGGCTCTACAAAATATCCATATAACTGTATGATATCAAACACACAAGAGATTGTATTGGCTTTGGCTGTTTAAATCCCAAGCTATGTCTGATCGTTAATTTTGCTATCATTGAAAAGACAGCTCTGAAAGCTCCCCCCCCCCCCCCCCCCCTTCAGCAGCCAGGTAAAACAGTAGACATGATTGCACATAGTTAGGAAGCACTGCCATCATCTCTCACTATTGTCATAAAAACAGTTCACAACGCAGACAGCTTTATGAAACCCTCCATCCTTTCCATGCACTTTTGATCCTCTTCTTCTTTTAACAACAAAAACCACAAGGCTTTTGTATCGTTACACCTTTTTGTCTGTTTTACAGATTTTTGAGAAAATATTCAGTTATTTACAAGAAGTCTATGCAGATGTGCACTCAATAGTGGCAAAGCTTAAAAACATAATTTAGCAGAGGTTAGCAGTTCTGCTGGAAAATGATAGTTTGACACATCATATTTCAGGGAGCCCTTTGCTTTTCTGCCTCCTGTAGTTTAAATCACAAAAGCCTGCTGTGTTTCTACATACAGTATAGCAGAGGACCAATTAAGTGCATTTTCCTGCTTGGAACATCTTGAGATGATAACCTTGAGGAATAAGTGTCACCTCTTTGTTTGGGTTAAACATCACCTGCTAGCTACTGTGGCTAATTAGCGCTCTCCGTCATTAGCAGGGCAATTTGTCTGATTTTAAAATGGTCTCTCAGCCACAAACAGCTGAGATGCATTTGTGAAGATTAGTTTGGATGAGGAGAAAGAGAAGGTTGATTATACGTGCGGATACACATGCTGGGAAGCCTTTTGTTGCAGCTACTCACAGTCTACAAGCAGCCATTATGCCAGACCCATTTGCCCCCATAAGCAAACTGGAAACCTGTCATCTCCTATCAGCTGGCCTAGTTGAGATCTCAACCTAAATGAGCTGCGACCCCTTGCATTGTTCTTCTGTCACCTAGCATTATGGAGGGCTGGAATAGTGTATTGATGCATGCCTGCTAATAAGCCGTTCTAGTTTTCAGTGACAGTTTCTCCCTTTTTTTTCCTGACCAAAAAAATATCAAAGAAAAGACGATGCTTGTTTCTGTTCTTCACGCGATCGACAAAGGGAAAACCTGAACTACCAGATTCATTACATTAATGTAGAGATTCAGCTTTTGGAAAACTGTCAACCCTGTTTTAACAGAAATAGAAGTAGCCACCCTTTTTCATGCAGTTGCATGTTCCAGACATTTTTAAGACGGTCATTGAAAGTCCTCTGCCACTGTGCAGCCCACACCCATGCTAGAAACACACAGCACACATTGCTGCCTATACATTACAAGAAATGTAATCATTATTTTGTTACCTAAGGTAGAGCCCTATTAGTTTAAGCTTTAACCATTTAGCGAATTAACCTAAACTTGTGTTGCTTCTGAATCTTTTAAATGGTACATTTATAGATGAAGTAAGGCGTGTCAGGAATTGACAAAACACAACATCTAATCCAATCGGGGCGATTCACTGGAAGAGTTTAGATCGGTTGTCTGCTTCAATTATCACCCCCTTAACATTTTCTTTGCCAAGTGGAAGAAAACTAGATTAAGACTTTAATTCTGAGAGTTAAAGAATTAGACTGCAGTACTTTTAAAATAATCTGTGACATCATTAATAAGTATTTAAAAATGATTTACCTTTATGCCACTCCTACCAGTTGACCACCACTTCAGCTGTTAACAAAAGAATAAATAGAATGGAATTGAATTATAAAGTCTCCCTATCACTATGGTTATACTAAATACTGGCAAGTCATTGGACAAGACGTGAAGTCATGTGGACTTTACGTCATAACTCGTGACACTGCCTTTGGCATCCGAGCCGAAAATACCCATTTTTTAGAAATGCTAATGCCATCTAGCCGTGTCGTGATTTGACCAGTGCATGGGTGACTGTTTCCCGCATCATGGGCAGGAGACTTGATGGGTGCCCCAGATTGCGATGCCTTTAGGGTGCAGACGGGGTTCGAGGTGGTAAACAATTGAAATGGGTGTCTGGCTATTCTAAGTGACATGCCAGTGAAGCCGTCAAACAAGCTAGCTACTAGCTAAGAGCTACTGTCAGCTTGCTGTCATGGCTGTAGGGTTTTTGAGCTGCTCCTCTGATTTTTTATGTTGTACCTTGCAATGATGATATGAAGGTCAGCATTAACTCTGATATTAATGTAGCCCCTTAATTAAATTCACCAGTTCCTTAATTCCTCATCACACATCAAATTCAGCATCATGCCACAATCCTATGGCCCACAGTGGAGTAATCCATACCACTATATTGTAAAAGTAAACCCAGGTAAACAACAAAGGTGCCTCATTAGTTCATTTTTTCTTGCGTCATACAAAGACCACTGTGTGACTTCCTGCGAACAGACTGAGTAATAACCAGCTCTGAAATTGAACGACTCCATTTCAATGCCTAAGGCCACAGACATTCTCCACCATAGTTTTTAATTGACTGATAACACTTTTGCAATTACTTTCGAGGTCAAAAACAACACTTACAAACCTTATTCTTATCGTGTTGTACTGCTATCATATTCGATTTATTAATTTCAGCCAGCCTGTGAGCAATATTCCATTTTATAAACACCTACATTGAGACTATGCATACAAAATGACTGTATGTATTTACATGTTCATATTTGTATATGTGATTTACAGTAAGTCTGTCTAAAAAAAACAATAACATACAATAAGACCAGGACAAAGGATTTAACAAAATGTAATCCATGACCTCAAACTGGAAGCTTCTAGAGTAAAGGCACAGCTAAAGTCAGCTGTT
This sequence comes from Tautogolabrus adspersus, assembly GCA_020745685.1. Taxonomy (NCBI): domain Eukaryota; kingdom Metazoa; phylum Chordata; class Actinopteri; order Labriformes; family Labridae; genus Tautogolabrus; species Tautogolabrus adspersus. The sequence continues at coordinate 23,902,724 of CM036548.1, read as the reverse complement.
GTCTCTCTCTTTTCTTTGTTGACCTTTGTTTAATTGACTAATTGTTCTTTTAAATGTTTTATTTTCTGTTGTCTTATTCAATAACTATACCCCTCAGCCCTTGAACATGTTGTGTTGTCATTGCTGTTATGACAGGTATGAATAATAAAGATTGACAGAAGCTAAATCAATTCTAAATGCATTATAGACCCTTATTGCAATGTTCTGGGTGATTACTTGATTCTGTCACGTCGGTGTCATGCTCATGTTCAGATGACCCTGTAGCTCCCGTCTACACTTGTTTCTGTCTTATTCAATCATTTGAAATATGGATTACATCATCTTTAGCAGGAAGGGCGCAGCTCAACTTTCTGTCCAGTATGCAGTTTTACTCTAACATGTGTCAGTATCAAGTGGAAACCTCCGGTCTTGAAAAATGAAGCCAATGAGTGTCCGCTTGAGTCTGGCTCCAGGAACACCAGAAGTCACATACACATGACTGGCAAAAAAAAGCTTCTTTTTTTTTAAACAGCCTGGTACAAAAAACAAAATAGGTCTGATTAGTTATTGTCATCACTGGCACACACTGTACGGGGGGGTGAATACGTGTTATCCATAGTTAGGCGTGTAGCTGACATGATTGACAGGTGGGTGCTATGTAACGGTTCGTCAAGAGGCTTAAAACCCGCCTCAGTTTCGGCTCTTAGCCTGTCGTTAGGTTGACTGAAAGTTAGGCTCAGACAGCATTTCCAGCATGGCGGCAGCTGCCGATGAGCCTCCAGAGCACCGTAACAGATGGCTGATGTCACTCAGGCTTCGTCCATTAATATTTACAGTCTATGGTCAGAATACACGTTTCATTTTTATATCAACACTTACGCTTGACGTTTTACTCAGAGCTGATGTTCCAGTGGCCTGTTGCAGCTGTGTGTTAGTTCTATCTTAAGTTATTGTGTAAAGTCCTCAACTCATGTTTAAAATATTTATTGAGGCAACAGGACATAGTTTGTGTTTGGTATCAAGGCTCCGACCTCATCACTCCTCGCAGTTCTATTTAACATGCAGAGATTTCAGGAGTGTATAGGGATCATATCTTAAACGCCCCAGTCGCAGCCTACAGGTGGATGCTGGATTGTTGGTGGGGGCTGAGCGAGAGTGCAGTACTGGTGCAGGTCAGAGCTGGCAATGAAAGAGCAGAAAGAGACCAGAAATCTTGGAGCTGAAATAGACGTCTAATTGGAAGGAGGTGTTGTCAGGTGATTATGGATAATGACGCATGTTAAGGGAGAAACTCGTACAGCTCAAGTTGTCTGCATGAACTAGTTTGTGTCATTGTTTGGTTGCACCAAAGAGATAGAGTAGAGTCTAACGTCCAAACTAAGCAAAGAAAAGTCTCAGATAACGTTTTTACTTCCTGCGGCCAATCAGTAAAAAGCATTTTTTAATGCAGTGTTTGTTACAGAGCTGCATCTTGTGCTTAAGTGTCTTTGACGTGACATATAACTGAAAATGACTTCTCTTAACTGCCATTAATCCACAAACAGCCACGAAAATGTATGTCAAATATGATGAAGCATTATGATCATAGTTGATATCTAAAGCCTGCACCCTTTACCAATAGCTGGTGTAAAATGAAAACAGTGACATCAAGTGGTGAAATCATCAACTAAAACACAAGATCATTTAATGCTTTGCTGTTGGATGGATGAAATGAGCTCTGCTCATGGAAAACAAAAGCAGGAGTACAAATCAAAGTCATAAGTCATTCCTGAGGGATAATCCAGCACGGAGAACACTGCCGACTCCAAGCAGCCAGTCAAACCCTCTGCTCCTCCTCATCCTCCAAGTTATCCCACCTTGCCAAACCATCTCCATGACAACTGTACTTGATGGAGGACTGTACACCTCCTAAGAGCTATAGGTGTAAAATTAAAGCTTAAAAAACTAATGCCTACGTTGGAACGACCTTAGCTGGTGCAGCACCTTAAATATTAGTAACAAACGTATGCTTCAACATGCGGTGGCAGACTGTTAACGTTAGTATTGCACTGGTATGACAGGTAAAATGGAAGGGCAATATTGCACTTGTGTCAATAAAATCAAATCACTGTATTGTACAAAGTGTCTATTCTGAGCAGTGTTCAGTATGGTGATGGTTTTAGGATAAAAAAGCTTCTTCAGTCTGTTGCTGGATTTGCGTTTGATGGATCAGTTGTGCTTTTTTGAGGGCAGGGGGTCAAACAGGTAGTGGGCAGGGGGAGATGAGTCCTTGAGGATGCAGGATGTCTTGCGTAGGCAACGGGAGGTGTAGATGTGATCCAGGGCAGGCAGATGTGTGCTTGTGATTTTCTGTGCGGCATTGATGACCCACTGCAGGGCCTTCCTGTCAACTTCAGAGCTGCCTCTGTACCACTCCAGGGTCCTGTGCATCAGCATGCTCTCAATGGAGCACTGTTAGAAGTTCACCAGCAGCTGTACATTGACCTTTCCAAGTGTTCTCAGAAAGTAGAGCCGCTGTTATGCCTTGTGCAAAATGCTTATATTTCCAAAGGCTCCTGTTTACAAATGCTGTTTTTCTGTCATAGCTTTCAAACACTACAATGTGATAATCAGTGTTGGGCAGTAACGCATTACTAGTAACGCGTTACAGTAATAACATTACTTTTACTAGTAACGAGTGGTGTAACGAATTAGTAATGAAATTCCAGTAATAATATTTCATTTACACGCAAAAAATCCCTCGTTACACCTTACTGTTGTTGTAATTACCCCACTTCTGATTTAAAATGCAACAATCCCCAGATTTAATTCGTCACGCACGTCGACCAAGCAGGAAGGTAGCCAGCTTCATGGTTGCCAGGTACGCAGTTTTCCCGCAGAATTGAGCTTCTTTTTAGGTGCTGCCGTGGGTAGTTATTTTTTTTAGCCATTGGGCTTGTTTTGTGATATGTTGTCACACATACCTGGCAACCCTGGCTTGGAAGATGGAAGCGCACACTTTTACATTCAGCGGCTGGAAATATTCCCATTACTTTAGTTTTGTTGAGAGGAAAGATGACAAGAACATCGTTGTCAGATGTAAATTGTGTCCCGGTACTAGGACTCTTTTCACTGTAAAAAACACGACCTCAAACCTCCTTAAGCACTTATAACGACTAGCAACGGCACAACAACGTGAAGCTCGTGGAAATAAAACCCAACCAACCACTCTGTGGCCGCGGAGGATAGCTGTAGCCCTACAATGCCTACAAAACAACCAAGACTTGATTTTAATCGTGGACAGCTACAAGCAAAAAAGAACTAATGAACATTGTGGCTTCTTAAAAAAAGTAATATAACAAGTTGTGTAACATATTACTGTTGGCAGGAAGTAATAAGAAATATTACTTTTAAAAAGAGTAATGAGTAATATATTCCTTTTTTTCAGTAACGAGCCTAACACTGGTGATAATATTTGTTTGCCATTGCTGAGTACTCTGCATTGCATAAAGCCTTTTGTTAAATACAATGATTTTCTTGTGCTTCCCAGCAACAGCTTCAAACAACAGATAGGCCTTTGATTTGACGCTTTACGTGTAATGTAATGTAGAGAAATATCATATTTTATATTTTACATCAGTATCCGCCTTTACATTATATACTGTAAATGCTTGTAACTACTTACATTGCAAGTAAAGCAGATATGTTGCATACGACAATAAAGAAAAGTCTCCTACATGCTTGGGGTCTTAAACAGATTCTGCCAAATTGGAGAGATATAGTCAGTAAAGTGTTTACTTCAGGCTGTTTTCATGCATTGTTTTAATAGGAACCATACGCCTAGGAAAGATACAAGTTGGAACAAAACTTCCTAAACAAAGTCTTTAAATAAATGGGTCCAAAGGTGACAAAGACGGAATAAAACTTATAGAAGCTAAGAAATCTCAGAAACAGAAAACACAGATGGTGAAGCCTTAGCACTGATCTTTGCACAGTGGCACATGAGACATCACAACCTAATTCTTTAGAGTGTGACAGTACCAAGAAAGTCATAAAGAGCCCAATGCACTGTTTCAAAGAGGCAACAAGCAATGCAATGCTTTGAGCTGAAGTGGTGTTTCATAGAGGGACGGTCATTTTGTGGTTTCATTGCTCCCTGAAGTCTCCTTTAGGCAGTGCACCACACAAAACTGTCATAACACACTAATACAAAGTTGTGCCTGATCCCATGTGTGGAGCTGTTCTCTCAAATGTTAAAATGATGATAACATTGGACAAGGCTGTTTTGTTTACATAACTAATATTCTACAGCTTGTTTGGGAAGCTGCTTCCTGAAGCTGTGAGACACTGTGTGCAGACATACTATTCAGTACAAATTATGATTCATTGCTTTAATACCACCAAATATTAACCAGTGTCAGATCAGTCCTAAGAAACAAACCTCCCTGTTTTCTACTTTATGTTCCCCATAGTGTAGGTTACATAGTCCCAACTCTCTTGGCCTCTCAGGTTCAAGCTATTACGTTTCCAGATAGGGTCAATATATTGTCCATCTGAGCTTTGACTTTCTCAACAAAGATGAAAAGGTTAAGTGTTGTAATAATCACAGTGAGGTATCCAGGACAAAAAAGAAATCCATCTTATCAAGGTATTCCTCTGAAAGCCAGCGTGGAGGAGTAGAAGAAGGAAGTGCAGAGAGGTCACTGTGATTTTAGATTCATCCTTTTCTCCTTCCTTCTGGATTACTCTTGTTTGGCTTTAAGTTTTGTAAAGTGTGGCTGGGTTGTCAATCAGGAACAAAATAAAAAGTCTGAACATGTATCTCTATTCTCAGAGAGAAGAAGCACTTAGATCTAATATGATCTGTACAGAGGTGCTTTTATCAAACCTAGAAGGATTAATAATTAAGATGAACAAATTACTCAACAGGCAAGTTATTGTTCAGTGTATAACAAATAACCTCAGGCAGTGAATCTAATTCTAATCACATTGAAACATGTTTTCCATGACTGCATTTTCAAAGATAAATCCCAAAACTAAATGGTGTTTACAAACAGTAGATCATATCAGCAGGAGGAACAACAACCAACTGTGCACAAGTACTGGAACTGAGAGTAACATCCTCCATCCTTCTTAGCTCCTCCTGTACCAACAGCACTGTCTGAACTCCTTCATCCCATCTTTACAGGCTGATTAAATACTGTGTCATAAACACATTTTCCAGTAGTTGTCAGAAAAAGCTACAGAGTGAATCTTCTCTGTGACCATGCCTCTTAGTCTGTGGTATACATATCATTGTTACGGCTGTATGTTTCCCAGGTGAAGCTGCTGATCACTTGACAAAGTTACACCTGGCCTCAGTGCTTACAAGGCCAGTGCTGGCTTCAGCGGAGGGGAGGCTTTTGGAGTTGGGACTACTGTGCCTGTCAGTCAGGGATGAGTTGATCTTTATTTAATCATTTAGTTTGTGTTATAATAAATAAATCCCTTATTTTTGATTTTGCTAAGGTTTTTAGGACAATTTGTGGATTGTTGTTATCCCCATAGGGCCGCCTTATGGTGGGGCGTAACGATCATATTTCCACATTTTTGGGGCTTTGACTAATGTCTTCTCAGTGGTGATTTGAGAGAAAATGTATATTTCCAATAAAATTCCTTGCATTAAGGTAAAAGACTGCTAACACGTCTGTGACTGTATCGAGAAAACACTGACTTTCTAGCTTAGTCGGCATTATTCTTTGTTAGCTTACTCGTTAATGTCGATAGATGTTTTCTGTCAGGCTGTCATTCTTTGTGAAAATCTCTCGAGTAGATACTATTTAAAGGTATTTAATGTAATTATGGGCTGTTTAAAGTTGTATTACAACAACACAGACAGGAGGCTGAACAAGCATTGTGACTTATTAAAGTGAGGAAGAGTTAGGGGTTGAATGAAGACTTGGTAAAACTCCCAGTCAAGCTCACAGGTAGTACTCCCTTTCCTCTTTCCCAAGGTGTACAAGTCCTTCTTATAAGTGTTCACAGGGGGGTTAAACTCAGTTTCTATCCCTGCTCCATTTCAAGCCCCTCCACTGTGAAAAAGAGCTTTTTCCTTTCTTGAGACAATCAGATAACAGTACGGCCACTGGGAAACTACAATAGACACCTGAAACTATTTGACATTTTCATCAATGGAAACTGAAATACCATCATTCAAATACCAAACATTTAATTGATTGTGTTCTCATGTCTTTTATAACTGTTCTGTAGTCTGATCAGACCCTCTTTCAACTTAACTGGTAATGTTTTGTTGTAAGGTCAGCACTCATTATCTCCTATCTAGGATGGATGTCTTACGTTTAATCAATCTTCTCGAGGTCTTCTAGTGTCTCTAATAAATTATCTGTGGATAATACGTCAAGATAAAATGTAATTTTGCATGCATACAGGTGTTATCAATGACTCTGGCTAATATGGGAACTATGTGAAGTACCCAGATGTCAATCAAGTCTACAGTATGTCGACATGCCAACATCCGATTGGGCGACATCAGTAAAATCACCTGTGTGGGTTAACAATGAATGTGAGGTCTCTTTGAGCTGAATAATCATACTCACAAACACAGGATACACATCACCATCACCATTATCCCTACAATGGAGTCAATAAAGAACAAGCTGCACTATAACATCTCCTTTCTTTGGTTTTATTTGAGCATACTTTTAATTCTGATATCCTTTAAGCTTTCACTAAAAGCATCAATATGCATGTTTATTGGCTAGTGAAAAAGAAAACAAAAAAAGTTGCTTGCGTTAGTAGATGTTACTTGAACTCTTTTTTTTTCAGATCAAATGAAAACATGTGGTGGATAAGACTCAAATAACCAACTAAGTGACGTCTTCTGCCTTTTCTGTTTCTACTTTCAAGCTGTTTTTGCACTACAGCGTAAATGTTTCAAAGAGTTTAACTTCAAAATCCACAGTCTTGTCACATCATGCTGGCTGTACGGACTGTCTCTGATGTTGATATAAAAGAGAACTAGTAGAGGGGAATAAGCAGAAAATGCAGTATATGGCAACTGATAAGAAGAAAGTATTTAAATATTTAATTCAGAAAAGCTCTTTGGGCAGAAAGGATATCCCAGCTTCATTTAAATATAGTAAGAACCAAACCATCAAGTATGGCTGTTTAATGCAGATGTGAAACTGTAAAGACGGGGAACACAGTGAAGAGAAACCAGACCCAGTCTTGCCATGTAGTGTAATTAAACAGGAGATGTTGTACATCTGCAGTTGTTTGATCTAACTCAAACTGTCAGCAGGGTCGACTGTGTGGTCGTATACTTAATCATGTCCAGTTGCCTACATGATGAGTACCACACATCCCGTCTCTGTGCCTCTCTGTGACAGGGGAGTTTTAACAATCTCCGTTCAAGACAGCAAAAAAGAAACAAGTCACACTTCAGAAACAGCCTGTCGACAAATAGGAAAAGTTTACCCTGCTGAGCTGAAGCTTTAATTAGTCTGATCTGAAAGTACATTTAGTCACGACAAGCGATGACAGAAGGAGGCCATATCATCAAGTGATTGCATGACCCTGTCTAAACAGTTTATATAAGCACAAAATGTTCTCTCATTTTGTGGTGGTAGTTGGATTCAGTTGGTCAGACATGCGACTGTGCACACTTGTCATGGTATGAAAATATTATCTTTGCAGCTGAGATTCAACTGTCTGCGCGTAACAATTTCTACAGTATGACTGATGATAGTGCCTATTGTCTCCCTCATAGTGTCTGTCCTAGCAGGATCATTTTGCACAGAATTGACGATAAAACACGCCAGCACATGACGTCAGTCCAACATTTACTTCCTTTGTTTCCCATGTAAGCCCACACTGGCTGTGTTTTGATGCGTGTCAACCCACAATGACATCTGTCAGTTTTGAAGAAAAGCTGCAATTTTGTCACATTTGCTCCCTGAATTGGAATAACGCAGCGTCTGCACATGGGCTGCTTCTTCTGTCACAATGACTCATCCAGTCTGGCTCTGTTCGTCTTTTGACACGCATCAAGTGCCTCAAGTGTCGGATGTGGGTTAAACTTTAGCCTTATTAAGAATAGTCTCTAAATAGATGTAAACAAATCAAAGCTTTATAGAACTGACAAACAGCTTCTCATTTCAAGCGTTTAAGTTAAAATCATCACAGTCTAGGCTTAAACCAGCTTTGAATGGTCAACTAACTTTGGTGTTACTTTAATGGCCTACTCGTTACATGGTTGTTTTTTTTGCTTCAGACTTCTTCAACAAAAAAAAAGTGCATTATCTGCTGCAGCTGTGCCTACTGTAGCTCTCATCTTAAGCATCACAACTGAATCCTGACCCGGCTCTTTTTTTAGTATACAAAGTTCAAGTTCCAAGCTCAAGAAACAGGAGACACGAGGGAAACCTTCCTTCAAAATTTGAGAGTTAAATAATGTGTCTGAAGAATCAGCAACTTTCAACCAGCTCATTTATGTTTGACGTCTTTGCATTCTTGCAGAACTGGTTTTAGAATTTCTCAATGGATCTAAAAATGTGTCACAGAAGCTATGATGGTAAATACTATCCTCAACAAACTACCCCCTGTAACAGCTTACCTGATTATAAAATCTGTCTGTAGGGTCTATAATACAGACTCCATAATGTGACCAGAAGGACAGTGTTCTTCCCTTCTTCCTTTTAATGTTATGAAAGGAAGTATCTGCTGACTTAGTCATATCAGTCCAGAGCAGGGCTCTGTGGAGACCAGCTTGGATATATTTTTTTTCTGATGATCGATCTATGAAGCTTTGCTGCAAGTATTTAATAGTCAAAACACACATGCATGTGTATGTGAAGGCACATACAGACATGCTCAAAGGATTGAAATTCAAACAGGCTGACAGACTCATCAACATGGCTTTGCAGAAAAACATTAAAGTGTACTTTTCTTCCTTCTTCCCCCTCACTGTATTGATGTTTTTAGCTTTCAAATAACACAGTGATGCTGGGCTGACAGTATACGTGAACTTTCAAAGACTAAATTACAGCTATGCAATAATAGTCACAGCAATATATATTGGTTTGGCTGTAAGGCTGGTATTTATCGAAAAGACAGTTCAATTGCGAGAGAAAGGCGCAAATTGCAGTTACATGCACACTCTCTGCACTTATTCGAACATATTCTTTTTGAAATTGTTCAGATAGATTTGTATCATAAGTAAGCATTGATCAGGGGGCTGTGGTTCAGTGAGAGGTTGGCAGTTCGAGCCCAGCTCCTAGAGTCTTCATGTCAAAGTTTCCTTGGGCAAGAATAAACCCCCAACTTACTCTTGAGCATGAATGTGTTGTGTGAATGTGTATGAATAGGATTAGTTTATACTGATTGACTCAATGTGACATTTAATGTAAAAGCGCTAAGACTTAGCGCAGAAGACTAGAAAAGTGCTACTGTATAAATACAGCCCATTTACCATTTACCATAGTGATCTACAGTCTGGTGTTAAAAGTTGATCGATGTATTCTACCAGAAAAGCTGAGTAACATGTTGTGAACACATGAACAATTCTTCTTTCCAAACGACAACTTTAAGCAGCAACACATCCCTCATGTCTCTCTGGCATGTTTTTAAGTCTTAAAAATTGATGTTGTCTGTCTGCACAGTAATTGCCGTTAGTACGTTGCTGTTTGTCAAGCAGCAGCTTACATCATATGTTTCCATCAACATGTGCTACTAGTTCAAGACGTGGTGTTAATGTACCTACAAACTGGTTTATCCAACGACCATTACTACTCAAACAAGAAGAAGGAAAATTAGGCCAAAAATAAGAAGTCAGCCAGGAAGATATTAATTCTCTATTTAATACAAAATGACCTTTTTATTGTTGAATGCAAATTAAAGTGTTTATAATTAAGGATTATTACAGAAAGGCCATTGTTTCTCCATTAATCAATTCTTGTTGTCAGACCTGTTTCATTTTTAAATGTCTATTATTTCTTTGGCCCCCTTCTGCATCAGATTCTGCTTTTAAATCTTTACTTCCCTACCTGCAAAAAACAAACCAAAAAAGTTGTCCAACTTTTGATGTAGAGATGTTAGAAATACGTCCATCTGTCATCTTGAATGAATATAGTGTCGCCCAAAACAACATTGTCTTACTAAAGGCAGTTTCACAATATAAAATATGAGCCATTCAGGAAGTGCATTGAGCTCTTATAGAGTTGTACTTGTGGTGTACGGCTGTGCTAGATGAAGAGAAAATAGCATTTGGAGAGGACGGACCGAGAAAGGAGGATAAAGAAGAGGGAAGAGAAAATGGAAATAATGAGCAGCCATTAGAAAATTTGATTGTAGACAAAAACTGTAAGTACCCCTTCTATTGATGGACAATGTTTTCCATATTTCATCATTGCCTTCTGACCAAATGTAATAGCCCAAATAGAAGGCCAATGGCACAGCCCACATCTGCCATCATCAGCAGTTCAAGCAAGGACACCTGCCTTCTTAAACCTCTCTGTAATGGAAGCGCGTGAATCCCATCAGTTTACTATCGACAGATCAAATGAGTGTCGTTACTCACCAGGTTAGCGCTGGTAGTGTTCTCAGGGCATATAGGACACCAGAGCAACTAAGGTCAGTTAATCATCAGCCTTTGGACTTCCCTTCAGGTTGAGAGCCAGCCCACGCTAAACCCCAGAGAGGGAGAAAAAAAACAAGATGTGAAAATAGAAGTTTCAACATAGGATAAGAAATGTCCTAATCAAGTTAAATCTGGTGATTGTGTATCAAATTGTTACTTCAAAATGTTGATTTTGGATTCTAAAGCAACAAAATAGCATAATACAAAGGCTTTTTATCTCTAAGGTATGTTATTGTAGGTTGAAGGAAAGCATCAATAATGTTGCTCATAGTTTGTGTAAGTGAATAATAATGAGAGTGGTTGTCTGACCGAAGAGGGATCCAAAAAGTCTCCTAGGTTTTTTCTTCCAGGTCATGTGACCTGTCGCTGGCAGCCTTCCAGCAGAATGAGAGGACTGGACGTCTGGGCCGTACACCTGAACAGATCAGGGGAATAAGATGTAAAAACACAGGAACATGGCTGGCTCTTTTTACAAACTATTTAGCTGGATCATGGGGATAATGGTTTTAGCTAAGTATTTATAAAGACACTGTGCCTTGGATCACTTTGGGTAAAACCTTGTATATGAAACAGGTCCATGATAATCATTGTTTGTCATCTAACAAAGTGCTACAAGTGCCTAAACTTAACCATAAGAAAACGTATTCTCCTGCAAATTAAAGGGATAGTTTGGTATTTTTGAAGTAGGATTGTATGAGGTACTTGTCAATAGAAAGTTCATTAGCCACAGGAGATGCTAGTCAGCGTGGCCCCTTTAAGGAGAGACCGACCAGAGAGTAGGAACACGTATGTGATGTGCTGAAGTAATGCTTAAACAAAGTAGCATGCTAGCAGATTTTTTTCAATACAGTGCACATTTACCCATCATTGTTTTTAAGCTCGTTTGTTTCTTAAAATGATCGACCTCGCCTGCAGAGCTGTGTAGCCTAGCTTCTGTGTCTGCACTCCGTCCTGTCTCTCTTTGAAGAGGCTTTACGCTGTCAGACATCTGCTGTGGCTTTTAAAACTACTATTGACCTCATACCTCATTGTACCTCATACAACCCAACTTAAAAAATACCAAACTATCCCTTTAAAAGCGTAATCTAAAGGGAGTTCATAAAAGATAGACTTTACACAATAAACACTATAAACTGATAAACAATGAGTCATAAGCTTTAATAATTGCCATTTCTATTGTTATAATAATAATAATCAAGTGAAAAGCAACTACCAAAGTGAAGACTTGTTACAGAGTCTATAATTGAACCTAATTGTTGATGTTCCAGGTGGCTCCTCCTTTCACTACCTTACTGTTAGGGACCAAGATACGATTATTATTTACATGATTGCACCAATTACTGTTAAACAAACTAATCCGCAAATAAATCAAATAAAATTGCATGAATAGAGTAGAATATTAGACTCCCATCTGCCCTGGTACTACTATGAACCTGCTCCTGCCAATATTGCCAGCTGCCAGTGATAATGATATGAAGGCTGCTACTGATGTTCTGATATTACGGCTCGTTGGCTCCTGCTGTCACTGTCACAACTAAAACATTTTTACTACTGCTCTGAGTAATGTGCTCCACTGTCCTCAGCCTGACGTTAGAGTCACACACATTTCACAGCGTTATACACGGGGGGAGATTACCAGCTGGAGACAGCAAAACTAAACTCTTACGTTCAACATGGTCTCCCTATAAACAACTATTTGAACACTCGGTTATTTTTGGGTTCAACTGAAGAGCAGGATTTGAGAACTGGTGATTCTGGACGTAGTAAAAACATTAGATGCTAAGAAGCCTTCTAATTCAGTTGAGCTAAATTATGTGATTTATTCGATTACTTTAGATATATTTTTTCAGGAAAAATAAAACTTTTATGAGGATTTCTAAGGAGAGTCTGTACATGAATGGATTCAGATAGTTTGCAAAAACAAATGCTTTGATCTAATCCACTTGTGTAACAGTCGTGGCCCAACAGCTGAATTGATGATACTCAATGATTGTGGGAAAAAAAATCTGTAATTTGAATAATTATACTTTAATGGGTTCGTAATGGCCATGTGCTGTATTCATTTAGACGTTTCTGAATCGTTGTAAGTTTGAATCCGCCTGTGGAAGTTTGTGCCTCAAACTTTCTTAAAATCTATGTTTATAATAGGCACAAAAAAAGTCCCTGGTTATACAAGTGCTCTTTCAGAAAGTGTTTTTTTCTGACTTGAGGATAAACTTTTGGCCTAATAACGCTTGTAATGAGATAAATTCAATATAATGAGACCACTTACTTGGCTGCACCTGGCCAGCAGAAGTGTAGAAGATCAACTTAATTATAGAAAGTAGAAATTTCAGCAGATCTGTCAGAGAAAGGAAAAGGTTATTCTGAGTATGTGAAAGCACAATAATGCACTTCTGTGCTGTTAGAAATATTTTTAGTGTTACATGACATGAAGTGAAAAAACAACAAGTGCTCCTTTTTTTGGAGGAACTGCACTAATGTCTTTCTTACATTGTGCAGTTGAGTTGACAGAAAAACTCCAGGGGAGAAGAAGAGACGAGTTCCTGTGAATGAGATAAATGTATTAAATTAGGATCTCATAGAACTTTCACATTTTCACCGTAACAGCTCCCTCAATCTCCATCAGTATCTGAGTAGTGTTCCCAGCCACGCCCAGCTGTACGACAAACACACACACACCCACACCCACTGGTTTGAATTCCTGTGAGCTGCTGAGCCTCTTTGCTTTAGTAGGAGATGACTGCCCTCTGTTGGTGATTCAGGTGCCTAACAGGATTCATCTGATTTTTTTTTTGTGACAGTGAACGCTGCAGGTTATTTATTTATTTATTTGTTTATTTATTTATTTAGAGCAAGGGTTCAAATATTTTTTGGGGAAATATATAAAAAAATGAAACAAGTTTTTTTCTATAATTGGTCACTGGAGACAGCAGTGAAGTATAACCGCAACAAGAGCTGTGAAAAGTAATGTTCAAGTAATAGATTAATGTGGGACGCAGGTGGCTTAGTGGTTAGTGCGTGCGCCCCATGTTCGGAGGCTATAGTCCTCCAATTGGGCGGCCAAGGTTCAAATCCAATCTGTGACTCCTTTACCGCATGTCATTCCTGCCTCTCTCTCTCTCCCTGATTTCTGACTATATCCACTGTCCTGTCTCTACAATAAAGGCACACGAAAAAAAGAAGTAATTAATTAATGTATAAATCAACAACATATTGCAAATGTTTTACAGTTAATAAAATTACCGGATTTTGTCTTGAAAAACTGGCAACACACCCTACAGTTCTACCTTCCAGATTGCTGAATTCCTGTCTTTGAATCGAATACCAATAACATTTTGGAAGTTGCATTTGTTGGTAAAGTAAAAATCTTTAAATAAATAATACCACATTAAGCTGTAGGGAGGTGGTTTGGTTCTTGCATTGTTTCCTGACACTTTAGGGACAGATATGTCCAGATTAATGAAACCATAAATAACATTAAAAGAAAGATTATAATCCAGAAAGTTACAGGCAAAATGACATGTAAGGGCTTGAAACTAACTGTGAGGCACTTTTCCTTTTAGATGAATACGGTAATGTTTGTATTTCTGTGCAGAATTCAGTTTTTAGGGTAATAAAGGGAATAAGTTACTTATTTCCTGTCATGCAATTTGAGCTTTCTCTTCTTCAATTTGCTCCCAGGAGTGCATAATGAATTAAATAAAGCACATTATTGTCAGAATTGTTCTGAACAGGATTCAGGGATGTGAACATAATTTCATACATATCTTTAAAGTCTGTTTGTTTTTAAATCATCGACCGATCTTCACACACTTTTAGACAAATGAGCAATGTGCTCAGTGATACAGAATATTTAGTGTGTTAGTAAAGACATGTTTGGTTCTAAAGGTAAAAGGTAATCTAGGTCCAAAGCAGCTCCAGCCACACTCTACATAATGTATGAAAGTATTTGAAGCTCCTTTTAGGATTAAGTGTAGGATTAAAATATGCAAATCTCTTCCAGCCTTTGATCGTTTTATCACACTTATAATAAACGTGTATCATACGTCATGAGCAATAGACAGAAAGAGAGCGAGAGAGAGTGCATGACCTCGTATAATCTACACACACACACACACACACACACACACACACACACACACACACACACACACTAGCAGAGCCACTAATCTTATCCTCAGAAGCGGGTAGGCGATCTGATCTTGCCTTTAGCTGCAGAGGGCTGAGTGTGGGGGGTTTGGGGGGGTGGATGTCCCCAGAGGTGAAACCGTATTAACACGCAGCATGAAAGTCAATGAAAAGACCCCAGTGTGCTCCAGTCCTCCCGACACTATCAATGTTTAATGATATCTAAAAAGGCTAATACTCATCCCCCCCCCTTCTGCTTTTACCTCTCATTAAATATCCTCACACAATATCATCCCCTCCTCTGATTAGGGTGCTGACCCCGACCACTGAAGGACTCAACCCCTCTCCCCTCTCTCTCTCTCTCTCTCTCTCTCTCTCTCTCTCTCTCTCTCTCTCTCTCTCTCTCTCTCTCTCTCTCTCTCTCTCTCTCTCTCTCTCTCTCTTGCACTAACTCACAGACGCCCACACATAAAATGTACGTCAAATATCAGATGGGGAGGCACAAGAGGACCATATAATGATAAATACGTTAAATAGTACTTGTAATGATTAACACAGTGTTTTAAAAACAGAACTAATCTATGGAAATGGAAGGATATGGAAGTAAATTGTAAATCAGTGAAGCTTGTTTAGTTGGACCTACAGGTCAGGAGGAAGGATCAGCTTTTCTCTTTTATTCTATAGTTCTAAAAACTAGTTAAACCTCATCACAGACTCACGTCAAAGTAAATGAGCTGGAATTGTCATGAAGCTTTTTATTGACTGCATAACCTCCTGATAAGAAACACTATCACTAACATTGCATTAAGATGACTATTGTGTTTTGTCTGTGAACATTTTTGAGTCAGGGATTTTTCTCTGAATCTGTCGATATATTTTCTCTTTCTTCTTGTTTGTAATAATAATGCAAACTACATCACAATGACGCTGACTATTAAAAATCTCAGATGTACTCTCTCACACATGCAAACACAGCAAAATAACAACAAATGCACCAGTGAGTCTGCAGGCGCACGCCAGCCTGTTCTCAAGGACACGCACATTAAAAGGAGAGAACGAGCATGCAGAAAGTCAGAGGAAATGCTTATGCCTCCAAACACACTCAGGAGGGGCTGCACAGCACTTAAGTGGTCACTTTCACACACAAAGGCCAATCACAGGAGCTTAGCTTGCCCCATCGAGCTTTTTAGCAAATGCTGCCATGCGGAAATTGCTTGTTTAGTTAACCCCGTCTGCTTCTGACAGAAATGTACTTCCATCACTCAAGTGTGTGTTGTGGCAAACGCTCTGCTTTGAAGCCATTTAGAGGGAGACCACTCATTGTGTGTAAGATGACTAGGCCTTGTCATGTGTGAGGGGGGGATTAGTAACGCCACGTTTATTGGAGAGGGTGCATCAGCTTTCTTGACTGCTGCGTTTCAGGGATTTTTGCTTCAGAGGTGTTTTTGTCGGTTACTGCACACTGACACTTGAAAAAAACAAACATAAAAACTTCAGCGTCAAGAACACTCTATAACCTGTTATAATAAAAATGCAGTTTACGTTTCTCAAACTTTGATATTCACTTGCATTTGTCTCGTTTATGGAGCTTTGCAGGCGCAAAGCTTATAATGCAAAACCTGCCTGCAGGGACGAGTCAGTGTGAGAGAGGAGTAAATGTCCTCTGAGTCCATCATTTAGACAAAGTTATTGTTTTGGTGTCTGTAATTTAAAGAGCTCTTGTAGAGCAGCCTTGCATAGTGCTTTTGGAAAGTACATTTTAAAGATCCTTGAATGCGTATTTAACGTTTCTGCAAGTTGAGTTGGGCCCATCCAAACGGTCTGAGCAGCATTATACTACTTTAAACCATTTTGTAACTCTATTTCATGGTTAAGTTAGAATGGCTATTGATGGGGCGCTGATGGCCTGATGGTGGGGTCACGCCCCATGGACTGCTGTGGTCCTCCAAGTGGCTGGCCCAGGTTGGGTCTGATCTGCGGTTCCTTTCCTGCGTATCAATCCCCACTCTCTGCCCCTGATTTCCTGCTCTGTCCACTGTCCTGTCTAGAAAAAGGTTCTTAAAAATCTTTAAAAAAGGATTCCTGATTGATGGAGTAATTTCTCCAATCTCCACGTGCTATGTATTTCTCCCTGCAATAAAAAAATGCATGTGCTCCAATTGAACCACCGAGATCAGTTAGCTAATTAAGAACATCAATATGTTTGAATGTTTTCCAACATGAACTGTGGTTTCTGAGGCTTCTTGCTTGTATTTGTTCCCTAAATAAGAATGATATTTGACCTGTGACATCTCCACGTAAAGCATCAAACATTTCACAGCAGCTTCAGCAAATACATGGAGCATATACTACAATGCCCTCTGTTCATCACCTACTTAAAGGCCATGAATGTTTTTTAATTCTACCAATTTATTGACATGTAGTAGTTTTCTTTTTATCATATCAGGTGAGAGAGAAGTACCATCATGCTTTGCAGTTGCTTACAGTGCCTGTATACTGTATGTGTTTAGTATTTTCAATCACTCAGTGGCATGAAGCTTCTCGTCAATTTTATGATCTGTAACGTTTCTGAATTCGGGCTACGCTCTATTTTGAAAAGTGAGCGAGTAGTCATTGCAAACAGTTGGGATCACCGAAAGCTTAGTGAGTTTTGTGTGTAACCGGACAGAGGAGTTTTTGGATATCAGCTGTTACCAGTCATCAGCAACACTTTTGGTAAAGACTCTTGAAAGACGATTCAGAATCTAATTTCCCTCATCATCTTATTTTAAATAATATTTTGTACTGAAAAAGGCTTTGTGTTACGGATTGGTTCTGGATCTCCCATCCAGACCAGGACTGCACCCTTGGTTATAGGATGCTGCTCTGCTGCACGCACGCACGCACGCATGCACGCACACGCACACGCACACACACACACACACACACACACACACACACACACACACAAACGTCTGTGTGGATGGATGGCCTTGTTTGCATACTTCATTTTATAGATATCCCTTCTTTGACCCCTCTGCATTGTGTGTGCATTATGTGCCCTGTGTGGTGTCTGCACGTGTGCAAGGCCACCTTTTCTGTCTGTGTGTATTGCACGCCTGCATGAGTTGCAGTGAAGGGGCAAAAAGCAATCGACAAGGCTTCAACTGCAGATGGAATTGCCAGTTGTATATCTTGACGCTGGACATATTTATGCCCAGAGAGGCTCTCCTTTCTGCCTGCTCATCACAGTGAATGTGGGGGGTGTAATGTGTGTGTGTGTGTGTGTGGGTGTGGGTGTGTGTGCAGGGTCTGCTTGTGCTGGGTGCATGGGTTGAAAAGACAAGGCCATGTACTGTATGTGCCTTTCTCTTTGCATGTGGTGTCGTGTGTGAGCTTTTTACCAGTGTTTGTAGATACTGTGCAAATCACTACCTTTGAAATGATTAACTAAGACAAGTATAACATTTGAACTGCTTTATCATCACACACACAAGTACACCAAAGCATGGCCCACACAATATTTAAAATCTAAGTAAACAGCTTCTCTTCAATACAATATGCTTTTCCACCTTATCTTTTTGAACTCTAAGATATTTTGTAGAAAACTTACGTGGAAACAGAAACAGTAAACTGTGTCACAGATGAACCCAGAGGAAAAACACAACACTTCAAATCAATCACATCTCATCACTCATTCTATTCAAAAAGTTACTTAGGCAGGCGGCCCGGAAAAACATCTAAAAAAAACATCTACAAAAGATCCTTCATTCCCTCTGCAATAAACACCCTGAACAAAACCAAACAGACCCCTTTCAGCAGCTGTTGTTTTCAACAGTCCTCTTTAAATGTCTGAACTTTGTGTTGTTTTGTTTTTCAAATGTGCTTTAATTAGTGTCACTGTTGGGACAGACAATAAAGTTAAAAAAACATTCAAACAAACTTTGTGGCGGTGCACTATAGTGACCTATAGTTTACTTTTTTAATTTGTCACAAAAGTGATTTACCTTTACCAGAGAAGATCCAGTGAAGTCGGTCTAGTCGTGAAAACTGCAAAGTAAAGAGGAAAAAAACGTTTGTATTATTCAAAATCCTTTCTATAATTTCATTGTTATAGTATGCTGTACACAAAGTTCCATACAATGAAACAATAAAACAAGAAACAACACAAAACTCACGTCAACAAATCAAGTCATGTGTTATTAATCAGCGTCTCTGATTATTGATATGGCCTTCAGTTTTTTCCTTTCTTGTATATTAATTACACAACATCAGTTTAAATACAGCTGTTTGCTAAAAACAACAAAGTAAAAGGTAATACAGGAATGATGAAAAACATGAGTGAGTAATAAAAGCCTGTTTGTGTGTGACTGTTTCCATGACAACCAGAAATCCACCTCGATTGTTTAACCTCGACTGTAGTACAAAGCAAAGGGTTCTTACTTGAGGATCTTATATTGCAATAAGGTTCATATGTCACAAGTCATTTAAAATGTCAGCAATGTAGGACAGGAATAATCTTCTACTGGTTTTATAGAACAGAGTTTGACACTTAGGCAAGGCAAGGCAAGTTTATTTGTTTGGCGCTTTTCATACACAAGGCAGACTCAAAGTGCAAGAGGTAGTGTGTGCAGGCGTGCACAGGAAGGCATTTACATTCAGGAGTGACATCATGTTTATCATTGTTTTTCATACCTAAGCTGTATCTACAACAGGGATGGGCAACTTTGGTCACAGCAAGGGCCACATTTATTTAATTCTCACTGCCAGGGGGCCAAATTGTAGGATACAAAAACAATTACGGTCAATTATGTCTCAAAATTTAACTCAACATATTCCAGTGATCAAATATTATTCTGGTTTTCATGATTTCATGGCAGATTTTGTCATGTTTTCTTCATGTTTCCAATTAATTGATATGTAAAAATTGACCTGAGGGCAACGTTGAGGGTTGATGGGGGCCACATGTGGCCCCCGGGCCGCCAGTTGCCCACCCCTGATCTACAGTGTTGATGCACAATGTGCAAATAAGACTTGAATGTTTACTGAATGAATAAGAAGAAGAGGGTAGATGAATATATGATCAAACTGAAGCCTGTCAGGATCTTTTTCTTGGCCGTCAGATCAACCCCGTTTCACTCTGTTTATTCACATCAGGTTATCCTTTGTGACATCTGTGTGAACGAGCAGTGAGCCACAGAGCTGTGCATACAAATCAAACATACTTGTTAAGTGTTAGATATTATTTTGTTTTATTCTGACATGCGGACACATGTTGGATACGTTTGATCTCATCAGGTTGAAATGCTCCTGTTTTTTGCAGTTTGCATTGTTTTTCAGTCTGCCTACAAATTGTAAAGAACTTCATCATCCCACCTTTCAACTTCACATGTCTGCTTAACCCTGATTTGTAATGTGAGTGCAGTATCCCCTTCCAACAGTTGGGGGTCACCAGCAGCTTACAGATTGTTTGCTTTCTGCACAGAGGATTTTTTGTGTGATCAGCTGTGACAAGCAACTCCTTCAATAAATAAAATTCCACAACCAATTTATCCCAACATCGACATCCTATCACGGCCTGCTAAATCAATTTTATGAGCATTTCTCAGATTTACAGTCTCCAGTCTGTTTCTAACTGCATGATATGTAACCTGCAAGCATCGTTCTCATTTTGGGAACACATTTTTTAAGGGGAATTTGTTGATTTTTTTTTTTACACCATTTTGGCATTCATTCATCTCCTAAATTCTCTTTCTGATTCATACAAGAAATGCATTGATGTTTCTCGTCACACCAAATAACAATTTAATCTAAATAACCCAAGAAATGTATTTTTTTGTAAACTAAGGCACAAATTGATGTAAATCATTAAAATGATCTAACTACAGTTGAACATAACATACTGCCTGCAAAAGTGGATATGAGCCTTATTAATCCTGCAGACGTCTTCAGAATGAACAGGAAATGACTTCATTGCTCTACTAATGTGCAACACAGGATTCACATCTCGCTTTCATATATTTTTTTCATTTGAGGAAAGTACAGTTCTATAATGTGCTTTATTAAGCTGTCTACAGTTCTCTATAAATACACAGTCAGCCAAATGAGTTTCATGCATCGGGAGACATGCCGCCGTCTGTGCATGGAAACAGCACAGCTGCCTTTCCCCTTAGTAGTACAGTTTTCCTGCAGATGAAAAGTGCCAGCTTTAATAAATCTGATAAATTACCAAGAGTAAACTGTTGACCAATCAATTTTTCTGACGGGCTGTATTACCTGATTTTCCCTCTTTTGGGAAGACGTACAGCAAATGGAGCCTGATTGCTCCCCAAGGTGCAGAGTTAGATTTAATGATGTTGAACTAACTCCGCTCTCTTCTTCCTCTGCTGATTTTGCCCACGTGAGGACAGTGGGTTGCATTGTTTTATTTCCCTTTCCCTTCTTTGTTACTGTAACATGTGTAAACACAAAAGAGCCATTGTGCGAGAACACTGTCTTAACCGCAAGGCTATGATTACAGAGTCCAACACTAGCTCGGCTAAGAGTTAGATCTTTATGGCTTACAATCCCTGAAAAATCAGCTTTCTTGTATTCCCCCATGGTTAGATGGATTTAGCATCATTATGTCCTGCAAAAACAAGGAGAATCTCCCTAATGTCAGGTTTTTAGAAACCATGACAAACAGCCTTATGACTTATGAAGTTGAATTGATCCAAAGGTCTGAATAGGGCGCCGGTTAAGCTCGGTTGGAGCGCGCACCACATGTGCAGAGACTGTAGTCCTCACTGTAACAACCCAGGGTTCCCAGCCCTTCTCTGCATGTTATCCTCACTCTCTCCTCCCTGCATGTCCTGTGTGTCTGTCTCTCTTCAGCACAATCAAATAAAGACAAACTGCCAAACAAATCTTACCCAATCCCAAGCCAATGTGTCAGGAAGTTTAAAGGGCCAAAATGAACTGGAATGTATCAGCAGGTATAACAGATTTGATGACAAGCATTGAAGCACAATTTAGCTCGGAACACAACAATACAAAAGTTTTGATAAAACTGCCTTTTAAGTAGGGTGTCATAAGAGTTATGACCAGGATAAATTGTGATGGGGCTTGTCAGGGCCCTCTAGTGGACAATCTGTAAAAAGCCATATCTTTGGCATATCTTTGAAGCCTTTTCCTTCTTTCTTAAAGCTCTTTGACTTGTTGTTTTTTTAGATGTTGCTCACCAAAACATAGTTGAGCCTTTCGGTCTAATAATATGCTTAACTTCCCCAAAAACATTTGCTAATAACATTTTTAAATCCTGCAGTGTGCATAGTTGGACCATGATTGCTAGTTTGCTTCCTGTGTGTCTTTATTGGTGCTGTGGGACATTTTCTAATCAATTACTAGGATCAGCAGATACACACAAAGAATGGGAACTGCACCACTTCACGTAAATACATTGCTCCCTTGTGTTGGATCAGAAAGTCCACAGGGTCTCTTCAACACTTACATTTACACAGATATTATAGCTGTTTTCATCAATAGACCTCTATTGGTATATACTGCAGGTAATCATGAGCCATTTGGAACCACCTCCATCAATATTAGATGCATCTTAGCGTGTGTAAAGTCAGGTGAAGTTGTAGAAAGGAGGCAATTGGTAGCTTACAATGCAGAATGAATGCCATGAGAGCACAGTTTGTGTCCTGTCTTAAAGAAAAAGTCAACGTTGAGTTATGATTTTAACCCACACCATGCATTTCCAAGACTCAACCAAGAATACTTTTTTACTGCTGAACCTAAAGCTGGGCAATATGACAGAAATGTTATCATGATAATATTTTTCATGTCAGTCGATGTCGATAACTATCACGATAAATGTCAAATCATTATTTCTTTCAAATTTAAACGTACAGTATGTAAAATCCACCGCGAGGGGGCTCTCAATCAAAACAAAAACAAAAGATGACGTTGAGGCTTGCGGTGTATCATGGGAGTAAAAACGAACAAACTCCGTGTTGAATCAATACGAACGGGCGAAACCGACCTGAGAAAGACAATATGTGTACTGACGATGTATCCAAGTATAATTTACATGACGTTTTATATCACAGCAGCACATACAGCAACAGAACGGCAGCTTTCAGTAGCAGCTAGCGCTTTATGCAGCGTTCTTTGACGTAACATCCGGTGTTTCCTTGACAACGATCAACATTTCCTGTCTATCGTGGCGGCTCATCGTGGCGGCCGCCTACAAGACACGGCACGTTACAACTATAAAATTACAGATTTCTCTGGCTTTGATAACTTTTGGAAATATTTGAGGAGATGTAAGTACTCAACTAAAAAATATATATAACATGGGTTTAGTCAATTTTTAATTTAAGTTAGATATTTTAATGTAAACATTAGCATGCAATTCTACATACTGTACCTTTTAAAGGCTGATTTTTGCACCCGTGAAAGTTGAAGAAACCTGATGGTTAATTTGACAAACGATACTTGAACCTCAACACTCCGTATACATCTGGGAAAGAGCAGTCAGTGAAAAATGTTTCCGGCCAGGTAGCAGCACGCATCTGGGGTCAAGTATTCTGATATAAGCTTCTTGAATCCCCCACTTTCAACAGTGCCAATTGTCTTTTGCAATAAAATATGCAACTGCATTTCTTATGTCTTTGTGTTTTTGCTTCCCCTACCCCTGAAACATGATTGGCTGTTCGTCGTCTTATTCTTCTCTAAAGTGTCGGGTGGCAACTAGCTTTTATGGCGCCCTCCCCTTCCTAGTGTTTGGGTGTCGAACGTGTTTGTCGAAAATGTATTATTTTTCTATCAGGAAAAATGATATCACTTTAATTGCCCAGGCCTAGCTGAACCTACAGAGTTTAAACTCCTAAAACCAACCGTACAGATTGATCAACACAAAAACTAGTTAGAAAAGAAGTCTTAAGCATGATTTAATGTTTTTAAAGGGTACTCTGAACAGCCACTAAAGGTACATTGAAACTGTCAGAGGCTAAAGGGTACCTTTAAAAACAAAAGAAAAGGATGTCTTTTCACAAATGTCATTCAAACAGATGCTGAAGGGTCCTCTTTAACTGTAGATTTTATTTTTGGGCTTTTTGCCTTCATTCAAAGGAAAGTAAAGGAAACTGGGGAGAGAGAGAGTGGAGTATGACTTGTGGGAATGCTGTGCGGGTCGGATTCGAACTCAGGCTTGGAGGACTATAGCCTCTGTACATGGGGTGCCCTCGGCCATCGACGCCCCACTAAAGTGTACTTTTAAACAGATGAATGAAAGGACTGATTATGTGTCTGACTTTGTATGGCTGTCTCTTTTGTGTGTGTTCAGTAAAATCTTGCACAACTGTGTCTTCAATGTAAGGCAGCCTGACGTATGAGGACGCATTTAACCACTTTAACTGTAAAATACTTGAAGTTCCCCTTTCAGGATTTTAATATTTGATTGTTGGTCCAAAAATGCAAAGCAGTAGGGTTATCCAAGAATCGAGACACAACCCCAAAATTGTCTTGCAGCCCCATGTGGTTTCCTGACCCCATAGCTAAATGGTAGATAAAATATGATAAAAGATTGTTTGATCTAACCACATTAATGAGGTCAGTGGCTAAGAAGACCTTTCAACAGCACTGCATGGTGCTCTGATGTAAATGTGATGAATGGAAATACACATCAAAGGTAAATCCCCCGAACCTGCATGCTTTGTATAGCCCCATTTAAACTGTTCCGACTCAGAAATATTCTTCTATATACCACTTAGTTGTAAGAGCCAATCATAAATGATGTATAGGCTTATAATGTATGGTGAAAGTGTGTGTGATTTATCTTGTGTGTGTGTCAGGGGAGGCCTAACATCCTGCATTAAGCAGCGTTTGACGTCTTCACACCTTCAGCACAGAGCCTTCCCTTAACACGACGACACTGAAACTCTTTGATGTTTCAGAGTCTTTACCCATAATTCCCAAAAAGGGGGAAAAAAATTAAGAACCTCCTACATTTTGCTACATTTTTGTCTATTCTCTGCACACAAACTATATGTTTATGACATGCAGAGTACAGAGATACTTCCACAATGCTTTTGTAATATCCATGCTTTTTTGTGTAAATTTCAAATGGTTCCCTTTCTCCCTGCAAGTAAGTCACTGAAATTCTCCAACCATTTATGAGTTACAAGATTTGCACACGACAACAGCAACAAGCTCGTGGGTGGTGAAAGATTGCAGGGGGTTATCATGATGTCATACGGCCCTCCCTCTCGCAGAGCGACAAAAGCGAATTAGCCGATGGATCAAGTTCTATCAAATCTGTGTGTGCAGATCACACACCACGCTGGTTAAATAATCTGCTTCCCCTTTAGATTTTCCTGCAGGGAAACAGACTGTGCCTCTGCTCTGGAAAATCTTTGCAACATGTCAAAAAATCATGAAAAGATTTTGCAGCTATTTGTGTCTAATTAGCATCACAAAATCAATTAACAGAAGTTGAAGCTTTTAACATTTTCTGTAAATGTTTTCTTTTGACCTTTTATTTAAAGAAACACTTGTTTGAAGTTGTCTCAATTATTGTTTCCATTGATGAGTGCTGATCTCAACAGATGGTGTATCTCAAATAGACCCCAAAATGTCATGTAATGTTATCAGGTGACTAAACATCACAGAGAGGAGACAAGGAAAGGGCGTGCACGCAAAACAGCAAAGTCTCAAAGGCAGGAGAGAGGGGGAGCCACTGTAGAACACCAGCTCTGGTACACTATCTGAGCAGTTGCACTGACACAGTTTCAGTATTCCATTAAATGAATAATAGAGGAAGAAGGATGGGTTAAGAGCATTTCCCTTTCCCTAATGTGAAAAGAAACAACGACAGGGAGTGTCCAACGAGGCTCAGCTGTAAGGTGAGGAATCTTTGACAGTTTAAAGTTAATGCACACTTTTTGCATTGTTTTGGTGCATCCAGGCTTCTAAATGTTACTCCTATAGGACATGATGGAATTCTTAAGTGGGTCCCCTGCGGGGGTCTCTGAAATTTTTAGTGATTAATGAATTAGGTTGTACATATGGGGAGGTGGAAAAGTGCAGTGAGGGCTAATGGGATTTTAAGCTCTCCATTTTCAGACCTGCCCCATTTCATTAGGGCTGCTCTCTCACGTCAAACCCACTACCTAAGACTCTGAGCACCACCAGCGGCAGCAACCCGGGGAAGTGTTTTCTCAAGCTCCTGAAGCGCTCGCCTCCTTTTCTACATCTGCTTAAGCACACCCGGCTGAGTTCTCGCTGACTTAGCAGCCTCTCCTGCAGATGCTTCGGGAACGGCACAATAAAAAAAAAGTACAAAAATAAAAAAATAAAAACGACATTCAGGAAAAAGTGTGTCAGGGAAACAGGAAGCACAGCTGTACCTTCTCTCTCCTCTAAGATAGGAGGATAGAATAAGAAATAAGATGCAGATGAGAGAGACTGAACATGGAGGAATATAAAAAGATGGGCTTATAAGTTCACAGCATGGTCAACAGAGAATAAGAAATAGGGAAAAATAAATCTATATCTTAATTTAGTTAGCTGCTGCATTCCTGCCATAGCTACCCTGCTGCAGTTACATTTTCTGACGACTTAAGTTTTTGTCTTTAACACTCGTCACTAATCATATTGCATTGATGGTTTTATGTGTGAAGTGAATTGGAAAGTCTGGTGGTTCTCCTTTAGTTGTACTCCTGCCACAACACTACGTTATTAGGCACCTAGAAAACAGCGTCCCTGGGTGGGTGTGGCTCTCTCTCTTCCCCCACGTGATGGCAGGATAAATGGTTGATGAAGGAGGGGTTCACTCGGAATCATAAACAAGCTGAAGGAAGCGTTGTCAGGGTAAGGGTTACCCAGAGGGAGTTTGACTTCCCTCTCTTTGTAGGAAGTCATTACTCCACAGTATATTTACTCAGGGTTTGTTGGATTTTGCAGTGTTAAGATTCAGAATGTCCCATATTATCATTTTAATTTAACATGGATTAGAAAAATACAAAATCAGGACAATGAATTGGGTGTTTTCTAATATTTTAATTTAAGCCATACTGCCCTTATCCTTGTTGAAAAAAACACATTTTTCAAACACCACAGTGGCTGCATGTTTGAGAAATATTTTAAGGGATACTTCACCCATTTGCATTAAGCTTTGTATCAGTAGTAAACTTGTGTTTTTATTGAATGGTCTTGCATCCAGCCCTCATTTCCCCCTAAGATGAGAAATATCTTAAATTTCTTTTCTGAGAAGCTGCCTCCAATGACGCAAAATTCGTCATATTGCATCATTGGCGGCTGTTGTGGTTAGCAGGGGTGAAACTACATTGCTAGTTCCTCATGTTTTCGACCACTGAAGCTACAGACCTATCACAGATCAGTGGGCGGGGCTTCACTGCCAGAATCGAAACTTAACATCTGCCATCTTGCTTTTAGGCTATGCTACCAGGCTCTATGGTGAAATCTAATAACAGCCGACAATGGCGAAAAAAGTATGTTTCAACTTCAAACTGATATGGATGAAAGGGATTTTGAAGGTCTTGTGCTCGAATCGGATGTTCGTGGCTCTTTCTACGAGCCGCCCGCAATATTGCTGCCAGGTGCCTTCTGCATACAGACAGCGGCTGAACAGGGACCCTGAGCCGGCTCAAGCTGGGTGTCTCTATGGATATAGCTCTTATGGACCGAGAATGGCGAAAAACGTACGTTTCAACTTCAAACTGATATGACTGAAGGGGATTTTGAAGGTCTTGTGCTCCAATCGGATGTTCGTGGCTCTTTCTACGAGCCGCAATATAGCGGTGAGCTGGCTGCTGGTGCCGACAGGCAGGCTAGCTAGCCTAGCATGCTAGGTCCGCGGCTGTGAGAGGAAGAAGAAGCCGGGGCAGACTTGTGGTGTCGGTGCTGTCACTGTTTGCCTATGGACACAAAATATAGAGTCTGTTTTCTGCCAGGAATTTCCAAGATGCCAATTCCTTCTGGAAGAAATCTCTGAATCAGTTGTGGAAACGGCTGTATTATTATTATTAAATGTCCGCGAGTAATGCTGCATTCAGGTGCTGCTCGGGTGATCCAAGTTTCCGAGTTGGGAAGTCGTTCTTCCGACTTCCCAACTCGGAGAAATCTTATTGTCAAGTTATATTTAGGCAAAAAGTTGATGTGCAATACGTGCCTGAATAAAAAGTATGTTAACAAAACACAAAACCGACTTGATCAGGTGTTTCATGTGCATTTTACAACTCGGAATCTCATTTTTCCGATACCACATGAATGCACCTCTCCTTCAGCGGGAGTGTCCTGCGGTGCTGTGCATTCTGGGAGTTGTTGTCTGTAATGCACATAAGGCAAAAAGACACTTTCTGCCTTTTCTCGGTCAAGAAGGCACCAATTTCAAAATTTATTTCACATTTCTACTACATATATGACCCAATGTCACTACAGATTCATGTTTCAACGGGTGAAGTATCCCTTTAAGCATTCAGACGAAAGCTTTATTTTAAAGATGCTGGTTTCGCTCAGCAGTTACATAATGCGCCCCATGTGCAGAGACCCTGCGGCCGTTCCTGGTTCAAATCCGACCCTCGACATTTGCTGCATGTCTTTCCCCACACTCTCCTCCTACTGCAGTATTTTCACTCTCAACTGTCCTATCAGTAAAGGCATTACCCAATTATAATAATGATAAAAATATTAACAAAAAGATTTAAAAAAACATATTTTACAGATTTCCCAAACTCAGGCCTGTGAAAGGCAGATGAGGGGGAATGTTCTGCACTCTTCCATTGTACATGAACATAATGTCAGCTGAATCTCTAGGTAAGCTTCTGCTGTGTCGGTTCCTCCCTCAGCCTCCAGCTGGGACCAATCTGTCGGTCAGGTGTGGCTCAGTGGGAGCAGTCAAGGCCTCACCAACCAGCTGAGAGCGCACTGAGCCCGGCTTACAACACGGTGCAACACCTAATACACAACAGAGACAGCCTATATTGCCATTTTGGCAGTTCTCTGTTACGTCCTGAATGACATTTAACTGGAATGACGAACGTTCTTGATAAGCTGAGTTAACATGAGTAGCCTTTATCATTGCTGTAAATGAATATGGGCAGTAGAGTGGAAACTGTAATGCTAACACATAGAGCTGAACAGGAACAGACTTGGCATGCTGAAAACATACTTTAATGGTCGCTAGACACAAAACACATGATCTAAGTTTTGCTGTAATGACAAAAAAGCACAATGCTTTGACCCCTTCTGGAGGACATCAGACAACCACTAATGCATTAAAGCCCACTTGTGGGACTCTCCCTGTGGTCTGCAGTGTAGGACAACACACAGCCTGGTTATTGCTAACCAGCGTCATACAAGAAGTTGCGAGCGAGGACCCTGCACTGTGTGGATTATGTCTAAATAAAGCTGCAGCAGTGTATGAATCACTGTGTCACTGATCCCCTCTGCTTCCCAGACAACAGGTTTGCCTTCTGCAAGCTGTCACTGGCTTTCCACTCTTTCAAATGAAGAATAAAAGAGAGAGCGAGAGAAATGGAGCCTGTGTGAGGGAGGGAGGGGAGTTGACGTTCATCACTCGAGTGCCGTGGCTTAGCCTAAGAGGCTTGAATAATCAGTATGTTAAGCTGTCAGGGTGTGCGCTCGCACCTACCACGCGCTTACAAACTCCTGGGTGCTTTTTAATCAAGCAAAAACGCTGAGAGGCAGCGGCGAGTGCCAAGAGCCCGAGCTAAGAGATGAGCTTTAGAATATCTGTTACACTTTCTCCTGACATCACCAGACGTGAATTTTCACTGTAAGCTGCAGACATGTCTGTTTTTTTTTTCCTCTTTGAAGAGGACACAGTGAATTTTCTGCAGGCTTTTACTTAATGTGAATCATCACATTCAGAGTAACTGCTGCATAGTTCTACAAATAGATTCCATTTACTGTGAATGAAGCAGTAATCTACATTGTTTTGGTGAAATACAGCCTACTGTGCATTTTTCATGACCCACTGCACTACATTTGAGAGCCGTCTGTCAGCAGCAGCTGCCAGCATTGCCGAACTATCACAGAGTCTGATTTTGATTATGAACATTGATTATAAAATCAAACATGTCAGCTTTTTTTCCGGCGTTGGCGTGGCAAATTTTCTGTGTTTTTGGCTTTTTATACAGATTATTACCTAACTCACCCAAAGACAACAGATTAGTATCAAGTACTATTTATTGCTTTCAGAGGATGGTTAAAAAGTTCCACTGATGGTGCATTCATGAGCACTTATTCAATTACTCTCTTAATCAGAGGATAGCTTATAAATGAAGTGACAGCTGATTGTTGGCATTTAAATTGGTGTAATGTGCCAACATCTGCTTGGTGTATACCATGGAAATCAGCTGTCACAGATACACATACATCATGTGTCCTTCGTACATCTTCACCTATGCCAGTATCTTGCCCAACATGTCATTTTATTGGGATTGTTAATGATATTGTTTCGCTCTTTGCAGATGTGGGAAGTAAACCAGTATCAATGTATAACGCTCTGACACTACATGGATCTTTGCAATACCATCATCCCTGGTTTAAATGCACACGTTTGGTTGTAGTGCACACATGAGGCAACATCGATTGCTCAACCTACCTGCCACAGTGGCGGGTAAATAAAGGTAGTGTTTAATAGTGATTTGTGACAGACATCTGCTCAGATAGAGACCCCAGTCATCTGCAAGTTTCGCTCTGACACTTAGAGCAGAGCCAGCGGTCTCACACACCCATTGATCAAACGGCTCCGCCTCCTCCTCCTCGTGTCAGAGCAGGTGTCAGTGCTTACAATACGACACACAGGTAAAATTGTTTAATCCCCTCTCCAAGTTTCAGAAATTAACAAACATTAAGTGGGTTAGCTCACTTGCAGCAAGTCTGTATGGGCTGTAACATAGGCTACTGTAAGTGCTGGAATGGCTTTACGCTGTGTCACTTGTGCCCAGCACAGCACAGATTTGTATCTTCATTACAACAAAACTTCCTGCTAAACGTGTGTCTCAACTGATGTCTCGCTTGTCCTTGGTCCATGGTGATAAAAAAGGAGACTGTGGCCGTGAATCATACTCAAAATATTGGCTGTAAATACTCTTACGCAGTACAGTGTTGTTGAAAATCTCCTCTAAGGTTGACTAATTTGATGAAAAACACATTCTATGTCCTTCACAATTAAAGATCCCTCTTGTTCTGTTCTTGGAATACTTTTATTATGACAGTCATATAAGGAAATGTATTGTTTCAGCAGCAACTTAACAGAACTCTGCAGAAGAGAAACTCAAGATTTTGTTACCCTACTTTTTGCAGTGTGTCCTGCACCTTGACACTAGTTTGTACATGTCTGCAGCTTTTTGTGGGGAGCTTGTTGATGGGGGGAATGAGTGGTTCAGATCAGTGAATCATGGCCCATGAGGATAATTTAAAGTGAGAATGCAAACAAAGAACTCGTCCTTTTAATCAAAGAACCAAAACATCAAGAGCTAAAAACACCATAGGGTTTTGCAAAACTTTGTTATACATATTCTGTATTAGAGGGGACTGCATTAATTGAACCTTCTGAGTTGTGAGCAAAAGTGTTGAGAACATTGTGGGAATATAATGCTTCATCGTAGTAACATCTTTAATGTCTGAGGTCCTAGATCCTCCTGATATTCTTTCTGAATGACATGCAACTTCCTCATTCGACACATACATGTAGGTTTCATGAGGCGAGGAAATAGTCACCCTATGTAACCTGTTTTTTTTGTTTGTTTTTATCATGGTGTGTCCGGGGCTTACGTCTGCCTTCATGGAGGTGTTTGTTTGATGCCTCTTAAAGTTTCAGTTTCAGTAGTCCCGGTCTGTCCTCACTACAATCTGACAACATTTCGGAGGGGTTTGTGTGAGACAACCCAACACTCCCAAAGCTTCAGCTGAAAGATTGACTTATGGTCAACTGTGTAAAGTCAAGAAGGAGCTAATGAGCCATCTTCTGTATATCTTACTTTTCTGTCTTAACCAACTATTTCTTCTTCTTTTGAAAAGCAATCAAGTGTAGGAGCATGAGTGTCTACAGTGACTGCCTAAAAACAGGTGCCATTATTTCATTTTTTTTTAAATTTCATACATCCTCCTTCTCCATATTGGCTAGCATTAACAAACACTGGAGTACCCAGACATATTAAGATAATTCAGCCTAGATTATAAAAGCAATGCTACAAGAAAAGTGGTAATTAGAGGATAAATGATTAATTACTTACAGTATGAATAATAAAACACATGCATCACACAGCATGATACTATAGAGGTCAAACATGCAGAGCTATGGAGCATATGTGGGGGTTTTTAAGTGTTATTTTGCCTGCAGGATGGTGACACAGATTTGCCAAAAAATTGTTGCAGACAGGACTGAATCTCTGCAGAGAGGGTGGGAGTGGTCCAACATTTTGAGTCTGCAGGTGGGTGCAGGATTAAAAAAAAAAAAAAAAAACAGTCCAGCACAGACCTTTAAATAATTAAGTACATCACATGTTGCAGACTTAACCAAAGTGTGCAGATGCTGCTTCATCAAAAAACTGAAAAACAGGACAACAACATTGACTGGTTTCCAGTTTACTGTATAACATGAAAGAGCCTCTAAAGTCTGCAACACGAATTGGCCACCAGTTCCTGCATTGGTATTTTTATTTACTGTAGTGTCATTTTCAGATTCTTCAAACCCCTAGTATGTGAACAATGGCGACAAGAAAATGGAAGTTAGTTAACCAAAATATTTTTTAATTTTTTAATTTAGCTGATTTCATATCAATACCCATCAATCCAAAATATTCTGTTTGTAGGAACATGAAAATGTTTATCTTTGCACTTAATAATGTCTAACACTGTTTTTTGATTGATTGATTAATTGATTTAATTAATTAATAATGGAAAATCCGATGACAAATGAATGATCCCACAGACATTTATACGACCTATAGCTCTGAGAAGTATGCAACTTTTGCTTTAGCTCGTGTGGTTTAAATTTACATCGGTCTAAAAAAAGAAGATGCAAGCAACAATCTTAGCACAATGCCAGATATGAACAGTGAAGAAGTAATAGAAGCCTGCAGACTAAAGGCTATAGCTGTTCTTTTGTCTCTTTTTGACCAATTTCAACTCTGGATAATGCAAAACCTGAAGCTGACAATGTAATAATTCACAGCACTAATGCACTGATATCAAAGTTAGCCCATATCATCTGAGATCAAGTCTAATAATCCATAACTGCTTGAACACTACGCTGTATTTATAATATATCAAACTTCTATCTGATTCTTGAGACACAACTTCAATTTGAACCGCCTCTCTTGGTCTCCACAATAGTTTCTGGTGTTGCACATTTCCTGTTCAGTTAACCCTTAAAATACTTGTGCACAAAGTCAAGTGGTCATGAATAGAAAAAGATTAGGACGATTAGGCAGTCATTTGGACTTGTTGCTGAACTTTTCACCTCTGTGTCTCACTATCACAATGTGGAAAAAGATCCAATATGTTAATGCTTCAACACATGTCAGATTGATTCAAAGTCAGTTCCATAAATGAGAACATTTGAGCTCTAATCTCATAAAAAACAATAACAACACCACCGGTCTAATTCTTCCACAAACACCCCTCCATGGGTATGTGCATGCTTCTTTGATCACTAGAGCTCTCTTAACTCCGAGCCAACAATAACATTTTCTTGTCACTTCACCACACAGCTGGTTCTCTAACCCCCCCTGTATTAGCGGGTATAAAAATAGCACTAACACAGGGGGCAGAGGGGCTGCCTATTTATGACCACACTGCACCACCCAGAGTGATGCTAGGAAAGCAGCAGGGAATGTTCTGTTGCTGCTCCACCTTTCCCTTCCTAACCAGCCTCTCTCTATTTTCCCCCCTCTATCCTCTGCTGATTGATCCCATAACCCTCAGCTAGCTTGAATTACATCAGCCAGTGGCTTTGCATAGAGACAAAAAGGCCCTCAGGTTTCACGTATCATAATTCTCCCCAATAGCTTCAGATTTCAAAAGGTGCTGTGTTCAATTCCAGCCTCGGGCGATGCCTCAAACCAACCCCAACCCCTATATTCTGTTCTGAATTATGACTCGGAATAAATTGTTTTTTAAATTCACAGCCCAGAACAGTGACGGAGAAATGCTTACCAATCGAGTGAGTGTGAAGAAGGGAGCAAGAGTTAAAAACAGAGGGGTCACAGGAGAGAGAGATGAATTGTTTGTGTAGTTTTCTGTGTCAGCAGCTGTGATTACATGCACACTTTCTTATTGTTCAAAATGAAGATTTTACATGGGATATGTCTATGATCTTGTATTTGCATGGCCTGACAAATCAAATTGGAAATGCTATGTCACATGTGCAAAAGCAATAAATACATTATGTATTTTCTAATTCCCAATAGATCATTTTCAGCAGCAACTGGTAAATGGCATTTACAGTAGTTTCAATATTTGAGTACCCTCTTTACTGGATACCTTGAAAATGATGGTTAAAAATATGTTGCACATGGACCTCCTGGATCCAGCTGTTTGCATCTCATCAGTTCTGTGAGTCTGTAACACAGCGGTCCTCAAATCCAAGTTCTGAATGAAATAAGTGATGGTAACGTATAACTCCATTCTGAGAGCTGTCCTAAGTCTGTAGCAACAGCTACTTCGTCATCACATTGCAAATCAGCCCTTAATTCTGCTGCGTTTTCCTCCATCTTTTCCACTCTCGTAGCCATTATTCGCCATCAACTCACGGAAGCCTTATCCTTCCACAAAACTTGAAGGTAAAGGTTTAAGGTGCGAAATTTTAAACATGAATATAGCAGATATCCTAACAAACTAAAATGATTGTTGAGTAATTACGTTCTAAAAAAAAAGGATGAAGTCAAACCCCCCTTTTGGATTTGTTGTTCTTAGCTCTGTGTTCACACTGATGAGGCTGCACTTCGTCTTTCATGTTTTGCTCAGAGGTTCAAACATGTTTCATACATGAGCCCCAGCTTTCCAAACCGTGAGCCCTGCCACCACGTGGGGGAACAGAGATAAGTTCGCCTACTCAGGGCCGCTGTAAGTAAAAGCAAAATGGCAGAGTTTTGTCTACAATTCAAAGAGAACTACTGAAATTTTATCTTGGACCATTGCCACACAAAACCAGCGGCACTGGAGCTTGGTAGCAAGTAGGGCAGCACCACCAGAAGATAGCGTAGCCAAGTAATTTATTCAACAAACATTTAGAGTAACATGTTGCCAACAATAAATGTCCCCACTAACATCATTCAAGCAGTTGCGCTTGACGTATTTAAAGTCAAAAAGGAAAAATACATTACGGAAGAAGCAACAAAGAAGAAATCTGGTTACATTTTTATCAGAGCTTTATTTTCCTATTTATTAAAATATTGTTGAACAAACTCAGTGACTGTGATTTAGGTACTCCTAAGGCGACTTTCCTGAACAAACAACTTATTATATGTGTCATCGTTATGCATTATAAAGTCAGCTAATTTGAGCGATGACAACTGTCTGATTATCTGTTTTTCTCTGCTGCAGGTGCTACAGACAGTAAGGCTAACTATGTTTACATGTACATGATGGCTGCCTCCCGTCCCCTGCATCTGTTTGCTGCATCCACAGGGCACTTGCTAAAAAATGTATGCAACGTGGACACAAGATGCAGGATGCATGTGAACGGTAGGGTGCAGTGTAGAGGCTGAGGTGATGTGACAGAATCAACACAGCAGCATAGAAAACAAGCTGCTAGACTAAGTCTGCAATAGACTGCAAAAGTGATGACGTATTTTTGTAGGCCAACCCGGAAGTAGCATCGCCATGGGTTCTAACGAGAATTCGCCTATGGGATTTTTGCATTGGATTTTGGATCATTGCAGAAAATAAGCTCAGTGGCTAACACACGTTTCTGATGCGTAGGCGTTTTGTTCAGCAGGATAATCTATACAAATGAACACCACTTTTATGAAGTTTGAAGCGTTAATGTAGCCGAGAGAAGTAAAAAGCTAACGTTATGCTACAAGCGAACTACACCACGGTCGCTTGAGTTTGACGTCATTACCGTTATGCTTCACCGATCTAATCAACGGTTTTGACAAGCTAGCGAAACCGTAGCTTAATAAATTGTTTATTAACCTAATAGTTGCAAGAGCACTGAAAAACAAGACTAGATGCTGTAAGGCGGACTAGTGAGAGAGTTCCCGGCGTGATGACGTTAAATGTCCCCGACAACCACTGTAGTCTCATTTAGCCACTTGTTAGCAACCGCCGTTTTTAGTACACGTAAAAACTTTAAAATTCACAAGTTGGGGTCTTATCTAACGTAGTTTATCTTGTCTAACAAAACGCCCAACATCCTTAAAGGGATACTTCACCCATTGAAACATGAATCTGTAGTGAAATTGGGTCATATATGTAGTAGAAATGTGAAATAAATTTTAAAGTTGGTGCCTTCTTGACCAAGAAAAGGCAGAAAGTGTCTTTTTGCCTTATGTAGATTAGAGACAACAACTCCCAGAATGCACAGCACCGCAGGACACTCCCGCTGAAGGAGAGGTGCATTCACGTGGTATCGGAAAAATGAGATTTCGAGTTGTAAAATGCACATGAAACACCTGCTCAAGTCTGTTTTGTGTTTTGTTAACATACGTTTTATTCATGCACTAATTGCACATCAACTTTTTGCTCAAATATAACTTTTGACAATAAGATTTCTCTAAGAAACTTGGACCACCCGAGCAGCACCTGAATGCAGCATTACTCGGACATACAAGAATAATACAGCAGTTTCCTCAACTGAATCAGAGATTTCTTTCATTAGGGAAATGGCATCTTGGAAATTCCTGGCAGAAAACAGACTCTATGTCTGTGTCCATAGGCAAACAGTCACACCACCGAAAACACAAGTCTGCCCCGGCTCCTTCTTCCTTGTCACAGCCGCGGACCTAGCCAGCTAGGCTAGGCTAGCTAGCCTGCCTGTCGGCACCAGCAGCTGGCTCGTAGAAAGAGCCACGAACATCCAATTCGAGCACAAAACTTTTAAAATCCCCTTCATCCATATCAGTTTGAAGTTGAAACATACTTTTTTTCTTCATTCTCGGTCCTTCAGCGTTATCCATAGAGACACCCAGCTTGAGCCCGGCTCAGGCTCCCTGTCTCACAGCCGCTTTCTGTCTGCAGAAGGCACCTGGCAGCAATATTGCGGGCGGCTCGTAGAAAGAGCCACGAACATCCGTTTCGAGCTCAACACCTTCAAAACCCCCTTCATTCATATCAGTTTGTAGTTGACTTTCCGCCATTGTCGGTTTTACTCAGCTTTCTCCACAGAGCCTGTTAGCACAGCTTCCAACTAAGCAATATGGCGGATGTTAAGTTTCGTTTTTGGGAGTGAGGTGCCGCCCACTGATCTTTGATAGGTCTGTAGCCTCAGTGGCAATATGACGATTTTTGCATCACTGGAGGCAGCTTCTCAGAAAAGAAATTACAGATATTTCTCATCTTAGGGGTAAATAAGGGCTGGCTGCAAGACCATTCACTAAAAACACAAGTTTACTACTGATACAAAGCTTAATGCAAATGGGTGAAGTATTCCTTTAAGCTTGTGTTAACTACAGACCTTATTTCAGGCGTCTAACCACAAACCCATTCAAAATCCCCATTGACTTTTAGAGTTAGGAACCCATGGCGCTAAAATGCTAACTGACTTCCTGGTTTTAGGACTCATTCCTGTGGCAGTCTATTATCCACATCTGTACAATGTGACAAATCAGTTCAATTTTAGAAATGGAACTGGAAACCAGCAAAACTCAATGCAAACAAGTCGGGTTCAATGAGTGACGCTGTAAACGGGTGACTTTCAGCTGAACGTGTCTGTGGCTGCATTTGTATTTGTTCAGTTTATTCATAAATACATGCCTGATTAGAATATTTTGACATTATGAAAAACTTCAAGAGAGGCATTTGCAAGGACTTTTTCCGTTTTCAATAACTGCTGTAACTACGTCATCTACGGACGCTTTCTGCTCAAAGTCGCCAGTAAACAGGGTCACTTATTAAACCAAAACACCAGGACCATGAGTATCAACATGTCTGATGTTTACGTCCTGCACTTCATATAGTTGTATGAGTATATGTCCGGACTAATGGGTGCAGTTTAAAACTATGGATCTGCAGTTTGTATTTCTGAAATAAAACTATGTAGACGATGTAGTGATTTAGGATTTAGGATTTATTTCAAGGATAGCCCCTTGAGATGCATCATCTCATTTTCAAGGGGGTCCTTCCAAAACATAAATACAATCATCAGTAATACAAAATCATAATTTAATTTCCAGAATATCCAAAGCTTTTTTTTCTTGCATAGTTTGTACTGGGAACAAGTCTGCATATTGGTGTTTATCAGCTACCCCAGTAGCACTATATGTAAGGTAGGTCCATATGAGCAGATCAATAATTCTGGCTCCAGTAACAGTTTGTCAACGCTGGCTGTCTCAAAAATTGCTGGCATTGAGCTCCAATAGTAAAATACAGTCACGTCATAAAGGTCACAGTGATGGCAGATCTGGTCAGGGTTGTTTTAAGAGATTTCATCAAGTGGTTTGCCAAGTCAAGAAAAAATAAAGATGACAGACTAAAGTAATGTTAGATTGATTTAAGATGATTACATTCTGAAAAGCTATGGGGACCTATACATTATAGCTGCATGTGACTGATGACATGATTTATTGGAGGAGCCCGGGATGAAGGGATCCTGTGACCCTGAACAGAGGGGGTCTCAATGAGGGTCTGAATTCAGCCTTGACTGCAGGCACTGAACCCTTGATCATTTCTTTTTCCTTTACACAAGCTTAGCAGCCTTTACATGCTGTGCCTCTGGTCAACATAATCAAACAGCAAAATCACGTTCATGTATTACAAACCAGAGTGACAAATGTTGAGGAGAATAATGACTGCATCACACGAAACATGCACGCTGGGCAGCTTGTTAAACACATTCCAGGTGTCATCTGATGGTATTAAATTCACAAAGTCCACTGAAAGGACATTTTAGACCGTGCTCCTGGTATAAAACAAAATGAAGATAAGATCTAATAAAATATATAAATAATTCAGACTCATAAGTGTGTGACTCACTGGCAAACTGAACTTGCAAATTAAACTTTTAAGTGCAATCAAAAGTTAAATGGATTTACTCTCAACTTCAGCATCATTTCCCTTATTAATCTCAACAAGAAAGATCAGAATTACTAATATATCCTGTGCTCTGACTCGTTATGATGTTCTCTATTCACTAAAAAACAAACATTCGTAGAGTTCTTTTCTGTTCTGCTGTGATACGAGAAACACATTTTGGGCTACAAGTGGCTGAAGATAATTCATGACCACATTCTACTCATTCTGCAGCACCATTGTCTCTAGCTTTAATCCTGTAATTACTTCATAATTTAGTTTTATTAAATGTGACAAATGAGTACAATATTCCAAATGTTTGATTTAGTTTCAACATGAAACTTAAAGTTACTAGAGACAAGAGTGGCTACTAGACCAACAATCATTTCAGCCTTATTGTCTGTATCCGTTATTCCCCTGCATCTCTCTGTGTGAGCTGCTAAGACGGCAGCCAGTCAGTGTCGATGGCCTTCTTCACTCTGAGCCAGTCCCTACCCCGACAACTCGGAGTGCCCCGAGCCAGGCCAGCGGGAGATCCGGAACAGCTCGAAGGGGCCAAAGCACAAAGGGCCAGCTGCTTGCAGAGCGTTGGCTTTACATGGAAGGAAGCCTGGCTGAATATACTGGATGCATGTGATCCATCTTTTTTACAGCGCGGTTGTTCCAAATGGAAATTTAGCAGCGGAGACAGGAAGGCATTGCAAATGAATTCAGAGGAATATAATGTACGTTACTAAGAATTCATTTTTTTAAGTG
Source organism: Tautogolabrus adspersus (assembly GCA_020745685.1). Taxonomy (NCBI): domain Eukaryota; kingdom Metazoa; phylum Chordata; class Actinopteri; order Labriformes; family Labridae; genus Tautogolabrus; species Tautogolabrus adspersus. The sequence continues at coordinate 23,863,054 of CM036548.1, read as the reverse complement.
ACTGTGGGGGAAAAGTAGCCCATTCATAACTGGTGAATCGTAAGTCATCTTCAGATTTTACGCCTCTTTTCTCAATGAAATATGAATAAAACAAAAGCCTGTCCACTCACATTTCACCTACTGCCACTTCAATGCTTCAGTTGTCTTCCTTTCTCAGATGACATCACACCTCCACAACACCTAGCGCCCTAAACTTGACGTGTGTGGCAGCGTGATGACAAAGTATAAAACCACTCTGACATGGCGAGCCACACTCATTGTCTGCATTAAGTGCGCACAGCTCAACTTAAGCTCACAGCGGTGGCTTATGAAGGCGTGTGAGTGCATGAGCAGGAGTGTGCAACCACATCCCAGAGGCTCATAAATATCTCATAGTACAAGGGATTTTACGTATGCATTCTTATGAGGGCTTACTCTGAAAGAGTTGATGTGCTGTAAGTGCATTAAATATGGCTGCATGGGAGCAGCTAGGCCAGAAGAAGCAAAGCTAATTCAGTTTTTCCCCCCTTACTTCTTTAGTTCCATCACTGTGTGTTAGATCTTAGCCTGTGACCTAGCCTTTGTGGATTATGATTTAAAGAAATGACAGAAGATATGTTGTGACTTCAACGTGCTACAAACCTGATTGATTTTGTGATTTTCTGATTAAGTTTGAAAAAATAGGAGACAACTTTTCCTCTTTGACAAATACATCATCCTGTCATTCATCCGAATATAAAACTTAATTCAGAAAATGCACAAGACTGCTTGATGCAAGTCAGCCTGCCAAGTATGCTGTTATCGATCACACACATTTTTCAACGTCACTTGTGTTTTTGTTTAATGAGAAACGCAACTTTGCAGTTTTTTTTTTTTTCTATCACAGGCTCTTTGTGCTGATGCATGTAGATTGTAGTCTGGGTTAAATATGAGGAGGGTGAGCTGTTTTGACTTTGGATTTAATCCAGCTGAGCATCTGAGAGGAGCAGCGCAGACAAACACTCACATGTTCCTTCAGGAAGTAGAGACAGCCAATTTACATATCCTAATAAACCAAACAACCTGACACCTAAATGATTCAATATGCGAATGCTGCCAAAAACATCATAAATCCGCCTTTCAATGACATGTTTATGTTTAAAAACATCATAAATATGCAAAATGACAAGGCTGCTTGGAATTAAATTTTGAAGTGTCAAAGGATGTCATTCTGTCCCTAAATTATTCCACACAGATTCTCAAGGCGGTCCTTTTGGGAAGCCTCCATTCCCATGAGGCTTTGCGTCACTTTTTCTAAATTAGAAAGTCATTGTTGGAGAAAGAAAGGTCAAATTAACTGATAGAGAAGACATCCATTTTTTTTTAAACTTGAAAGTCACAGCCAGGAAAACTTAATAACGCTGCAGCATGCAAACTGTGTAAACATGCAAATTAAGATGCCTTTAATGAGAAAGGAAACCTGACGTGTGATCGGAGGAGTATTAAGTTTTGTTCTGAAGACTTTAAAACCTGCAAAGCTATAAGCATGTTTTTCTTTTAATCTGGAGTTTAGGTGCTGTTTACAAGTTTAAATAATATTGTAAAATTATAATCAAATCAGATTAAAAAACACCTGAATTAAGACAACTGCCTTTTAAAAACTCTCCAAAGAATCAGAACAGCATGATTAGCAGATCAGCAGAAGCATTTCCGCAGTTGTTGACGTTGTAAGGTCCAATTTTCAGAAATGATAGAGTGGCTTTAAAAACTCCTGTCTGCCAGTATTGATGTCTGAAGCACTTTAGCAGTATCTCTGTCTCCCTCACAAATACACACACATGCACTAACACATACACACACTCCACTTCCCCTTCCTGGTAAAGTACAGGATGTGCGGATGGAGAACTAAGCAGTTTTTCTTTCTCCTCGGCTGTTGCCAGGAATGCTTTATGGGCCATGTTAATATTGGAGTTCTCCTCCTGGAACGATTGCTTGATTCAATCAAGCGACTCACTGCCTTGTAAAGTCATTACACTTTGTGCAATGTCATGCGTTCTGGAGCCAGTGGACGGTTCTGTGTTCTGTCCCGGCATTAGGAAAGTAGCCTAGCGATAGCACGTGTGTTTGGTACGTCAGCGTCTATAAATAGCCATTACCAACTAACATAAACACTCTAAAAGAAATCAATTAGAGATGCTTTTTCCACGACCAAAACACAGCATGTTGTCCTTGTCAACTTATGCTCCAAGCAGAATTCAAAACAAAAGATTTGACTCACTTTCTAACTGAATTTGCACGTTGAAAGCCGGAGGGTATGCAAAAGACACGAGGAGATGAAGATGAAAAGATTGCGGGGACCGAGAGGGAGGGAGGAAGTTGTTATCAGAGCAGAATATCAGAGGAAGAAAACTAGAGTGACCTCACTGATATCATCTCCTGCAACTGTGTCACTTTTCTGAGAGGGACAGAAGTGCTGCAGGGAAAACTTGAAATATGCATGCAGGGAGGACGGAGAGGCCGGAGACAACTGAGTGTTAGAAAACAAAACAAGAGAAGAAGAGGAGAGAAGAGGACAGAGTAGGAAGTACTTTTTAAAGCCTGAAATAAGTCCAGTCTTACCTGCTCAGAGGTGGGACGGAGAAGTGAGGAGAGTCAAAGGGTCCCGGGGTGGTGGTAGGGGGTCTCGGTCTTGGCTGGAAGCAGGGCTGGAGGGTGGTCCAGGAGAGGGGAAGAAGGATGGAGTGACAGGGAGCAGGGAGACGGGGAGGCTAAAGGGGGGAGAAGAAACGCTGCTGGTCTCTCCCTCCCTTACTCTCTCTCTCTTTATCTCTTTTCTCCCTCCAACATACACACTCACACACACACGCACAGGCTCGGAGGCAGACACCAAAACCCCGAGTCACTCAGATAATAGGCAGAGAAAGAGTCTTTACATTTACACGCTCTGCCACAGGGGGAGGATGGGGGGAGATCTCCTCCCACTCTCCTGTAGGCGACCAATGGGAGGTGGCTCAGGGGTGTCCAGGCAGCCAATAGAAGCGGAGGCAGCCGGTGCCTTGCCCCAGCCAATAAGTGCAATAGCTCATATCCAGTTGGAATAATTACAATATGGAAGGAGTCATGAAAAGCTTCCCCCTTTTTGAAGGACAGAGTGAGCGTTCTCTGCAGCCAGACAGTGTGATTTAGAGCGGCTACAGACATTAGAGTGATTAGATTTTGGGCCACTTAACCCGGCACTGTATCCCTGCACGCTGCCCCTGCAGACCTGCCAGAAACAAGAGAAGAAGAGGCTTCAGCCAGGAGTCACTCATGAACACATGACACATGGAGCATTTGCAGTAAGGCTGCAACTAAAGAATATTTTCATTATCAATAAATCGGCTCATCTTTGAGTCTCTGAAATGTCAAAGAGTTGTTCAGAGATCCCAAAATAACGTCTCCAGAGTTTCCTTTGCCCAAAACAGAACGGCTCTTCAGTTTCTGGATTAGTGTTTAATCTTAATAATATATCAGAGGGTGAGGTCTTTTACCTGCTCCTTAGTAAAGTGTCTGGAGATAACATTTGTTATGAACTGTCGCTATACAAACAAAGATTGATTTCTGATATCTAAGACAATAACCAATCCTTACATATGGAACGCTGTACCCAGAAGACATTTCACATTTCTGCTTAAATAATTATTCAAATACTTAGTGGATTCTCAAGGTAGTTGACGTTTCGTTTTCTTTCAGTCAGGTCATCAATTCATTGATTAATCATTGCAGCTCTAATTTGCAGACTCTCTCTCTCTCAAACAAATCATTGATCTCCTTTTCCTCTTACAGTACAGTACAGCCAGGGCAGAACGAGCAATTAGTGTCCTCATTGATTACTCTGATGGTTAATTAACGGCTTAAATATTTTTGTACTTTCTCTGTAAATTGTCAAACGATTGTGAAAAAAAAACCTTTCTATGAGCCTAAATGTAATTCTTCCAGTAGGCTAATTTCTATCACATAAAAAACCCCAAATAATCTTCTTTGTCTGTTATCGATGGCAAGTAGAAATATCGAATAGAAGAAGCCTGAACCAGCAAATATTTGAGAATTCTGTGTAGAAGATTTGCTGAAGACTTTTTGTCAAAATAGCTGACATTGATCTTGTAATAAATTCATAGATTACTTACCTTCTAGATTCTCTCTCATGCATAAAATCAATCTGCTTCTGCGACACAAACTACCTTTAAACTTAAGCATTTATTATTTTCTTTCTTGATTAATTTTAATTTAATTTTATTTAATTTTATTTGGCATGGACATCACAGATACATTGGACAAACCAGATGCAGTGTTTAAGTGTTTTAGCATACATGCTAGTTCTCAACACCTGTCCACAGGAGGCTTTTGAAAGGAAACAGGAAGGAAATCTGCCTATTATCTTTAAAATTCATTATTTTCATAGCCTAAAAAACGTTGTGTTTTTTTACATCATACCTGAGAGAACAAAGTGACACCTTCAATTTGATTTTCTTGTCCAACCCAAAAACTTCTTTACTCTTCTAAATTACTTTTAAATGACAAGAAATTTGAACCAGCTAATCACAAAAAAAAGTGATTAGTCGATGATAAAAACAAAGTGGTTGTCTTTTCTCGTGATCAGATAATAGATTGTGATTGCAGCTCTAGTTTGCAGGCTCTCTCTCTCTCACACACACACACACACACACACACACACACTCACACTCTCACACACACACACACACACACACACACACACACACACACACACACACACACACACACACACACACACACACACACACACACACACACACACACACACACTCACACTCTCACACACACACACACACACACACACACGTATGCTGCTCCTACAGCCTGGAATCTCCTGCAGGATTATCTGTGTTTGAGGGAGTGGGGAGCTTCTTTAAATCTTTTTAAAAGTAAATTGAAGGTGTTGGAAGAAGATGCTTCAGGTTGTAGATGCTTTGATTGATGACTTTGTGCTCTGTGACTCAGGACATGTTGATCTGTGTTTGTAAATACTCTGTGTTTTCTGTCTGTTTTTTTTTGTTGTGCTGCTGACCGTCTTGGTCAGGACGATCTTGTAAATGAGATTGTTAATCTCAATGAGGTTTCTCCTGGTAAAATAAATGTTAAATAAATAAATAAAAATAAACACACACACACATCTCTCATGAACAACACTGTTTTCAGAATAAGATCAAAGTATGACTTTAAGCAGGCCTTTATGTTGACTAAAAGTGCACACAACACATCCACATGTCTTATGTCATTTCCCCATTCTGCTCAGTGGATGACTCTGGCTCGCTCCCAGCTTGATGTATGATCAATGGTGATCCGTCAGCTTGAGGAATGAAAGGCACATCCCCATCTCACTCCTCATTGTGAACATAGGACGTAAGGGAAACACCAGTTGTAATGTTTAAAAAAGTGCAAACAAGTTTTTTTTACCCCGTTCTTTTTTTTGTGTGTCAGCAAAAAGCTCGGCGACTTGCTGAAAGGTAGATTTTTTTTTTCGAGGGATGGAGGGAATTCTCAGGGGCCACCAGCTGTGGAGGATGCAGGGTTTTTCTACTGTACTGTGAAACTCTTTTGGTTTTCACAAGATCCGACAAAGTGCAGGTTTTACTGTAGCCCTGATAACAAATGATCCACACATTGTTTTTTTAAAGTTATATTTTTGGGCCGTTTGCCTTTATTGGATAAGACAGCGAAGAGAGACAGGAAAGGGTCGAGGTCGGATTCTAACAAACAACCACACAAAGACCATAGCCTCCATACATGGGGCACGCTTTATAATCAGCAGGCTATCCGGCGGCCCATCCACCCATTTTTAAATCATTGTGTCAGGTGGCCAGCTTTCCCAGCATGCATTGGACAAGAGTTCAGGAGTATCTGCTGGACGAGTGACGAGTCAGCAGTTTGTCACAGAGTTAAAATAAATGGACAGATTAAATCATACTCAAACCTGTGGACCCCCAAGCGTTTCATGTTTATCATGTACATGTGTTTGGAATGTGAGAGGAAACACGCAGCAGTGAGACAATGGGTGTAAATATATATAACCTTTGAGTTTCCCTTTTCAAACATTGATCTGAATAGAAGTCGTAACCCTTCATTTCACACAAAGACATACAATATGCAGCATTGTTGGCTTCATGTTTCTGAAAAATTGACATCTTTTTGGCAATCGAAGACACTTCTCAGTTACAGAATGTTACAGAAATAACCACGATGTAAAAGTGAGCTGGTCCTGAAGGGAAACATGAAACAGCTGATTTCCTCTTTGGTCATATTTCAGAGGTGAAATGTAATGCTGCTTTTTTGTGCCTTTTTTCTGGTGCATTTTTTTTAAGGAAAGGAGACTACAACAATTTAAATTAGCCTTATTACAGTACTCTATGCGTATATTTAGTGCTGTATGTAATGTATAAGAATTATATTCATTTATCTGCCAAACATTTTCTGCATTTATTGTTCGTTCTATCAGATGAACTAAAAGTAAAAAAATTCCCCTGACATGCAGTTATATCAAGTTACCATTTTGCAGTTTATCGAGATGAGCCTCCTTGCACCCAAAATGCCGTCAAATGTTTCTTTTATAATTGCAGGCAAAGCCGTGGTAATAAAAAATGTGGATGAAAAATAGAAAGGTAAAAAAAGAAGGCCTTCTAAAAAGTAGAAACTCCATTTGTGTTTGAAATCCATTGTAGGTCATTTGCAGTTTAAGTTTTAGTTACCTCCTGTCCTCTGGTCGAGATCCTTCCTCGTGTTGTACTTACATGTAGGGAGGTGCGCGTTAAGTCGACTTAACTGTTAAACATCAACAACCTCGCAACTCGTCACCAGAATTAGTCAGTTAAACAAATTATTAACATTTTGACCTTTGATGCTGGTCACTTTATGCTTACACTGCAATGCAGCCATCTGCCACTAGGGGCCTCTTCCCACTCTACAACCTGGATGTAAACAAACACACTTTCTTGTCTTTCTTCTCTCAGTTAAAGAAAATTCTTTACGTTAACCGACTTGGAAATTAGTCGGCTGGGAACATCCTTACAGTAGCTGTATTCACTCTCAGATGTGCACTGCTTTGGACAAAAGCGTCTGCCAAATGAAAATGTAGGATTGCCACAAATTGTTTACAGTGCCAAGAACGGACTTCCCTATTACTACAAATTACTCAGGGTACCAGGTTAAAGCAGTTCCCTGCCAAAACTCTTTTAAACAGATATTTTGTCTACCGTCTAATCAATTTATCCACTAATAGATTTCAGTTCTACTCTAGAGACAAATTTATTACTGTACTCAGAGCAAAATCAGATGTCCTTGTGCTTCTATTAGTCACTGTGCTGCTGCATTTACATCAGTCTGAGAGTGTTACAATCACACTTTTTACTGAAGTGACATGAGAACAACATGTAGAAATGTACATCACAATAAGTACCGAAGTGCACGCTCCACACTCCTGTACAGTAGTTGTCTCCTACAGCTTAATCTCACCATCCTAAATACTAGATTGAAAACAAATTTTACACACTACCTAATACACAGTCATCATCTGCTAACAAGCTCAGAGGAAATAAAACATAAGGGGATCAGATGAAATGTGTTGTATAGCTGTGTGATTAAACGGTTGCATGTGTAGAGCCTGTAGATAACCACGCACCTCTCCCCTTTGATTGATCTCTTGCAGGGGCCTGCAGATCAATGAGGCTGTCAATACCCGAGTGCATTATTACGTGATCGGATATGCACGGTATCAAAGTGTGGCAACAACCCTTCAGTTTAGCGGTGAGTAAAATCAATAAGTTTGTCTTTCTTTGCAGTGGATATCACCAGACAGGAGTTCTATGAGAAAAAATGTGCCTTGGTTGAAAGAAAGGTCCATACTTGAGTCTTGAGGAATATTAGATTTGACAAACAGGCATGATTCCTAATCAGCAAATCATTTCATGGATATTCTTGATGATTGACGGGATTTTCCCCTTCCTTAGATGCACCTGTTTGTCTCTCCAGAACCCAATGGTTTTATACTATCTGTTATTGTGCATTACAATGTGTCCGTCTGCATGGATGCAGTCAGCATGGAAACCTGCAGTGGAGCAATCTATAGTTATAATAACAGGACGGAGGGGTCACAGACTCCAAAGGCGACACTGTAATTTACAGTAGCATAGACTTACAGAGCGGGGCTGATACAAGCCCCGTCTGCGTGCGAGTGGGAGAGGAAGCACATAAAAAATTCATTAGAAGATGGAAGGAGATGTCACATCGAATATGTAGCCAGCTGCGATGATGACCACGGGTAGTGAGCTGTGTGAGCTCGGTGAGGTAGTTGTGAACTGGCACTGCAGACCCGACCGGGGGGAATTCTCAGTGACGCCATCTTCCCAAAACAGAGAACAACAACATCTTCCTTTTTTGTACTTATTTTTTTATTTGAAATGAAAAGTCCGAAAAATACCGCATTGAGGATTTCTTAATTGGATTAAAAACGTACATTGGTACAGTTTGTTTTCAAGAAGATTCCACGTTAAGGCGTAGAAATAAAAGAGCATTCTTCTCAGCTCTGCAAAGTGATATTCTCATTCAGAAAAAACACATAAACAAGGCAGTTCACAAGTCTAGATTAAATCGATTTGATAAGTAATGGTTAAAGGGAAGACGATCAGCAAAATCCTTATTGTCCTTTTGGTGGGTCACGATCTTTCCACCATTGTAGAAAACATCACGTTCAAAAAAACATTTTGAAATGGTTTTAACAAACTGCACACTTAATGTGTGAGTTGGTGTTTGCATACTTGGATGGGTTAAGGGTTTAGATTTTTGTATGGTTTATATGTTGTCATCAAAATATGTCAACAAAAAACAAATGGACACAAGCAACAGCTGATGTTACGATATTTGTCCACATGAAGGAAAGAAAACAAGTATTGATAACAGAAAGCTAAAACAAGATGTCCTCAGTAATCTGAATAATGATGATAATGGAACAAAGTCATCAGCTGACTAGAGGAGTATATCGAGGGTTTTAAATAATCCCAGTCTTCTGTTTATATCTGTTTTATTTCACTAATAAAAGGCTTTGTAACATGTTCCTAAAGCTCCTGTGAGGAACTTTTGTGTTGTGTTGATTTTGGCGCCCCCTGTGGACGAAGCTTGACCTCTTTGCTGATTGTGTCCTGTACATGTAGAAGTACTACTTTTGCAAATCTCGTCCTGCCGTCTTTTAACGGTCAAAGTAGCACTACCGGTGAATCATAGCTGTGGAAAATGTAAAAATTAAAATTAAAATTAAAAAAAGGCTGTTTCGGTTCAAACTAGAGCCCCACCGATCTGATACTGATATCGACATTAGGAAGAGAAAAAATCAGATACCGATATATTGGCCGATGTGTTTGTTAGATCTATATCCAATCTGTAGAGAAAAATATAGACATACAGTACATATACACATTTATTGTGTTGATCCCTCAAATATCAAACACACACGACCGAGACGGGATTTTTGGGATCGATACTGGGGGAGACAAAAAAACAGATACCGTCATATCCCCTGATATCTTTCTTAGATCTATGTTCAATCTTTAGAGATAGATATAGATATGCATGTTTATTGTGTTGATCCCTCAAATATCAAACACTTGTGGAAAAAATATTTAATAAAGTAAAGATAGATACTCAACTGGAAAGTAGCTGTGCATGTACGTGAAACTCTGGAGAGTGATGATGTCTGCTCTTATCCATATAGCGCCCTCTGCTGGTGAAAGAGAACTGTTAGTTTTATACAATAAAACTCAAATTAAATGCTGTTTGACTGGTGAATAAATCAGTAATATCGGCATATAGCTCCAAGAAAAGTAGCCGATACCAATAGTCACTGGATATGCTAATATCGGCCGATATTATCGGCTTGACGATTAATCGGTCGGGATCTAGTTCACACTGCTGCAATGTTTACAAGCATTAAGAACGACTGTAGAGAAAATGAAAATGATCCATCTTGTTGCTTCTGTTGGCCACATAGAGGCACATGTATTAACTCCAGTCTGTTTGGTAACAAATAAAAAACTACTCACATTAGCTGAAAAAAGTTCAGATTATTTGTGCTTTAAAATGCTTCACCAGAGTGATGGTATTTACTGTCTAACTCTCATTCAGACAACCCAATATAATATTAAGAAGTCTATTATTGACATCAGTCCACAGATTTACAACATATTGACAAAAACATTCAAAAGGAAATGGTTTCAACCTGCCTATGATTCTCTAACCCGAAATGTAAAGCTGATAGAAGAGCTCGGAGAAACACACCTGAGTCAGTGTACAAGAAGAGAGCATGATGAAGTGGTCACACAGCCAGGAATATCCACTCCTGATAACACCCTCCTCATCAAATATTTAAAGACAGGAGGGAAAAAAATAGACTTAAATGCCAGAAGATTCACAAGGGGATTTAAAGACGGGGAGATTGTTGCTCATTATCTACCTAAATGTCAGGGAAATGTGAACGCCTCGCAGAAGGTCTAACACGCTTCAGACGCTACGCAAACGTTGCTTTAGGCCTCCTTATTACCCTTTAATTTGATGGGGAAACATGTTGGTGTAGTTAAAGGCAGAATGCATTAATATTATGATACTTGAAGACATTTACTAATGATTTATGGCAGGAACTCTTCATATACATCCCTGTGTATATGCTGAGGCTGGTGGGAAGCTAAAATAAGGGCTGCTCTTCTCTCTAATAAAAGGTCACTAAACAGAACGGGCTCTGTGACTGCACTAAGATATTGTTAGATTTGGGTTAATGTGACAGTGAGTCACCAGCAGTGAATAAACACAGAGCAGCAGATCTGACAACTGGCTTTTTGCTGCCGCCCAAAAACGTAATTAAGCCCCCCGATATGGGCTTGTCACCTTGTTGTATCATTAACGTGGCTGGATCGTTTCATTGTGCTTAGCTATTACTTAGCGCCCACTAAATAGAGCCTTCACCAGGCAGCCTGTGTGAGAGCTGCAGAGCCAGCTGTGGGTTATTACATCGCGACCACCCTCCGCCCACTCTAACCCCGCAGTCCAGAAGACTTAAGTGGATAATACGTCACTCAGTAAGTTTATTTTATTCCTGGAGATTTACTCAAACACGAACCTTGAGGAATTGGACAGGAGTTGTGATGCTAGTTTATTTTTTCTTTTCAGGCAGGGACACTGCAGCGACACTGAGCTCCCCCAGTCAATTAATTTAATCCTTATAGCTCTCATAAGGCGGCCCAGCGGGTGGAGATACTTAAGTGGCAGATTGATGGAACTGAGTGGGAAGTGACTGTATTTACTGATTATTTTTAGGCAATCCCTCGCTCTTTATCAGGATGTGGGAGTGGGATAAGGTTTTGGGACCGAGTCTGATCAGCACTGCTTGATTCTTAAATGACATGTCGCTCAAGATGATGCCTTCAGGCTTCGAGTATTTACCATCAACTTTGACATTAGTTTATAAACTACAAAAACTGGTCCTACGAAAACTTTTAAGATGTTCACTGCCCTGTGTAGTGGCAAACAGGCTCAATTCATTTCCAGTAGTGTGAAACCTAAAATCTAATGGGCCCAGACTCTCAATGATCCTTATCAGTTATGGCAATGTGATAAAAGACCCTGAAGCCACTATTAACTGGTACCTGACCCAAACCAAAAGACGATGATAAGACATGGAACTGGACCCGTATGCAGTTTTAGGTCCCGGGGTCTGGGTAGATGAAGACCTTATATCCACATCCAGAAAATGAACAGTTTATTGAAACCGTCTGTAAAGTGGGCTAACACAGACTCAGCTAAACCCCTATTGGCTCACGGCATCTTGTGCGTGACAGTTTTTTTTCCGCGACTGTACTCAATTCATACCGGATAAAAACGTTTAGGATTGATATAAATTAAAGCCCGACCCAGATGGGATTTTTGGGGCTGATACCTACAGTCAGGCCCAGAAATATTTGGACAGTGACACAATCTTCATGATTTGGGCTCTGCATGCCACCACATTGGATTTGAAATGAAACAACTGAGATGGAATTGAAGTGCATACTTTCAGGTTTAATTCAAGGGGTTGAACAAAAATATCCGATGAAACGTTTAGGAATTGCAACCATTTTTATACAAAGTCTCCTCATTTCAAGGGGCTCAAAAGTAATTGGACAAATTAACATTGCCATAAATTAAAGTTCATTTTTAATACTTTGTTGAGAATCCTTTGCAGGCAATGACTGCCTGAAGTCTGGAACCCATGGACATCACCAAACGCTGGGTTTCCTCCTTTGTGATGCTTTGCCAGGCCTTCACCGCAGCTGTCTTCAGTTGTTGCTTGTTTGTGGGTCTTTCTGCCTTAAGTTTTGTCTTAAGCAAGTGAAATGTATGCTCGATCGGGTTGAGATCTGGTGATTGACTCGGCCATTGCAGAATATTCCACTTCTTTGCCTTACAAAACTCCTGGGTTGCTTTTGCAGTATGTTTTGGGTCATTGTCCATCTGTACTATGAAGCGCCGTCCAATCAACTTTGCTGCATTTGGTTGAATCTGAGCAGACAATATATTCCTAAACACTTCAGAATTCATCCGGCTGCTTCTATCTTCTGTCACATCATCAATAAACACTAGTGACCCAGTGCCATTGGAAGCCATGCATGCCCATGCCATCACACTGCCTCCACCATGTTTTACAGAAGATGTGGTGTGCTTTGGATCATGAGCCGTTCCAACCCTTCTCCATACTTTCTTCTTCCCATCATTCTGGTGATCTTAGTTTCATCTGTCCAAAGAATGCTGTTCCAGAACTGGGCTGGCTTCTTTAGGTGTTTTTTGGCAAAGTCTAATCTGGCCTTTCTATTTTTGAGGCTGATTAATGGTTTGCACCTTGTGGTGAACCCTCTGTATTTGCTCTCATGAAGTCTTCTCTTTATGGTAGACTTAGATACTGATACACCTACTTCTTGGAGAGTGTTCTTCACTTGGGTGGATGTTGTGAAGGGGTTTTTCTTCACCATGGAAAGGATCCTGCGATCATCCACCACTGTTGTCTTCCGTGGACGTCCACGCCTTTTTAAGTTCCCGAGCTCACCAGTTCGCTCTTTTTTTCTCAGAATGTACCACACTGTTGATTTGGCCACTCCTAACATTTCCGCTATCTCTCTGATGGATTTCTTCTTTTTTTTCAGCCTAAGGATGGTCTGTTTCACTTCCATTGAGAGCTCTTTTGACCGCATGTTGTGGGTTCACAGCAACAGCTTCCAAATGCAAATGCCACACCTGGAATCAACTCCAGACCTTTTACCTGCTTAATTGATGATGGGTTAACAAGGGAATAGCTTGCAGCCCATGAAATAGCTTTTAAGTCAATTGTCCAATTACTTTTGGTCCCTTGAAAAAGAGGCGGCTACATATTGAAGAGCTGTAATTCTTAAACCCTTCCTCCAATTTGGATGTGAATACCCTCAAATTACAGCTGAGAGTCTGCACTTTAAGCCCATATTGATTATATAACTATATCTTGAATATGTTTTGGTAAACAGCTAAAATAACAAAACTTGTGTCAGTGTCCAAATATATATGGACCTAACTGTATATCGATACCGGGGAGAAAAAAAAGTCAGATACCGATATATCCCCGGATATCTTTCTTAGATCTATGTTCGATCTTTAGAGATAGATATAGATATGCACACGTTCATTGTGAAAACATATAATGAAGTAAAGATAGGTACTCAACTGGAAAGTAGCTGTGCATGTACGTGACACTCTGGAGAGTTATAATCCTTGTTGTAATCCATATAGCGCCCTCTGCTGGTGAAAGAGGACTGCTAGTTTAATACAATGAAACTCAAATTAAATGCATTTTGACTGGTGAATAAATCGGTAATATTGGCACGTCTGTGATCAAATTAGTTTCCTTGATATGCTAATATCGGCCACTATTATCGGCTGGTCGATTAATCGGTCGGGCTCTGATATAAATAGACAGAGAACTTTATAAATGAAGACACAACTACATTCAAAGAAAATAATCTAGTGTTTTAAAATGTCCTCTTCCTGTTCATTCTCCTTACATTTTTAAATACGTTTAGATACCACGTGTTTTTAAATGATCCATCACTGTTAATTTAATGATTGATAGAAAGAAAGAGTCTCTTCTTCTAACTAAGTCTAATCACTCACTTGGTCTTTAGAACCGGGTTGACAAAATATCCGGTATGTTTTACTTGTCTTATCCTGTTATGTATTCATTAAGCATACATTAAATTGGGAAAAATCCGCCCTTGTACTGATCACACCTGCTTTTAATTTTTCATATTTTTATTAGGAAAAAAATATATACAACATGCACCGCCTGCGTTCCCTGTGGTTTGTTCTGCTGTACAAAAATGGTATAAATTATTCTTGGTTTGGGTGTTAAAAAGTCTTAACTTTGAATTTAAAAAAAGAGTGCAGAGACCTTGAAGAGAGTGAGGTCTAAATTGTTCAAATACTTCGGGATATTCGGTAGAGAAACTTTGCTTCTGTACAAATTCTAGTGTGCAGGCGTTCTAGGAGTCTTACATAGAGACTTCTCCTGTTTTACTGTGGTATCCAAACAGGTATCCATTTTTTTTATTTTAATATGTGTCATATCTAAGTTCAGTTTCTGGTATTTGTGACACCCCTGCTCACTTTAAAGGAGAATAAATTAGAACAGTCTCCCTTCACCGTGTCTGACCTTAACCGTGACCTTCTTTAAATACCTCCGTGTTAAATACTGCATTGTGTTAGCTGGCCCTGCTGTTGACCCGTGGTATCCCACTCACTGCTGTCTTTTATCGTATTATTTCATCATATATAATTTCCGTGTCACATCGTGAGAGTTTCTCAGCATTGTCTGCAGTCAAAGGAAAGTAACCCTGGATCACACATGGAAGGAGATAATTAACTATCACCTCCTGAATGTATGAAGCTCTCTTATGGTGGGCATATCATTTTAAAGAGGATACTAAATGAGGCCAACTCTGTATCATTCAAATTAATCTTCTTAATCGAATATTATCTTGAAAGGCCTTCCTACTTTAAAGACGAGATGTAAGAGGATTTCAGAAACCATCATTAAGTGATCGGTGACCTAATTCAGTTCTCCTTTAAAACCCACTTTACATATAGACCTGCAGTGAGTGTATTTATGACTGACTGCTTACTTCACTTTTTAAACGTGTTCACACGTTTAGGACTGTTGGACTCGTGTACAATCAGTGAACAACACTTATTTTACTCACATGAAGGTGTACACAGTTCATTAAGGGCCTCTGACAGAACTTTTGGGTGCATGAAGTGTTGGATGAGCAGACCAAACGGGTTCTGTAGTTCAGTAGCAATTCCCGCTTCCTTATGTAGCGGTCTTTGACATAACATTAGAATGTTTACTGTTGCCGTGGAAACACCGGTCTGTCATGGCGGGTCTGTAATGGAGACAAGACACGTCCTGTTACAACTATAAAATGAAGGATTTCTCTGGCTTTGATAACTGTTGGAAATGTTTGAGGTAATGTAAGTACTCAACAAAAAAAGAAGATAGGTTTGGTCCATTTCAACATAATTTGGATATTTTAATGTAAACATTGTCGTAAAATTCTACATATTGTACCTTTAACTGTGAAGGTTAGTAAATGATATATGGCCAGAGCACGTTGAGCGGTCCTTTTTGACACTGGAGACACTGATTTGTGATGGAGTCAGCGGCTTCAGGGTCACACAGTGGAATAGGACATAAAACTGCTGGTCAGAGCGGCTGAGTGTCACATATGAAGGTCACGGTGCTGTCAGAGGTCAACATGAGATGAGAGCGTACAGACATGTACAGGACGTCACAGTATTGTTGTAGTTGAAAAAGACTTTTATTCAGTGCCTGGGAGAAACAGTATAGCACAATTTGTTATCAAAATGGATATCCACAGGTTCAGTCAAGACATCAGCAGCACTGAGGCCGGGTTAGTGTCTGAAATTCAATCCAAAGCTGCTGCTGCACAAACTGCTTTCTTAACACGCTGGTTTCTCCGTCCCTAACACTTGTGACAGCAATCACTCCAACAAAGATTAGCAGCAAACTAATCATTTCCAGCTTACTCACTGATAGGTTCTTATTAAGTGGTAAAAGGAAAAATAATCTTTTTCTTATTTTTGGTATTCAAAACGCTCAATTTCAGCTAGAGGGAGTCTTGCCCTCTGGATGTGGGATTATTCATTACAGCAGTGTGTCCACAAAAAAGTCATTTAAATGTAGTGTGAAGTAAAAGCGCTGCAACATTTACAGAGTTTGTAGAAAAATGCATGAACATGTAGCTGTTCACTAAATGAGCTTGTTCTCGTTGTGTAATGAGGCACAGTTTGTGTTCAGAGGCTCCTTTGATAAAAAAGCTGAATGTTCGGTGGTGTAAAGAATATAAATGAGGGTATTTCGCTTTTTTATCGCCCAAATCATGTCCTTACATAACTTCATTTAAAAATAAATATCTATTATCTTCTTTAAATTTAAAATAATCTTTAAACATTTGCTCTACCCCGTCAAAGCCCAAAGTTCTAAAATGAAATCGGAAAAAAAATTAGAAATGATCAATACCTAAAATAAAAAAAACTGGATGGATATAGCATTTTTATAAACAGTTCAAAAGGAAAAACATTGATAATGTCAAAATTTAACAAAATAAAAGCACAAATAACAAACATGTAATATACAGACTTTTTAAAAAATGGATACAATTTGAGAACACGTTAAGCCTCTTCGCTCTCGTTCCACCCCTTGTAGAAAATATGTGCCAATGCCCCCGAGAAAAAAGGACCAACACCCCCTCTGTTCGACCCATCTCTTTGGCGTTTGTGGAGGGGAGGAGCAGACGATGCAAAGCGTCTCTGCCAGGCAAAGAGCCTCAGGGCCAGTTCATCGGACGCCACATGTTCACAAGGCGTGTTGTCAGGGAATTAAAAACTGTGTTTACCTAGGGCCCAGAACAAAAACAAAGACGGGCGGACAGGATTTATTTTTTGGAGTGTGATGTGAAGGCGTTCTCGATACAGAGGACGATGTACGAGCCCGAGCAGCCGCTGGAAGTCTGCTGCAGGAGGTGTCCGCTCTGTAGCGATGATGCCAGACCAGACACAGCGCGCTCGCTCGCCCGCCATGTTTCACAGTAGTGGTCTGTTTGACGGTGGCCTTTGGTGCTCGATCCGTGCCAGACCATTTTCTCTGGCCTGGAGGACAAACACAAGAAATTAGGTTAGAACATATATAAATGCTATTTAGGATTTTACCAGAGCACAGAGGCTGTAACTGCATTAACAGCTACATGATAGTGCACAGGATGTTGTATTGAGATTATCCAGTTAACAAAGACTCACCATGCACTGTCCCTGAGGGTGTCTCTACCATCAAAGGAGTAGATCGGTACATTCTCTCTCATTTTGCTCGCATTGTCACCAAAGATCGACTCCCAGCTGCTGAACAATACTTGGTCCTGCAAGGAAGGAAATGCAACAACTTCAATGTAATTCCTCCAATGAAAATCGTTCCTTGTCCTATCTCACTGTTCTATGGAGCCGGTTAGACCACAGTGAACTCAAAGCAAACTCAAACTGATAGATTGTCCACTGTTTGTTTTTTTAAATAAAAATCTACATTTTACAAAAGTTTCATGTCCCAATTCTAACAGAGGTCGTACCAAGACAATAATGCAAATAAGTTGTGGTATCATTTAAGTCAACCACACCATTAGACACTTTCTGGATATGAATCGAAAGCTCCAATTGTAAAACACAAGTTGGAAAAATCAGAACTCTGATTTAAAAGGGGCCCTATTTGAACAATACTGCCTCTTCCCTCAGAAGAATGTCTCACCTTGAGGTTGACGATGGGGTGGCTGTCCCTGTCCGACCTCCGGACGATGGTGTAGAGGTCCTGAAGTTTGGAGGACAAGAACGCTCTGAAAGTCCCCTTCAGTCCTATAGCACGGGCCTGCTGGAAGCACAGGAAGTCTGCCCCGCGTATTCCTCGCATGTTTCCACTCTGAGGGGCGTTCAGGGCGATGAGGTGTAGCTGATGGGGAAGAAAGATTGAATAAGTTAAGAAGGCAATGGAATATTTTGACGTCATGCCAACTTATTGTGCGTTAATTGTATATGATCAGCTGCTTAATTGAACTGTACTCACTCCTGATCCCGATGTGTCCAGGTTGCCTGCAGGCTGGGGGACAGGTGGGCTGGGACGTCTCTGTGGCGTGACGGGTTGTCTGTTCTCGGTCTGTTTGGTGGCTAATCTTCCATCTGTCTGACCTGTCTGTCTCGGGTCTGGGAATCTGGGGTCATAATGTGGGGGGTATCTGGGATCTACAGGTGGGTGTGGTGGAGGCTCAATGGGACGTATGGATGAACCACCCTGGGAATAATGGCCAGCTCCGTTGTTGTGGGACTGGTCCTGGGACTGAGGGTACTGGATCACAGGTGGAGGCTGGACCTCTGCGACCTCATTCTCCTTCAAATGAGAATTTGAAGGATTAGAAAAGAATTCAAAATACAAGTTATGTTTATTTTATTTACTTTTTATCTTTAGTGGAACTTACCAGATCTCTGAAGAAAGGACTGTAGTCTCCAAGCTGGAAGAGAAAAACATCGTGTTTAGTAAACACTGACAATTAAACTAACGAGGCAGGACAAGTTTAGTTTATTTATACCAAATACATAGAACCATTCAAAGTGCTTTAAGTCATTAAAACCAGAGCATGGAGCAACATTAAGCAAATATTAGACATTAAAATACAAAATAGTTCAAATTAAAGATCACTTAAAGTTGATTAGATTCAAATATTTCAGTAAGTGTTGATTAAAAAGTAAATAATTAGCCATTAAAGTAAAGGTTGATAAGAAGTGATTGAATGCACAATAAATGATTAACCTGAATCAAACACATAACTTGAGTAAACCTGATTTGTTTGTGTCATTTATATCGAGTTTATACAAGACAAAGCACACTTAACTAAACTTAACGTAACTAAACACAGTTTGGATTGGGGAAATCACAAGTTCAATATGCATGCAAACTCTGGGCTCAATTATTATAGCTCCTTATTGTCATCACTAACAGAATAACTACCTTGGTATATGTTAGTCATGAGAAATGGATCACTTTTGGATAATTCAGTTTTCTGCCCCCTAAAGGCCAACAATCAACTACAGGAACAGCTTCATATTATAAAGAATCAAAGCTCAATGTTCTATAGTTCAAACAGCTGGTTTGAGCTGTGCATTACAAAGAGATCAGCGTACCATTACTTGGCGCAGTCCGTCTCGTACTCTCAGATACAGGTCTGCTTTGTCGATGATGTAGATGAGGCTGCCCTCCGTCTGACGCCTGGCTGTGGCAATCATCGTGTCGTATGATCTCAAAACTGTAACCTGTGAAAAACAAAAAAAACCAACTTACTTTCAGTCCAGAGAAGAAGCATTTCAAGGAACTAATCATGTAGTCAGAGGATGGCACTTACCCCAGAGGAAGGACCAGGAGTTCCAGGGGGACCAGGGGGACCTGGAGGTCCAGGAACACTGGCGGCTATAAATAAGAAAATATAATTTTTAATTAATTGGGTTATCAGTCGATTCAGTTGTAGAAAGTAATGTGAAAACAGCAGCTTGAGGTCCCCTCACACTAGCAATGGTAGGGGCAGTATAACTGCAAAGAGCAGGGAGTTTAGGAATTGACAGAATAATTAAACATCAACAAGAAGCCACTTACAGTGATTGGGCCTGTATGCCCCGGGATTGGACCCTGTTGGTCCTGGAGGCCCAGGTGGTCCTGGTGGCCCTGGACGGCCATCGTAACCAATCCCTGGTGGCCCTTGAGGCCCCTGAGGTCCTGCAGGGCCAATGATAGACTCTCCCTTTGGTCCCTGACACAAAAGAGAAGAATTTAAATGTGAAACACTGGATCATTTGACGATTGTAAAGATAAAACCAGAAGGCTGGTTAGTAGTTGTTACAGAAATCTGCGAATACAAATTAATAATTTTGCTCTAAGAACTTACTGGAAGGCCTGGTTTTCCTGGAGACCCTGGTTGGCCTTGAACTCCTCCAAATCGTGGGTCATAAAATCCACCACCTGGCTCTCCCTTCTCTCCCTTCACACCCGAATCTCCACGTTCTCCTTTCAGTTCATTCTGTTTCAAACATTTTAACATTATGATTCTTCCTCTTACAAAACATCGATAGTACTAATGAAACTGGTTGGTGATGGAGCAATAAGACAGTCTACCTTGAAGGCGTAGATGTCAATATTAGAGGCTGTTCCTGGTAGAGAGAGACAGGAGAGAGTAAGTACAAATAATTGACTTCTAAAAGCAATCCTGCATTAAAATAAACACGAGAGAGCATTGCATATTGTATGAATATTTGGATATACCTGGGATTCCTGGAGATCCTCTGTCACCACGCTCTCCTTTTTCCCCTTTAGTTTCTGCAACAAATACAAACGTGAACCTTTCTAGGTAAGACACAGCGGCCCGCAGGTGTATCTTGACATTGAGACTTAAAAACTGTTAGCACCCCGTGTCATTGATAGTGATGTCTTCTGTGTTTTATCTGTTCATTCTTCAAATCTAGAAAGGCTTGACGGCTTAATCTCTTGACAATAGAGTGAATATCCCCGCCGGGCTGAGGCAGCTGGATCAAACTCAAATGAAGATAGAAGTGTTCATCTGTGCAGACTCTTTAAACCTCTTTCTAAATCTCTCTTCCTTGACTGGCACAATTACTTAACTTCAGCATTCTGATCCCCCTCTATCTTCCCGTATTATGTTTAATCTGCTAAAACAACAAACGGTGTGTTGGAGGTCATACCGTAGTAATTCCTTGAATTTTCATCGTAGCGCTGCAAACAGAAAGAACAACCGTCAAGTTGAGGAAATTCAAGGCAACAGTAGAAGAAAAAGTTGTATTTAAAGTGCTTGCTACATTATGCAAATTATGCAGAACATAAGAAGCAGATTATGACTCGTTCACTGCCCAAAAGACTCGAGTATGATCTGGTTCAGCAAGAGGATACAACAGGGACATGAACTTTGTGTCATAATCTATGGATTATTCTCAGTTGTTTGAATTTGAATTTGTTCAGACACGTTTCCAAAAATGAGTTCAAAATAAGAGTTTTGGAAACTTGTGTACTCACATTGAAGCGATCTATAGCTGGTGCAGGGGCTCCGGGGGGACCGGGTGGTCCTGGTGGGCCAGGGACTCCCTGATAAAGAAAGAGGTAATCAATATTTCTTACCGCTCACTGTGTGTGTGTGTGTGTGTATGTGTGTGTGTTTGTGTAAAGAATGATTCCAATTAGGTAGTTGTGAGGGTCACAAACCATCAATAACATACACAGTGACAGTGTGTGCACGCACTGATGTAAACATTGTGTATGTTTCTACCATTAGCACGATCTTCTCGTTAAAACTGACGTGTCTGTGCAGTGTACAGCTTGATGAGGATTAAAGATGCTCGCTCTAGAACAGGACTCATTTATTTGGAGTCATGTTATTGTCATGTCAACATTCATCACAGTGGCATCTGCAAACTCTGCGACTTGTTTAAATGAAAAAGGAAAGGTGCACACATGCTTTCCAGACAAGATACACATCAGAGCTGCAGACAATTCTTCCTTTCATTTCTCAAAACTCAGACCTCATGTTACTCTTAGAAACTTTTCCAAAGATGAACGTGTGTATACAAAGTGTGCATTGGTTAACAGGCCACTTGAAAAGATCTTAAAAAGTGTCTTTCTGGAAAAGGGTATGTTTAAATAAAATAAGCAGGTTTACTGATGTAGCCAGCCAGCCAACCTTCACTCTTCCTTTTCACTGACTGTAAATCCAAGTGAAAATGTCACCTGTGGCAGGCTAGCCTTAACCACCTCTGTTTTGACAGAATGCAGGTCACAGACGGGTCACATTTAAATCTTATTGTGACATTCGAAGCCGTTCATGACACACTGGCATGGCTCGGGGGTTCTAGAGTAAGCAAGATTATGTCAAACGGTCTGTTTCAAATTCCGCCAATGTCACATCAGCTTTTCATCAAAGGCACATTGGTTATGATATTAACACTCACTGGGTAGCCAAAGCCAGATCCAGCCGACGGCTCTCCTTTCTCACCCTTGTATCCATTTACACCAGGACGACCCTGAGGGGAGACATTCATTAATATTCACCTGCACTTGGATAAACGGACACAGTGTGGTTAAAATAAGAAAGGGAAGCATCTTTTATCGATACACTCACAATAAACACAGAGTAGTGTTACATATTTCAGATTCAGATTGCATTTATCATCAATACAACAACAAAGAACTCAAGCACAGAATGACTACTTAAAGAAGCAATGGCAGCAGGGACAGGGATTTTTCTATCTAGTTGTCCTGCATGCTGGCAGGCTGTATCTGCAGCCAAATAGATGCAACTTAAAATCCATGAATAAACTAAAGTGTACCAACATTATGTATCAGGTTAGGGTACTTACAGGTCTTCCAGGCATTCCAATTTCACCCTTAAGTCCAGGAGGTCCATAAGGACCCTAAAACAGGAAAACAAAGATTTTAGAGCCAACTTAGGTGGAGCACGTGTTGAACTGCATTAGTGTAGAAGCTCAGACACTTACAGAGGGTCCAGCAGGTCCAGCATGTCCTCTGTCTCCCTACATGAGCAAAGATAATTTTCAACAACAACATTTTCAAATGCAATGCAGTGCACAAATCTGAAATCAACACAGACCACTGCAGAACTAGAGACATAGTGAGACTCACCTTCAGACCCGTCAGCCCCTCCAGAGACAGAAGGTTTCCGTCAGGCCCGATGACTAAGCCAGGCTCACCTTTCTCACCCTGAACACAGAACAGCAGCAGAGACAACAAAGACTTAATAATGGTGACACCCTCTTGATGATGAGCAGCTTAATTAATAGTGAACAACCAAGAGGTTACCTTCACTGCATAGCCTGGAAGGCCGGGCTCTCCTCTGTCACCCTTTGGTCCAATAGGACCCTGCAGGACAAAGACAATAAAAAGGAAAGTTGTTTACATACAAAAGGTCAGAGTAACAGTCCTTTGGCAGCAGGGAAGACTCTGTTGCACTCGATCAATTCAAGCCCACACAATCAGTCATTCCATTAAACCGTCTATACAGTACCGCTCCTGAACTGCTGAGTAGACTGATGTTTACATATTGAGTGTAGAAATTAGGGAATGAGATGTTCTGGGTTTCTCTGAGTAGATGCAATACCAGTATGTTAAATCAGTGGTACAGAGAAAGCCTTTGATGCTTGCTAAGGTTTGTTGATGACAAACTCTGCTGTTCAATTGTCTGTATGAACTGGCCCTCTGTTTCTGTTTCATCACTCAGAGATGTGTTGGGATTTTGAAAAGTCATCTGATGTGTTATTAATTAAAATCTATAAAGAACTGATAGTTGTTTGGATCAGATAAAGTTTAAGGATGCAGATAGGTATCCATGAACAAAAGGGTCATCACTAGGCCTGGGAATCTTTGGGCGTCTCACGATTCGATTCAGAATCTATTTTCGATTTAAAACGATTCTGGATTCATGATTCAAAGTCTATTTTTGAATTAGTCCATACTTCGGGATCTACTCCAGTCATCTGTGAGACTGGCTGAATTTCTTGCTGCTCCATTTGGCATCCTACGGAGTTAAAGAGCAAACCTTCGCACTTAGCAGGGAGTGACTGATTAGCCAAAAAAAAAAAAATCGATTTTTGGAAGTTATGAATCGATTTAAAATCTTTAAAAGAAGATAAGAATCTCGATTTTTACATGAATCAATTTTTTCCCCACCTCTTGTCATCACTGTTTGCCTGGATAAAGAACAGTACTTCCCCTTCAGGGTTTCACTCTGTGGTTTGTGGACGAGTGTTTTGAAATAGCTTAGCTGTAGTATTCTTGGAGTGTCTTCAGCTAAAGTTGCAACATTTGGATGACAGGATGGAGAAGGAGTGAAGCACATTGTTAGGATATATGCTAAGTTATATATAAAGCTAGAACCTGCCTGGCTGATAAAGTGCATCATTGATTTAATTTAATTGGAGTATTTTTGCATCAGTTGAGTCGCCCCCTGCTGGCCATTAGAAAGAACGAAAGCTAAAGCATTTCTAAACCAATTAGCCTGACTTTGTTCTGGAAGCTGAAATTCTGTACAGCCCGAGTGGATTTATTACAGGTAACATAACTGTTTTTGATCTGAGCGCCATCAACTTCAAACCAGAGAGAGCAGCAGAGTCTAAACAGAAACTACAGAGCATACAGCATATTGTCTTATCTGACCTCACTGACCATTCTCAATCTCTGTTCATGCAGGGCCCCATCGCTTATGGGATGACGCTGATTGAACAGGTTTATAAGAATGAAACCTTAAAATATGTAGGACCCTGTTTTGATCTTTGCATCTCAAGTAGGAGTGAATGTTCTTGTTGAGCCCAAGACTTGGTATGAGAGGTGGACTAACATCTTACTGGCATTGGCCTTTACATGTTATGTAAGACACCATGTGTCTGATGAGTGGGGAACGACAAGCAGAAAAGGTTTCGGGTCTCGGACTCGACTCCTGGGCCCCCATTTATGTTTTTTTTAGGATTCTTAAAAAACTTGACATTTCTGGTTAAGATAGGAAAGTACAGAAACACAAGAGACTTACAGGGAATCCAGCCTGCCCAGGTAAACCAGGTCCTCCCTGTAGAAGAAAACATATCCAACATATAACCATATATAATATATCATTTCATTAGACTGGCGATCAATGTGCAAAATGTCATTTTAACAAATAACAAACACATAAACATCTTCTTCTGTCCCTGAATAGTCCGACATGTTCGTCATGATAGTTACAGTTTCACTCGCTGCACATTAATGATATACGTCTGCATTTTAAAGTTTAGTTGTGTTGTTTTGTGCTTGTCTGTTAAAGGTCACACAGTAATGATGAAGTTTGATTTCTCTGAAAAAATGACACCCTGTCATTACTGATGGTGGGTCAATATAATTTAGCACAGACAGAAGAGGACGAGTTAATAGTATGTTTCCCTGTGTATTAAAAAAAGCTTGACATGTCTCAGCTGATGGACGTCTCTTCAGTTATAATAACAAGGTCATGTACGTTACACAGAGCTACAACAAACATGAAGAGGAAAGGATGCTCAAAGGATGAAGTTTTCCATCTGCACTTAGACTGTTTGAATAAACCACTGAACCCACGTGAACTTTAAGCTGGAAGAAATCAAACCTGTTCCTGTACAGACCTGCAGGCGTGTCAACATAAATCACTAATGTGTATGACTATATTTAACCCATTTAGACCTAAGGACGCCTAAAAAAACGCCCTCTAAAACCTAAGTAACGTTTAAAATCAATCTCCCAGAACCTGAGGGTTTTCAGAAAAACTGCACAGAATTTCAAAGTTTACTAAAATCTTTGTCTCTGTATCAGATAGAGACCTTAAAAATAAAACATTTGAAAGCTTAGAACTATTGGATTTAGCTGTAAATTAAAATTTCCTTTGCACTCATGTTCATGGCCTTATGCGACGTAGACGTCTCATCAGGTCTTAAAGGTAGAAGCACGTCTGCGTCTCATCAGGTCTAAATGGGTTAAAGCAGAGTTATTTCTCTGTGGTTTTCTGTCAGTGTAACTGTGTGATAAAAAAAAAAATACAAACCTGAGGTCCAACACTGCCAACAGTACCATCAGGCTGAGGACACACAATGAGAATACAGTTAAGATGTCTGCTTTGATTTCAGTCACACATTCAACAAGCAGAGCTGGCTGTATTTATTTAAAGTAGTTTAGTTACACCACACAGTGGTGTGTGCGCTGCTGTTACTCACACTGCCGGATATCTGATAGACGATTTGTCCTGGAGGTCCAGGCGGGCCAGGTGGACCCGGAAGTCCACTCCCATCTCGACCTGACTCTCCCTAAAAACACAACATACAAACAGACAAGAAGGATTAATACGTTTACCATCTTAGAAGACATCAAAGATTTAAAAAAGCTTCATATGACACTTTTATATTTGTTCTATTTAAAGTAGATATTAAAGAAATGTAAGATAATCAGTGTCTTCTTTTCCTCTCAGAAGTCATATAAACCTCTGAGGTTTAAAAAGAGCGTTAAAGAAAAGATAGAAAATACAGAATGAGAAAGATTGTGTTGCTATCCAACATCAGGTCGGCATTGTACAAGCAACGTCCTTTGAGTGAACACTATAAAAGAACCCGTGTTATTGAAGGTTAAATGAGTATTCACCCTCTCTCCTTTGTCACCTCTGTCACCCTTTGGTCCCTGTAAACAGGATGAAAGAGAGAGGAGATAAAAGAGTCATCCAGAGCTTTTAACATTTGTTCAACACCTTCATAACACGCTCACAACAGGCTACCATACAGTGTTGTACTTCTGTTGATTCATAGTGATCAAAATAAGTGATTATTCATTTTCACACTCATCATCAGGCCATCCTTATTACCTGAGGTCCAGGGAAGCCATCCAACCCGGGTTGACCATCTCGTCCAACAGTGCCTTCATTGCCCTTCTGACCTGGAATACCAGGGAACCCAGGTTTACCCTGCAGAGGTACATTCAAACACACAAATCAATTGAAACACAAACTTGTGCGAGCTGCGTTATAAATCAATGGACCATATATTGACATGTGATGAAGCTGGTCCTGCTGACTGTGAAGGTACACACACATGGAAGCTGCTCGTTAGTTTGCTAACAAGCCAACCTTGAGGTAAATCCTCTGTGTTGCTGTGAGGTTGCCATAACGACCTCTATATTTTCCTGCCTTATATGTAAAAATCTATAAAATGTTCACGTTGTTCCTCTGCTTTGTGTATCAGTGAATCCATTTTGATGTAGTTGTCATTACGGCGTGTACAGTATTCTTGTATTGTTGCCTCTTATTACTCCTGAAGAATCAATTTTCTGCAGCTCATTTTTCTTTAGGCCTTTTTGTTTATTTACCAAACATGTAATGACAGCAGAGGTGAGTCACAAGGAGAAGTCGACAACAAACCTGAATGTTAAATAAAGACTCATTAAGACTCTTGAGGGGGCACAGTGCTTAAACACTCGATTATTGCCTCGGCTCAGGTCAGGTAGGCCAACATTCACTTTTCCACCGGTCTTACATACACATGTGAGCCGCTGTGGTTCAAAATATGTTAGTTAAAGAAGGCGACCAGTTGATAACAGATTACTGAAATGTAATTCAGTTACTTACTGGAAGTCCAGGCAGGCCAGGAGGACCCTGAAAGCAAACACAACAGTCTTGATTATTAGTTAGCTCATTTTTCTTCCTCATGTTTTTGCAACCTGTACTTAAAATGTGAACTACAGTAGTTCCAGTTAAATAGCCACATTAAAGCTTCTGTTCTATTTGATTTCTACTGCTATCTATAAAGAAATGTTTTTTTTAACTTTCCCAAGAGGGCCAACTATCAGTGTAAAGATTGATTTAATAAATATCAAATGAAACATGTACTGAATGAGTGCTGCGTTAGTTGTGGCGATGCACATTTCTCAACTGCTTTTTAGAAGTGTACTAGTCCCTGTACATCCTTAAAGGAGATCTACTCTGCTGATCCATATTTAAATAAATACGTATAATGTTACGATGATGGATGTCCATACTAAACCTCGGCAACGCTTATTTTAACAAAATACACAGTTGTTGGCGTGAACCTCGGCCGTGGTTTCCTGCTGCTCTGAACGAGACGTTTCAAGAACTTGGCGAGAATCTGATGTCAGGTTCTGGTGATGTATCAGAACAAAGATGTAGGACACGCCCACCCGGAAGCTCACTCAAATTTCCCTGCAACTGCAAACAGAGCTGGCCAATTAGAGGAAAGTGGGCACGTGGGGAGGCGGGCCTTAAAGAGACAGCGGCTGAAATGAGGGATTTTACTGACACCAGTGTAAGATCAATAAGGAGGTTTTTGAGCTACACATCTCGCAACAGTACGGTAGGTGTCCCAGACTGACATCATTCATGGTGAAAGTGAGGATAATACATCTCCTATAAGCAGTATTTGAATTGGAGAGAAAAATGGAATACATGAATCAGATTTTCAGATTTTTTAAAAATAGGATTGAAGAGTATGTTTGTTGTTGTTTCATCTGATTTTGCTACTGATACGATTTCTTTTTAAAGACCTGCTTTTCTGTAAAGTGTCTTGAGATAACAATTTCATCTTCACGTGACCTGAAGAATTTCTGTTATTATATCACTGACCTGTCTTCCTTCTGGTCCTCTGACACCAGGAAGTCCGTTGCTGAAACCTCCACCAGAGCCCTCCATGTCATCCTTCAGACGCACACAAAGATTTTCAAGGTGACGGCCAAACAACACTTTTGGGTTTATACTTCTCTACATGTATTTTCACAAAATGGATTTTCACATGTTGAAGAACTCACAAATCCAACACGATAACTTGGTCCAGGAGGTCCTGGAGGTCCAGGTTGACCAATTGGTCCTATGGGTCCAGGCAGACCAGCCAGTCCAGGTTCTCCAGCAGATCCCGGTAAACCAGGGTCTCCTACAGCTCCCTGGAGGATAAAATGATAGAAGTAAGTACAGTGACGATCAAAAGCAGGATTTAGTCTTCAGTGAGTTGTTTAGGAAAAGTCATGTAAATCTGGTAGTGCACAGACCGGCTTCTACATGTACCATGCAGCGTTTAGTTTTCAGGTCTAGAAAGTGTGAGGTTAAAGTATTTAAAAACCCATGCTCATTGTTCAGGGAGCAAACTCAGACATCAACAAATGTTAAACCAAACCACAGCCAGCACTCAGAATCAACTTTGCGTCAGGTCTGCTGCAGACAATATTTGAAAAACATTAGCATAATGTTAAGACACTAATCCCTCCTGATGGCTGAAGTGCTGGAGCCCAGTTACCTGAGGATTGGAGGACTTAGAAAAGTAGGAGGAGGAGAAATAGTGAGGCAGCAGATTGGAGAGAAAAGAAAAGTAGGAGCTTGGCTGGAGAAAGAAAATAGATGAGAGAAGCTTTAGAAGTGGCGGGATGATGGTCGATATAATACTTATGAAACGGGCACCATTATACTTTTGTTGTTTTTTTTTAGTGTAGATCCCAAAATAAATGTGCAGCTACTCTCGGGTTAACTGTTCAAAGAAAGAGAACATTCAAGTTCATAATAAAATCCACACCTTTGCTCCAACTGCTCCGGGAAGACCCAGCTTGCCTGAATCACCCTGGAGAGAGAAAAACAATCAAACAAGACTGTTAGTAACACCAGTCACGGTCAAGTGAAGAGTTGAATTACAACTTAAACTTACATCGAGGTAAAATAGTCTTTAATAACACCGTGGCCAGTGTTCATTTTTTGACATATCTGGCTCAAGAGCATCTTTGGGATGGTGGTTCCAAAGTGGCAGTCATTTTCAGACACCTGAAGGCGACTTCACTAGTAGAAGCAAACATTAAGTCTGCTTTAGCCTACATGTACATGTTTTTATAAATGCCATTTCCCGCCTCTTTACACTATTTAACATTTTAGAGGAGTGATAGCGCTGGTGTGTTTGTTTGCCAACGAGGAAGCTAGTTAGCCTAGCCTGCTGTGACTGCATAACTCCTGCACATCAATTATATCTCACTCTGATCTAGTCTATCGTTTCCTGAGTATGTGCCTTTCTAACCACAAACATCACTTATCAAGGTTATGCACACTGTGATATTCTGTCTCAATCAGGTTCCTCTGGTGTTTTCACTACAACCAACATTAAGAAGCTTTGTGGCTTAACTTATTCTAGACGTAGAAACAACGGTTTTCAGAAGATTGTTACCTTTTCTCCCTTGGGACCAGGAAGTCCTGAGGAGCCATCAGTACCCGGCAAACCGGGCAAACCCTGCAGTCCAAAAGATTAGTTTCAGTACAGTAGCATACTTGTTTATGCGGTGAGAATGAAGTCAATCAGGATTCAGACAGATTAAATGTTAGGAGAAATATTTGGCTCTTTGTGTTGACAGAGTGAAAGGTTGTTACACACCTGTTGACCAGGCACTCCATCTCTCCCTGGAGGTCCAAATGCCCCAGAACTGGATGCTGTACCTGCTGTAGAAGGACCAGGAGGGCCGGGGGGACCAGGGGGACCAGGTAGGCCAGGAAGTCCCTGAAACAAAACCGAAAATATTGATTAAATGTTATCAATAATGGTTTACAGGTGACATGTCACACACAAACATTTGATCTTTCTACTGCTTGAACTTTGACAGACATTGAAAGATTCTGGTAACTATCTAAGTGTTCTCACCCGCACAGATTCCAGATCAGGAAATCCTGAGCCCTCCATGTCCACAAAGGTCTGAAAAACATGAACTGAAATCAGCTGAATCCAGAAAATGATTTATAAGAGCTGGTAGTCATGTGCTGATACGGTTTGATCATTAAACAGCATGACGCTGAAGCAAACATTCACTCACAGATCTCATCCCTGGGCCTGGGGGTCCTGGAGGTCCTGGGGGTCCCCTGGGGCCAGGTTGACCATCTCCACGATCTCCCTGTGTTCACAAGAGGGATTAAGACAACTTATAAGACTTAAATAAGACTCTATTACAAGCATTACTACAGCTAATATGTTTAGCATGTACACACAGCTAGTGTGTGTTAGCATCTCACCTTCTGTCCTCGGAGTCCAGCATCACCTGGAGTTCCTGGGAAGCCTGGAGGTCCTTCAGGACCCTGTGGTGAGGAAACAATATTTTGTGGGCTAAGACAGTGTTATTTAAAAATATGAAGGGGGGGGGGGGGGGGGGGGAGAGAGACTCTTGATACATGGTAAACATTTTTGATCAGTTTTTGTTGATACTTTGAAGATAAAAAACAACTTACAGTCTTTCCATCCTCACCAGGATCACCCTGTAAATTGAAATAAGGAATGCATGAATAAAGTCCTTCACATCTGAAAAACATTTGTCTTTAGAATATTTACACGAGACCATTCTTATTACCAATCAATTTGAAATGTTAACTTTGTTTTTAAAGTTTTATAAAGATAAGAAATATCTGTAACACCTGGTCTGTTACATGTGCTCAACAAAACATATTCAATAACAACATGAAAAACAGGCCATCTTTGTTGAACAACCACAGCACCTCTGTTAAACGTTAGGTGTTTCCAAGTAAAGAATTTAAACTCTACTCACTGGCTCTCCATCAGCTCCTGATGGTCCCTGGGGGCCCGGAGAACCAGGTGGTCCTCTGGGTCCAGGGACTCTGGAAGCAACTGCACCGTCACTGCCGACTGAAAACTCTGTTGCAGGCCCTGGAGGGCCGGGTGGACCAGCTGGCCCAGCAGGGCCGGGCTCTCCCTTGGTACCTTGGTAACCAAAGCCTGCAGAGCCCTGAAGATGAAGAAGCCTGACAGTTAGCTGACGTAACAACATTGATATGGATATATACCATATTAAACTGATGAACACAAGTATCACATGGACAGGATGAAACACCTGGTGGGTAACATAGATGTAGTTAACATAGATTTAGTAAACATAGATGTAGTTAACATAGATGTAGTAAACATAGATTTAGTAAACATAGATATAGTAAACATAGATATAGTTAACATAGATGTAGTAAACATAGATGTAGTTAACATAGATATAGTTAACATAGATGTAGTAAACATAGATGTAGTAAACATAGATATAGTAAACATAGATATAGTTAACATAGATATAGTTAACATAGATATAGTTAACATAGATGTAGTAAACATAGATGTAGTTAACATAGATATAGTTAACATAGATGTAGTAAACATAGATTTAGTAAACATAGATATAGTAAACATAGATATAGTTAACATAGATGTAGTAAACATAGATGTAGTAAACATAGATTTAGTAAACATAGATATAGTAAACATAGATATAGTTAACATAGATGTAGTAAACATAGATTTAGTAAACATAGATATAGTAAACATAGATATAGTTAACATAGATGTAGTTAACATAGATGTAGTAAACATAGATTTAGTAAACATAGATATAGTTAACATAGATGTAGTTAACATAGATTTAGTAAACATAGATGTAGTAAACATAGATTTAGTAAACATAGATATAGTTAACATAGATGTAGTTAACATGTGGACCGTCTCGTGAACTGTGCTTCAAGGAGACTCAAACAGCAAAAAAAGATTGAGTCTCTTTCTTACCTTTGATCCTTTTTCCCCTGGTTCACCCTGAAATTACAAGAAGAAGAAACAGGGTTACTTCAGTGCAATCAGTCGACATGAAGCTGTCACATCTCTCTGATTCACTAACATAAAACAAATCCAACCATGCAGAGGACTAGATTCAGAAATTTGACCTTAGAAGCCAAATATAATGTGTTGATTCTTAACCCCTGAACCATACTTCCTGCTTTTGTTTCTTTAAATATTTGTTTATATTTTTTACCCTTGTATGTCTATATCCCTTGCTCGATTGTAACTCTATACTGTTTATGTTTATGTTTCTTGTTTTGTGTAAATTTAAAAAAAGGGACTGATTGTGTTGAAAATTGCAAAGCGAGTTGCAAATGACTGAAGGTCACTACGTTGAATCAAAATCAACCTCGAACATTTTAGACATAAGCTACATATCACTGTCTCCTATTTATTTATTTCTGTTATTTCTAAAAAGCCTCCTGTGAACAGGTGTTGCAAATTAGCATCTTGCTATAAACACTAAGAGCAGTGCATGTAGGACGTGTGCATGGTTAAATGTCACAGCACCAATGTTTCTGTACGTCCATGTTAAATAAATATATAAATGTCAGCGGTGCTTCAGCAGACCATGTGACCTGAGCTTTAACATGAAGCTGACCTGAATCAAAGAACACTTAAAGGGTTAATGACTTTATTTATTACTTTCAGGGTCGATGTTCTGTAACTTGTGAAGAACATTTGATATGACTTGAGTTAAGTTTTGTTTTTACACTGCCCCCTCCTGGCTGTTGAAGAGACTTGTGAGTATGTGAGGAGTTCCCAGTAGGTGCTGTGGAGTCATCACATTGATGCTTTGGACACTAACTGTTTGTAGGTTCCTCTGTGTTTGACTTGTTCTACGTACAGAGGCAGAAACTTCAGTTTTTTAGTTTGTTGCTTAAGAACATTTGGATTTAGTAAATTGATACAGTAGCTAGCAGAGCTTTAAGCCAGCAGCGTGAAGAAGAGATTTATAGTTTGCAAATTGTCGTTTAACACCACGCCTTATTCTCTGTCTTTTCCCATGTAATTTAAAATGTGTTGCAGTTCTTCAAAATACTGTGTGCTTGGAAATAAAAGGACTACTTTGTTTGTGGATTCATTATCTGTCCTGTGTTTCTTACATGTCTATGTTAGTATACTGTGAGTAAAACTACATCTAAACATATCGTAAAAAATTCTAATGAGAAGTAAACTGAAGAAAAAAAACCTGAATATCAGTGACAGGCCAACAATGATGTCGTCTTCTTAAATTCATTGTGATGACTAGAGAACTTGTCACATTTCCAGAAAATGTGTCCTTCACCAATTAAATATACTCTATACATTTAATAAACAGAAATCAGCGGTATAACAAATACATCAAACAGATTAATATAATGATGCATAAGCCTCCATAAATTAGGGCGTGCAGCTCCCTCTTGTGTTCCTTTAGTAAAGTTCAACACAGCTCATATATTTATCCTCCTCTGTCCTTGCTCATTATGGTTATATCCACTAACTCACTGCAACCTTCTCAGGGACATATTTGGTGAATGGAGGGTTCATCATCACTTGAACCCATATCTTAAACTGCATGCCAGAGTATTTCTCGCAGTACAGTATATGAAAGAAGGGTCCAAACCTTCTCTCCGCGAGCTCCACCCCGTGAGCTGGAGCTGGAGCTGGTTTCTCCCTTCGGCCCGATAGGACCCCTATCTCCTTTCTCTCCTCTATCACCTTGGTCGCCCTTTTCTCCTTTAGCCCCGACTGGCCCTGAAAACAACAACAAAGAGACAGAGTCATTAATACCCTCATGAAAAGACCTTTCAAAAATGATGAATGATTGTATCCCCAAACAATACAAACAACATTTCCTGCAACCCAAAGCAGAAGAGGAGGACAGAGGAAAGGTAAACGACTTTCTGCTCGATGGAGAGAGATTCCCAGCGTGCACGGCTGCAGCTTAGAGGCCACGAGAAGATTTAAAGACGGTTACAGAATACACCGTCCCACAGCTGCATGCACTTCCAAACCAAGAAGTATTTTTGGTGTGAGCTGTATTGACCTTAAACTATGTCCACTGATTGTGTCGCTATCAGTGAAGCTTGTGTCTCAACACTCCTGACATGCAGAGCAAAATGGTGTATACGTCCAGCAACTTTGAAGTGTTTCTTTTTATGGTTTAAAGTTAAACAGATACATACGATGGAATATTTATTGAAAGACTAATGTGTCACTTCATGGCATTAGTATCCAAAGCTAATATGCAATGCTATTACTGCTAGTCCAATCTTTTCCTTTTAAGCAATAAAAAATCCACCATCTTTTCCCCCCCAATTTCTCTAATTTTCTCTCCCTCTTGCTTTTTCTCTCTCCCAATTGTGCTCCTCTATTTTCCCTCTCTGTGCATATTTCTTCAGGGATTACAGCCGGAACAACCCCGATATTTTCATCCCCCTGGCTTATACACAAACATGTCTTAAGACCCTTCGTGAATTCAAAAGCATAAAGCTGACAGTTTCATGCTTTCTTGAGCTTGTGTGCTTTTGAAATCCATGTGAGGTCCTGCAGGAGGACTACACATGGAGGAGGCAGAACACCAGACCACAGAGTTAAAAAGGAAATAAAACACAGGACTTCTGGATGCTTGTTTATGTTGGGGCTTGTTTTGAAGTCCCCTCAACCCACCTGGTGACCCAGGAAGTCCAGGCCTGGACTCCACAGAAACTGAATCCTGGCGGGAGTCGCTTGCTGAACACAACGCAAAAGATTGTGTTAAATAAAAAAGTCTCCATGTAAACACGATGTAATGTCAGACGCTTTAGGATGCCATGTAGCCATTTGTTAGTGAACCATCTTAAGAAGAAGATTTTCTAAGACTAACGTCATGAACAGAGAATACAAAAGAAAGAAATGTAATTTATAATGAACTGTTATTATGTCCATATACACTGATTTACACCTAATCCAACCTCTCCTCTTACTACCACTGAAGGTTGTGTAGAGAGATGCCAACACACGCTGTTCATAAAATATATGCATGAAAAATATTCATCCGATCCTCAGCTGCTTCCTCCACTGCCGCCCCTAACATCACAGCCTAACTAAACACTACTGCAGCCCCTAACATCACAGCCTAACTAAACACTACTGCAGCCCCTAACATCACAGCCTAACTAAACACTACTGCAGCCCCTAACATCACAGCCTAACTAAACACTACTGCAGCCCCTAACATCACAGCCTAACTAAGCACTGCTGCAGCCCCTAACATCACAGCCTAACAAAGCACTGCTGCAGCCCCTAACATCACAGCCTAACAAAGCACTGCTGCAGCCCCTTACATCACAGCCTAACTAAGCACTACTGCAGCCCCTAACATCACAGCCTAACTAAACACTACTGCAGCCCCTAACATCACAGCCTAACTAAACACTACTGCAGCCCCTAACATCACAGCCTAACTAAACACTACTGCAGCCCCTTACATCACAGCCTAACTAAACACTACTGCAGCCCCTAACATCACAGCCTAACTAAACACTACTGCAGCCCCTAACATCACAGCCTAACTAAACACTACTGCAGCCCCTTACATCACAGCCTAACTAAGCACTGCTGCAGCCCCTTACATCACAGCCTAACTAAACACTACTGCAGCCCCTTACATCACAGCCTAACTAAACACTACTGCAGCCCCTAACATCACAGCCTAACTAAGCACTACTGCAGCCCCTAACATCACAGCCTAACTAAACACTACTGCAGCCCCTAACATCACAGCCTAACTAAACACTACTGCAGCCCCTAACATCACAGCCTAACTAAACACTACTGCAGCCCCTAACATCACAGCCTAACTAAACACTACTGCAGCCCCTAACATCACAGCCTAACTAAACACTGCTGCAGCCCCTAACATCACAGCCTAACTAAACACTACTGCAGCCCCTAACATCACAGCCTAACTAAACACTACTGCAGCCCCTTACATCACAGCCTAACTAAGCACTACTGCAGCCCCTAACATCACAGCCTAACTAAGCACTGCTGCAGCCCCTAACATCACAGCCTAACTAAACACTACTGCAGCCCCTAACATCACAGCCTAACTACGCACTGCTGCAGCCCCTAACATCACAGCCTAACTAAGCACTACTGCAGCCCCTAACATCACAGCCTAACTAAACACTACTGCAGCCCCTAACATCACAGCCTAACTAAACACTACTGCAGCCCCTAACATCACAGCCTAACTAAACACTACTGCAGCCCCTAACATCACAGCCTAACTAAACACTACTGCAGCCCCTTACATCACAGCCTAACTAAACACTGCTGCAGCCCCTAACATCACAGCCTAACTAAACACTGCTGCAGCCCCTAACATCACAGCCTAACTAAACACTACTGCAGCCCCTAACATCACAGCCTAACTAAACACTACTGCAGCCCCTAACATCACAGCCTAACTAAACACTACTGCAGCCCCTAACATCACAGCCTAACTAAACACTACTGCAGCCCCTAACATCACAGCCTAACTAAACACTACTGCAGCCCCTTACATCACAGCCTAACTAAACACTACTGCAGCCCCTAACATCACAGCCTAACTAAACACTACTGCAGCCCCTAACATCACAGCCTAACTAAACACTACTGCAGCCCCTAACATCACAGCCTAACTAAACACTACTGCAGCCCCCTACATCACAGCCTAACTAAACACTACTGCAGCCCCTTACATCACAGCCTAACTAAGCACTACTGCAGCCCCTAACATCACAGCCTAACTAAGCACTACTGCAGCCCCTAACATCACAGCCTAACTAAACACTACTGCAGCCCCTTACATCACAGCCTAACTAAACACTACTGCAGCCTCTAACATCACAGCCTAACTAAACACTACTGCAGCCCCTAACATCACAGCCTAACTAAGCACTACTGCAGCCCCTAACATCACAGCATAACTAAACACTACTGCAGCCCCTAACATCACAGCATAACTAAACACTACTGCAGCCCCTAACATCACAGCCTAACTAAACACTACTGCAGCCCCTAACATCACAGCCTAACTAAACACTACTGCAGCCCCTAACATCACAGCCTAACTAAGCACTACTGCAGCCCCTAACATCACAGCCTAACTAAACACTACTGCAGCCCCTAACATCACAGCCTAACTAAACACTACTGCAGCCCCTAACATCACAGCCTAACTAAACACTACTGCAGCCCCTAACATCACAGCCTAACTAAACACTGCTGCAGCCCCTAACATCACAGCCTAACTAAACACTACTGCCGCCCCTAACATCACAGCCTAACTAAACACTACTGCAGCCCCTAACATCACAGCCTAACTAAACACTGCTGCAGCCCCTAACATCACAGCCTAACTAAACACTACTGCAGCCCCTAACATCACAGCCTAACTAAACACTACTGCAGCCCCTTACATCACAGCCTAACTAAACACTACTGCAGCCCCTTACATCACAGCCTAACTAAACACTACTGCAGCCCCTAACATCACAGCCTAACTAAACACTACTGCAGCCCCTAACATCACAGCCTAACTAAACACTTCTGCAGCCCCTAACATCACAGCCTAACTAAACACTACTGGAGCCCCTAACATCACAGCCTAACTAAACACTGCTGCAGCCCCTAGCATCACAGCCTAACTAAACACTACTGCAGCCCCTAACATCACAGCCTAACTAAACACTACTGCAGCCCCTTACATCACAGCCTAACTAAGCACTACTGCAGCCCCTAACATCACAGCCTAACTAAACACTACTGCAGCCCCTAACATCACAGCCTAACTAAACACTACTGCAGCCCCTAACATCACAGCCTAACTAAACACTGCTGCAGCCCCTAACATCACAGCCTAACTAAACACTACTGCAGCCCCTAACATCACAGCCTAACTAAACACTACTGCAGCCCCTTACATCACAGCCTAACTAAACACTACTGCAGCCCCTTACATCACAGCCTAACTAAACACTACTGCAGCCCCTAACATCACAGCCTAACTAAACACTACTGCAGCCCCTTACATCACAGCCTAACTAAACACTACTGCAGCCCCTAACATCACAGCCTAACTAAACACTACTGCAGCCCCTAACATCACAGCCTAACTAAACACTACTGCAGCCCCTAACATCACAGCCTAACTAAACACTACTGCAGCCCCTAACATCACAGCCTAACTAAGCACTACTGCAGCCCCTAACATCACAGCCTAACTAAACACTACTGCAGCCCCTAACATCACAGCCTAACTAAACACTACTGCAGCCCCTTACATCACAGCCTAACTAAACACTACTGCAGCCCCTAACATCACAGCCTAACTAAACACTACTGCAGCCCCTAACATCACAGCCTAACTAAACACTGCTGCAGCCCCTAACATCACAGCCTAACTAAACACTACTGCAGCCCGTCACCTCTCACACCACAACATGAATACAAACATCAACACATTCATAGAGTGTCTTCTCAGTTGTCTCTTCTCCTTCTCAGACCGCTGAACAAAGATATCTTCTGCCCTTCTCTTTTCCTGCTTTCTTCTTTTTGTTTATTTTTTCCCCATAAGTTTTTCAAATATATGTTATAGCTTGTTATGACTTTGTTTTTTGTCTATTCATGTCTTCTCTGGTTTATTGCTCAGTATTCTGCAACGGTCTTTACCCTCCTCCTACACAATGTTTTGGATTCTCTTTTTTTATAACATCTAGCACGTGTGTCGTTTTCACACTTTTTCACAATAAAACAATAAAAAGAAAAACATGTATAGATATAAGATGTTCAAACTTGATACTCGTTAGCACCACCTGGAGGCAGAATCCAGGAGGACTATACACGGCACACGTTGTGAACAGAAGATTGTCAGGTTAAAAAAAATGTAATTCAGCAGTTTGAAATATCACCCATCATCACAAGTTTTCAAAACGCTTTCAATAGGATCCTACATCCCTTTTTTCCTCTATGAAGTTTGAAGTTTAAAGGGGTTACACCACACGCTGACATCAGAAGTACAGTGTAGTGGTAAAGATTGTTATAATAAGACCTGCTCATAGAGATCAGTAATACATTATCAAATTTCTTGTGACGACATGCAGAGTATGACGTCTTTGCCCCATGAGCTGTGAGCACTCTTTATGTTTCGCTTGCTATGAATTCATGTTGTCATCCCATAAAGTTTCACTGAGTGTGCCGTTTTAGACCCACATAGCATCTGTATTATCAATCATTGTGGCTTTGTGAGTGATGTTCTCTTCAAATCAGGTTCAGTAAAATGTTATAATATTATATACTATAATGTGTTTGTACACATTATGTGGCTGACAACACAACAAGGTTACACACTCAACAAACTTGACAGACTTATTTTAGATATCAACCGGCTCCAGCTGTCGTTCACATCACCACCACTAGATGGCAGCACATGGCTTTTAAAGTGTTCACAGGACACAGTCACATATTCTCTGCACTGGAAAAATAAATGCTACAGAGCAGCAGTACAAGTGAATTTTATATTTTGATAATTAGTATTAAAATAAAACTAACAAGGCGGAGTACTGGAGGAATGTTCTTCATGTAAACTTATCTTTTTAAATGACAGAGAGAATCAGGGTAACAGTATTTATAAATTATATTTAACCCTGCATTGTAGAACATGTAAAAGGTTTAATATTTTAAATATTTTACAATCCTCTAAAATTGATAACTATATACGGTTAACCTTTAGTGCTCATTCTGACTTTGAGCCCCTGGTCCTGCATTACTCCTTTTGTCCACTAGATGGAGACATGTATCAGTGAATCTGGCTGCATCTTCTAGGAATATAAACTCTGCAACAGCCTGCACTGGAGTCATTAACTTTACCCTCCATACCCTACAGGTGAGATAAGTCACGTTTCAACAGGTGAAGCTACAACAGTTTTTTCTTATCTCTGTAATATAGATTACATTTATGTCCAACGCAGTGACATTTGCCAAACAGCAAGGGGTAGACATCTGTGAAACACTTCAGTCAAGGGTTAGCATAAATACATCTAGACTGATAAAAACGATTTTAAGTTAGTGAAGCTCTGTCTCTGGTAGAGGAATTGTGGAACTTCAACAAGATGAGTGAGCTTTTTTTTTTTTTTTAGGTCACACTGGGCAGATAAACTCACCAACTTCTCTTGAAATTGACACCTCCTGTTTGCTGGTCACCGGTGGCTGCTGAATGGGCCGGGAGGATGGAGGAGTGGTCTGCAGGAACATAGACATGCCACAGAGAGAAAGGTAGAAATGTAAAAAGGGTAACACATGACATTTATTAGAAGCCACTGAAAGCCTGTTGTAGATTTGAAGTCTCTTTTCCATTGAAGAGCCTTCAGACAACGCAGGAAAGCTCTCTCTGCATGGGAGAAAGCTGGCCTCTTCACATTAATCCTAAACAATCCCAAAGAAACATGACTCATGTTTCTGCACTGTGTGACCACTGAAATACTTGAAATGTTTATTGTTTGAGCAGCTAAAGCCATTTTCCAGACTAACAATATGTCCCCCATCTGCTCTACACCAGACTTTTTGTCTTTTTAAACACGACTGAGTCAACATGTGCAGGGATAGAACCAAATTGCTCACTTTTTTGGCATGTTGTAAAGTTTTCAGTAATTGCAGTTTATGTGTTGTCACTGTAAGACATCTCATTGCAAAAGTGCTCTAAATGTGAACATCATTAGGGCTCTCAGGGAACACGGAGCCCAGTCTGTTATGCAAATCATTGCGAAAGCGAGAAAAAGAAGAAAAAACACCCTGAATACAATAAGCAAGTTGTTTTTAGGACACAAACACCCTCATTTATTGATGTGAATTTGTGCTTTTGAGACATAAACTGTTTATTAGGAAGTGGATGTATAATCTAGGTCTAAAAAAGGGAAGCAAATGCAAGAGTCATACCTCTGAATTGTTTTATGACTATAATTGGCCAGCAGGAGGCGACTGTACTTGATGCTTGAAGACGACTGGACGCATGACGAAGAAATTAGACTACTACTCAGTTCTTTTTTTTACCTCAGTCATCATTTTTCTGATGAGTTCACGGAGTTTATCAATAGTTTCAAGTCTTTTACGATACAGCATGACTTTAAAATAGTTATTTATCATTTTCAATGAAGTGTAAAACAAAGATACGCCGAGTATCATTCAAAGCACACTGATCTGAAAAGTGTCATTTAAGGAGTTTTGCTGCACTAGAGAAACTTACAAGCCGTTTAAACGGCCATATGTCATATGGATGCACTTTGCTAACCATGCTAGCTGGAGCTGCTAACGTTGCTTCTCTTCACTAAACACTCTGGTGCAAATGGACTATTTCCAAAAAAAACGTTTCCAAAAAGAGCGACTGCCAAACTGATGAAACACAGGAAATGTAAAGAGGCGACGGTGAAAGGGTGTCATGCAGCAGGGAAAAGGCTGGAGATGAATGCTCAAACTGGGGGAAGGATGTAGAGCCTGCTCATAAGATTTCTGCTTTTCACCTTTGTACTGTATGTGATGAAGGCATTCATGAATTAAACTAATGTTTTACCAAAATCCTTAACTAATCTTTGGAAATTACAGTTTAAGACTTGTTTCTTGTACTGTTTAAATTGGCTCTGTGGACAAAGAAAAGACAGATCAGCCTCCATCTTCATTCACAGCGGGGCTGAGAGAAGCTACAGGAGTAATTGATGGTTGGGGGAGTCGGGATCACGTCTGCTTCCAAACTGCCTTTGGGTGAAAATTAAACACGGGGAGGGGGATAATGCAAATATGCCCCCAGCGGCTGCAGCTCATTCTTCACCGGTGACACACCTCACATTGTCACCTGAGGAATCCAGGACAGGGGGGGGGATGAAGAATGTGGAACAGGGGGCAGCTGAAGGGGCGAGTGAAGCCAGCGTTGATAATTAACCAGCTTCTTCACTGGGACACTTTTCTCCCCGCTGTGTTTCACAGCACTGACTATGCCAAGAATTTGGTCAGACCATTATTGACTGTCTAAAGTTGATAATATTTATTAATGTGATTAAGAATACCCTGCTTTCACTGCTGAAACGATCCATCATAGCTGCGGCTGACGGGTGGGAGGCGCTGATCTTTAGAACATACGTGTTGATGGATTTGAACCACACAACCCCTGAATCTTAAAGCAGGTATGCAGCTCCTTCGGCTATGAGAGTATTGCACCTCTGCAGCTTCTCTCAATGCTAGCTTAAGAAGGATCACAAAGAAAACTTTATAGATTATGCACAAAATGAGCTCTCAAAGAACAATCTTTGGCCCAAACTTTACTGCACCACTAAAGGTTAAAGACACTGTAAATGCAAAGCAAGCATCTCAGCCAATCAGATATCCAGCCTACATTTTCAATTAATACAAAAA
The DNA here is from genome assembly GCA_020745685.1 of Tautogolabrus adspersus. Taxonomy (NCBI): domain Eukaryota; kingdom Metazoa; phylum Chordata; class Actinopteri; order Labriformes; family Labridae; genus Tautogolabrus; species Tautogolabrus adspersus. Next base: position 23,820,325 of record CM036548.1, on the reverse strand, counting down.
CTGATGGCAAGGCTCCATGAGTACTCTGCTAAACATGTCAGATCTAATGAGCCGTCATTTATCACAGCAACAACACAATGCAACCCGGTTATCAGCCTTGGAAACAAAGCTAAATGAAAAGTCATTACTGCACACAAAGTCACATTATGACTTTACATTTCTTATAATCTGTCACCCATGAAAACAAATCTAATGGAGCTGTAGCAGCGCTCCCTGAGGCCTCTTTTACAATTAACAGTGCAGAGCATTAGGTTACCTCACAGGGCTTTGTGCAGATTAGCAGAGAAGAGACATTCTGTTTCATACAATTATTACTGTTAATCAGTTTCAATGCAGCACGTTGAAGCCTCTTTATACTTTTGTTATTATGAAACATACATTTCAGGGACGATGTTCAATAACTCAGAGTAATGCAGCCTGGGCTTATCCCTTAAAGATTACAGTGAACGATGTGAAGTGCTAGTCAAGTTCATCTTTAGCAGGTAAGCCAAAGTCACATTTAGTAGTTCTTGTCTATCAGGGATAGGTACACAATTACAATAAAATATTTAAGTCCAAATCACATCCAATACTTCTACTTTTACAGACGTGCTAAGTGAATATGGAGAAGTCAACAAGAGGTTGCTAGATCTGCACGTGACCCCTTACTGCTGGTGGAGGATGAGTTAAGAGACAGCGTTTGGGAGCAGATCACATATTTGTCATGATCAACCATATCAAACAACATTTCTGTGTCATTGTTTTCTTAAATCTCATTTTAGGAGCCCCATTGGCTGAGTGGTTAGGGCCCGGGCTCGAAATCCAACCTGTGGCTCTTTTCCTGCATGTCATTCCCCACCCTCTCTGTCCCTGATCCCAACTCTATCCAATGTCCTATCTCGACAATAAAGGCATAAAAAGCCCAAAAACACATCTTTAGAATAGTGCTGCGTTTTCTATTTGAAGAAACATCAGCTGCACCCGAAAGTGTACATTTTTTGTGGAGACACTGCACGGATCCTGGTTATGTAATTTATTATTTATTATAGCTTGGAGAGCTCCACAACCACATCAACATTCAGCAGAGTAGTTCTCAATACTTATGGATCACTTTTTAAAGTCTCAAGAACATCGAGTCTTACAGCAAGAAGTCCAAGTCAAGGAGCCAGCCAACATGTTCACAAGTCTTAACACGTTCAAAAACAAGATTTTTAGTTCTTAATATTTTGTAAATATAAAAAATAAAATGCTATTAATGGCCGCGTGGATGTCATCTCCAGCTAGAGCTTTGTTCCTGGGACTCTTCCTGTTTAGGCGTCCTGCTGGAGGAGACACTTGGTTTCCTGCAGTGGCACCGTTAAGGATGACTGACTCGCTCTGCCATCTATCACCAGGAATTCCAGGGTGACAAAATGGAAAGTTTCACTTATTCAGCTCCCCCCTCTCTAACACGTCTCTGCCCAGACCTGCCTTTATTGCTCTGGTTGGACAATAGCACACAGAGTGTAGGCTCTGCTCTCTGTGAACAGACATCAGATGGAAAGATGTCTGCAGGTACGCATTAGATACCAGCTGTTGTGTTTTACATTGCATATTACATGATGTTAAAGCATGCTTACTGAACAGATGGAAAAGCCCCTCGTAAAGGTTTCAGGGTATCAAGGCAGAGTGGAAGCAGTAATGATGGCGAGACGCCCTCTCTAACCGTCTTTCCACCTCTGTCAGTTCCTGTACACAAGCTGATGGAGAAACCAGTCGGAATAACAAAGCCTGGAGGCGGGGGGCCTCAGACTTGGATCAGATCAGGTCCAAATTGACATCTGGTTTTTCCAACTCTGCACTGTAATCGTGAGTGGGAGTGCACACGTGCACGCACAGCAGCGGAGGTGCAGGGTGGAGGTTGTGCTACAATTCAGTCTGCTATCTTTGAGGGTGGGAGGATGTGAGTGGGTGTCTGTGGAATCTGATTGTGTGTGAGTGTGAGAGAGACAGAAAGCAGAGAGAGTGAGACAGAAGGACAAAGGGGGGGGGCAGAGAGAGTGAAAAGAAGAGATGGAGGAAGACACTAAAGGATAAGACGAGAACGTGCGTGGATTTACAGAGTTTACAGAGATGGCTGTAAAACAGATTTTGGATAAAACAAAAGTGTGAAAGTGTGAAAGAAAGAATGACAGAAATCTATACTTTGATTTATCCAGACACACCTGACCTCACACCAGGCAAATCTTTCTTTTAAACATGACAAGGTTAAACTGAGGAAATATACTGAGACTTACGTTCAAATAACTCAATTCTTCTTGCTTGCCTTGTTTTTTATTCACAGAGCGAGCACATACAGTATGAGAACAATAAACATGTCTGAGGGTGTTATCGTTAACTCCTCAGTTTGAACCCACAGAGGTCACCTCCTTTCTACTCCAACAAGGTCTAACCCGCTCTGTAAAAAGGCTTTGTTTCTAAATGTATAAGACAGAAGCGGCTCGATCTCCAGACATCAACTCGGCAGTTTTTAATCTCTCTTCAGGGATGAGTGTTCGCTCACTTATACTGGGTAACTTGAGACATGAGTGGTAAATCTAAAACTGGGACAGCTCCTTTTACAGATGCAGCGTTCTAAAATCTTCTCAGGTCTATGTACACTTATAGCTGTTTGAATCCTCTTTACACAACGTAGAAATCTTCATTAGTTATTAAGCTCATTCATTTGAGCATTCAGTCGAACTTATTCCCAATGAAATAAAAAAAAACATTCTCTTTAAGAAGAATAAGGTCAGGAGAAAACTGAAAGGTGTGTTGTCATTATTTATGAGGTAGAAGAACTCATGATTAAGACGAGTTGTTTCTTACCGTCCATCGATGTTTCTCCACAGCCTGTTTCGTGGGTCGACTTTCTGGCAAGCCGCTTCCTTCACCTGAAGCCTGGGGACATAAATCATACATTTGATATTTAATTTAATGACTATAAGATACTGTTTTTATTTCCTTTGTGTTCTGAGAGATTTGTTGTTGTGGTACAAGTGTTGCTGGAGCTTTTTGACCTCTTTCACTCTTCATGCACCTTGGTAGTCGGTGAAGTTTTGCCACATAATCCTACTCTGCTTCTTTAGTGTTCTGACAATCACAACCCTGAAACATCTGACAAATGTTTGTTTGTGTACGTGTTTAAGAACATGATTAAAATGATTATTGATAAAAACAAACAATGATGGGTCAAAGAAGTACAGGACAGTCCAAGTGTAGAATATGGAGGTCTCTGTCTCTGTTAGGCAAAACGATGAGGAAAAGGTGTCGATCCTTGCTTCCCTGTTTATGATCATAGTCCAGTGTTGGTTATATAGGAATGTTTGTGTGCTTTCTGTGTACCATTTGTGTGTCAGTTCAAACCTGTTATGGTGATTGGTAAAATCAGGTCAGCTTTAAAGGAATTAAGCTAATCTGCAATGTTATTCTTCATTTTTTTTAAGACATGTTTGTGAACACATTCGTCTTGAAACCGATCTTTGACTCTCACTGAGTGTTTTCTGGTTAAAGGTGTGTGTTTAAACAAACCTCTTTCAAGTGTGTGTCCTGTGTCCCTGAACCATTGTCATTAAGCTAAATGATCGTGCATTTGTTGAATCATGAGTATTACTCCCTTCAGACTCAAGGTTTCTTGGTCCTTCAGTACTTTGAATGTGTCCTCTGGCAGCTGTGTGTGTGAGGTTATCATTTAAAGATAAAAGACGCATCCTGAAATCAGAAACCGGTCATTTCCACTTGGAATGTGATTTCCCCGTCTGATCCCAACAACATCTAAAGATTTGATGACAAACAAGTGGTAAAGTCCTGAACCGTACTCTGTCAGTGACGACCAGGTTTTTGGTGGTCTCAGCGAGCAGAACAGCTGCGATGGCAATGTTTGACTAAATAACAGTGGAAGCTGCTGGTGGGCTGCAGTGAGGCACCTGTGTTTATGTGTGGGTGGTCACAGTCCGCGGTGAAAAGGCTGTCAGACTCTTATCTGCTACAGATTTACTACTGATTATAAGTGATGGAAAATAAATGATCAAAGTCATTGGGAGTTGATTATTTGTGTTTCTGGAGGGCAGACCCCAGTTGCTGCTGTGATTCATGTTTTGCTGTTCACAATGTTTCACAGTTATAACAGCGAGGTCAGCTCATTTTCAGAGGGTTACATGCAAACAGTGGAAAACTGTTCTGGGGACTTTTTGAAGAGGAACTATCCACTAGGGAGTTCCCTTAGAACTACACACCATGGGCACTTTTCTCTTTCTGCACTCACATCGCCATGGTGACGGCTGATATGAACCTTAAAGTGGCATTAACCAGGCAACAGTTGCTACAGCAACTTCACTAAGGCAACACAACATTTGTTTTTTCCATTATGAATCATTTGTGGAGCTTTTGCCGCCTGTTATTTGCTTACGTTTACTGTACAGAAGGATTTAAAAATGGGGATTCCTGGTACTAGATTGCTCTTGTGTTTGACCAATCAAGATACACAGATGCACTCAAAGTCCTTCTTGTACTTAGAAAGTACCTTCTCTGTAGCAGGAGCTAAAAAAGTTTCTCTAAACAGTTCTAGGAACTAAAATAGTTTTGAGTTCCTGCTGTGTGTTGCTGTGGACGGAGATCCAACTGTAGAATCCAATGTGGAAGAAATCAATCATTTTAAAATCATAACATTACTTCTAAATCAGTATTTGGAGTCAAATTATTCATTTCTTATGTATATAGCTGTGTAATTTACAAGATGATGTATAGTGAGTGGGTTGATATAGCAAAGGAACCCTTAATCACCCTGATGGGGAGCACACATCCTACTGTACATCATCCCTCACTTATCCTGCAAAGACACAAATGTTTCTAGTGTTTCCAGACAGTTATCTTTAAAATGTGATTTGTAGCGAGTTCCACTCACCCCCATATCCGAGTCATCTTCATCCTCCTCACAGTGTCTCTCAGCAGCGCGGGGGTCTCCCACCACCCTCAGCTCACCGATCACCCCCTGTTCCAAAACAACCACATGGACTTTTCATGTTTTGATGATACATATAATAAAGTCAGAACAGCACTTCTTCTCACACACACAAGATGTCTTGCTTTCAACATCCAAATATGTTTGCCTTTCTCTGAACTTTCTGCCAGCTTTATTTTTGGGGGAATTCCCTCTTCCCACTAAATGAGAGAGGCTATTGATGTCTGCAGCTTTCCCCTGTGTCTGTGAAGTACCACCATCTTTGTCCCACATGTACGATCAGATACATGTTTTCCACACAGGATACTCACACTGATAGCATGAATGCTATCTGAGTGTCTATCAAAGGGCCATTAGCTCCGTATGAGGGGGCGCGATTTTCTGCTCTGGAGTTATTTGAAGTCGACTCTTCAGGACACATTTATGTCCTGAGAAAAAAGTCAAATGGACTTTTTAAGAGAGCTTTGAAGATAAATAGCAAAAGATCTGTGACATTCAAACCCTGACTCTACAGAGGCCTTTAATGGATGTACAGGGGGATTTGTAACATGTAGGATGTTTAGTCGATGTGTTATGGGCTATTTCTAACATATTGCTTTTGATCTTCTCGATAAATCTTAGATCCTGAACAAGAAAGGCTAAACTGTCACTTTAGCATGATTCATACTAAAGAAGGACATCCACTTAACAACCTTAAGGATGGGACGTCCAATTTAAAAAGATAAAAGATAAAATATAAATAAAAAGATGCCTAAAAAAAGCTTTCAAGTCCTAATTTGATTTGGGAATTAAATTCACAAGACCTCTGTCGCTCTGGGCCACGCCACAAAAAAACACACATCAAACAAAGTCCTGAAAAATGGTAACCCTCTTATTCCAAAAATGCAGTTTGTCAAACAACTTTCTGACAAAATATCCGACCATTAGGAAATGCCATAGATGGTTTTGTGTAACAGTAGAGTAACGAGGAGGTTCAAAATAAGCAGCTGTCTTCAAACACGGCAATAAAAAAGATTCAAACAAGAAGTCCAGCTGGGAAAAACACTCATCTTATTTCAGGAGCTTAGGGGCGGACAAGAAGTACTTAGAATTTGGATATATTTAGTCTAGCAGTGTAAACATTTCTTCTTTGTGCAACAGTTTGTGTTATTTATATACTTTTTTAACATGGGACATTTTTCTTGGATCCACTAAAAGGTGAGTAAATCTGCTGATTCCTTCAGGCCTCATTCAGTCATATTAACAGAACAGGGAGGTCTTTGTGTCCATAAGGCAGCTTTTCTTTGCCATACTTGGTAATATTGAAAAGTGGAAACAGCAAAGTAAAGCAGAACTATCATTTGTGAGAGTGAATTATATTGTTAAGCAATCAAGTGCTTAATATGTGTTTTAAATGCACTTTTTCCCCCTCTACACTTAAACTGTGCAGGTTGACACAGATTATTATGGCTTTGAACTTTAACTGTTATTTGATTTGCAGGCCTGCAGTTGCATGTTTTCTCATGCAGGTAGCCCTGGGTGAACCGCTATAACCCTTTAACTGCTGAGGTCACCAGTTGTTGTGGTCATCTGCTGGGATTTACAGCAGTCAAATGACTGAAGTTAATTACATCCCAACTGTGAGGTCTTCCAATTATTTGCAGACCACTTTCAGGAAGATGGAGAGCTGGTTTAGACATTTATGTTGTGGTTTAGAGTAAGCCAATTTGAGCAATTCAATCATAGGAGGGTTATTCAGCCAAGATGTTACACATGACTGGATTTAGAAAATGAAAACATGAAACTTCTCGGCAGGAGGCTTGTCTCTGCACAGTTCTGATTAAAGTTGATCGGGATTCCAAGATGTGCTGTCTTCTGACTCCAACACAAGATTATATCTGACTTACTCAGTGCTCAAGAGTCAATTTCTTATTTCTACCCTTCTCTGTGAAAGCTTTTAAGTAGATATGGTTTATCTCTACATGTCATGTGGCTCTTAACTTCATATTCTGATTTTAGGAGCCTGAATATTGTTCTGCTTAAACAGAGCCTGTATACCCACCAGAAACTTGTCTGGGTCAGCTCCACCAGCTTGTCCAACAAAGACTCCAGCACCAGCCTCCAGCTCCATCTCGTCCGGCGACCTCTCAATGCGCGTCACCTGAGGGTCTGTGTCACAGTTGAGGTAGAACATCACCTTGTCGTCTCTTACAGCAATGGCAAAACGAGTCCAGGTATCCCTCATGGAGGGAACACGGAACCTGGCTGCCTCGTAGGACTTCTGTGAGTCGGGTTCTGTGTAGTACAGGATGACGTTTTGGTTGCCGCCCTGCACTGCTGACAGTTTAACACCCACATACATGATCTGCTGTGAGGAATCTGTGACAGAGAAGATGATGCCGCCCCTGTCAGAGGTGGGTTTCAGGTTGAAGATGAGGGCGAAGTCTCGGTAGAAAGGACTCGGCAGGTGGGCGCGAGCCAGCTGGCCCGTGTTGGCATCAGGACCAAAGACATAACCTGGACTGTTGTCCGGGCCGTAGACCTGGGTGATCTCATTTGGAGGAGGGTCTCCAATCAGCTGTAGCAGAGAGACTCCATTCTCCTCTAGAGGGGGAGACAAAAAAAAAGACGTGAGTCCAAAGTTTGCAAGGAATCTAGTGATGATTAGAAGGGAGGGCTGCATAACAGGGAATCATGTTAGACCAGGATCTATTAGGCTGCAGGGAGGTGGCTTCAAGTGAATGTGTCTGATGGATGGATGCAAGATCATCTGCTGTAGCTTGTAGAACAGTATTTTGGAGTCTTTTAGTGTACAGCCCTTGCAACTTATAGCAGGTCTTAAAGAGGGACTCTGTACAGAGGACCACTGAACAAACTATTCTATGAGTTAAACAAAAAGAGGATTAACATGCCCAAAAAAGGCAAAGGATAAGCTCAGATGAGACAAACAAGATCATTTTAGCAGATATGGCTAAAGGCCTGAAATCTAAAGACAAACACAGCTAACGCCAAACTTCTTTCTCCCGACTATAGAGTGTACAGGTAAAGTCCAGAAGATACGGCACATTAAGATACGACCTCAAAGTTGATTGATTATGCTCATAAAGTATCTAAGTTCAAATAAATGCACATTCACTTATCAGGTCAGTGCGGTCAGATTTAAGGGTCGGACATAAAAAGTGCAAGAAGATCTAAAAACCAGAGAAAGTCATGCAGAGCTGCAGCCAATAGATGAGTTCTCTGCAAAACTCTGTGGCAGAAAATCCTAACAACAGAATGATTCAAACTTAAAAATCCTACGTTTCAAAACTTAAAGTATTTTCAATCATTTGGAGCACTGATTATTAAACCACCGTCTGATCAATATTGTAAAGAATTATATCTGTGGGATAAATTCCTAAAGACTCAGAAGAAATGCAAAAAAACTCTTCTGAATTTTGTGACAGCTGTTAAATGTCACTGCTCGAGGGCACGCAGGGACCAACAGCTGGGCCTCCTGCATATCTCTGCTCACCCTCCCATCACCCCGGGTGACTCTGCCGAGGTCACTGCATAATAATCGGAGTTGTTTAGGAAATACAGAGAACACAAAGGGAGATGTGTATTCTTCCACATACAGGGTGGAGAATTGTTTCATGAGTTCTGAACTTGAGACAAAACCTTTTGATCAAAAAGTCATGTTTCGTTGTGTTAAAAGAAAAATCACTGTTTTGGGAGAACGCTTGACGTAGTGTCTGCTGCTTTGAAGAAATGCTTTGCTTTACCACCTGGTGGCTAATGTGTGAGCTCTATTGCTTGGTTCAAAGCCTCCCCACTGCCCTGAGTGCTGAAGCTCAGTGGGGTTGACACTTGGCTTTGTGTAGAGCTTAAACACACGAGGTGTTCAGCTGAACTCAAGGTCCTGCTTTCTGCTGTACGACCACAAACACGAGTCTGATTGTTTCTGCATGCTGTCCCAGAACTGAAGATGCTTTCATTTGAATCTGAGCTAACAGAGGACCGAGTCAAGAAGTAACAGGACGGCAATAAAAATACTTTCCGGTGTTGATTATGCAGTCCCCTTCTGCAAAAATCAGACTGACACGTACAAGCAAGATTCACCAATGAATGCATTGTACACTTTTATATGTTCTCAATTCCATGTGGACGGATACATAGAAAGATGTTGCAAAAATACCAACCACAACTGGTTAAGCAATTCAAATAAGAGCTGCAAGGGCCATTGTTGACTTGTTCAATTAATCTGCACATTTCTTTTTACATTTAACTGGAGAATCATTTAGTCAACACAATTTCGAATGCCACAATTTTCAAGGGCCTAAAAGAACAATTTAAAAAGTTAAGAGTTATTGTGTCAAACCAACAGATGAAAAGCTGAAACCAACAAAATTCTGACTTTTTTCCTTGGAAAATCAACAAAACAATTCATTCAGTATCAAAATATTAGCTTGCCGATCTTTGATCAGATTTATTGATTCATCATTGCAGCATTTCTTGCATGTATAATAGAAATAAATACCTTAAAACACCTGTATTAGTAAGCTTTAGGCAAGATAAAAAGACAGGTGAGCTGTAAATCTCTACAGACCACAAAGTCGATAAAACCTCGATAATTCTGAATGAATTTTAAAATCTGAAAAAAAGTTATTTTCTACCATGAAATGAGCTTAGGTGGGCTGTTGGTGTTTGACTGCTGCATGAATGGCAGTAAACAACAAACTATCATTTGCACCAGGGCGACCAGATGTTTACTCTGATAAAGTCAGAATGAGAAACCTCAAGGGTCTCTTCAGCAGGCCTGTGCTCACATGTCTGAACCTGGCTCCCTCTCATGTGCACAATCTCTGCCAGGGTAGGGTTGTTGTAATTCACTGGTGAAATCCATCATGTGGGAAAGCACGCCATTTTAATTAGTAATCCTCCTGCTACGGGTGCCGAGGCTGAAATGAGAGATAACTTTAAAGTCGATACCATAACTGAGCAGGTATTGCATCAATTTCCGCAATGACAAGTAAAGAGGAAGACTTTGCTTTGAATGGAAACGTTTGCAAGGACATATGTCTCTTCTGCCTGCAATTAATTTTCTCTATTAATTTGTATTAAAAGATGAAATTTGTTCAGGGCCATCAGCAGCTTGGTCATAAATAATATTTGATTTCCCTGCAGATTAAACTTCAAAGTCAGTAATAGGTTGGAATGTGAGGCACATCTCTGAGACAAAGCCTGGTTGTCTCTCTGCGTGCAGCATGCCGAACCATCTCTCTCTCTCCAGCATTTCAAACTGATTTTCTTTTTCATTTGCCAAATGAACAGCAGACATCTTCACATGTGCCCTCACGTTCCAAGCTCCCCAAACCCCTCATTAGAGGAAAATCTCACCTATTAGTCATCCCTCACACTGGCCAGATGTGCACTCTTTGGGACTATGTTCAGAATTGACCAGAGAGAGGACACAACCATACGAGAACCATACGACCATCAGAATGTAACAATTTCTCTATTTAAGTCAAATCTAATTAAGTTACAGATTACAGATGAAACTCTGCCACATGCCACTTAAAGGATACTTGGAACTATAAAAAAAGATAATTTGATTACCAGATCTAAAGCAGATCAAAAGGTTTGACCTGCTGTCGACTTGCAAAGGAATGTTTAGCTGAAAGCCCGCTCAGTGTGTCTGCATTGTAAGCAAAGGGGCAGCCAGTCACTCCTGCTCAGAGATCAAAAATGGTGAGGTATACAAAAGGTTCACCATTAGCATTTTAAGTGCAATTTCAATTCAGGTTTTTTCCAAATAGCTTTTGTTACCCAATGACAGCTTCAAGGCCAATCTAGCTTAGAAAAGGACTATTGATGAATGGAGGGGCGCTGATTTTATGGTGCTAGTTTGTCTTGTCAAGGAGGCGGCTTACCCACCAGGAATGAGGCTTTTTTAAATTCCCAACCATTCCAGGACAGGGTACTGCAGTTTGTGATGCCCTGTTGATAAAGCTGTATATACAGGGTGAGAATGTATAAACAGTGTGAGACTGTATATACAACTTTGGGGTTGTACAGGATTCTGTAATATCCATGGGAAAACCTTTGACCATCTGGACGCTCATAGAAAACTTTGTGGTTTCTCTCACCACGCTCCATCACCATTTAAAACATCCCTGGAGGCCTGCTGACATGGCTAATAATCTCTCTCCTCACTCTGCAAAACAAACAAAAACCTGTCAGTGGTTTGTGTGGAGGGCCAGGGTTTTCCTCTAGAGGTGAGAAAATTGATTCACGATTTATTGCAAGGTACTTGGTGGAATCAATTTTATCTGGCAAAATTCAACAAATGTATTGATGGCCCAAATTTAACCAATTTGTTGCTGAAAAATAAACTTTTTTTTGCACAAGGCAGTGCTTTACCAAACTGTATCTATAGCTTGGAGACAGAGATATGGTATAATCCATTTCTAAAACCTACAAACAACATAAATAACGTGAAATCTAAAGTGTCAAATACATGTGTTAATACTCTCTTCTTGCTCTTTAGTCGATACAGAGTTCTCTGACTAGTTGTGTGCTCTAACGTTTCACTTAACTGGAAATAAAATGAACACAGGATGTTTTGAGTATGCATAAATTGCTCTTTGTTTTGGCAACAATATTATGTGAGCCTCTTTGCAAATATTGCAGAATCCTTAACCTTACGATGCAGAATGCTCGGGGGAAAAAAAAGATATCAAACCAAAAACCACATCATAAGCCAGGAAGGAGACTTCATGTTGGCTCGCCCTGAAGACTGTAATTCAAAAACCGCACAGAGGAAGATGGGCCCACCGCAAGCTGTGCCCTTTCTTCTTTGGAGAAGGAGTAACGTGATACATTTCAACTTCTCTACCTGTAAGAAACACAGTTTGGGGGCAACATGCAGTATGTAAACAAAAACCCCTGCCATATTTTTCTAGCTTTAAAAGCCATGTCTTCTGGGAACTATGGTAGAAAGAAGTAGGAGATAAGATAATTGCAGACGCTGGTTGTAATACTTTAAAATAGGTTTAGAAATACTTCACAATTCTTTCCTTCAGACTGTTAAATAAGAGTGTCACAATTGGGCTATTATCCAATAGAAAACCTCCCTGTGTCCCACTGCTGTGTGTTGCAACACTTTCTCACCAGTTCTTGTTTTGCACCAGTTCATCACTAACCAGGGGGGGCAATCAAGTTCCTGGCAGCGAGGAAGCTGGACCTACTGTGCCCATAATTGGATCCCTCATGAGAGCCAACTCTGAATGATTCCCTGGCAAGCTGCCCGCTGAAGAACTGCAAGCAGCTTTGGGCTTTCCTGTCATGACATACAGCACCAATCTCTCCTCAACAGAACCATGTTGGTACAAATCAGTATCAGACCACCAAAAGGGCGAACAAGCCACAAAACACAGACTAAATATACACAGACAGTCGGATACCGCCAGAGAGGCATTGTTTATGTTAACAGGATAACATCCTTTCATGCTTTGAGACCACCGCAGAGGTGGCTGGGGACAGGATCTATACCGTAATGACAAATAAATAGCCTATAGTGACAGATAAGTGACATACAGGATATAGTTTTACCATGAAGGAGTAAGTCAAATAAATTGCAGTTGACCTCCGCACCCTGATATGAATGACTGCTCATCTTTCAAGCAGGAGCCTGGTAACCATGGAAACACATCATTAAAAGGGCTATTGTGTGCTGACAATCCTGTCTTTGGCCCCCTGTAGTAAAAGGATCACATCTGACAAAGTTTCCATGCACTCTGATATCTCTGCAATCTTCCCACAGTGAGCTCCCTCACACACACACACACACACACACACACACACACACACACACACACACACCTACAGGCTACATAAAGATATCTTAGTGTGTTTTCACCCATGCCAGTGGACCTTAAATGAAATTTCAACTAAAAGACGAGGGAGTATATCAAGAGACATTCCTTTGTGACAGGTCATAGTTAAATGATGTAGGAGTGGGATGGTAATAACGCCCAAAACAAAAGGAGAATATGAGCGCTCTTCACCTATACATCAAGCAAACACAGCTGCAGACGGTGGAAAACGTCTGACATTCCCCAGACACTGCACGGTTAGCGCTCTGATGGGGAGAAAACAGCCCAGGATAAAGTCATTAAGCTAATGAAATGGGATGTAAAGTTAAAAGGAAAAAAAATTATAGAGCTTCTCATCACATTATCTTCAGCTTTTATGTGTGACCTCATTCATTTATAAGTCAAAGCCCACCTACTTTCAAACATTACATTACATTACATTACATTACAGTATGAGTTCTTGCTCCTTCAGCGAGACTTTGAGATCGGCACTGTAAAGAGAAACCATGTGGGGTTCGAATGCTCACAGGCAATGTCTCACTGACTCTAAAGTTTATCAGTCATCTCCTGGATTTCAGAGCAAAGAGACCTCACAGGGGCAGGGGTAACTCAATAGCAAAGTAGTTTGCTACATCAAGTTGATTAAGCCTCACGATTCTATCTCAACCATCACTTCAACAAGCATTGTGCATATAGACTTCAGACATGTGTATTTGACTGAGTAAATCCAGATGGTCTCCACTGCAGTGGCTTTCTGTCTAAAGAATGATTTAGAGTGACTGAAGGCACTCAAGTGATACCTTGAGGCTTGTGTAACAGATGATACCCAACACATCTGTGTGGTGAACCAGCCTCTGGAGAATCAATAAAAGCTGTCCTTCAGGTTAAAAAATGGCATCGAGATCATACTTTTTATTTCGCCTCTGGTCTATTTGTGCTGTCAAGCCTGAGAAGTCTAGAAGTCACTGCTTTTATCTGGATCCTTCTTGAGCTTTCTAAGCACAGATATGGAGCTGTTTAAAACTCTTTACACCTTACCTATCACTTGTTTTAAACAACTGGAGCATGAAGCTCCGCAGAAAAGGCCAGAAAAGCTAACAATACACTTTAGAGTGAAGGCAACCTATAAACCATCCTTAACCGTCACCCACCACACAACCCCCTCACACACCAACACATTAAGGTTGGAACAATTAAAACAAATACAGATCTGCTCGGGGGCTTCACTTTGTCCTGCAGCCAGAGACATGTTGTCCACTCACATCTGTCAATGAAGCCAGCTGTCAAAAAGATAGCGGCACTGTAAAAAGACATGGCTCTGAACTCACAGTGATATGAGGTACTGTATAAGTGGAGAGCAGAACCGTAGCCTGTCAAAAGATTTTAACTTAATGTCATTTTTTTTATCATAAGGGGCACACAGCGAACTTTGTTAACTGGTTCAGTTAATCTTGGGATGATATCATCAATCAATATTAATGAGCATACATCGCATTGTTTGCTGTAAAATATTCACTTAAATAAACATAAATCCCTCTGGCTCTAACATGTCTGCTTAAGAGAGCTACTTCAAACAGCTTGTAAGATAAGATAAGAAATGATGAGATAAGATAGAACATCATTTATCCCAAGGGAAGTTCCAGTCAGATAAATGGGCTTTTCTGGTATTTGCCATGCCATGTTCATTGAATCTACGTGCAGTTTCTACACAACAAAAGAGATCAAAGATTCCAAATCCGTCAATGAATTAATCTACAGACTCTTATGTTGGACGCGTTATTCCAGATCAGATGGAACAAGCGCCTTGACGGGGAATTCAACTTGTCATTAGTTTACATTCAGAACATGCAAACAGCAACTTCACAGCTGTCAGAAATCTTTTACCTGAAACACTGGTACAAACTGACATCCCACTTAAAAACCACTGATGCAAACGTGACTGCTTCCCATGCATGACAACTTTATCTGTCCATTACTGGACAGCAAATGCACGTCAAGCTGACTGCACGCCACTCACTGTCAGAAGAGACATGCAATGCTACATGCCAAATTATCTACACTACTTCATGCATAACATTGTTTGTAGAAGATTTGCCTCTGACTATTTATCAGATTTACGAAGGCTAAAAGAATAAATCCAACTCAGCAAAATCTACAAAAAAAAAAAAATTACGATAAGTAGAATTAAACCAGGTTGTGTTTTCTGATGATTCAACTTGAATCAAGTAAGTCAGTAGTGTAACTGGAAGATGGAGTTTCTCTCATTTCTCTTTTTGTGTGGCATGTTATGCTTGAAATTGTAAACTTTTCAATATAATGGACTGTATGTCTGTCAATGCTATGATTGCACTGTAGGATAGAATATACAGAATGAAGAAAACAGCAAAATATTACCATTGGAATGAATTACCTTGAGAGGAAATACACATCAGTTGGTTTTGTAATGAACCATAAACAGGCTGTTCTGTGGTTGCGTGTGTGTGTGTGTGTGTGTGTGTGTGTGTGTGTGTGTGTGTGTGTGTGTGTGTGTGTGTGTGTGTGTGTGTGTGTTATGAAGACCTTCAAAGCTTAAGTCACATGCCAACCCAAGGACAAGGGTAACACACACACATGCAACACCTTGAGGAGAGCTAGTACCATGCTTGTTAGAACAACAGGATGTACAATCTTGATGCATGCTTGTTTAATAAAAAAAAAAAACATTTCTGTGCATGGGAACAAAGACCTTGTTAATTTCTTCTTTCAGGGCTGACAGGGATGAATGTCAGTTTCTTTGGTGGTGGGTATTTGGTAGTGGGTGGAGACACCAGACAGACTTGGGAGTAGGGATATTGAAAACTGGTTCAAAGTGTATCCCAAATCTTGGATTCATTTGAACCAGTGATTACCTTTCTGGTTACTAACTGACAAGCACTGATACCCATCATCCTCCTCGTCTGGTAAAGTGTGGCACTCCACAGGGAGGCGTCCCTCATCCAGGAGTGTCCAGCAACTATCCCGCAAGACTTCGCAGAAACTCCGGCAGGGCAAAACCGGTACTGGGACTGAGGAACCACACTTCGGTACCAAGAGAAGGCAGAAAAACCACTCCAAACTATGGTGGCAACTTGACCTCAAAAGCCATGCCCATTCCTCTAGGAGAACCTGAACTTCCTTAACACTAGTCTGGTTGAGATAATTGGGCACAATAAACCTTTCTCCTACCATGGAAGAGCAGAAAGGAAGAGCAGTATCTAGCAACAAGCATGTGGGGGATTCCACAGCTAGTGCTGATTTAGCGTCTTCTGGGTGGCTTTCAGCTGTCGGGCTAATAAAGGTTGCCTGGCTAGGTCCTTGGTCACTTGATTTTTCAGAAGAATAAATAATATAACCAGTTTGACTGGTTACTACTGTCCGGCTAAATTCTTGACTTGGCATTTGAGTTTGGGCAGCTATGGGTATTAAGGTAGTGTCTGGTCTCTTGATAGCTGTTTCTGGCAGAGTAATATACATTTTGTGTCCATAAGTTGGCGCCTGGGTAGTCGAAAATGTATGGCTAGCAAATGAAGTCTGAAAAACTTGAGTAGGTAAAGCCTCCTGATTAGCTACTGATTTATCAGGTGGACTCTGAGAAACTTCCAATAATTGGTTGGTCTTAGCCACCTGGGTAGTGCTGACAGAATTGGTACCAAAATGTGAACTTTTTGGTTCAATGGAATAATCAAGATTTGGCTCTGATTTTTGACTACCAACATCATCAGCTGTCCTGTTAAGAACAATAACAGTACTATTTTGAACTGGATCATTTAATTTGGACACTGTTAAAACTTCACTATCTGACCCCCTTAATTCAGTTGGCCTTACTGTTCCTTGTTGGCTTTCCCCTGAAAACACCTGGGATTCAAAACCAGATCCCCCGCTAGTGTCAGCTTCTGACACAAGTGTCCTGTTAAGAAGAATCACAGCACTATTTTGAACTTTTAATACTAGGTCATTTGAATCAGGCACCATAAATTCTTCAGTATCTAACCCCCTTAATTCAGTTGGCCTTACTGTTCCTTGTTGGCTTTCCCCTGAAAACACCTGGGATTCAAAGCCAGATCCTCCGCTATTGTCTGCTTCTGTCACTAGCGCCCCATTAAGAACAATTTCAGCACTATTTTGAACTTTTAATTCTAGATCATTTGAATCAGGCACCGTAAAGGCTTCAGTATCTGACCCCCTTAATTCAGTTGGCCTTACTGTTCCTTGTTGGCTTTCCCCTGAAAACACCTGTGATTCAAAGCCAGATCCTCCGCTAGGGTCTGCTTCTGTTGGAAATCCAGATTGAGACTCCAATTCTGAGCCGGACCAAAGATGTGGTCCAATGTCTGGTGCAAATCCAGACTCAAGCCCAGATCCAAGTCCTGAAACATTTTCTGTAAAACTTAGTTGACCAGATCCTCCAGAACCCACACCCCTAAGTGAAGATTTGCCATTACCAGATTCACGAATTCGAGATGAAATCCTTGATGTCGCTATTTCTGATGCACGATCATGTTCCCGCTGTGTTGTAGGTTTTAGTGAGGTCAGTCGAGGAGCCTCAGTGGTCTCATCCCAAGTCTGCACAAACTTTGCAACCTCATGTCCCTCATCAATGATCTCCGCTCCAACTCTATCAATATTCTCTGATGGTGGTTCTCCACTACCTGTTGGACTGCCAGACCCCTCCTGTTCCACTGTTTGGGGCATTGGTGTAGTACCAGTCCATGACCAGAACCAAGCATCAGACTGGACAGGCCAAAGGGCCAACAAAAACAAAACTCCAAAATGGGTCCTCATCTTAGTTACCAAGTCTTAACCACGTCCACCAGCTTGATTAGGCTCCCAGAGATGACATGTCCATACAGCCCCCTCACACACACTCTGCCCAGCTCTGTCTCCACACACACTCCACCAGGCAGAGAGGAAAAGTGAAGAGGAGTGCCCCATTCAAAAGAGTAAAGGGGGATAGCAGGAGGAGGTGTGCTTGGTATTGGCTGTCTTGGCAATATTTCCTCTCCTGACTCCTCCTCCCCCCTCCTTCTCCTTTTGTCACAGCACTGAAAAGCTATCTCTCCTGCTGACTTATACCTTAGAATTACAGCAGCCTTTCCTTTCAGTGTACAATACTGATGCCTTCAGTGTTTTAAAGAGAGGGGCAATTTGTTCCTCTTGACTTGTTTGCTTTGTTTAAACATGATAATAGGACAACTACAGATCTAGATCTTTTAAAGACTGCTCACTGAATGTACAACAGCAGAAAAAGTTTTCAATGACACAAACTGAATTCTTTTTTTTTTCCTGCATACTTGAAACATGAGGAACTCTAGGTGATTAATTAAGTCTCTTCCCACAATGCACAATGCAACCGGTTATCAAGCAAAGTTGTTGTTTCAATGTGTGAAAATAAATGTAATCTAACA
The DNA here is from genome assembly GCA_020745685.1 of Tautogolabrus adspersus. NCBI lineage: Eukaryota > Metazoa > Chordata > Actinopteri > Labriformes > Labridae > Tautogolabrus > Tautogolabrus adspersus. The sequence goes on along the minus strand of CM036548.1, from coordinate 23,802,110 downwards.
TGCATGCTGTATCTCATTACAATAATTGTTTGATTTAACACCACATTTCAAGTGCACTGTTAACTCAAGAAACACTGTCAACCACGCCACAGAAAGTTTGATCAATTTGTCTTTACATTTAAGTCAAGACAAATCTATTCCAGGCTGATCATCATGCAACTTTGTCAACTTACATCCTTCCTCTAGTTAAGATGCACCACCAACCAAATGTCCCTGCATACATTGTCCTTGCTCTACATGGTGTCATCTATTGTTCAAACCAGTTTAGACCCCTTTTCTTCCACGCTCTGTGGTTACACAGTAACTCAGGCCTCACTTTCTTGTTCGGACTAGTTTCTCATTCTGCCTATGTGATCAGTTGACAGAGACCCTCGACGTCTGCTAACAGGAGCTTAGTGTTAAAAGGAACAGGAGGTTTGTGCAAGTGTTTGTCCAACAGAACCAGGGTTTAAAATAAAGGCGGGTATGTCGTGCATGTACCCTCAGTTGTTGATAGAAACGAACTCTGGTCATTTGTGTGCTGCATGCTCTAGTCCTTGTAAAAGTTCCAGACGCTTATGTTAGGATATAGAGATGTCTTAACATGAGCTTGACAACTTCATCCTGTAGCTCTCTGTCACTGCCTGGGGTCAGTGATGATCCAAATGACCCCTGTCTGCAAGATGAAGTTTGTTTGGTCTAACAATGGCAAAAGAAGGGGGGGGGGCAAAAATGTGGTTAAAAAGTCAAAGAGAAGAAAAACTTTAAAAATCTATAAATGAACTACAGCCTTCATCAACAGGCGGTAATGTAAATTACTTTTATTTTATTTATTGAAGGAAAAATACAACACAGCTCTCTTTATAATCACTGTTTGATTTGATGAAAATTCAGAAAGAGAAAAATATTCAGTCATATGGAAAGCAGCTGCTTTTTGGAAAACATGATCAAATACTTGTGACCGCCTTACAAAGTGTCTGATTTTACCTTTTGAGAACCTCTGTCCCTTTAAGGAACAAACAAAAAAAAGTCTAATTGCCATTAAAAATATTCATGAATAACTCTTTTCAAGACTGGAAGTTCTAAGGCTTATTTTGATCACAGGTTTAGTGACAACATCTTTAGAGGCTTGTTGTGGAGGGATCGCAGGATCAATTAGATAAGATGACACTCTGGGCATGAAGTGAACCCTCTGTACCATGACATTCACTTTTACTACTCTAAAAAGTTATAAGAAGTTGCCTGAAAACAAAAATGAAGATTCACAACTTTTACTGGAAAAATAACTTATTTTCCAAGGTGAAATCAAACAACGTTTTGCAAGAAAGTTACCATCACAAAACGTTTCAGGAGACACGAGAAGTCGACTGATCATTTACTGTTTCTGTGGTCGGTCAAACTCAGTGATCAAAGTTATCTGTAGTTAGTCTTTACACAGAAAAAAACAATGTTTAAAGTAAAGTCTTGGATAATAAACCCAGAAAGTAATAAACTCTGTAGTGGTGTAGGTAATGATTAGCCTGAAACATAGCTCTGCCCTGTAATGGAACCTAATGCATTGTATTGATTCCAGTAAACTAGATATTTAATGCCCTCTTCTAAATGTCAGGGTTTGTGTGGACTGGGGTGCTTAGTTATGTTTTCAATGTACATTTTCACATTCTTGTAAATGTTTTTTTAATGTGGACCCCAGGAAGAAAAGCTGAGCTCTAAGGTACAGCTAATGGGGATCCTAACAAATACAGAAATGCATGGATTACCGTAGAGGTTGGGAGTTAAGAAACAAAAGGAGGAACATCAGCAGACAAATATTATGAGATCACTGATACTTCATGTGATTCTTCCTATTGAGGCTGTAAAAAGGGTTGATTCAGCAGTGATAAGCAGTTTAACTTTTCCTCTCCTGTGGACAGTTTTTCTGTCCTTTAGCTAGACAAGATGCTACATCGGAAAACCCAAAGAAAGAAGAAATTGTGTTCACGTGAATGTGTCACCACCAGCCTCCAAACAGGGTGTAATTATCCCAAAGATGACGATATATTCACCTGAAGGTATTTCTGTGTGACAGGGGAAGGGATTATCCAGATCTGGGGAATTTTCATAAACATTTGAAAAGTGGGAGATTCGTTGGAAAGTGGGGGGGAAAGAAGACTTGGGTGGTCACGAGCATATACCCTGTCACATGTGAACTAGGAACCTGTCTGCTTTTTTAGGGGAGAACTTGACAAGGAAAAGACTAAATTGCACTTAATTATGGAAGTACAATTGCACCCTTGGAGTGACAGTTTTTTTTAGCATAGGAAATCTGCATCAATCAAACTATCAACATGCCCTGAGCTTTGTCAGAAGTCCGTGTCCCTCTTTTCAACATCCTCTTTAAGTCTGCTGCTGCCCGCATAGAGTGTGTTCAAAGTGGCATTTGTAGTCGGAGCAGGGTAATTACAGTAAGAACAGTTGAATGTTTTCACTGGGCAGAGAGATGACACACAGAAGAACAATGACACGCATCCCCTCTAAATTAAAAATAGACACTGAAAGACAACAGATTAGAACTCATTTTAATACGTGTTTCTTTCAAAAAGGGCAAAACAAGATTCGTGGTAGATTTTGTTGTAGTTTGAAAGAGAACCTAACCTTGGTAGATGTTGTCAAATGTTGCAAAATGCATGAAAATAAAATCTGTGAAACTAGTGTGAATAAAACCCTGGGCAAAGATTTCAACGAGAAGATCTCATATGAGTTATAGTTATGGGTAAATCATCCAAGATTCTTCTGTTTTGTGTGCCAAATAAAAACATTCTCTGCAGTTTAACACGTTTTATAAGGGTTTCAAAACTTCCCCTTAACCCAGTTCACACACAGGTCACCTGATGTTCAACCCCTGCTAGAGGACCATATTCTCAGCAGGGGTCTCCAGTAATCTAAAGGGCCCGCTAACCCAAAACACGAAAAACAAATGTGAACTTTTTTGGCATCGCAAGTGTTGTTCTGTTCAGCACAGTCATATTCGGGTGGTGGCAGAAAATGTAGCAATAGAAAAGTCATTAATAAAACAAATGTATCCCACATGGCCGTGTTCTTCTGGCTACAGCATGGTTTTAATGACTTTGGTGTAGTGACTCTACAAACTGAGGAAACGAAGGAAATCAAATTACACTAAGTCCTGAAGGTTGTCAAGAAAAGTAAGATAATTAAAATTAAAAGTAATTTGGAAAAACACAAAAAGAGAGAATTTTTAGGATTCTGTTAAATCTGATCTTTCTTTGGTTTTGGTGTCGGCTATTTCAGAGTACATTTTCACTTTCTTCAATTCGTCCTAAATGCTGCAAATGAATCCTCCTTTAGGAAAAAGTAAAAACATTTATTTTAAACCGTTGCAGATTTTGCAATGTGCGGTATAAATGATAAAGTTTCCTCATGTCTGCGACCTGTGAAATCTTCGGATGTCTGAGCAGGGGATGAACTGAAATTCCAGGCCTCCCCAGTGTCGGCCCTTCACAATACACGGACAAAAGGGTGAAACCTAAGACCAGGAATGACTCTGAGGGCTAAGACCATCAATGGGAGGATGAATGATCGACTAATTACAACACCAACAAAACCTGCTGAACATAATCCACGAGGGGGCAAAGGCGTCCAATTATCTGTCAGCGCACAGCGTTGTCTTATGCTGCGCTCACTGTCATGCAGATATTGGATTTCATAAGCAGAGTGCCAATTTCTTTGGTGCTAAATATAGCTTTAGTGAATAATTTAAGAGCACGAGGACATGTGTATGCAACCTAATCTTCTATGCAGTGGATGGAAAGTTAGGAAAGTATATATTTCTTAGTAACCCTTGTACTATCATTAAAGTGCTTAAAACATCTAAACGATGCATCTATTGATTAGCTTCACAGCTAATAACGGTTCTACTGCAATGCCACACTTCACGTTTGAAGTCATTTTGACCCAAAGCGTTGCTGTACAAACATTGAGGCATGACATTAGACGTATGTTACAACGCAAGTTAACGATCAAAAACGAGAGGGTCTGGACTCTGTAGCCTCTTTAGAAAAGCCAAAGCGCCTTTTGGCGGGCCCTTCCTGCACCTTCACTGATGTTGTTTCAGCAAGTCGGGGTCGTTGACCTCTCGCTGTGAGTCTTCAGGGTTATACGAGCATTAAGCTCTCAGGGATGGGAGTTTTAAATCACACACACACAGATTAGGATATCCACAGACACTCAGGAACGACCCCACATATGTGCAGACACACACACACACAAACAAACTTGGGCCTCAGTTGCACAGCATGTCATAGCTGAGCAGCAGAGTAAACAGTGAGAGGCAAACGGACACAACTCGAGAGAACATATGGCTGAAACACACACTTACACACACACACTGTCCCCTGTCTGACTTACAGCCATACAGCAAGTCACAGTTGGGCAGCAGTGTAAGCATATCTCAGTTTGAATCAACCGCAGGATAAAAAACACTGAAGGAAAAGCCTGTAAAACAATCATCTGATAATCTCTAACACTCTGCATGCTGCATTCTCTCCTCTGACCCTGTATCCCTGAGCAACAGGTTGCAAGAGATCACTTGTGAATCACTGTACAGTTAGGGGACTATTCAGAGGCTTTCAAGCTAAATGTAAGGTATGTTGTGAATCTTTAACTAGAGTACATTCACTGATCTCCTCCTCTCTTTAAAGGCACACAAGCAGCAATATGAGGTCACTTGTTTCTTTCCAGTCTCACAAGAATTAAAGTATATACACCGTTTGTTTAAGAATGTAACTTTATCAAATCAGTAAAGGTTAGACTTTCTTGATGGCAAGCTTGGTGGCATCAAATTGAAGGACAGTTAAGCATCGATCAAGTGGTGAGAATGGAGGTCAAACTGCTTCACACATTGGTTAACACCTGTGTGTCAGCGGTGAACATGCCTGTGACAGACTTCGAACTCAGCTTGTGCAGAAGCGGTCTGTTGTGTGCATTGTGCTTCCATACCGCCATTCTGCACAGGAAAAATGTCTGAATAAGAGCGCCTAATTCTAACGACATCTCAAAGATCTCCCAACAGTGACTGTGTGTCGCTCACTGTGCGAGGCTGCCAGAGAATGAGAGAGGTGGGGGTTGGCTAACAGAAAGAGGGTCAGAAGGTCGCAGCTATCAGATTAGGAGGGAAAGGAGTCCTGTTTCCCACAAATAGAGACTTATCACCATCTTTGAATGGCCTGTAGGAGCAGGTTGTGAATGAGGAACCTTGCCTGCAGTGTAGATGCCTCTCGTTCAGACGTGATGATTGTTGTAAACCAGAGCTTCTTGGGACATAGTCAGATCTGAAGAGGGCTAGAGGCATTATGACTGTCTGACTGTGTACAGCACTTAATGCAAACAGCTGTAATGGTGTGTACATAAAATAAAGGAAATATGAATCAGGGAGTAATTAAAAAAAACAGTTAAAGGATTTCATTGCAGTTTACATTACATTCATGCAGGATTATAAATTCCTGTTGTCTTACACACAACAAGTAAGCTCCAAGTATCAAAACTGGTATCTGCACGGTCATTTACTGCCACTCTTCAACAGAACACTACACAAAATGATGTGACCTGTGGATGCACATCTTCATTTTGAACCCTTCACATTTAGATTTGAATATAAATGTATTATTATTTATGTTCTTCTATGTGAAACCTTATTTTTGTGCTTCTGTCTTAGCCCGGACTCCCTTGTAAAAGACCATTTTTTATTCCCTGTCCTGTACATGTGTAAGTCCTGTTTTTTTATTTGCATCCTTCATAATTTAACAGAGGCATCAGTATGAATTTCAGTCTGTTTCGAAACCAGCTACAAACTCCTCACAGGAGCTTGAAATTAAAATAATCTTAGGATACATCTGATCTTCCTTTCTGCCACTTTAGCTTGTTGTCACCAAAGTGAAGCATCAGCGGTACAGTCAGGGAAGGAAACAACTCTCATTCTACGTTACACATACATGCTGGGAGGAAGAATCGATTTATTGACAGAAAAATGTCTAACTCCGCTTCGGTAGATGGCGATATACCTCCTTTCAGCTAGTAACTATTGGACCTTCTTCCAGTTGACCTTGCCATCTATCAGATGGCAAAGTGGTGGTACATGCTCCACGCTTTACTTTTGGTTCAAATGATGCACACTATCCCTCTAACTTGTGGTGATATCCAAAGGCAGCCGACAATGTCACTCCTGGCGCTTATGCTATTCCACTTCCAGGTCAAAGCCCGGCATGAAGACTATGGAGCATGCTCAGAATGCCTAGTCCACTTTGGGTCAGACTCAGGTGTATACATGCTAGAGTTAATTGACCTCCAACCGCATGATAAAGGTGTCTTAGTCGGATTTTGAGAAATTCCTATTTAGAACCATTTCAGCCAGACTGATGTTTTCATGGATTTTAAAATGTCCACTTTTAGTCAGACTAACAGAAAAAATCGACTTTTTCTTACTGCTTGTTAACGTACTGACTGTAGTTTAGACTATGTATGCTGGGCTCAAAATATTTTGAACATTGTCACTTTACTTGACAAAAAGTGACCACATTGAAACCCTAAAGCAGTGTTCTCACAGAAATGAATGAGGAGCTCTAGGGAATGAGTTGCCAGAATGCTAATAGTAGTCAAAGGGCATCTGTTTTTTTAGTTTTAGCAGATCACTGTTAACTGTAAAAAGCAACAATTAAAGCCTTTATTTATTGAAGTGTTACCCTTTAACTAATCTCTATGGTTTTTGGAAATTCCCATCAATGACAGACAGGTTTACCGAGCACTAACTCCAAAACCAGGGCACCTCATCACATGCCAAAGGAAGCACTCAATTGTCATACAGTCCAGTCAAATCCCAGCAGGTTTAGAATATTTAGGCAACTTTTTGTTTAGAAGCCACAAAAAACAACTGAATGCCTCTTTGGAGAGCACTGAGCTGCATCTTTGAAGCATTTCCACAGAACAATCCATAATCCCCGTGGAAAGAGACAGACAGTCAGAGCCCTGCAGGGTTCCTCTCAGTCCTGCTCAGGCAAGCAGAAACAGCTTGGCTGTCACTCTGAATAAGACACATTCCATAACAACAGGAGGATATGTAGCCTGTGGTGCCTAAACTACAGTTACAGTAGAAGAGGAGATCGACTTTAGTGTCTGCGGGATAGAACGGTTGCATCAATGTTTACCCAGATTTAATGTAGCTTACAAAATGTAATCTTCTCACTAAATATGATCAGGAATGAAGCGGGGCAGATCTAAGCTACACAGCTTTGCACAGAAATTGCGCTCTGAGAACATATACGTTCCACTTAGTCGGACAGAGCGTGACCAATTGGTTCTTTTGTTGAGTCTTTGGCTCGAGATCTTATCAAACCCCATGAAACATGCATGTTTTTGGAACTGCTTCCCATGCACAAGCAAGTCAAGAGTGTGTCAAATTATTATTCAAATCGGTTTCATATCAACAAACTTCAAAGGAAAATGAATCACATTCAAGTAGCCATCGACATGTCAACCAGAAATCCCAGATACACTCAATTTATCTTGTCGGGCAAAACAGATACCTCAACGTCACACAGATAAAAAGAAATATCTCATTATGTGATGTTATACAGAACAATTGAAATTAAAACCAGCTGCCTGGCTATCATCCTTAAAGCTTGCCAAGCCAAAACAGCTACCTGAACAGTTCTTGTTCCTGTAATGACTCCACTAATTACTGCAGTGTCGAGCCGGAAATGTCTTAACTGTAATTGGTCTGCAGTGCCTGGGAGCTGTTGTCTTAGCTAACGACAGACACAGAATCAATTTTTCCTGCTTGAAACAAACCAACTGCAACACACAGCAAGACGTGCACTGACTGCAGCGCACATTACTAATAGATGTTTACCATGTTTCTGTGTGTCGGCTGAGATACATTGCTTTTCAAAGTTGTGTGTGGGGGGGTTTATAGATGTTTTGCAGGACTTAACGTACAGTACAATCATGGCATTATTGCTGTTTGCTGGAGATGTTGGAATAGAAGAACATTTTCATTTCCTGTTCTGTAGAGCTCATGGGAGAACTTTCTTTAACACCAGACTTAATCATAGTAAGAAGAGGAGTCCAGCATCACAGTTGAAGAAAAGCTGATCGAGCAAAAACCTCTGCTTCATATCCAAGAGCACTGAGGAGTAGAATTGGGGAAATGGCTCCCTCTACTGTCCTAACATTGAGCCACAGCTAGATGCAATGAAACACACATTAGGCAGATAAACCGCCTCATCCACACAACCTTTAACAGTTACTTACTTAAAATAAATCATTCATCTGAACCTGTTACAGCTCAAGTGAAGAAATCTCGAGAGTTGTCATGTGGCAAAGATGGGCCTAGCTGTGAGTACAATTTAATGTTTCTTCACTCGCTCTTCTATTTAATACACAACATTCAAGGGTTCATGTGAAGGGTTGGTTCATTTCTTATTACGTCACATAAAAGCAGAAATCATGAAATCACATTAATCTATAACGTGAAGTTGACCTGAATGAGTTGTTTCTCTTTCCTTTGTTAAGTGTGCGGTGGATTGTACTCGCACGTGGTGAATGTATTTAAGTATGGTGTTTGGCCACAGTACATTACTGTGTTGCAAAGAAAAAATAATAATTTCTACTTATTGATTTATTTTCCCTTGCACAAAGTGCAGGTTTGTACGTTTTTCTTCGTCCTGCACCTTCTCGTTCTTTGTAAAGCCAACAAAATGAAAATAAAGTATTCCTCTACATGGAACTGCTTAAAAAGAACAAAATAAAACAAATGAAATGAAAACTGAGAAACTGGTATAAGCAAACCTGAATTTCATCTAAGTCTCAGTCTTCAGCCTGAGTAAAGGTTTCATTTAGTCATCGATGACTAAATAGTACAACAGAGTTAAATGATTTCTGTTTTTAGTTTTTGTTTTCTTCTGATGCAGAGCTACACACAAACCTGGATCACTTGGAACTCAACAAGATGTTAGCATGTATTTGAAGTTGACAATGAGCCGTAAATTGATTGCTCTTTAAACATTGGGTACCACGTGCATGCTGCTGCAGTTCACACCAAATAATAAAAAGCAAACTTCACTAGGCAGGCAGAGCGCCCCCCCCCCAAGATTTATGTTCACACAAACACACCTGTGGAAAATCAAACACTGTGTGCGAAAAAGCAAACACCTTATCATGGTAGATAAGGCACTCTGAGGAAAAAACACAATATTTTAAAAACGCTTTGTAGGGTGCATGTTTTCGTTTGTGCATGTCTGTGTACATTGGTTAGGTAAGAGGAAGTGGCTGTATTACACGCACTCTGAGTTTAATATGTTGCTCACTAAGATAATAATCTAATCACAAGGCGTTTATTTTCATCAGCTGCAGCGATGTGGTGGCCGGGCCTGCAGCAGAACTGTCAGCACACACACACCTGCTCTGTTGATGTCACAGCACAAAGAGAAACCACAAACAAGTGATCACGGTTATTGTGCTTCCTGAATGACGGGACGCCAGGATTCAGTCCCTAAAGGTGCAGCTGTTTGACATTTGATAGAGCGTGAGATGACGTGCAGGAGGATGTGGATCGATTGTAGAATAACCACCACTTCATAAGTAACTCAATACACATCTTCATCTTGGTGCCAAAAACTACACTGAACATAATCCCTCTAACGTTACCTCAGGCACAGAGAAACATGTGGTAAAAAAAAGTATCACTGCTTGTTCTCTCTTGCTATTCAATGCTCTCATCAGCAGAGGGAGACTGAGTCACTGTGAGGGTCGTAGTGGGGTTTAAAGGGACACTGACCCCATTACAGTCCACAGCACTCAAATCACAGGACCGTCATTAGCATGCACACACATGCACAACACACACAAATATCAAATGAAAGACAGGTGGGGCAGACAAACAGGATGACAAAGTCCATCCTAGTCGTCAGAGGAAACAGAGACTAAATATTTAGTTTCACTAACCTGCAGCAAAGAGTCGTGTTGCAGGCACAAGTTTTTGTTGGTAAGGATCTTCTTTGAACTCTTTCTCAACAGAGACTGCCCTATTTTTAGTTTTTGTTAGAAATGAAAATATGATCAATGTAATAACATCCATTTCTTTCTACTTGATTTAATCCAATATGTGCACAATCTTTTGTATGTCGCTGATTTCAAAAGAAAAGGAAGTAATGTAAGAAGTAAGAAAACTCTCTACTCTATCAATACACCTTACTCCACAAGCTGACTTTATCAACACAGGAATCTAATGTCACGAGACCTATGTACAACTGGACAAAACATTGAATCCACTCAGTGCTGACATTTCTGCTGAAAGAAATTTGTGTTGAGAACTATGTGGAACTGTCTTTTGATATCTATTTTCAATCATGATTAGTTTTTAAAGAAAAGGCAGTTCAAGAGAAATGAAGTGTGGATTTTCTAGAAAGGTGACACAAGTATTTGAACTATTTAATCCTTATAAACAATAGTTTGTGAAGTTCCGACTGGGGCTGTGCGCGATTAGCCGACTAAATGATTCAAACTAAACACCTTCGCTAATCAGCCCCCAATAATAACTAGTTGGTTAGACAAATGAGTCATATTTCTATATGTGTATAATGCCGGTTACATTTTTTGTCTAAGCTGTAAAGCAACACTAGCTGGGGCTGTGTCTCTGGCTGATGGGCCTGCTCTCCACACCCTACTGGATGTAAACCAGTACACAGTGGACAGATGGTAAAAGCAGCACTGTTTGACAGTAATTCAACCTACAGACGTGTAAAAGTTTCACATTCAGCACACTCATGTAGGCGTCAAACTGCAAAGAGGACTGAAGGCTGGTGGTGCTAGCACTGCTAACGCTGGCCACACTATGTAAACCAGTTTGACACAGTTTACATGCAGACGCTGTGATCCAGCTCAGTCTGAAAATATAACACAGCTCATCACGACAATGACGGCACATTTCTGTTAAATATCTTTAGTCATCCTGAGTTTGATCGTTTTCAACAGTGGCACAAATACTTGAAGAGAATGAAATTATTTCCCTACACTTGCCTTCTCTTGATCCTTAAAAGCACTATTTTGAGTTGTTTAAACAAAATAAAGGACCTCCATGTAACGGCGAAAACATTTTAATGTCTCACTCATTTCTGTTTTATTCGATAGCTAATCTTCAAGTTTTAAATTGTTTAATTTTGTCAGTATTGTCCATTAAAGAGTTAACTCTCGTTTCAAATGTAGGCTGCCGGGTGATCAGTTGAACTTGAAATGAAGGGTCACCCCACTTTGACAAATCATTTACCTGCTTTCTAGACCTGAAAAGAATGAAGAGGGACTCTCCCACACCTGGAATCCAGACACGGTGCTTGTCTAATAAGGGCAGGGTTAGAGGGTCACTGGGTTGGAAGTGTCCCACTAAGGTTAGCTACATATTTACTACAGAATATGTGAGTCTGATGACCGCTTTAAGAACAAATAACTGACTCTACCTCTGAACATTTAGGGCAGGAATAAAGACATTAGTTAGTATCATTAGAGAATATTGTGTAAAAAAGAAAGTGTTTTCTACTCTTTTTGCCACTGAACAGTGTCATTATAAGGCACCAGGTGGCTACAGGTAGAAGCATTGGGCTTTTTAGCTGGAGGGTTATGAGTTTGACTCCCAAGACCAGCTGGGAATATGTGGACTGGAGGAAAAGAGGAGTGACGGTGTCATCTCCTGTAAAGAACTGGCCTTAAGATGTCCTCAAGCAAGGCACTTAACCTCCAACTGGAGCTGCTCACTACTCAATGATAAATGACTGTGAGGTCATTACAAGACTGAGAGTGAATCGATCACCTGGCTCTGGTTCCATGTATGTTCATAGATTTCTTTCTTTTTAAATTGAATCGCATGCTCTGACAGTGGTCGTATGCAGGCCACACAAATGGTGTAATGCTGCATTAATGCTACATTCAGACTTGTGTAATGCAGCCTGTTAAAGTTTCCTCTTCGGAGCATCAAATTGTCAGTCCATTGAAGAAAAGACAGAGGAAATAGCTTATATTTTTGTTTTCCACCAGTAAACACCAGCTGAGATGAGACTGGAGGTAGAGGGGTTAGCAGAGGAATTGCACATACCAGCTGTGACTGTGACAGTGTAACAAGTCTCAACTTTTCCTTCTTCAGACATTTGACAAACATGAAAGAGGCCAAGGGGTCCAATTTGGGGCTAAATGCTTAGCCATATTTTCTCACCTCGTAAAAAAAATGGTCAGATTCCACGCAAAGCCCTTATATAGAAAAACGGACAAAACTTTACAAAAAAAGTGCCAAGGAAGTGAATACTTCCAGGTTTTGAAATGGCGATCAGAACAAATTAAAGAGAGTTCCTGCTGTTTGCTAACTGATCAGCTACAGCGCCATGTTTGGGGAAGGGTTGGCCAGCTGGTGGGTGATGACAACGCCGTCATTCTCACTTCCCACAAAGATGAAACGACGTAGAGATCGGAAGTCCGGCATTAAGGACTGTTGACTTTGGGGATTAGGATCCATAACCGGATGGGCAGAAAAGAGAACAAATCATCCAGATACTTCTTTGAGAGGCATCTCTAAGTGACTGCATGGAAATGGAAAAAAAACAGACGGACATCTTTAAACAATCCTTTGACCTTTTTGTTTTCTTTCAAAAAGGCTGTGTCTGTTACTCTGCGTCATGTCTGTGCTAATATACACTGCGTATGTCCCCTGAGGATTCATGTGTTCACATATTTGTTTTTGCGTGGGTGTTTGTTTTAATTGTCATACTTTCCCAGATAAGAACAGGCACAAAGAACAAGGGTTTATGAGAATCTCTTTGTTCAGTTCTAGGGAAATGATGCGCTGGGCTTAAGTCTTGATCCTGAACATCAAAACAAACAGTCTCAGTTTCTCATCCCAATATAAAACACTGACAAGCAAAACTATTTATTATACTTGAAAATGTATGAGTACTTTAGGTACAGAGTGATATGTCTTCTTTGTCAACATTTGGACAGGAAATAAGAGCTTTATATCGTGCATTATTCTTTAACGATAAATGAAGCAAGATGTATGACGAATTGCATCCTCAATGTCTCCAATATAAACTTTTATGTGAAAAGGAATGGGCTGTGCACGGGGCACCATGTTCACTATTTAGGAAAAGGAATGGTGTTTGTGTGGGGACGCTGAAGTGCACACTAACATATAAACCATCATTTTTGTGGCCCTGTCTCCTCTATTCTGTGGGAAGTGACTTCATGTCCCAGTTTGGTAGAGATTCTTTCCCAAATTGGTAATTGTCCCATATTTATAGATCATTTGAGAACATCCTGTCAAAGTCTTTGGCTTTTGTTGGTAATGGTGTTCTTGTGATGTTCTTGTGTTTCAAATATATGGGCCAGACGTGGCCATCAAACACGCCGGGGGGGGTCTGGCACTGTGTAGTTCCTAGAGCAGGGTAACTTCTTTCTTGCTTCTCACCCATATTGGAAAATTCATTGGCAGACATGGCAGGGCTGGTAGACCTGGCGTCAGAACAAACCAACCATCATCTCTTTGCCAGGAATGGATCGAGACAGTGATGCGCTGAGACATGAATTAACACGAGTGTTTCTTTTATCATTCCTTACAGAGATATGCATCATGTGTGGCTATATTCACCTCACACTTTGGGCATACCTGACAGAGCCTCTTTTGTCTGATGTATCAAACTGCACAGTGTTTATTAACGTACACACATGCTGTGAAAGTCCTACTATAACTACTATTCTTCAGAGTAAAACAGCCTTCTCTGTAAAGACTCAGACAGTACTGTTTACTTCCTGTCACTGACTCATGCTGGAGTGAGTCAAACGCTGCTTTTGCTGTTAAAAAGCATGAGTCAGGATCTGCGGAGGGAAAACAGATATTTGTCCTGCTTGCAAACAGATGGAGGGGAAATCCAGACATCACTATTACCAGACAGTCAATAACACGGAGATCAGCCTTTTGTGCCTGAAGGACTTGCAAACATTTATAGCCCAACAAACATTTATGCCTTGTTCTAAAAGTTGTCTGCCCTTTTGAAAAAAATGTGAGTCATGAGACAGTGATTTTTGTCCTGGAGGATGCTTCAGATCTCAAAATTTAAAGACTTTTAATTGCAGAGTTGGTGGGAGACACCGGTTGTAATTGTAACAAACAAATTTAAGAGCATGGAAGAGTGTTAGTGTTTTTCATACATGCACAAAAGTCCTGAAAATGTCTGGATTTTTTAAGGGGGGGGGGGGAGCTGCATGTGTTACCGCAAACATGTGTGAATAAGAAACTCGGGCAGAGGTCATGGGCAGGCCATCCTGAAATTTTCTCCAAATTTTCAGAAGTGCGTGTGTGAAACCAGCTTATGTCTGGTTTGAACACTTTCAGGTACAGTACTTGTATCCATGTGTCTGAGCTCTTGCAGTTACACAAGCCAGTGAGTCCAGTTGATGCTAAATAGGCAGGAATTAAGCCTTGGACTTTACAAATCATTGGGTAATTCCAAACAGGCCATTTCCTCAGCCTCTTAATCCCAAAGTGAGTGAGGCATGTGTTTAAATCAAAAGGTCCTGGGACTGTGGCCGTGAGAGGAGCATTCTTCTGTGACTGTGCCAATGAAAGGGAGTCATTTCAAGAAGCTTTACTCAGCCGACCGACCATTAAAGGGCCTCAATAGGACACTAACAGAGAAAAGAATACACTGCATAATGAATTTAAACTGTTTGTATATTTGGGTGAGGTCCAAGGGTGGATTGTCACTTTATCATACTGTAATTATGAACCTTCATACGGCCTCTATCAGCTTCTTATTTCACACAGATAAACCAGGGACAGTTATCAAAAGTGTGCAACCTCTTACTGTGTTACAGATGGATTGAAAAAAAGTAATTCTCTAATACTTTTGAGAATAGATATTATATTGTGACTATAATAAGGAATCAGGAAAAAGGAAAAACTGTCTGTAACACAATCAAACTCAGTCAGACATTAACACATTTCTAGCAGGCTACTTTATTCCCTAGTCCCTTTACTACCAGATTCCCTATTTAACCAGATGAAGGATATTGTTCATTGGTTGAGCTAAAGTAGTTGAGTTGTTGTTTTTTGGCTCACAGTTCCTTCTGACATCCTTTATTTGCCATCAGAGAAAAACTAATTTGAATCTTCCGGCTGCTTTATTCAGTGTGTTTATTGGTTTTTATTATCACTTCTGCTCATTGTTGAATCAAGGAGACCTCAGCAGATAATTCAGCTCTGGGTAAAAAAACCTTTTTAACAAGGAATAGTGATGTGTGCATGTGTTTTAGACTTGGGTCTTAAAGTTTACAGCCCGCCTGCTGTTGCTGTAAAAACAGATGTGCAGAGATTTGACAAAATTGGGGTTCATTTGGCGTCTTCTCCTCCATAAGGTCCTCTCATGGTGCTATTCTCTAGGAGATAAAGATTGGTGCTATGTTATGACTCACTTTCTTTAAGGAAATATCAGGAACACATGCAATGGCAAAGAGATTCAGCACAGAGCATCAAGTTGGACAAAGATTCAACCAAACTAATCACAGCCATTGCCAGCACAATGTTTCCCAGTAAGAGATATCAAAGGGAATTGTTCTTGAGAAGAAGTTGGATTTATAAAAGAGGAAACTCTGTCGCTTTGAAAGCTCAATGGAACTTATTCTCCATAATCCACTGAAAGCAAATAAACTGTTTGCAGATGAAAGCCATGGTGTAAGAACAAGACAATACAAGCATACAAAAGCAGTGGGAATAAAACCTCAGAATACTGCTGACTCATTATCAGAACACAGAAGACTACACCAAGCCACAGAAGTGGCAATGAGCAATGGAGGACAAATGAGAAAAATGGTCGTATCTCCTCCAGGGCAGTGAACTGGTGTACTAAAAACTCTAGCTCTCTCGAAAGTAACTTAAAGATGCCAAGAAAAACTTCCGCAATGTGAAATAAGAAAGTATGATGACAGCTGGTGCAAGAGTGCAGCAGCTGTCATTAGAGCAAAGTAGAAAGATTTGATTTATAAATCATATCGTAATTTACCATAGCTGAGGTGTTTCTTGGCATCTTTTAGCTAATGACATCTTCAGAAGTATGTTCTTCATACCTCTTGAGATCATTAGCAAACACCTCATTACAAAACAAACAGAAAAGAAGTGTGTAAACATGTAATCAGAGGTATTCATTAACTGCTTCCCATGACTCGTAGACTTGTTATGGTTTTGAAACTCTCTGGAACACATAAAGACAACTGGGACACAGAATGTATCATACAGTACTTCTCATCTCCTGATTTTGGTTTTATTCTTTCAGATCAGTATCATATATTTACTTTCCATTAATCAAAGTAGGAAACACGTTTCCTTGAACACACTAGTTAGATGAGCTGACAAAACAAAGACACCATAAAGTACTGCTACATCTTAGACACTGATATACTTACATTCTTTTCTGAGGACAAACTGGAGGAAAAAAGGTCATCAAACATAGAAAATGTTTTTTAATGGAGTCCTCCAACCATTTTGATAAGGCCATCTATTTTCAGTTTTCTAACCACGGTGCGTAACGATAGACTGAATAAAACATGGACATAGTGTCAATGGAACCAACCAATGGTTGATGGCATAGATTGGCGCTATTAAGCCCAACAATGGCGGACGCCATGTTGAAAAAGGTTATCTCCAACTAACTTGGATTAATAAAGCAACAGACAAAGAGGTGGAGCAGAGGCGGTCCTTCAATCTTATTATTAAAACGCCAACGCATAACAAACGAGGCCTCTTGGCAAACAGCTGTCATCTGTCAGTCAACTCAGCCTGCCTACAGTTGGTTGAGAAAACTCAACCCCTGTACAATGTGCAGTACACCAATAAAGAAATTAGCTATAGAGACAAATCTTTTTCTTTAAACCAGGACGTTAACGTGTTTATTTCTGCTGTAAAGATGGGCATTTTAATACGGGACCTAATGAGGAATTCTTTGGCTTTTGGAGCTAGCCTCATGTGGACACTCGAGGAACTGCAGTTTTTTGCATTCCTGCATTGGCCTCATTTTTCAACACGAGAGGTTGCTGCTTGGGTAATGTAACAAAGTCTTTTTGTATAAAAATGTTAAATCAAGGCATAACTTCACATGCCCTTTAACAGTATAAGCAGGCATGGCCGTTAGGTAGGACGCACTGAGAGATTTGATGGCAGGACAGATCTGTGTTGTGTAAATGTTTGGCCTCTTTCTGAGCTTAATGAAAGAAAAAAGTTATTGACACCGGACTGAACAAACCACAAACAGAGGTAGATCATCTCTGACCAACAAAAGTCTTTATGTATGTCCATCTCTTCAATCTTCACTCACAGCTCTAAACACCCTCAGCTCCAAACCCCAAAGTGAAAACATTCTTCTTAAATTATCCCATTAGAACAAAGGAGCTTCTCTACAAAAAAAGAGGACAAAAGAGGAAAAAAAAGGCATTCCAATCATGTTGGTTCAGGCTTTGCAGTACCAAAATACTGCATGTGAAAGAGGAACGGCAGACAGGCGCACCAAGAGTATCGCCCCTAGGCTGTGGATTTGTGTGGTCAGTGAGAGAGGGTGGAGATTTCTACCACCTACAGCCTCTTGGAAAGGAGACAGTATGATTCAGTTCTACTAAAGGACAGAAAAGGTTACATCTGTTTGTCCTTAATACAAACAAGTGTACTTTATTTCAATCTGGCAATCAGTGGCACAACAACAGTGCTACAGTCATTGCACGGCCATTTGTACCGCATCACATCCCTCAAACCTCCCAAACCGTTTATCAGGAGGCACTAAACAAAAGTAGGCTTAAAAAACTTGAGCCCTGAGTCATTGATGAGAATATCAGGGAGCAACACTAGTCCTCCCAAACACCTCCTATTTCCATTCAGATGAAAAACCTGAATCTCTATTCTGCAAACTTACAAGTGGGGGAGTCCCAGGGACCAAGTGTCAAAGATCGATTTAGCATGTCTAAATGATTTCTGAGGGATTTAGGAGAGGGGGAAGATGGAGGGGAAGTTTCAAACCACATGTGATTTATTCCACATTCATTAAACTTTCACTAAAGGGAAAAAGGCTTGCAGTGTAGGAGGAGAGAGAGACAGAAAGATCAATGTCGTGGCATAATTTTTTACCCTCAAGACATATAACCTCGATTTCTGTGGGCCCAAATCTCTTAAACAGACGTAGAGGGATTTCCTTCATCATAGCTTTGCATTAGTCATATGGATAAATGGCTACAGATGGCTGCAGCAATGTTCTTCACCGCCAAGAATTGAGAAAAGGCCACTTCAGTTTCCTACTCCCAAAATGTAAGAATTGGACCAGCTGAATTCCATCACAGTGGACACAAAGAATTATCTTATGTTAGTATCTGATATGTCGATACTTTCCGTACCACATGTTTTAAAACAATATAATCTCCCTATCTCTCACTAATGAATAGTAAGATGTCCTCAGTTGTCCTCAGTTGTCCTCAGCTGGCGTAGGTCAATCACCTGACCTCAATCCCACTGAGCATGTGTTTTATTTACTAAATGCCAGATGTGAAGCAAAAAGCCCCAAAGAGACACTCACAAGAAGTGAAGCTGGCTGCAGTCTGAGTCTGGCAGAGCATCAAGCATCGCACTGTTTCTTGCATTATGCAAAAATGATAAATATATATTGAACAGCTTTCAGTGCATGATCATTTTAAACACTTGGGACTTAAGTGTTTCCTATCAGCCACTGTACACAGAATAGAGACGTTCAATCTTATAGCTATTCCTCAAGGACAACTACAGTTAAAATGAACACAACAGAACAAATCAAACACCACCTAAAACTTACAAGGCAGCAGTAAATGAACAGGAAGAGTCCCACAGACACAATGCTTCCTTTGAAAGTCTGGGTGGGGTGTACAAGTCTGGCCCATCTGAATACCTGCACTCTTTACTTGTCCCTCTTTCTGTGTCCTTTGCAAGTTAACTTTTATGACCTGGTCCTAGTGGAAATGCAATGGGCGTGGAGGACACTTTTAATGTGCACAGGCTGTCCTTGAAGACGACAGACGTGATGGGAAGGCTGCATCCTTTCATCCCACGACTTCAAAGATTTGACAGAACTGAGCGAGCGGAGCAGGACCCAAAAGTACAGAGCTCAGCAACTCAAACTGTGTAACACTGTCATTCTGCAGAAGTGGGTCACTTCAACATGAAAACTGCCACTGCTGCTACAACTACAAAAAATACTAGACTGCCCTTTGTTGTGTCTGTACATACACTAACAATAACCTGCTGTGTTTGCAATGTGATTGATTCTGTCAATTCTTTTGTAGTTACCAGGAGATTTAAAGAGATCACTTCCCCAGCTGTGTAGCGTACATTTATATTTAGTAAATATTTGCGTGCTAATGCATTAAATCAAGATGGTGAATGTGGTCTCAATCATTTTGCCAATATTAAATATGAAACAAATTAAAGATTGATTTTTGGGCTTTTTATGCCTTCATGTTTTAGAGATGGGACAGTGGGTAAAGTCAGAGAAAGGGGAGAGAGAGAGAGTAGAGGTGGGAAAAAAAATCGATTTATGTAAAAATCGAGATTCTTCTCTTCTAAGATTTCAAATCGATTCATAACTTCAAAAAATCGATTTTTTTAATATATTTTGTATTATTGTTACTATATTTTTTTTTTGCTCTTTAACTCAGTCTAATGCCAAATAGAGCAACAAGAAATTCAGCCAGTCTCACAGATGACTGGAGTAGATCCTGAAGTATGTACTAATTCATAAATAGACTTTGAATCCATGAATCCAGAATCGTTTTGAATCAAAAATCGATTCTGAATCGAATCGTTACCCCAAGAATCAGAATAGAATCGAATCGTGAGACACCCAAAGATTCCCAGCCCAAGATAGAGAGAGTGGGGGATGACATGCGGGAAAGGAGCCACAGGTTGGATTTGAACCAGGGCCAGGGGTGCCCGAACTAACTGCTAAGCTAACAGTGCCCCAAAACAAAATAAATGAGTGCCTTTGTAGATACTCTGAGTTATTCAAAGTAGTCTAAAGACTTTCAGTATTGTTTTCTTATAGCTGATCATCTGATACCAGAATGAGGAAAAATAAAGGCCCAGTAATTAATGATATGAGTGGCAGCTGCCCTTTAAACAGCCACCTCTTGAATTTCACTTTGCCTGTTTTTTTGTGTTGCTTCATTAAAAACAAAATTATTCACATTTTTGTTTGGTTTTAGTCCAACATCTCTGGCTGCCTAAATTCAAATGTGAAAATGTGAATTAGGATTATCGTAACTGACACATGCATGACTTTTAATCATTCACAATTTGATTTTTCATGTCTACCTGACTTTAGTTCTGCGAATCAGATTGAATTTCAAAGAAATTCAAGCAGCTTTTGTTTAAAAAAAGAAGAAGACAATAATAGCCCTACTTTCCCACTCATGTCTTTGTCACAGGAGGAAAAACAAGTCAGTGTGGGACACTTTGAGCTAAGAGAGAGCACAGACTAGATCTCAGAGTCCTGCAGCGTTTCTGTTGGACAGTGTGAGCAGTAAGTAAGAATACATGGCTATTGTCTGCTCTGAGGCATTCCCCACAAGCTGTGACTACTCACCAAGGCGACTTCACTGTGTGTGTGTGTGTGTGTGTGTGTGTCTGTGAGAGAGAGACAGAGAAAGCATGCTGACCCCTCACTTCGACTTCAGACACTGAGCTGATGGCTATTTGGACCCACTGAGGGGGAGCAGAGATAAAGTAAAGTCAGGACTTAAGAGATGGGCCGAGGGAGGGGTAAGGGACCATTTTGGTTTGACTGACAGAAATCCTTAATCTAACCAACACACCACAGTCTGTAGCTGCACCGTGGTGTTTTTGGCAGAAAAGGGAAGGTGAACTCCAGTTTGAAAGGAGGATGAGGTGGGTGTGTGTTTGTGTGTGTGTGTGTGTGTGTGTGTGTGTGTGTGTGGCCTCATTTTCTTTTTTCTGACAAACAATGCACCATTCAACGAGAGAATAAATGCCACAGAAACTACAAAAAGGTATGCCGCAGCAGCTACAAATTGCTACAGGAAGGACTTTCAGAGAATTTCATGACGCCAAGAAACAAATAATATAATATAAAAGATTTTATATATTCTGGAAGAAGAGCATTATAAGTTGCTCTTCTCTTTTGTATGTGTCAATTATGTGTTTGTTTCTAGATTCACTTCCAGAACTTACTTCTTCAAAAAACCAAAGATGAGTGGAAAACACATTTCCTGCCTCCTCCTCCTCCTGCTGCTGCTAGAATAACAGAAGCAAGATCCCACCTCCATAATAAACTTCTAGGAAACGATCAGTCATGGCTTGTTAGTATGTGATGAGTGCTTATAAAGATTTAATAACCCCTGGGTGGACACTCGCACTCTGATTTAAGCTCAATCCTAGCTCTCTCTGGTTCCACTGAAAGGAAAACACTTCTCTTCTCAGGTACAGTAGGTGTAAAGTTTTGGCTCGGCCTTTCTAACCTCCATTTTAAAAGGTAAAGAGGTGCAGACTTTTCTGCCTCCTTGACTTAATAAGGAAGCCGATCTTACAGCTATGCCGCTTTTGAGCCGGGATCAGACCTATTAGATAACCCTGCAGTAACCCAATAGTGCTGCTCGGCTGTATGGGCTGAGCGGCGGTATGCACGGTCGGAATGTGTCCAAATACCTGAGCCGTGGCAGGAAGAGAAAGGCGTATGGGAGGTAAGGAGAAGGAAGTGGAGGAAAATGCACACCTCATGTGAACGAAAATGTCCTGATAACCTTTTTATCTTAAACCCTATGAACAACAGATGAAACCTATTCAACACAAACATATCCTCCTTGTACTATCTACTTTAAAAAATCATTTCCATCAGCTCTGCTCTCAACCTATTGTGTCAAGAAGTTATATGTTGTCAGTGTACTTTTCACCTCATTGTGAATTCCTGGTGATGTATTCAAGTCTTGGAAAGTGTCCAGTCTTTAAAAGCGAGACCCTGTGGACCCCTGCCCCCCCCCCCCCATTCCTAAAGACACACCTCAGTGGCCCTCTTCTCTCTTTCTTTTTTTTTTTGCTGTCTTGGAGACACAGTGAGTAGCCTGAGGCCAGACTTGAGTTTTAGAGGGTGGGGAAGTGAGAGGTTTGACTTGCCCTCAGGGGAAGCATACTGCAGTGATGTTGGGGGTTAAAAGAGCCATCCATCAATGCAGGGTTACAGCAGGGCAACACTCACATCACATTCTTTGACTTTACAGAAGATAATACACACGTGAATGCTTTATTGATGCTCCCTCTGTGCTTGATGGCACAATATGTCAACTTAAATGACTCTTTAATCTCAAACACAACGCAAATGCTCTGCTGGAACTTGTCCAGTAAAACAGTATTCACACACATTAAGTGTTATGACTGTAAATAAAGTACATAAAAGTACATCAAATTATCTTGCTGCCGTAGGGAGAATTTGAAAACATACAGTTGCCGACCACAAAAAGCGAAGCAATCCTGTATGCAGACGTCTTTAGGTGTTACTGTCTGTGAACGCGCTGATGCCTGTTAAATGAGAGAGTGGGGACGAGTGCCTCTAAAGGGATGCTGCATCAGTTCCTGTTGTATCCTGTGTTAATAAAAAAACACAGAGGACACTGATCTGGGTCCCTTTAAAACCCGGTTTTTAAAATTAAATTAGTTTAGTGGCCTCTTTGCCACAGTTATATATCGTAATAATAATTAATCATAATTGAAGCCTACACCCCATTTACTTTGCTTACTTCCATTACAAGGTTTGAACTTAATTGATCGGAGATCTAATAAGCAGCCAAAAGGTTTGTTATGGCCTCTACTTGGAGGGATTGTCCTCTATTCTCAATCAAATATAACTTAATAGTAACATACAGTAAGTGCAGTGCAATTCTTTTCCATCTCTGTGACTACAGGGAGACACACTGAAGGCTTATCAACGGTGCACCTAAAGGGACAAAAAAGCATGCGACTAATCGCTATCAAAAAAATGAATGCTTTTTTTACACTAATCGCGATCAACAAGTAAATGCTCACAGCCATAGTTTTCACCTTTTAAGTTTGTGGCCTTTGACAGTTGAAGAGAGACAGGAAATGTTGGGAGCAGAGAGAGGGAGATGACATGCAGCAAATGGACGAGGTTGGATTCAAACCCATGGTCGCTGCGCTGAAGGCTATTGCCTCCATACATGTGTTGGGCGTCATAACCGCTAGGCTATCGGCACCCCTACCTTTCAAGTTTTTGGGGGAACACAGATGCTCTCCTGTGTGCAAGGACACTCTGTCTGCATGTCCTCTGACAGTAACCAGAACTCTAAAGGCCCTGCTCATTTTTTATCACCTAAAATAACCACATATCTAGAGTTGAAACAAAAAACTTTTCCTACACAACGGTAAAAAAAAAACTGTACAAAGTCTAACCATCTGCTGCCATAGGATAAAGCACTAAACAACACGGGTCTAAACCACAGACCACAGGGTTAGCACATTGTGTTCTTGAGTTCTCACCTAATCTTCCCACTTGACCCATTTTAAAAAACAGCTTCGTACGCCGTTTCACTTCACAAAACAAAACACCAACAACATACCAACAAGTTAGCAGTGGAGAAAAAAGTCCTGTTTATTCAGACAAAGACGAAGTGTTAAATATCTGTAATCTGGTTTAATCTACAGGACGCAGGTTAGTACATGTACTTCAACATTTAACAGTTTGTCAAAGAAGTACCTGAAGAAAAATGTGGGATTTGATAACTTTGGCTCAGCAAACGTCTGCCATTGGTTAGACAAGGTGTCTACAACTGAGCTTACTCAGCTCTCAATTTTAAGTGTAATTATCAAGCACCAAAGAAGTTTTTTAAGAAAGGATGATTCAACTTTTTAAGCTCAAATTTAAATCAAAGTAATGGAGCCAAGTCTCCGCAGGTAGCTGTAAAGCCAAGCTCTGATTCACTGCTGTTTTGTCAGAATATATGCCCCGGAGCATAAGATACACCTTGTCAGTGGGCCGACTGGAAAATTGGCTTACATCATGTTGGCACAAGAAGGTTTGTTTTCACAGATGAAGTCATAATAACAGTTTAATATGTGTGTAATAACTTTGACTTGCTTGAAGGGTTGGATAAAAATGGATATTCTGATGTAATGAAATTGTTTGCTAAAGGACCAATTAAACCCAGAAACTGCAGGTACTGATCTCTACATTTTCCTCTTTCTCAGTGAACATGTGTTCCCCTGCACTTTATATTATGGGTAAGCAGTGATCACTTGTGGTGATCTTGTGGTAAAAATGCAATGACAGATGTCTATATAACCCACATTGACTCATGACAGTCCAAGAAACTGTGATGTGAATAATTATACCGTATGCAGACCCACTGCAGATCACAGGACTGTCATGACTACAGATTGCCAGCTGAATCATTCACTAAATAGTATACTCAATATTGAGCATAAACTTTGAACTTACCTATCATCACTACCAGACCTGAGATCGTGATTTCTATCTTGTTTTCTAGCATCTGTAACATGCAGAACATTGCATTGTGGGATTGTTTGTAGAAAACTCTGCACCTGTCACTGATAGAACAATGTACTTATCTTCTTTATTCAGTCGATCCCTCGCTTATGTTAGCTGATCAGCTATCTCTAATGAGTCCACTTTAGTGCTCTGCATGTGAAATGGTTGAAAATGAAAGTGGATGTGCTGTAGTTGAAGGACCTGGTGGCCATGACAGTACTCCAAATCAAACTGAACTGATAATGGACTTTATGAATGGGGAATAATTAGAATCGGAACATAAAAGACAATATCAAGCCCTATGTAACTGAAGGCTTTCATTGTGAAGCAGCTGAATGAAGTGTTGAGTCTAAATTGACTTCATAGATGAGTGAATACACCTGCTGTCACACAACAGATACCTGCTACACACAGAGTTTCCTTCTAGACAAGAGAAAACCCTTTAGTGTGGAAGTGTACCGATAGCGGTGTGGACATAATAAAGTTGTGGTTTGAGATTTTATCTTGAACCGCATAGCCCATACTACAGCATATATTACTTTGTGAACCCACTGTAGCAAAAACTAAACCATGTTGGACGCACTCATTTAACTTTTATAAAAAGTAAACTGTATTATTTTTTTTAAACAAAAGATGTATCTTAAAGTCAGGAATTTCAAGGACTTGAGAAGTTCAAGAACTTGCAGTTGCTTGTTGGCTCTTGGAGTCAAAAGGTACATTATGGTCACATTCCAAGACGTGCTCATATCTAATAAAATAGAGGCCCACCTCTTTGGCCTGCAAACTGTCCACTGACAAACTTCCCGGGCTATCAGCATTCTTAAGATTCTCCTGCCAGTCACACGGGACAATTTATTGACTGACCATCTAACAACCTTGATGCAATGTTTCAACGAGGATAGTTCAAGGTTTCTATGTTCTTTCTCACAAACACAGCATTGAAATGGACTGCACAGTAATATTTTGACGATGGTTTAGCAGCTCCATTAAAATTACATTTAAGGGGTTAACCCGTAAAAAAGAAAGGTGAATTTCCTTCAGCCATAAAGACCAAAGACAATGACTCAGAGATCAAACACCTTAGAAGATGTCTGGATCATTAGCTACAAATTGTAAGGACCGTGTCCAGGCATGTGCACAGACGCTGATTCCTCAAGCTTTTCCAAAAGCTGCCTTCCAAATTAAGAGAAAGGCAGACAGGGTTTTGTTTGATCTTGTACAGAGTTTCATCAGCGCCTGGTGGAGACCTGGAAAGCTTTGGCTTCATATGCTCAGATCTAGTTTTTATAAAGAGAGCAAATATTTAAATGTTCTTTTCAATGCATTCAAAGCTCCACTGGCAGTGTTTGTACAGACACATTTGTTTGGTATTTTTATTGTCAATGGAGCATAGTGGTAAGTTGGACCATGTCCAGATTTGATTGAAGTAACCGTATAGAGTTAGTAAAGTTAACTATGGTATGTTATGGCAGTTGTTTGATGTATCAATGCTGTCACAGTCAGAAAGGAAAATAAGACATCATGCCAGGGCTGCTTTATGTAATTTAGTTTTTTTGGTTTTCATTTCAGATATGGACCTCTTCTGTGATATAAACTCTGGTTTCCTGGACTTACAGTTTATTCACCAGTTATTTGATGCAATCCATGTTAGATCGGCCACGAGAAGTTCAAACCTTTGAAAACCTTTGAGGGCTTTGAGTTATAAGGAAACCTTTACTGTGAACTTCATCTTTTTGGAGACAGAAATAAAAGGTGAATATTGGCATTCAAACCTACATTAAACATTCAACAATATTATTTCATCCTCTTCACTTCTTTCTTTCTTTCTCCATGGTGCATCATCCTATCCTCACTTTCATCAGAAATGCACAAAGTCTACCTGCCTACACAGGTCGAAGATTTAGCAAGCACCTACAAATGCTGGCAAAGGTGCAAATACATATGCACATCCTCTCAGCAGTCAGCATAAGCCAAGAATGATTTCCAACTATTCCCGTTGCCGTTCCTGAATGCATAAGTAAATAAAATCCTCCAGTGAAGAGGTGGGCTTCATGTGGAAAGAATGTGCATGCAGATCTCATTCGTGTGTGTGCAGCAGATTGTCAGATCAGTCTTTTGGCCAGTCTCTTCTCTTTGTCCTTCTGCTGGTTCTTTGAAAGCCGCGAGGCCTCACTCAAGTGTTGAGTTTCAGCTTTGCACAGCACTTCAGGAACATGTCAATGCAGATCAACACTTTGACAGTAAATCCGACCATGAAAGGCGGGCAATACACTTCTCTTTTTGTCACAAAGCTTCCTCTTTGCATTAGAGGGAATCATGGGTCCAAACCCTTGACATCTGCAGCAGACTGATACACATTCCACATAGAGGAATCCTCTACAACCAATGAGATGAAAGAGGTAGATGTGGACTGCCCCTCTCAATTCCTAGGCACTGGACAACTGAATATGTAAATGAGTTTAAAGAGGAAAATTACTAAATTGGTTGAAGAGATGATCAACGTTGTCAACCAAAGAAGAGAGAGGCTAGCTTGGGCGCCATAACCTATTTCTCGAGCCTCGAGTTTTGTTGCTGGACCATATTTCTATTTAGTTGACCCTTCCTTCAGTCGGTGCCCTCCAGTCTCTAAAAGCCAAAGTCTCATCTCTGGGGTGTTGACGAGGGCACAAACTTTTAGCTTACGAGCCAAACCACCTTCATACAGCCCTCAGTGAATATAGCTGACAAGCTCATACTTCACCTTCATCTGACACTTTAATCCCCTGTAATGAATGGAGACAATGGCTGCAGGGGAATGACGTTATGCCTATGGCCATATCAGAGGCCCAGGGGGATACAGTAGATGAAGAGAAATAAGTGGGACAAAGAAGGCTTTCATCGACAAGACAATATCAGGGCCCTCAATTAGTACAGGCCAGACCAGGGTCCAGGGTGCCAGCGTTCATTGTTCCCCCCACTGGGCACTTCAGCACAAAAAACCCCACGGGTCATGCTCTTCCTCTGTTTCAGCTTAAGCCAAGCAAAGGCATGTTATAATCCACGTGATGGAGCTTTGAAGGGCTAGAGCGCCAACCTGATCTAAAACTAGTGAACTTTGTGAACCAGTTGGAAAATATTAAGCTTGAATTTTTCACAAATTAGAAAACAGTATTTCAGGAGGCACTGACGGCCTAGCGGTTAGGATCACATTTCCATGTATGGAGGCTGGAGTCCTCCAAGCAGGTGGCCCGCGGGTTCAAGTCGGACCTCTAGCTCTGCATGTCATTCCCCACTCTCTCTCCCCGGTTTCCTACTCTATCCACTGCCCTATCGAATACAGGCAAAAAGCCCCCCAAAAAATCTGGAAAAAGTATTTCATTACATATGCGCCTAGGCAAAATATTTTTTTAATTAAACCTGTATCATTATTATAAAAAAAGAAAACTCTGACAGTCTTTTGCCGACTCTATACACAAACGACATTTAGTTTCAGGGCTGACACAAAATAAAGATCAAAATGTAAACTTAAGTGTATCTTTTAAAGTCAACTTCTCCATAGAATCTGATCTACTGTGCCAACAGTCAGCCAAACCAGGAAGTCTACATTTGTTCTCTTATCTCTTTCAGCGTTTCTCAGAGAGAAAGAGAAGAAAGGAGGAAACAAGAGACTGAGTGAAAACAAGCACATAACCAGCCAAGGCCCAAGGCTAGCATGTGCCTGTTTAAGTGTCCTGACACAGAAAGCCAACAGTGGACTGCCAGGTAGAGTTTCCTCAGGTATTGCTAACCAAGTCCAGGCTTATTTTGAGTTATTTTCCACTCTTGTGGACAAATAATAACCTCTTAGAGCATTAGCATGGGTAACTGGATGTGTACATTGGCAGAAAACTAACAAAGAGGCCGAGCTTATTCCCATGCTGAGTAGTCGTGCTCCTTAAAACCTTTATGATTGATGGTGTACCTTAGATGTACGATTAGGTGTCTGCAATACCTGTGTCTTAGAAGTGTTTAAAGTCTGACACACAACTTCTAACTACAAGTTCGTTAATGACAACTGTACTGATTAACACTGAAGTCATTCTGTTCATGCTAATGTGGCTGAGACCTCTGAAGATCTGTTCTAGTGTCAATGGGACAGGTTCCTTAAAAGTGATGTTTCTCTCGTCACATGTACTTTTTACACATTTTTACGCCATCAAAAAGAAAATCTGTCAGTGCAAACAAGGTTCTGTTGATGTCAATACATCTTGGTGCATGTACCCTTTCCACTACTGTTGTCGTGTCTACTCATTATACATCAAAATAATGCAAGATCAGCAATACTTACTGCATACCCTGAGTTTAATCTGACCATTTTTCAATGATTGCTAACCTGTGCAAATTATTTAGAGTTCATGAAAACATATTAAGTCTATTGATGAAGCATTCTGCTTTCGATGATGACACTTTTCTCTCCCTCACAGGTGAGTACTTCAGACAATTTTAAGAGTAACAAGTACATAAATGGTAAATGGACTTGAGCTTTTCTAGTCTTCTGACTACTCAAAGCGCTTTTACACTGCAGGTCACACCTACACATTCACACACTGATGGCAGTGGTCGCTCTGTAGTGAGACCATCAGAAGTAACTAATCCCATTCATACGAAGCAGCGGGAGCAATTAAGGGTTAAGTGTCTTGCCCAAGGACACATGTTGCTGCAGCAGCTGGAGATCGAACCCCCAACCTTCCGGTTGAGAGACGACGACTCTACCACTGAGCTACAGCCGCCCCGTGGCCACCACATAAGAAACATTGAAGAAATCGACAGCAAGGTTGTGTTACCAACCTCTTGAACTAAGATAAGACTGAAGCCAATTATTAACAATGAAGATTGAATCAACACTGACACTTTAACAATTTGGTAGTTTGCCCAATAATCCCATCCCATTCTTATCTTCTATTCAACTGTTAACAGGGACAGACACATTCAAGTCAGGAAACTCAAGGTTACAACAACTGAACACAGCCAATGCCAAATAACGAGGTTGTAAAGTGGACTTGTGAAACCGCAGGGTTCTGTTGAACGTGGCACTAACGGGGTTTCAGGGGATGTCTCAGAAAGTCAAGTGGCTGTAGAGGGAGGAATGTGACTGCGGAACATTTAGCCCATCTCCTGTCTGATAAAGCCACTGTATCGGCAGACGAATGGCCCTGCAAATCTTTCACTGGACCTCTAAATATTTAACGTCCCCATGGTTGGCCTATGTTCCTCCTCTCTAAACCTCTCAATGGATGGCACTGTGCCACCTGGCCCAGAACAACCAGCGAGTGAATAGAGGGCACCCTTTATTGTCTGCGAGCTCATGATTCACACAACAATTAGCAGCTTTCAAGTTACGAGCGACCGAGGGATTCACTTTGTAAAAAAATCCAGGCTCAGCACATGATCCCAGTGGATTCTGTAGGGGTGAAACGCAACCAAGCACATTTAGTTATGTTACTCACATAAGCACTATTTTCAGGTACTGATCCTAATTATTAACACTTTATTATTCTTCACCTTCTACTCCGCTATTTTTAAGAGGGAAATATTGTGCTTTTACTCTACTATATAACAAATGACTTTTCTAGTTAAATAATGCAATATTTTAATTTGACATAAAACTATTTAAATCAGTTTGTTTGAAAGAATACGTTGTAAAAGATGAAACTAGTCGTGTCACAGAATTTTGATTTGGGACCTTAAAAAATGTACGCAGTTTCAGCTTCTTGTCACATTTCAGATGTGTATGAGTTGTCGGCGTAGTTTTACCAAAGACGAATTACCACTTTTAACTTCTCAGATAAATAACATTTAAATAACTGTTGAGGAGTAGGATTCAATCCCGCATGATCTGAATTGAATCTCCCCTTTTTTATAATGTTCAATAGTATCGAAAAGGACTGAAGCTTTAAAAAAAACTTCCATTCTTCACTCATATATGGGGGGCAGTAGCAGTAGCTCAGTCCGTGGGAACTTGGGTTGGGAACCGGAGGGTCGCCACTTCAAGTCCTGTTGCGGACCAAATCTGGAAATTGGTCTGGTAGCTGGCAGTGCTCAAGAAGTGGTCTGGCACCTCTCCAGCTACCAGACCACTTCCTGAGCACTGCCGAGGTGCCCTTGAGCAAGGCACCAAATCCCCCTCTCCACCAGCTCAGGAGCGCCTGCTGTGGGCCGCTCTGTCACTCTGACATCTCTCCATTAGTCTCCATTTGTGCATGTGTATATATGTGTGTAACAGAGTGTAAAAACAGTATTTCCCCTTGCGGGGATCAATAAAGTAAATCTTATATTAACTCCAAGTCGACGAGAGGGAGAGAGAAAGCAGCTGTGATCCATTCAAATTCACAGGTCAGAAATCCTGGTACTGATGTTTTTTTACGTCCTTTCATGACTCTATACATGTATACTGCCAGTGTAAGCTTTAATGTATACACGAGATAATAGTAGGTGACGGGATGTAGCTACTTAGATTCTCTTGAGTGCAGAAGATTTTATGTTGAGCAGTACTTCAGTGCAAACAGTCTGAATGAATCAATGATAGGTTCAAACTCAAACTCTTATTTGTCTGTTTTTCCACATCTTTTTACCTTTATTTTAGGTACACTACCTGCTATAATATCTAACGACTGCACCTGGAGAGTCCAGCTCTCAGTTTCTGGCAGGTACAGTGAAGATAGGCCATGTCATCGACTCACATACCACAACCAAAGTCCAACTTCCGGCAAGACCATACGAAAGTGAGGACTCAGCAAATCCCTCTTTTGTCACAGGAGCTCTTGGCTTGATGGTAATCTCCCCTTCCCATGGGATTCTCCTCAGTTCACACCCCCATGGTGTGAGATTTGTGAGGGGCTAAAAAAAAAAAGAGAAGTGCCTACAGACATGGCAGCTCTTGAGGGACGGGTGAATGAGTGGAATTCAAGGATGCCTTGAAAAGCAGCCTGCACATCAGGAGAGTCAATCAGAAGATAAGAAGATGTGGAGAGCAAAAAAGAGGGATATAACGACAAAGTGAGGTTCAAAAACGCACAATGGCATTCCCGAGAGGGGCCTTGTGAAAATTCTGAATGGTCTATTCATTCATTAAAAAAACGCATTGGGTGGTAGCTGCTGCTTGTCACATTTGACATTTAAAATATGCTTATTGCAGGTCTGAATCCGCAAAGCACCTTTAAAATATCATAAGAGGATCACATCATAGCAGCAGACATAAAGTGGGCTAAATAGTCTTGGTCACTGTGGATCAGTCCCAGCTCATGGAGGGTGAAAAGCTTATGGTATAGATTTCTTAGGACAAGAGAATGTAAATGGGTGGATGGGTGGAGGGGGTGGGGGTCTCTGGTTTCATGCCTGCCTGTGTTCAGCAGGCTGTCAATGAGGACAAGTGAACACTCCCTAAAGCTAGAGACTGGGGACAAAGTGCCAGGTAGACAGATCTAGTTTCTTTGGCTGCGGCCAAATGTGGCTTTGTGGTGGAAAAATCTGCACCTGGTGGCCATGGAGACTGCTGTTCACCCAGGCTGTGGCCTCCAGTGCTGACAAAATGACTACAAAGAAAAGAAGTAAGCCTGGCCTGAAATGTAATGGTCTCTAAAAAGACTAAAAGCACCATCGCCAGGGTAGTCTGGGTGGCTGACATGTCTATAACAACTGTGGCTATGTTCACCCATCACAGGTTTCATTGTGGGGTTTGTCAGTGCTTGAAGCAGCTCGGTATCTTTTTCAAACTTGCTGTTGTCTATCCGTGCTCCAAGAAATCTTTATGAATCTTTAAAAAAAAGTCAATAGTATAATGATGAGCAATGCTGCCATTTCATTGAGTCCATTGCATTTTAAAGCTATCTTAAAATATGAATAACTATGGTTACAGAGCTGTAAGTGGGTCAGTTTTACTTTTGAAAGTCACAGTAACACTTCAATTTTCCATCTTGCTCTATGTTCAAATCTTTAAAACCAAAGTCCTGTTATTTGCAGAGCCGGGCTTCACACCTTCCTCTAGCTGTTAGTTTGATTACGGCTGGGAAAGACAAGCAAATAAGTGAGGGTTTGGTCACAAACAGGAAAGAGGTGCTGAGAGGTAAGAGGGCACTCAGTGTGCCATTACTGCTGGAGATAGTTGGGTGTACAGAGCAAGTGGTCCTACAAATCCTCTTCTCTTGGAACAGAAGCGGTAATTATGGTGTCCCTCTGTATTTTGCCACTGTCAAACTAGCATTTTGGCATCAGGGACAGCATGAGAGGGCAGCCGAGCGCACCTGAAACACTGAGTGGTGGGAGCACATAAAAATACAAATAACAGCTGTCAGCGACATTCAAAAAGGCTCCTCTGCCCTCAAAAAGAAGATGATAGGGTATTGCAAAATCTGGGACAAATACTTAGCAAAGTACTGCTAGAGCACTGCTAACAAATCTGTGCTGTTTACATAATCCATATCAGCTTGGTATCGTATGTCACAGTTTTCATTATGGTTGATTTTGTTTGTGATTTTTGGAAATCCGATCCGTAAGCTCTGCAAACATTTGCTTAATATTCTGATGAAAGAGCTTGCAAGTTAAAAAAAACTGGGCCAGATTCACTGAATACAACAGACATAACACAACACTTCCAATGTCAAGCTCATAAAAATAGATGATGTGGTGATAACAAGCATGCACGTGCTTCCTTTTAACTATTCAGTCCGTCCATCTGACACATTTAACACCAAGAAAGCAAGCACAACCTTAACCTTCCACAGTTAATCTCACATTCACTGGTGTTCATGCAAAACTGTCTTCAAGACCACTTTTGGAGGTCTTAGTCTCCACTCTATTTTTATCAGTCTTGTCTTGGCAGAAAAGGAGGACTAAGAATGTATTTCAAAACAACTGTAGTGACTTTACTGAACTGCTGATGTACTGTGTGATTACAAACTCCATCACTGCGAATGGATGTGAAATGGAAAGCTACCTTATTAAGTACATGTATGCTATTTTGAAGTATGTAGCTTAACAGTACTAACCATGAGGAGAGATTTAGGGTACAGGTGACAAATAGTTGCATTTTTACTTATGATAATAATGCTGTAAAACAACAGGTCTGGTCTCTTTCTTTGCCTTTTTTTCCATTCCCTCCTGAATCTTGGTCTTGTCTTGGTCTCAAAACACATTGGTCTTGATCATGAGTCTGAGTTCAGTAAGTTTATACTACAACACTACCATAAGCCCCTGGTGCTCTACTTCGGTTTGATCAGATGTCCACATGGTAGAGGTTATTCACTGGCTCTGGCCAAAACCAATCCAAAGAGTCTCTCTTCAAACACAGCCGAAATGTCAACATCGCAGGATGCCTTAGTGCTTAAAAAAAAAAAAAAAGCTAATGGAGTGATGGAGTTTCATGATCTGACCTTGAGCCAACAAATGTCTGCTAGTATATAAACTTTGTCTTAAGTCTGGCAATTAAAAGCATCAGCATAACTAATAAATGCAAGTATTTCAAACAGAGGCGTGCAGCCAAGCTGAGGCAGAGAGTTGGACAGCACATGCATAAGACAGCAGAAGCCTAAAACTCCTTCCACAATGGGGGTAAAACGAAAGCATCAATTACTCACGAGTAGAATAGTAACTCAGGAGTGGTGACATAAAAAAATGGAGAATATATCTTAAGGCATAATCTCCCAGCCCTAAGGTGCTCAGTTGGTTATGTGGTTGTTCTCAAATGGTTATCTTTGGAAAAATCTAAACTCACTCCGCAAGGCCGTAACAAGGTTTTAGAAAATAGTGAGGTCCAAATATTTTTCTCTTAATGTTTCCTATTCAAGGCATTTCAGGGCATTCAAAATGCCTTCAAATGCAACCCAAGCTATACACTAATAGCGAAATGGTAACAATTTTTGCTGTCTTTTTTTTTAATTACCGAGGTCCAGATCTCAGTGTCCTCATAGCTGGTTACGGCCATGCACACCCGGTACACACACATTTAATGAATCAAACAGTGTTCCTGCTGACGCTGGGATGACTGTAAAACTGGGCCATGTTTTCAACGTCCAGAACAGATATACAACTCGACAGAGTCACTGTGGGATCCAGATGGTTTGAATTAACTAATCAAAGCAGGATGTGACCACCGTGGTTTTCTTACAAAAACACATCCACATAAAAGTAAACTACACCATATCTAGATTTCCTCCTCCGTCTCCCTGGTGAGTGTGTTTCTCATTTAGAGACACTTCTTTGTCCTGCTTCTTTGACAGCTGTGCTGCTCTGAGTGTGGTCCTGTTCCGCTGTATGAGTTTGGAGAGACAGATGCAAATTACCGTATCAACATAGTTGTGACAATCTTTTTGAGGTACACATTCAATCCAGAGTGTTTTTACATCAAATGGGTTTTTTTAAAGCGTGTTCAGTCCATTACCGCATCTGAAACCTCAGGCTCAAATTATAAGCAGACAGACGGTAGCTGACCTGTATCTTAGTGACTGACAGACAAAAGACTGTTAAAGACATGCACGAGTGAGAGCATAAATCAACAAATGAAGGGTCAATTGTGTCAAATTCTTAAAAATGCAGAGAAAAGGCAGCCAGACCGGGAGGTTCAAACACCCACTTGACATTTTGATAACCCCCACCCACAACCTCACACACGTAATCCAACACTGAAAGTCACACACCCAACTATCACTACACACAAAGATATAAACAATTATTGTCCTGGCATAGGTATTATGACTTTTAAAATGCTAACAATGCTATTTGAACCTCCAAGCTCGATTTGAGGAACCTCCAGGGATGTCGATAGTGAATAAGTAGGTTTACTGACTAGAAAATCCAGGGATTAGACATCACAAGGTTCACTGAGTCAACAGAATCTGCGCACAGTCGGTCCATTTATTTCATTTGAGAGTTACAATGATCCTAACAGAGGCACCAATCTAATGGGCATTTACCAGGGAAAAAGCAGCTTTCATAAATTACAGTACATACTGTGGTGTCTGGAGTTTATCTCTGTGGTGTCATCATAGGAAACCAGTATTTGTTCTAGTCTTTGATAAGAAACTAAAAATCCTGAAACGTGCACCTGTAATGAAGCTTTTTGTGTTGAAATAACTTTTGTTTGTGTATCTAATGGTCTAAATATCAAGTCAGGTATTTTCAGATGGGAATAATAGCAATCAATTACCTTTAATCTTAAATGGGAGACAATATTTGGAGATGCCATGTTTAAAGACTTTCCTGTGCTGCTAATCGTAAACGTCTTCCTCCTTTCGTTCTAGACATTTCAGTGTTGCATCTTGGATGTCTTAATCCATCAAATAATGCATTTTTTTGTACATTTTGTTAAACTGCATATACCAAGCTGTTTCTTGTCTTTCTTTCTCTTCCTTTTTCGGTTGGCAGAGAAGAAATGGATCTTGCAGTTCTTCCCTTCTGTGTTGACAGACCTCCCTCTCAATGTTGGCCTGATTTTGTGGTTATTAGATCATGTGCGTCTTGCAGGCTATTCATTGGCAACCACCTGGCCTGTGACTAAAAATAAAAAGGCACAGGTAGGGCATCCTTCGTGCAGGGTGGGCCAAAGCACATAATGTGTATGTCACCACAATGTGTCAGGTTTGGGCTGGGTCAAGGACCAGTCAGTCGGTCAATTCCCTCTCTGTCTGTTTCTGAATTTCACACCACTCTTTAAACTGTCTAATAAAAGTTAACACAGGACGGACGATAAATAAATTAAAGAATAAAGTGCAATTTATTCTCAAATGGGTGCCATGTACTGTCAATTATTTCAATGTTTTGCCTTTACTTACTTGCCTTAAAGATTACAATAGTCATCACTTTGGCTTTTTTACCGTTTGTTCGACGTTTTAACTTATATCTTTAAGAAATGGGCACCTGAATTTCCCCCAGGGGATGAATAAAGTATATATCTGTCTTTCTAGGATATTATATTACAACTTATCTAGTAATGCAGGGAAAAAACAGACCCAAAGAAAGAGCTAGACAACAGGAAATTTAAAACCTTCATTTTCAGGACACATCTGAGGTGTGTGGAAGCAGATGTTTTCCTGCTAATGCTGCAACTATACTTGACATGTCAACACATGTTTGTCAAACGGTGCTCTGCTCCAGACCTGCTGTTCCATCATCTATCATTATAACAACAGCATCACCAACTAGAGCTCATAGAGATAAGTTTTAGAACATCGCAAAAAGGAGAACTTTCAATCCAAACACCTGCAAGTAATCTTAGTAAATATTATTTCAATATCTTTCTGAAGCAAATACAGTTCTACAAGGATGTAGACGTTGTTTTGTTACTCTTCCCTTCCCTTCGCGCTGAAAGCCTGTCATCATGCTACCGCACTGAAAGGAAGAAAACCACAAGCCAGCTGTGGTTTTTAATGTGGCATCTAATTCAGCCATTAAAAAGGCACGGTGGGGTGTCCCCATACAGCCGTTCCCCTCCCCCCTTCCTCGTCCTGCTCCCCTCAGGGAAAAAACCACGCTGGGTGCATGTCAAAGATCACATGACAATAGGGATTCCTGACCCAGCCAGGGACTGGGAATGAATCAGACCTAATTCAAGCATGTCGCAGGCGGCCAAAGGCATTGCTCTTGAGACGGAGCGACTGGCCTTTTCAACCTGGACACACACACAGACGGGACGGCATTCCTGAGAAAGTGTCACATTGTTTAAGTGTTACTTGCAGTATGTTTTAGCCATTGCAACTTTTTTTAACATGCTTTGATCCCCATTGATGTGGAGGACAGGGTATGTTTAAAGCGAAGAAAAAGGAGACCCATCAGAAGGAAAAATGCAAACAATGTTCGATCAAACATGTTCATAGCTCTGTGTCCAGTATGGTTGCTTACAAAAGACAATTGAGTGAGTACTGGAAGGGGTTCGTCATGACATACAATGTGTTTCTTCTCCCAAAGCCACTAATGTATTGCATCTGGTGGTGATCCTAGTCAATCAAATATTAATTGAAGTCCTCTCAGTTTCCTCTACATATCATCTGACAGCTACACAGCTCTCCAAGAGAACATTTACTAAATTAATCAAAGGACATAAGTGAGGTTAAGAGATGAATTATTCAGCAGCAGAAGAGAGTTCTGTCATTCAGTGGCTCAAACTTATATGCACGAAACATTGTGTGCATAAAGGAAATAGTCTTTTGTCTTCACTTCTTTGTTCAATTATACTGACAATACAACAGCAGGAAATATCCACTTAAGAAGTCTGCTTGTGCCTACAGTATCATGCAAACAGATCGGTACAAAAGCTGGTAGTAGGGGGGGAAAGCATCCTTCAGTAACGTAGCAGCAGCCTCTACAACTTCCAGTCTGTGGTCAGACACAGAGCAAGACTCAGGACAAACAAAGAAGGAATGTAGGTTTCTGAGCAAAGCAGACTTTGGACTTGAGAAAAGCCTGTAAACAGTCCCAGAGCCACTTTGACCTTGCAAGAATGGACAATTTGGGGTTTTTAGCAATAAATCATAACAAGGTGTCATCCAGGCTTTGAGGCAGCCATGCCAGTCAGGCAGCAAGTGAAGAATGGAAAGAGGGTGCAACAGATTCTTGTTCAGAGAGTCAAGATTACTTCAAGAAAAATGTGATCCAAGCCAAACGTACAGCGAGTCAACATCTTGATCAACATGCATCAGCACAATTATTGAACCCAAAGTAGCTGCAACAAGTAAGCTTTGTAAAACACCCCAGCACTGAAAGGGTAAACTAAGGGACACTTACAGTTTTAACAACCTACGTTTTTAACTAGGACATAAAGATGACACAACAAATGATTGGTCATCTGCAATAATTAGCATAGGCTACATCACTCAAAGATACTTTTCCACCACCAGCTACCTTAACGTATTTTATTCTGAATATAGGCGAAATCAGATTTTACTGTAAGTGAGATTTAAAGCCTTCCTTCTCTGAGGTTGAAGGGAATTTAAGTGCACTCGAAAAACATTTCCAGGGATATTTTAAGATACAAGTGTGTTAACCATTTGTGAAATCTGGGTCGCTTGAAATCGCTGGATGTTGCAAAGATTGCAGTGAAACTTTTCTCACATCATTCAATTCATGTACTCTGTGGTCGGTCTTACCTGGCCATTGCGATGCAGCCGGGCTGACAAGAACAAGGAGGCAGCAGAGAAGGCGCTCCAGCCATGAGGAACACCTGCAGAGGTAGCAAGCAATCACATTCACAACTTCATCGCTTCATCAAAAGCTACGAAAAGTTGAGTTTGTAAAGTTTAGTACCTCATCTTCATCTCGTCTTTCACAGAGATAAGAGTGGGAAAGCTACATGGACTATTCACGGGCTAACAGGAATGTAAAAAGAGTTCACAGCTTCCTTTGGTCCTGCACCGCTGCTGCTGCTGCTGCTGCTGCATGCGGGGAGAACAGCTGATGGAGACGCGGCAGCGCTTTGCTGGAAACAGAGAAGAAGAAGGATTGTTGAGCGCGAGCGAAGTGACCTGCACGAGTTCAGTGCGCGGACTTCCGCCAGGTCCTAAAACGAAACACGTTCAACTCAATCACTAACTTTGCAAGAAATACGCAAAAACCGCAGCGAGAAATTCAACAATATAACAATCATTATTAAAGTAATGAATACTGTGTGGCTCATCGTTTTATTGTTTTTTTATCAAAATCGTATAGTTCGGTAAATACTTCTTTATCACCCAACACATCATAAAGGCAACTCAAGTTTATCCATATCTCTTTTAGATTGTTTGCATAAATTAACAAAATAAATGAAGATGAATTAATGTTGCTCATCATAAACAAATGAAACACTTTTTTTTAGTTCGCTTTGTCAAACTCGTGGCCTACATAGCCTACATAAGAAACTTAAAGTGTCTTATAACATGATTTAATGTGTGAGCAGATTGATTTCAGTCACTGTAAAGTTTAACACCCATGCATCTGTACTCAATTTGTCAGCATAACTACATTCAAAAATACAAAGTTTTATTTTTTATCAGCTGTTTTCTAGTGTATACATGTAAATACATAAACTACATTTTTTATGTGACTAATATAAGTCAACAAAAGCAATCATGGACCATACATTAGTTTGGCATTACAGTATAGCCTACACAGTATGACTATGAAACTCTAAAGTATTAAAAATAGTATTACTATTGTTGTATATTTTCGGGTCCAAGACTCCTTTCCCCCCTTGTTGTCACGTTTAAACAATGAACAGAGAAGAGATAGTATTAGCACAGCTTGTGTCTCCTGCAAACTTGACAAAAAACCACAACGGTGCCCCTCTACCTGTCAGAAGCAGGAGTGGGTGTGAATGGGTGACAAACTACAGCATGAGCTGTGTAAACCAGAGTTTTCCACCGGAAAATCCTCCGTCATTCATGCAGAGTTTACATTGTCACTTTACCTTGTCGAGCTGTAGTGGGGCTCACAAGAAGGGACTTGACAAGATAATGACAACATGGAGTTTCAGTGAACACATATTTACTTTGGTTGGTCCTGCTCAGAGGTAAGAGAGAGGTGAGAGCTCCATAAGATGGACAGACTTTGATTCTGTGTTTTAATACATTTGTATGCTTGAAGTGTCAGAGAATATAAAAAAATAACTTCAGTGTGTGATGCTACAGGCAGAGCTTTACATACATTTACATCACTTTAAATATCTAACCTGCAAAAAAGAAAACTGTAGAGCCATAACAATATACAATAAGGTCAACAGTTTATACAACTGCAACACTTAAATAATAGAAAAACTTAAGAATAATAGGTAGGGCGTTTGACCTAAAAAGCATGGAAGAAACATGGCATGTTGCACTTACACAAAATGACCACTAGAGGATGAAGTTGGTTTTGTTTTCAAGACCAGCAAAGGGAAGAGTGATGTGGTCCTGCTGTACTCATCTTGTGCTTTCAGCCTCAAGTACACAGTGTTGATTGAGATTGTTTTTTTATTTTAATATGCAAGATTTTAATTTGTATCTACTTGGTTTAGGTGCAAATACAGTCTTGTCCTTTTGCGTATAGTGCTGAAAAATATCACGAATTAGAGGTCAACAACGTGCCCATGCTTTAATCTTCAGTTGACTTGATTAACGTAATAGTGTCTTTACAGGTCAGCCTAAAATATCAGTCAGTCAACTGCGGCTGATTCAGAACGCCGCTGCTAGAGTCCTTACCAAGACCAAGAAATTGGATCACTTCAGTTCTGAGGTCTTTAAACTGGCTCCCAGTCTATCCGAGAAGAGATTTTTAAAATACTGCTGCTGGTTTATAAAGCACTGAATGGTTTAAGGCCAAAATACATGTGTGACCTTCTGATTACCTACGAACCATCCAGAACACTCAGGTTGTCTGGGACAAAAAAAAAACTGCAGGTCTGTCGAACTCTCAGTTCTTTTAATTCGAGGTTTAGGACTCACCTGGTTACAGTTGCCTTTCATTCAACGATTTAAATACATTCATTTATAAGATTTTTAACTTTATAGCCATGCACCCAAACATTTTTTTATATAGTGTAGCTTTTGTTATAGCTCTTTTTATATTTTCTCCTCTGGTTTTTAAGGTTTTGTTTAAATTATTTTTAAATGTCCTCATAATGTATTTTTCGGCCCTTGATGTCTTGTGTGTAGCACTTTGAATTGCCTTGTTGCTGTGCTTTATAAATAAACTTCCCTTGCCTGAAAAAACACTGAAACTTAATTAGTGCATTTGTGTAAAAGACCTTTTAAAATTCATATTAAATGTAGAAACAAAAAAGACTGCTGCTATAAAAACACTGAAGATTTGTAATCTGAGGGTTGATTGGTCCTTTAGAGTGCATCAATAGAAGAGTTCTGTGCAGACATTATTAAAACATGTCAAGTCATACTTCCTTTCTGTGTACCAGGTACCACCTTCTTCATGACTTCTTGGTGTTGGCAGGTGAGTTAGTTATCACAGGTAAAGGCACTGGGTTCAGTCCTCTAGCGCTGTGTTTTAGCCTCTGCTGTATAAGTGGCTCTTATCTGTAGGCCTCCAGGTTGCTGTCTGAACACGTACACAGCTCTGTGATTGTCTGCTTTGCTCACATTCCTGTGTCAGGGGAAAAGAAAGGCAAAATGGTCTGTTAAATGCTATGTTACAGTGTAACCTTACAGAGAGCAGGGTGGGACCGTTTCCACAAAATAATACGTAGGTGCCTACTGCAGCTCTACAATGATGACATAACTTATATATCATCATATCATGAGCAATGTATCAATCAATGGCAAGTGATTTATTTTGAAATCCTTCGTCATTATGTTTGAATGGAGACATTATAACATGTTTAGTGATGTAAAATGGATGCTGATTTAAGCAGTAATAAAGCATTCTCCAAAACAGATAAAGTCAACCCTGGTCGGAAAATGTCCTGAGTTTACCCACGTCCTCTTAGACAGCCCTGTATGTCTATTTTATTTATGAAATACAAGATGGTCATGACTGTAAAACAACTGGTTAATAAAAGATCGTTCATGCTGATTTTGCATTTGACCTCGCATTGCATTATTAGATTATTAAAATGGTAGCTTTCTCAACAAAATGACCATAAGTGGTAGGGAAGGATAGCATGATTGGTCCTATAGCAAAGTTTACAAAGCTTCAATGTCTCCATGTTACACTTATAAATGTAACTTAACCACAAATCATGACATCACCTCTTTGCTTCTGTGTGCACTCTGCAAGCAGATGTATTATGAAGAAGAATTGTACT
The DNA here is from genome assembly GCA_020745685.1 of Tautogolabrus adspersus. NCBI lineage: Eukaryota > Metazoa > Chordata > Actinopteri > Labriformes > Labridae > Tautogolabrus > Tautogolabrus adspersus. The sequence continues at coordinate 23,759,813 of CM036548.1, read as the reverse complement.
TATAAGACGTTTTTTTCTTTTAAAGAAAAAGTGAAAAGAGAAATTAACTTTCTTTCCATCTTGTTGATCAATCGGGCTTGGATTCACTTCAGCCCATTTTCAACCAAAGGTCCCCGGAACTAAAAGGTTCAGGGATTGATTCACAAAGGAAGTAGAAGAGTGCTGTGCTTAGTGTGTCTTACTCTAAGTACTCTAATGAAATGTAAGAAGAATTAGAACAGGAAACCTCACTACCCCCATTGCTTTTCTTTTCATTTTAAATGTATTTGTTCATTTCATGCTTAGTCTGAAAGAGTGTGTTTTTAACCTTGTTTTAATTGTAACAGCCAGACTTTTTATTATAATTAAAGGTGGGAAAACAGTGGGATTTAAGCTGCAGTCTTTTAAATTGTGGTTAATCTAAAACCCTGCTGTGCCTGACCAATCAGAGACATTCAGCACTACAGGGGCTGCATGTCATGGCCTCCAAAGTCCCTGGACTTTTAGAAAGTACCACCCCCCTGGCAGTGTGTTTTTAGGGGTAGATCTTTTAGCCCAGAACTGCACATAGTTCCTCAAAAGGTCCCTAGTTCTGGGGGATAGTTCCTCCGGTCAAAAAGGCGCTTTTTTACTCACCAAAAAATAATAATGCTCCATTAGTCAGACCAAGACCTTTACAACACAAGCTGTACCACTTTTGCCCACAGGGGGCACCAAAATAAAAAACATAATGATAGTTCCTCTTTACTGCTTTAAAGGGTTAGGTATGATGATTTGACAAAGATTTTATGGTGCCTCTGTCCTCTCAATTATTCATTTCAACTTTCAAATAAATGTCTTGAAGTCTTGTAAATGTTTACTCTCAACATTTCAGCCCTGCTAACCACTTTTACAAAGCACAAACAGTGAATGATACTCCTCAAAATATGAACACCAAATAACCTAGACCGGGTGTAGTTCATTTTAAGTTATCAAAGGTGAAACCTCCTTTACTCACTGTTGTACTTTTACTTTCTAAAGTGTTTACAGATAAATGGTTCAGCATAACCCAGTTTCCAGATTCTGCTGGCTGAATGGAACTAACTGTATCTTCTTGACAGAGTCGCTGTTGATGATACAGATTTAGTAACCAAGTGCTTGTTTTGCAGATTCTGTCAACACAGCTCAGATTTAAAAGCTTCACACCCTTTTCTAGTCCACTGATTTACTGGTCCTGTGATACAGGGTGACAGCCTGACTCCAGTTTGTTTTCCATCATAGTTTAACCCCTGTTTTTTCTCTGTTTATCAGCGACACCAATCTGACTGATGGTTGACAGAGAATGTCAGAAATGTTCCTACTACAAACACTAATCTATCAACTTATTGCTACTGTAAAATATGCACTTCTTTTCTTAAGAAACAAGTTTGAATTAGAAGTGAAATGTAGACTTAATTTTGTCTTTAGGGCAAATAAATAAAGTATCAATAAGTCATGAATAACAGCCTTGGGAGTAGTCCTTGATGCGATAAACATTAAGCTTTTTGAGCTCTTAGTAGCCATATTTAAAAACCACAACACTAAAGATACTTTCATTTTGTTTACAGTTCAGGATCCTCTACTTCTGATAACATAACAACTCTAAGTTTGCACAAAGAGTTTCATAACCAGCTACAGGGGTCTGAGTTATATATCAGATTACTCCCAACAGCTGAAATCAGGGAGGAGGGAGTGTTGGGCTGTGGAGGCACTAAACAGCTGAAGGGACACTACAGCCAATACTTGCAGCAGGTCACACAACAGACTCACACACTGACAAACCCAGGCCCACGTGCTGCCGTGCAAATGCTGGAGCAAATGCTGCTCATGGACTCCTTTAAACGTTAATAATACCAAACCTGATGGTAGTATAAACCCATTTGGAAGTTTAGGTATACACATGACCCATACATTTATGGATGAGATGCTTCAAATAATCTCAGTGGATGAATTACAACCTACGGGTGTATTAACTGGAGAGTTGGTATTGAAAAGGCAAACCAGTTTAATGAGGGCTGACATACGCTATCTAACATCAGAAACAGATTTAAACTAGCATAGCTCCAGTTCTAACTTTCAAAAGACAGAAATGAAATGAAAATAGGCTCTTCCATTTTACTTTTTATTCTAAGTTAAAGACATCCATCTCTGTCACTGAATCAGTGATTCTATTTGTCCATAGCAGCTCCATTTGGTTTCAGAGTTTACCCCCATCTTATTTTTGCCATTTTTTCTTAAATGACGTACTTGGCTTGCAACTGACTAGCAAGTTATTTCATTAGCATCCTTTATTAAGGGCAAATTTAAGGAACAGTATACTTCCACTCCAATATATGCAGGGGATATCTCAACTTTAAATCATGTATTAAAGATTATCTACCCAACAGTACATGATGTAATTAATATTGGCTTCACCTTAATAACTGGCGACCACTAACATACATGTAAATAATCAAACATAATATAATGCAGACAGGGGCTATTGTGCTGCAAACTTTGACCTCTGATTCTGCAGTTATTGTTGTCATTATCTTAAATCCTGTGTTTTAGTGTTTGAATAGTGTGGAGCTACTTTTCTTCATGTAAATGATTTCAGCACTTCTTTCATTGTTTCCAAGTGAAGCTGAGCAACACAGGTGCCAAAGACACGTCTTGAACTGCAGCAAATGTTCTTGCACAGGTATTTGAAATGCAGTTAAATCGCCTGTAAAGTGAAGCACATGCTCCATTGAACTTGCCAACCCATGATAGTCTTTACTGCAGCAGTCAATAGGGCTCCATCATACTACAGTAAGTATTTGCATGGTACTGAAATGCTTTCACTTCTCTAGCATACATAAAAGTTAAGTAAAACTAAAGAGTCAATGCACAGTTGTCCAAGTTGACAAAGCTAAAAAGAAACCTGGCTGGCGGATAATGTGCTGGATATTAAAAGATGTGATAATTAAATAAGCACAACACTCTGCAATGTGAGAACATATAGTACTGGTTTCATACTTGATCACATTATTTAACTCAAGTACTAAGCATCAACTTGAAGACACTCACACATTGGTACTATCAAAATAGTGCTTAAAGCATTGACAACAACATAGCTACACACACCTCCTTTGAACATGTTGTGGTGGATAAGCCTCTTGGACTTGCAACACTTCTACCTCATGACTACCCATGGGTTGGTTCCAGCAAAGCAGAATTATGAAAGGCACCGTCTGCAGAGGCACCAAGCTCAGCTATTTCAGTGTTCCAGATGAATTACAGGAACAGATTAAAAAAGTTAAAACTGATTGACCAAACCCTAGAAATATAATCTTATATGCAATGTATTCTTCAGGTGCTTTGCTACATGGTGGATTAATGTTGGGTCTTTGTAAATAATATAACAAAGAGGAAGGTCTAGACCTGCTCTTTTTGTAAAGCGTCTTTGAGAATAGCCAATAGAGGTTAAATGTGACATCTGCATGAATTTAGTGGTCAGTTAGTGGTCAGATGGGGCCATGAAGATGCTAAAACATGATTAGAACAAGCTAATGGTAATGGTAGCTTTGTGAGAAAAGGTTTGCCCAGCACAGTTGTATATAAGGGCTAAAAAACAAAGTATAAAACGTGCTTTTTGTAGTGGGCCAGTTTCAAAAATATTATATGGAAAAAATATTGTGATGTAGCATTTTGTAAAAGCTGTGTTGGACAACCTTAGAGGAAACAGCAAGATTAAGCTATTGTAACAACCTCCCCAAATGATGCTCAAATCGGTCCTTCAACCTCATTGATAACACAGCCACCTCATGACTGGTACTACTACATACATACTGGTATGGTTTACAAAGAGAGAAGGTTTGGGAGACAAACCCATCGTCACTGCAAACTGTATCCTATCACACAGTCACACTTGTTTTTGTTGTTTGTTTTTTGCAATACTAAACTAATTTCTCTAATTTTAGTTTGTGGAAGATTCTGCTCATATCCAGTTATGAAGAAATCCTTTTAATCTGTTTGAATTACACGATTGAAGGGCCTACAAATGTTAAGGGAATTCAGAGAAATATGACAACAAATGCTTTAAAATCAAATGCTCATTCTTGTTTTAAACTTAAGTGTATTACATTTAGGGAAGTAACCAAACATTGCCCCCTCTGCTGTCTCTTGTAATAATCAGAGACTTGGCTGTTGTTTTTTTATCATTTGTTTGCCATTTGGTCTTGTTGTATAATGTCTGTTCACATCTATCAGCTTGTTAAGAGTGCAGAACAAGGTGCAACTTTCTGAGCATTGTACAATACATGACACACAACACTTTTACTGGATACACACTTTACACATTGTGTGTAAAATACTGGACTGAATCATTTATAAAAAACTTTTAAATAAGGTATGTTGGAGAGATGACACCAAAGTGTGCTTTAAAATGTTTTGAGACCAGAAGCTTGCTCTTCTCCTCACATTTTTATTGCAAAGTCTCAAGTAAGCTAAGCAGTCTACCCTGCAGTGGCCACCTGAACTATCTTTAGCCCCTGCTGGCAAGTGAATGGAAGTGCCTGACTTATCTTCACTGCTGTCATCGAGGCAGCCAGTATTTTTAGGGGACGGCAGCAGCTGCAAAAGCATTTAACGGTATTCCATGAACAATGACACTTGGGGTGTCTAAGGCCTGAACGACACAGAGATTGGGGAACCACTCTGAAGTTTTAAACGAGACGCTGCTGTGGATACTGATGTTCTGAATTCTGTTCTTCAAAGATGTACTGGAGTAAAACTTGGGACCTTTGAGGAGAGCATGTGTCTGAATCTGAAGTCAACTTGGGACATAACTCAGCCTTCTGGAAACTGGTGGCATTGCTTCTTACCTCGAAGAGAGATCGCAAGTGCAGAATGTATGTTGACGGTCGTTCCCTGCGACTGATGCGAGGTAGGTCATGTGAGGGGTACACAGCAGAGCTTCACAAGGGGCAGAGGTCATTCCAATTAAATGAGACGAGTAAACACAGGGGTTAATCTCTTCTCTTTAAACCTCCAGAGGGAATATTGAAGACACTGTCCAAACTATGGAAATGAAACATTCTGAATTGTGAAAAAAAGTTAATTTAATCAACTTAGAAGTTTGATAGAATTGGATGTTTACATTTATTTTATGTCAAATTATGTATTAAGTGGCATTCAAACATTCAGTTGGTCAGTTTCAAGTGTTAGACTTTGATATTTGTGTGTGTTTGTATTTGAATAACAATTTCAATATGAGCATCATTAAGATACTGTAATCAAATATATTACGTTTTCATTACGGCAACAAAATGGTTTTATTATCACCATCCTGATATCATTTTCTTTTACTTACTTTGATCTTTGTTTTCCAATTCGACTGAGTTACACCCTGAAGTGGAGGCTACATCACACATAAACTTGACATACTGATAGAAATATATTGTTTCTTATTTGATAGATTTATGTTTGATTTCTACTCAAGGACTTTTTTTTTTCAAAGACAAGATTTAATAAATGGTGAAAAAAGGGATTATAATCTAAAGCAAGAGAGTAAATAAAGTGTAAAGCAAACAACATGTCTAGAACTCCTATTTATGAACATGACAAACTATTTCAACCATCAAATTTAGAAAAGGAACTCCCTGACAGACTTGCCAACAAAGAGTGTGATGGAAGCTCAGCGTATTTTGACTACAAGGTCTCCTGGGTGGGCAGACTGTGATATTAGCCTGTGTTTGTGTGAGCACGCGGGTTTTAAAAGCCTTCTTTGTGATACCTGACACACACTCCCTCGCAAGTCTTTATTTAGGGTGTACTATATTAAGCACTTTCCCATTGAAATACAGCACCAGCTGTAGCGGCTATGTGTTGTGGCTGCTGTTGCAATAGGACATAGGATGTTCCCCCCACACTGCTCGCATGTGTTTTTCTCTCATGCAGACAGATCTAATTCAATTAGACCTAATAATCATACCATCCGTTCGTGCTGCAGCACATGCACGTAAAGGCTGAGTGTTTGAATGACAGAAGCTTTATTTTGACATTCCAAATGATTTGGGTTCATTACCTTATTATATTTTAGTATAATCTTGTGATATATAATTTGATATGATTAAATCTTGATAAAGTATTGGAACTAATCACAATGTATCGTTTTTATTTGCAACTGTGATCTGAAACTCTGTTTTATATTAAAATTATCCATGTTGCTTTTTTCTTTCTTTTTTTTAAGACATTTTTCCTGCAGAAGTTGGACTGTCTTCCCCAAGTGAATAACTGATTACACTCCTGGACTGCTTAACATAAGAAGAGGCTGACAAGGAAGCAGCGATGGATGTGTTTGGCGGTGCACCGCGTTTCTTGGCCTATCCAAGACCTGTGGTGGTACAAAGCGGAACTGATGCGGTCCTAAAGTGCCAAATTGGTGGGGATCCGAGGCCTGCAGTTATCTGGGAGCGAAACAATGAAAAGATTGACCCACAAGAACGATACAGGGTCTTTGAGGATGGAAATGTTTACAATCTTATTATTTCAGCTGTCAGCACTGAGGATAGTGGCCAGTACATTTGCAAAGCAAAGAACAGCATTGGGGAAACATATGCTGCGGCCACACTCAATGTGGAAGGTGAGGCACAAGAGATGGAGTTAAGAGAGGAAAATAAGCCACGATTCCTCATCAAGCCTCTCTCTACACGTGCTGGTCGAGGGGAAGATGCTGTCTTCTCTTGTAAGCTCTGGGGAAACCCAAGACCCGAAGTTGTCTGGGAAAAAGATGGCAGAAAACTCAATGAAATATTTGAAAGTACACATTTTAGTGTTGGCTACCAGGACGGTGGATGGTTCCAGCTCAAGATCTTTAAGACTCGTGCACCTGATGGAGGTGTATATACATGCAAAGCTAGGAATGAGTATGGGGAAGCTTTAGCTGGAGCTGTGTTGCTCGTTGATGCAGGACCAGGACACGAGGACGAAGGAAATCGCAATGGCTACACAAATGGCCCCTGGAAAACCCACCAGGGAAAACAAAGAAGTGGGAGGCAAGTGCCAAATCGGCTCAAAGATGACACCATGACCAAGTCAACTAAAGTGAAAATGTTTGCAGTGACAGAGGGCAAACATGCAAAATTCCGCTGCTTTGTGACTGGGAAACCCAAACCGGAGATCATTTGGAGGAAAGATGGCAGACTGATACTGTCTGGAAGGAGGTATTTGTTATACGAGGACAGAGAGGGATACTTTACACTTAAAGTTCTGTACTGTAAGCAGAAGGATAATGGAGTTTATGTTTGTGCTGCTTCAAATACTGCGGGCCAAACCCTCAGTGCTGTACACCTCTCCGTAAAGGGTAAGTTAAGATCCATTTTTACGTTTGAGGGTTTTTACGTGATAACATGTTTAGAATTTGAAGGAGTGAAATGCATGCAGTTGCAACCTGTTATGGTTTGTGCATTTAGTAAAGGAGTGAGTCAGGGTGTGGTGGCTTACAGTATAGGGTTTCTATCCATTTGACGCTAGCATGATGTCAGCGAGATATATTCAAAGAGGTACTCTGAGATCATTTATTGGGGTAAGGCCAGAAAGGGAGGGTAAAGTACATCTTTAGAAAGTTTTATGGATGTGTGGTGCTTCAAAAAGCCGAACATTTTGTATAATATTCTTTTCATGCACTGAAATAGTTTCTCAATGAACAACATTTTTACAAACATGTCCACCTCAGTTCTTTATTAAACACAACAGAGGGTCAAAATCACAATATTGTCGGTATTACTGTAATCTTTTCAATCTACCGAAAACTTAATTTGCTCATTGTAATCTATACTTTACGGATAAAACCATTATTATTATCTTATTATTCAAGTTACAGGGTAGAAACAAAGGTGTTGTAGAAACCAATGTTTTTTAAAACCAAATAGCATAAATGCTAATTTCATGAGGCAGGTTTATGTTTACAAATGCCTACTTAAGGGTACTATGAGGATATTAGGCGTTGTATCATCAGTCAGTTGACTTTATAAAAGGAAAGGTCAGGGAATATAATGAAGCCCTATTTGACACCAGCTTCATTAAAAGCGATTCTTAAATATGAGCCAAGAAATATCTGAACAGATAAAGTTCATCAGCCGGAGGCTGTTGGAAGTTCAACAGCAGTATGATGTCTGCAGAGTCACTTAACTTGTGAAAGGTCCTGGGGGGTGGGGAGTTGTCCATGTGATTGAAGTCTTTGCAAAGGGGATCGTATTTCTCACATGGCCCAGAGAAGTCCAAACTCATGGCTCCAAAAGACAATATTGTATAGTATCTATCTGAAACACAGAAAATAACAATGATGTATGATTAGCTGTCAGTCCTGGCTTGAGGGTAGATTCAATGTAATAAAGTAGTTGGTGAACGTATTTCAACAGTTGTCTGTGTGATGAACTGTACTTTAAACATTAGTAAGATAAAGAAATAAAGAGCTTTGCACACGGACAACTAAATAGAGTTCACATTCTTTTGTTTACAACTGTCTGGTACTGTCTGTTGGTGTCAGTTACGAACAGTTTATTTTCTATCTAACACCCCGATGTGTTAATGACCTTTCCATTCCTCAACTAAATAGGCCACTTGTCTCATGATTCTGCTCATCTTGTTTGCTTCACTGGAATTTACTGCCAAATATATTTCAATTTACAGTGTTTACTACAAGGACATAAATGATGTGCTGTGTGAATCTTCACAGGGTAGACTGCCTGTAGACTTATATTTGATAAAGTAGAAGTAATGCTACTTATCAACTGCATACACTTGAAAGCTAGATTTTCAGTAGCTGGTTATGCAACATTTGCTGATCAAAACTGGTGTTTTTCCTCCTCCTTGGTTTCAGAGCCGCCTGTGCGGTTCAAGCAGCCCCTCATTGATCTTGAGGTATGGGAACGAGATTTGGCAATTCTTGAGTGTGAAGTTCCAGAGGACTCTGTTTCCATCACATGGTATCTGGAGGATAGACGACTGCAGCCAGGGGCCAAATATGGAATGGAGGAGTGGGGAACAAAACGACGATTAACTATCCGTGACATCGGAGTGGACGATGACGGGATTTACCTCTGCGAGATGCCCGATGGGGGCAGAAGCATTGCAGAGGTTGCTGTGAAAGGTAAATACGGAAGAAAAAACTTCAATGAAAGCATAACGTATGTAAGAGTATATTCAAACTGACATTATAAAGCCCAAACATTCCTATTTTGCTGTACCATTTCGAACGCAGAAGCTGCAAAGCCTCGGACTAAAAACTTTGACTTATTTTTTTACACTGTCTTGTGACTTTCCAAATTCCACTGAGCCAGTTCGGCACTTATGAGACACTGCAAATGCTTGAAAATTTGCACAGTTAACAAAGTCGGCAATGTTGATGTGTATGAAACTATGTCTTCAGTGCACTTTGACTACTGAAAGGTATATGTTGAAAGTGTTAATTTGATAGAATAAAGAAGTTATCTTAATACAATGATGGTTTCCTAAATCCAATGAAGAAATGTAGTTGCCCAATTTAAACAAAATCTTAACCATAGCAGTGTTAAATCTAAATTGTTAGATGTTTGTGTTCACTCTTTAAGTATTTTCTAAAGGTCCTGGCAACAGATGTCCTCACAACAGGGGTCTCTGAACAGAAAACCCAGGCAATCAAATGACAATAGCAAATTCTATTGAAGTTTGGCCTTTTATTGTGAGGAGTCACTGACTTGTGTTTCCTTGCAGGGACAATTTTGCGCAAGCTTCCAAGAAAAGTGGATGTATTGGAAGGCGAAAATGCTGCCTTTTGTGTTGAAGTTGAAAAAGAAGAAATGGACATACATTGGTACAAAGATGGTGTAGAGCTCCGTGAAACACATCAGACCATCCTGAAGTCCTTTGGTCGCACTCACATCCTGGTTTTCGTCAATACAATGCCTCAAGACTCAGGCCTTGTGACTTTCCTTGTAGGCAAATCCAAGACCTCCTCTCAGCTAAGAGTGAAAGGTATGGTGTCATTTGTTGAGAAAAACATTTAAGATCCACTATTTTTTAAATAGTTTTAGTAACTCAAGGCTAAAAGGGCATTATTGGATATTTGTTTTTCTCTGTTTCAGCTGCGAGACATTGTCCACCCAGTTGTCCGGTGGGTGTTCAAATCAACACAGAGCGTGCTAATGCAGCTCTGCTCTCATGGGTTCCTGCTCAGGACTCACGAAAGAACCCTCCATCTGGATATGTTCTTGAGCGACAGGAAGTGGGCACTGGCTCACAGGAGTGGCTACAGTGCCTGACTACTGACTCTGCAACAGCTGTGGAGATTCTTGGTGACAGCGTGCCATGTGAAGCTGATTATCGCTTTCGTATTTGCAGTGTAAACAAATATGGAAAGAGCAACAATGTTGAGTTCCCCAGGGCTGTTCACTTAGGTAAGTTTGGTTAAGTTTAGAAACAACAGTACATAATCAATTAAGCCCTGTTTTTTTACTCAATTCATTAAACCTTCACATGGTTAGTGATACATTTGTTAATAAATTGATTTTCTTTTTCCAGTCCCAGTTACAAGAATACAAGCTCCTCTACAAGACGCATTGGTGCCAGAGGGCCAAGACGCTCTCTTCTCTATTGAGCTCTCGGCTTCAGTTATTGGTACATGGTTCTTAAATGGCAGTCAGCTCCAGGAGGATGACCGTTGTTCAATGCGTCGATCAAGAACACACCAGTCTCTTCGAATTCGAGGAGTACGTGATACAGACAATGGAGCTGAGATCACTTTTATTGCCTATGGCATCCGGGATTCTGCAGCACTTTACATTCAAGGTATGTACATTGATGTAAATGTTCTCATACTGAGTAAGTGTCAAGAGTAATTTAAAATTTATTGGGATTTTTGTTTGTTTTTGTTTATTTCATTTTAAATGTGCTAATGTACAGCATGTGAAAAATTATCTGGCACAATCAATACAAAATGAAACTAACACCCTGTGTCCTTGCATTCATTGACAGAACTAGGAAATAAAAGATGTTTGTAAATTGTTTTTCTTAAATTTGCAGCTCCTCTTGTCAAGTTTTCACCCATGTCAGAAATGGATCGAAACAAATTTGTAGAAATTGGGAACCCCATTGTACTCTACTGTGAGCTGTCAGACCCTGCAGCTCCAGTGCACTGGTACAAGAATGGGGTCGAATTACAAACAATAGATGGTCTTCATATCCAATCAGAGGGCACCATGAGAAGAATTGTCATCCAATCAGCAGAATTCTCACATTCTGGAGTTTATTGCTGCGATGCCATTGATGATGTCATCAGGTTCAATGTGGAAGTAGAGGGTGAGTGGATTGAGTTTCTTACAATACTGATATCTTCCCAGAGACTAACCATCTTTACCATCAATTTTTACCCCTTTTTTCTTATCTTCTTTTTCATGCAAACATATAATGAGTTATCTTTCTAAAGTCTGACTTATTAAAGAACACCTTAACCATCTATTGAAATATCTAAATATCCATAGCCCCACCTGTGAAGTTTTCAGCAATTCCAGATGCTGAAAGGAACAAAACCATCCAAGCAGGCTGTCCCATTGATTTACAATGTGAGCTCTCAGATCCTTCTGCCCAGGTGTACTGGTACAAAGATGGGTCAAAGCTCCACCCTCAAACTGGAGTAGATATTCTAACTGAAGGCTCGGCAAGAAAACTGATTGTCCATTCAGCAGAATATTTCCACTCTGGGTTATATTGCTGCAAGACAAAGGGTGACACCATCATGTTCAGTGTCGACATCAAAGGTGATTTGTTTTACCTTACGCGACTTGAAACATTAACAAGCTCTCTTCAACAAAGCAACTAACTCTGTTGACACTCTTTTATGTTGTCTGTTGCCTTCCTTCTTGGCACTCATTAGAAGGGCAACTCAGCTGACACCTTTTCTTTGATTGCATTAGAGCATGTTAGCAATGTAGTTGCTAGTAGATAGACTATGATGAATATTCTTAAAGGCTGGCATGAGGCTGAAATGAGGTTGACATGAGATCTAAATATATCTATAGCTCCACCTGTGAAGTTCTCAGCAATTCCTGAAGAAATGAGGACCAAATCGATCGAAGCAGGATGCCCTATTGTTCTCCAGTGTGTGCTGTCGGATCCTGAGGCCCATGTTTGCTGGTACAAGGATGACAGCCAGCTTATTTCAAATTCTGGAATAGAAATCAACTCAGAGGGCAACAGCAGGACATTAGTGGTTCAGTCTGCAGAGCTGTCCCACTCTGGTGTATACAGATGCACCACACAGGATGATACCGTGGAGTTTCAAGTGGAGATCAAAGGTGACTTTACACTTTTTATCTTGTGCGTTAATATAGTAACCCTACATCCTCTTTATAGATGCGACTAATAATCCCTGCTTCTACTGAATGTGGTTTGAAGGACTGTTTGATGCGCATAACCTTTAAGAACTTTTAACGCACCCGATATTTTTTATAACTTTTTGTTTTGTGCCTTGAATTCTAAGTCTCCAAACCCCTTGTCATATTGTGCTCAGCAGTTTCTATCTTTGTACCATATTCCTGTCCATAGACTCGATTTTATATAGTTTTCCTGAATTTCCAATGCTAGCATTACCAGTGACATACTCGACTTCCTTTGATGTTGAGAGAACCGAGTCACTTGAAGTGGGCAAGCTTTTGGAGCTGAAGTGTGAGGTTGCAGACTCCACTGTGCCTGTCTGCTGGTATAAAGACGGCGTAAAGCTCTTTCCTCAGAATGGTTGGGATATTCAGAGTAATGGCACATTGAGGAGACTCATTATTCCATCTGCTGAGCTTTTGCACTCAGGGCTATACAGCTGCCAAACCTCTGATGACACTATCCACTTCACTGTGGATATCAAAGGTGATTTTTATTTTAATTTGCTGAATCTTAGAGCAAATCCTAGAGCTTTCTAGAGACTAGTGCAACTAATATTTACAATATGCATATTCGTCTGTCTGTGTTCAGGTGGTGTTTTGTGTGAAGTTGTTACCGTTTCTTAAACCATGGTCAAATTAATCTTAACTGACAAAAGGAATATTTCTGTGTGATCCTTGAAAATAAAGGTTTTCCTCCCTGAATTTGGTCAAATAAAAACTTAGTTTCCTGTTTGGGAGAGCTAAATCTATAACCCAAAAATAAGACTGTAATTGTGCCCTGTCAAGACTACAATTATAATATTAATCATCATCTTTAGCTCCAACGTTGCTGTTGTCGCCCTTGCCCTCGCCAGAGGATGCGGAGACGCAGTCACTTGAAGTACCCTGCCCAACTGCATCAACATGTGAAACCTCAGAACCTGCTTTGCAGGTGTCACAACAGAGGGACAAAGAACATGATTCAAACAGAGAGCCTGATTCTGAAAGGGAAGGCATCAAGAAGACCCTTGTTATCGAACCTACTCATCCGTCAAACTCTGGAGCATACTATTGCGCAACAGCAGATGATGTTGCCCAATTAATAGTAAAAACACAAGGTGATTTTTTTGGTAAATGTGTTTAATGTTCTAGTTATCACTAACTATTTATGTAGCTTTTGTCTGTCTTCTTATTTGTTAAAAGGATGAACTAATATGTATGAAAGTTGTGACGACATCTTTTTTTAAGTCAGTTTTCCTAAATTCAGGGTAATGCACATTCATATTTTGCTTCCAATGATTGTCTGTAGTGCCAGCTCAAACATATCTGATTGGTCCTGATGTTGAGAAGTCTGCTGAAGCTCACTGCCCAATTGTTCAGCAATTTGAGATTTCCGATCCCATTGCCAAAGCCTGCTGGTACAAAGATGGAACTCAGATCTACCCAAAAAATGAAGCTGACTGTGAATTACAGAGCATCAGCAAAGCTTTGCCCCTTCAGTCACATGAAATGTCTGATGATGGGAGGTTCGGCTGTGAATCATCTGGGGATGCACAGCTAGTTGCAGACAAGAAAGGTGGTGTTCCACATTGTACCTGCACAATTAATAATCAAGTATTTAGTTTCATACATGCAGCTTTCACCTAGCTCATTGTTTTCTCTTTGGCTTTGTCCAAACAGCAGAGCAGTGTCACTTTGGTAACAAGATTGGTGAGATAACTGATGAATCTGCCCAATACACTCTTGATGTCAAAGGTGATTTGATATATTTTGATACATCAGTCATCCATGTTAACCCAGCATATAAATGCCAATAACAGTAGTGGTGCATTTTACCATTAGCCCAATCATCAAAGGCATCTGTACTTTCTTCTTCAGAAAATTGCTTTATGTCATTTTGATTTCTGATTTCATGTAATCTTTTGCAGTTCTTGGCTCTTAATCCATCATGTGGATGTTAATAGCTGAATAGCTGCTCTTCATACTAACATAAATGTTGTGTTTGTCAAATAATTCTTCATTTTAACAGCCATCTTTGCTTGTAACAAGCAGCTTGCAAGTCTTGAAGTCCATCTTATATCTTATTCATCACCAGATCCTCTCATTCATTGTGCTCCCCCAAACATCTCCTCTTGCAATGACAACGAACTCTTATCAAAATGAAGAAAATTGATGTACTTTTTAGGTTTTTGGAGTGGTAGAGGACAAACTGATGGTAGAACGCATTAGGAGTCAGATGAAGGGGGAAACATAGGAGCTCAATCTCAGACCAAGACTGGTCGATCTTCTTGTTTGTCTTTGCAATGAACTATCCCATAACTTCATGCTAACCCACACTGATGTGAAATTCTGTTGTGAGAAGAATTATTGAGACCATCAATCCACTGAAAACCTTTCTCTGTGTACATCACAATGCTTATAGCGACAACGCCAAGGCTCTCTTCTGACCAAGAACAGAGGTCAACTGAAGACGCTTCTCCTGTCGGCATTGACTGCATATTGGCCAAATGTAATACTGGCATCTCAGGTGGCAAGACAGGAGATACAAAGACTAATGAAGAACATTCCGGTTATATACCAACTTCTCAGTCAACAAATAAATATACAAACTGGATTACAACTAAAGAGCAAAAGGAACTCCCACACATTCAACAAAAAAACGATGCTCACTCTCCAGTTAGTTCTAACTCCAAAAAGCCGTCAATTACGCAATCTGACACATTCTGTCACACTGAAAAGCCCACAGAATATAACGGTGAGGAGTGTATTCACTATGTACAGCATGCAGTAGCCCCATCAAAGGAGCTTGGTCTTTCTTTGGAGACAGTCTTCCAGACAGATGAGTTCTGTAATTTTCAAAAAAATGCACCTGTTGAATCAGAGATATCTACTATCGAGACTCTTACTGACCAACCAGAGGAGCTACATAGTTCAATACAGATGCCAGCAGTCAACTCAGAGCGAGGTGACACCGAACAGACTTCAGTTGCCCATTTAGAGCACTTATGTAACCAGCTAAAGATTTCAAAAGTCAAGTCAGATTGTAATTTCCCCAAAACTGCAACTGTGTTGATGGAGGAACCCTCTAAATCCTCACATACTGCGACCGTCCAACCAGAGGGGCCCTTTACCTCCTTATATACTGCAACTTTCCAATCAGAAGACTGTTTCAAATCTTCACAGACTGCATTTGTCCAATCAGATGAGTTTTGTAGCCCCATACAGACTTCCACTGTCTTGTCAGAGAGACTTCTTGATTGCTTACAAACTAAAGGTATCCAAGAGGGGCCCGGTGACTCATTGTATGCTGCAACTGAAAAATCAGAGGAGCTAAAAAGGCACCTACCGACCTCAGATGTCCAGTCAGGAAGGATTGGTAACTTATCGAAGCCTGCATTTCTGCAAACATCGGACTTGTGTAACTCTAAAGAGGCCAAAGATGTCCAATATGGAGAACATTACAGCTTGCAACAGTCTGTATATGCCAGATGTGACAACCTCCATCACCGAAAACAAGCACCATCCAACCATTCGGAGATGCTGTGCCAGTCCATACAGGCTGAAACAGTCCAAGCAGGGTGTCTTCCCATCACCAAGGCCACAGAATACCAAGCAGAAAGCACAATTAACTCTGTGCAAAGTTCATCTACCCAGGTGGCAGAGCCTTACTATGTAAAGAAGACATCTACTGTCCAATCAGAAGAGCTCTATCTATCAAGGACATGTGACAGTCACTGGAGTGACCACGTCACTGCAAATAAGGTGGCTGTTGAAGGTGATTTAAATGGTCAGCATTATCAAACAAAAATGGTCAGGCACAATTTTCAAATTTTGTAAAATGAAGAGATTGCTCTTTGCAATCCTTGAGTGATGCCAATTTCTACATTGATTTGCTTAAATTTTGTTGTACTAAAACTACTTCAGTGGCCAGTGTAAAATCTTTGAGCTTGGGTGGTTTTAGGAAAAAAAAAAGAAAAAAGAAAGGGAAAAGAATAAATAAAAGAGCCTCAAATCCTAACTTGAATGCCTAGTTATCTCAAATCTAACCAAAGATAGCCCCTGTGAGATTACTAATAAATTAAATGTTATCTTAAATATCTTATTTTAACTCTTAGGGATTATTGGCATGACTAATCTTGATTTGTGATTTTGTATATTTGTTGTTTGAAAGCATAATTTCTGGTCCAGTCAGTAATAGTGACGCAACTTTCTCTTAATGTTACCAAAACATCCCCAGCTTCGCCCGTGAGAATTACAACACTTTGTGTGGCTGAGAGGAACAAGTCTGTTGAAGTTGGTGAATCCATAGTCCTGCAATGTGAGATATCAGATCCTAATGCTCAAGTAACTTGGTACAAGGATGGAATAAAACTACCTGAAGCAGCTGGGCAAGATATGCTGGCAGAGGGCTCTATAAGGACACTTGCTTTCCAGTCAGCGATGATGTCTCATGCAGGGATTTACATCTGCAAGACAACAGATGATGCAATGCAGTTTCTTGTGGATGTTAAAGGTGAAAAAATGCAATTGTAACCTGTTTTGCAAGTAGATTTTACAAAGGGCAAAGACCCTCTAAATGCTCATATTGCAAACATTGAATGGTGTCTTTACAAACAGTAACTGGCAAATCCTATTCATTGTACCTTTAAAATAACTGTAGGCTCTATAACATATTGACTGTAAGAAAAACACTTGTAAACTTAGTGACCCAACAAATCCTTTTCTATCAACAACATTGGTGCTAATAATCTTGTAGAAAAAAAATCAAATGCTCTAATTTATGTATGCTTTCTTATCTGAAATAATACATGTTGCTGTCATATGAAATCTCTACATAGAATCTACATCTTTGTGCATTTTGCACATTAAATACAGATTAAGCATTACAATCAAATAGAAATAATAACACATATCTATCCTGTAAGTCACAACTTGGTCCCTAGCTAACAGTTTAATAAGTAAGTTTAAACCTTACCTCTCCCCAAAATATTTACTGTAAAATACAGAATATACGTTGCACCAGAACGTTGCAAAAGCGGTGTGTTTTTGGGGGCTCTCCCAGAGAAAAAAAAAGTTTACACTGTCTTCCTTTGTGATGATTTCCATTGCATTCAACTGAGTCCACAGTGTGCTGTTTATGTGCAGCTGTATAGCTCTTTCTAATAACATTCGCCATGTGGAGTTTCCAGATCTGTTAGCTTTAGTAGTTGAGGTGTCAGGCGAAGGTAACGTTGATAGTTGTGAAGTACGGACTTCGGACCCACAACCCGCACTGTCCACCTCCACTGTTCTGAGTTTTTTAATCATACCAGCACTCCACAAGGCTTATTTACTTTATACCAACATTTTTCTCTAATGCTTGATTATGACCTAATGAGGGAGAAAAGCTGTTTAAAAGTGGCGCTGACAGCCTGGTCCACATGGCTATGTATCCCAGCATGCAATGCGCAGCCAAGCGGCCACTTGCAATACAAAATATGATAAATAATAGATAGATAACAATAAATAGATAAAAATACTTCTGTCAGCATTTTACAGTGGTATGTTGGTCACACTGGTATATAGGACGTAGCTTTCTTTGTAAATGAAAGGAAGGCATTAAATGTGTTATGGTCTTTGATATGTTCAGTTATATTCTGAGTTTTTTCACATATGGCCATAATGTCCTTATGGGCATTTCCATTGCTGTGATTAGGCACCATTTTCCACTGATTATCAGTCATAGTTTTTTCAGAGAGATCTTTTGTCAAAATATATTCTTTAGTATAGGCTGCAAACAAAGGTGTTTGAATAAGGATAGGACCCTAGTCCCATTTATTACATGATTGCCATGTAAACATGCAGCAGGAGATAAAGAAAAAATCCCAGTTAATACCCTGTCCAGTATGATAATCCAGGCTGTCACTCTACCAGAACAAACAGAGGAAGGCAGTTTGATGCACTCACATTATCTGCATTTGTACCCCAAAAAATCAAAAGAAAGATAAAATGGGAAACATAATGTAGATTTCTTTTTCAAACAACCAAAATTTCATTAGTGTGTTACAGGTTACCAGGTTGGACCACTGATCATTGTAATGCCTCCAACTTTCCAACCTGCTGAAAATGCTCTAGGTTAAATCATACTGCAGTGCATGATCTATATCCAAAAAAGTTAGATCAATCTAAAAATGTAAAAAGACTGTAGACTGAATCAGGAAAACTTTAGGCTTTTATTCATCTAACCGATAGATTTATTGATTCATCTAACTTGTGACACTAAGTTAATTTTGTGCAATTTTTAATTTAGGTCCTGAGAAGTTTTCAATTTCAGGTTAGAATAACAAAACATATTTCAATCATTTAGTAGATGCTAAGAGCTTTAGTTTCAGCTTTTACTTGCTTCTTTTGGTATGTTTTATTGACAAATTCTGTTTTACATTTAATCTTGTAGCACCACTTCTGAAGTTTTCAGCTTTAACGGAGGCTGACCAGAAACAGACAGTCATGGCGGGCTGTCCCATTGCTCTGCAGTGTGAGCTGTCAGACCCGACTGGACAAGTCAGTTGGTACAAGGATGGAACACAGCTCCTACCTCAGGGTGGAGTAGACATCCAGTCAGAGGGAAGTGTGAGGAGTCTAGTTGTCCCATTGGCAGAGAGGGCCCACACTGGCATATACCGTTGTGAGTCTAAGGATGATGACATCCAGTTTGCTGTTGAAGTAAAAGGTGATTCTTAGAAACGTTGTAGAGCTTTCACTGCTTTGCACTGCCAACTAACTATAACAGTGAGTAATTTAGTCATCTTTGTGAAATATCTAAACCGAAATAAATCTGCTTAGCCAATGTGGTGAACTAATCCAAAAACGTAAGCAACAAATTCACACCAACATAACAACTCAGCTGTTAATTACAGTTAATTAAAAGCTGATTGTGTTCATTTTAGATCCAATGTCATAAACATTTTAAACGTCTTAACTGTGAAAATGTGTGGAAATCTTTGCTCTAATATTGTGTTAAACATGCAGCTTCACTATGCAGCCTCTTGTTATGCATGACTCACATCTTTAAAACACAAAAAAGGGAATTAATGTGTGTCATATAGGGAAGTGGTTCTCAACTGGTGGCTCAGGACCCAAAGTGGGTTATGGAGGTGTTTTCAGTGGGTTGCCAATCTGTGCCTGGAAAAAAAAAAGTGTCAAAAAGTCTTTGAAGCACTTTTAAAACAGGTTTGTTTTGTTGTGTCTCTTTGTTCTGTCATGTTTTGTTCTGTCTGAGGTCCAACCTGCAATATTATTCATAAGTAAATCTGCTTGGTTGAAAAATATGAGAAATTTGGGTCGCGGTTTCTCATTAAGGAGTTTGCTGGTGGGTCCTTAGGCTGGACCAGTTGAGATCCATTGATATAGGGCACTAACGGAAAACAGCTTCTCTGCCATAAACAAACACTACCTGTGCTCATTAAACCCTTCTTAAATAACTGGACAATAACTTTGGATAACTCTTGACTCTTGATTCTTGCTCTTCAACACTTTTTTGTCTGATGTTTAGTCATTGTGGAGGTCCTTGTTGTGTTTGTTTTTGTGTTTTGTGATGTTGTGTTTCATACTTCTTCTCGACAATATGTTTAACTAGTTCAAGAAATGTTTGAGGTTTATTAAGACACTCTTTTTGCAATATCTGAAACCTATAGCACTACCTGTGAAGTTCTCGGAGCTTCAGGAGAGTCACAGGCACAAGTCTGTGGAAGAAGGCTGTCCCATTGTCCTCAGCTGTGAACTGTCTCATGACCCTTCTGCTCATGTCGAATGGTACAAGGATGGAATGAAGCTCCTACCACAAAACGATATGGAAACACAGTCAGATGGTCTAACAAGGACACTACTCGTCAATTCTGCTGAACACATGCATGGTGGCACCTATGAATGTTCCACATCAGATGACACCATCACATTTAAAGTGGATGTAAAAGGTGATATTCTATCTTGTATCCTAACAATTTCCTAAAGTCTTAGTCTATAGTGAGTGATTTGTTTTGTTTTGAATGTCCATGAGAGCATGTTATGACTGAACAAGTTTTGTCCACTGTGTGAATTCCTCTCTTATCCAAAACCCCTGTTGTTCCTTTCTCTTAGGCCGAGCGCCAAAGATCATGCCAGTCTCACTGTCAGAAAAAAACAAGTTGATTACATTTGGTTGTCCAATTATCCTACAGTGTGAGGTCTCAGACCCTGCTTCCCAGGTTTCCTGGTTTAAAGATGAGGTGGAGCTTTTTTGCAAAACTGGCCTTGATATGAAACGAGACGGCAGCGTGAGAAAGTTAATGGTTCATTCTGCTAAGGTCTCTGACGCTGGCCTCTACAGCTGTAGCCTCGCTGATGATGTTGTGACATTCCATGTGGACGTTGAAGGTGATTTGCTTGTATTCAGTATATTATTGTGTTACAGGTTTAAGATGAACATTTAAGGATCCTCTTTATCACCCTTATCTGAAAACTTATTTACCCAATTATGTTTACCGATCTATAATCAGTTTAGAGAAATGTATAATATTGTATAAAATCCGCAAATACTTGCACTTAACGTGCTGAAATAACCACAACAAAAACAGAATGTGACTACTTGTCATATGATATTCTGACAGTTTAACAGCAGTACTCTAAAAATCTTGTAATACCCCACAGCTACTCCTGTGAAGTTTTCCGCACTTCCAGAAATCGCAAGAAACACATTTTTTGAAACAGGCTGTCCAATTAAGCTGCAGTGTGAAGTCTCAGAGCCAACTGCCCAAGTCTATTGGCACAAGGATGGAGAACAGCTACCTCCAGAAAGTGAATATGAAACCCAAACCAAAGACAAACTGAGAGCGCTGATTATTCAATCAGCAGAAGTCAGACACTCTGGGGAGTACAGCTGTGAGGCTGCAGATGACCATATTGAATTCAAGGTGGATGTTGCAGGTGATCTACGTATTTTGAGCTTCGTCATATTAACTAAAGTTTTCTTAAGTCTTGGCTACCACAGCAACATAGATTATTATTCTAAATCATTGTGTACTAAAGCTCAATCATGCATTTTGAATTATATAGCTGGACATTGTGAGGGCTTACAATAAATGGATCATAGATAAGGTCATAAAGGATCACATCCGATTAAAATGTGATAGCTACCGGTACTTAAGAAATGCCTGTGATATGCAGTGATCAGAAGCGGTCAAACTACTATTTATAATAATAAAGATGACGCTCATGGTTACAAAACGCAGAAACTAATTTTTCTGCTGTTCCTCTCGGCTTTCACTGAGCGTTTTGATCATATTTTCCGCTAAATGTTGTATATCATTACATCCAGCAACTTTCAGTAGGCAACCTGCTTTGGCCAAGCAAAGCTCTGGTACATAGACTAGTCTCCAGCACAGGCCAAGTTAGCGACTAGCAATATATAATAAGAGCACATTGGAGCCTTAAGCATCTACTTTATATAACCAGATGTCTTCTGAAGGATGTTGGAGACCAAACCTAGAAAATCAACACTAAAGTTGCTCTGCTTCAGTCGGGTGTATAAATGGGCATTTGTTTGCTAACACGTTTCCACTACGTTTAATTGGTGATTTTCATGTATGGCAAAGTTGTTTACACCTTGTTTTGCTAGATGAAAAAAATGCTGTTTAACCGCTCAGTCCTGTGATACAAGTAGTGGTCAAATGTTTCTCAATTTCGGAACATGTCCAAGTACTGTATGCCACTGCCTGCAAGATGCTGAGCACAGCATCCTGCACGCAGACTGTGCTTGCTACTGTACGTGTCAAACTTATCAAGTATTTGTAAGATGCTGCAAACCTCCTGCCCTGGAAGGGAACTAATGCTCTTATTTTCTGTATTAACAACTGCAATATAATATCAAAAGACAGACACATGAAGACATTGCAGCACGTCAATCAGGTTTAAGCGAGTTTAAACAGTTCCAAAGCACAAGATTTTCAATATTAATTAGGATCACTTGTAATTTGACTTATTGGTCATTACACTGGATCACTGATTGCATGTCAATTCATTTGTAATTTGTCTATCTCAAAACAAAATATGAGTTTTGCGGTTAATCCGCAGTATTGACACCATTTTGTCCAATCTGAAATCTAAATTTTGAGTCCTATCGCCTGTAAAATCCAAGCATGTTACATAACAGAGCATAGCACATCTGGTTACTATCTGGTTACTTTTCAATGAAATTGAAATTCCTATAGCACCGGTTTGATTCTCAGCTGTTCCAGAGGCTGAAAGGAGCACGTCTGTGGAAGCAGGCAGTTTGATCAAACCTCAGTGTGAGATCTCAGACCCCAGAGGCCAGACCTGCTTGTGTGAGGATGGGGTTAAACCATTGCCAAAATCAGGAATAAACATTGATTCTGAAGGAATTAAGAGGACAAAAGTTGAGGAATCGACCATGTCTTCTTGCTCTGGAGTGTACAGTTGTAAAACTGATGAAACAGAATTCAACGATTTCCATGTGGAGGTGAAAGGTGATATGCTTTTTCTTAGAAAGATGTAATCATTGTAGTTCCCTATTCATCTTAGATACCTGATCATCATCACATCTTCATAGCTCATTTCCCTTTAATTAACCAAATTCTAATAATTATTTAGTAGTTTCCATTTACATTCTGAACATTCATGGCCAGTGAGGAAGAATTAGCATGAATTCTGACGAGTCCGTTTTTTTCCCCAACACACCAACAGGTACTGCATTGCTTCAGTGCACTGCTTCAATGTTTTGCTTTAAAACGGATTAACACCCACTTATACTCATTATAACATCTATGAAAAACGTGTTGTGTAGATAGCAAGGCTGTTCTAAGCTCTGAAACACCTGACCTTACAGCTGCTGCATGTACAAGCAAAAACAATAAGAGCTACTTTCAAGCAAAGACTTAATGTCTTTGTGATATCTTTTCTGCAGCACCACCGGTGACATTTGCTGAAATCCCAGAGGAGGAGCTCTTCAAGAGTGTCGTGGAGCAGGAAGAGCTTGTTCTGTCTTGTGAAGTATCTAGGGCTGATGGTGTTGTCCAGTGGTACAAAGACGGAATTGAGATGCAACAAAGCAATAATATAACCATCAAAGCAGACGGCACCCAATGGAGTCTCACAATCCATCAAGCCCAATTGTCTGATACAGGCACCTACTCTTGTCGTGCAGGCGACAACGTTTTACTGTTCAAGGTGAATGTACGAGGTAAGATAACAGCATATGATCACTGAAAATACAAACATCCAAAAGTTTTTTATGACCTAAGTTAAAATGTGAAAAATCCATCGAAGTAATAGTCCAATGTCATATATTCTTCATTCATAGAACCTCCAGTCACGATCACTTATCCTAAGGAGGATGTCCATCTTGACCGTCATGTCCCTGAGGAAATTATTCTGAGCTGTGAATTGTCTCGTCAAAACGGTGCTGTCAGCTGGTACAAAGATGGTCAAAAGCTGCAAGAGAGCGAGAACATTAAACTCAAGGTTGAAGGCCCTTATCGACGTCTGAAGATTATTTCAAGTGGAGTTGAGGATTCTGGGGAGTACGTCTGTGATACAGCCGACGACTCAATCTTCTTTCATCTAACAATTACAGGTAAACGCCTTCATACAACACTGAACACGTACAGTTTGTGAAGACATTTGAGAATCGTAAGAAAAACGACAATGAGTAGATTTTCTTATTAAAGGTATCAGTATGCTTAAAAAAAACAGGTTGTGCAAAGTGTTTATAGTCAATCTTGAAGGTTGGTTGAAGGGGAAATTGTAGGAAAATCCCCACTCAATATCAGAGACTTTCTCCTCAATCTCAGAACATAGTTATATCTGGGATCTTTCTTCTCACGAAAACTATTGACGGGGACACTTGCAATTTGAGACCTGTGAAGAGTTGACAACTTTTACAACCACAATTGTATCCATACTCATACATTATGCAAGAAGGATTGAAAAATAAATAAATCATACTGGTACTGATAGTGCATTTTGCCAATGCTTTTTGGGTCTTATCTTGATGATAACATCTCTGTCCAGAACCTCCCGTGCGCATTGTGTCCCCAAGTCAGTCCCAAATGGAGCTGTGCCAGCAGACCTCTGAGAGGATGGTACTGAGCTGCGAGATCTCCCGGCCTAATGCAGTGGTGCGCTGGTATCGAGACGGACTTGAGGTTGAGGAGAATGACAACCTAATTCTCGAGGTGGATGGTGTCTACAGAAGACTTATAATACCTGAAACTACCGTCAAAGATTCAGCCGAATACGTCTGTGATACAGCAGATGACTCCATGACTTTCTTTGTCAACATAGCAGGTGAAGATAGCTTAAGAATAAAAAATGTCATCTTTGTCTATGTTTAGCTGATTATAACAAAAAAGTTTTCTTATGCAGAGCCTCCTGTCCGCTTTGTACGTCCAAGGAAGATGGCAAGTAGAGTGGAGAAGGTGGCTGGGGAGACTCTTGTTCTAGACTGTGAAGTTTCCAGATCAAATGCAGAGGTCAGCTGGAAGAAGAATGGGGAAGAAGTGGAAGACTCCAGAAATATCACCATCCTTGAGGATGGAGTCATCCGTCAATTAACCATTCACTCACTCATTGTTGAGGATGCTGGGCAATATGTCTGCGATGCAAAGGATGATGTGATGGATTTCCAAGTAAAAGTGCAAGGTAGGTAACTATGCTATTTACTAAAAACACGATAAGGGATCTCAAAGTTTTTACAGACGACAAAGTTCAAAAAAATAATTGTCCTATTGTGCAATCATGATCCATGTGTTACAAGTTGTTTCTCTAGTTGGAGCTATATCATTTAATCAAATGTCTATGCTCTCTACCATACAGCTTACTTCTAAAGAGCAGTTTACTCAATTCAAAGATAAACAATTCTGGATAGATGATAAAAAGAAGAAAAAATATTTTGTTACTCAACAGAATTTCTGTTCTTTTCTTTTCTGTTCATTTTCAGAGTTGCCTGTAAAAATTGTTGGCAAAACCGATGCAAAAACAGAAAAGCAGTTCTTAGTATCAGATGACATTATTCTTGTATGTGAACTATCAAGATCCAATGCCTCTGTCAGCTGGTGCAAAGATAATCAATTAATTGATGACACTGAACGATACTGTAGCGAGGAGCAAGGCGTTTTCCGATCACTGGTTGTCCTTAATGCTGGGCTGGAAGACTCAGGAGAGTACATCTGTGATGCAAAGGATGATAAGATGGTCTTCTATATCACTGTTAAAGGTGATCATATGATTAAGCAATGCATTTGCTATCTGTGCCTCCTTTATTAAGGAGGAAAATAATGCAATGTCTTTTACGTGCAGAACCTCCTGTGCAGATTATTGGAAACTCAGGCAACCCAGAGCATCACATTCTGGTGGCAGGAGATGACCTTACTCTGGAGTGCGAGGTGTCTCGGCCCAACGCCGCTGTTCAGTGGTTATGGAATGGCGAGATACTGAAACCAGACACTCGAATAAAAATTGAAAGCCACGATGTTGTGAGGAAACTAGTTCTCTCTGGACTTCAGCCCTCAGATTCTGGAAAATACATTTGTGATGCCATAGATGACAAATTGATAACAATTGTCGAGGTCCAGGGTAAGACCAAAATGACATCTCACAAATATCCAATGTCACTAGTTCTGTTTGATTCACTAAATGTTTCAACATGCAAGTTTCTTTGTGAATCTCGTTTTCCTCAGAGCTCCCTGTCAAGTTTGTGAATAAAAATGCAAGTAATAAAATCTCAGCTTATGAGAATGAGAGTGTCACACTGTGTGCCGATGTGAGCCGTGAAAGAGCTAATGTCCGGTGGCTGAAGGATGGCCAACTGTTGAACGAGGACAACATTCACATCTCCAGTGAGGGTAATACCCACAAGCTCACCATTAATCCCCTGCAGCTGTCAGATTCTGGAGAATATGTCTGTGACGTAAATACAGATGAGATGTATTTCAGTCTTTTAGTAAAAGGTGAGAACTTAACACTGCTAAACTAAATGTCACCTCTATTTACTTTTCTTTTTAACTGTGAGAGTCGCAAAGTTATTATCTCTGGAATTATATTTATTTTTTCTACACATCAGAAATGCCAGTGAAATTCATCAAACCTTTGGAGAACATATTGTCTTTGAAGGGCAGTAGCCTTATATTACGTTGTGAGGTCAACAAGCCCAAAGGAGACGTCCAGTGGCTAAAAGACGGCCAAGAGATCCCACCCAGCCGCCGGCACACCATACGGGCACAAGCTCGAGAGCGAAGCTTTACTATCCACCAACTACAGGAGGAAGATGCAGGAGAATATGCCTGTGAATCCACAGATGACAGGACCTCAGCCACTGTCACTGTAGAAAGTAAGTCAATTCTAAATCAGCACACTTTAAGGCCTGTCAGAGCTGAAAGAATGTAAGTGAATCTAATTTAGATGAATGCTTTGCCTTCAGCTCCCTGCGTTGTTGAGTTTATAGCGGAGCTGCGTAACACCACTGTCCGTGAAGGGGAAGATGCAGTATTTAAGTGTGTGGTTTCACCAGAGGACACTCAGTTGGTGTGGCGCCTAAATGGCAAGCAAGTAGCTGTGAATGAGCGCACTCTCATTTCAAGCAATGGACTATGCCACATGCTCTGCATCCACAACTGCAGGGTTTCAGATAGCGCCAGAGTGACAGCTGATGCCAAGGGGTCGGTATCAGAGGCAGAACTCCAGGTTCAAGGTGAGTTGTGGCCCCTTACATAAAAACTTTCAGTATACTCAAAAACATCATGGAAGTTCCAACATTTAACAACCATTTACTGTTAAAAGACCTCATATCTCTCTGGTAGTTATTCCTGTATGTTAAACTGTGAGCAATTGTTTTAAAAATACTAGTGTGAATGGGAACATAAACGCAGGAGACTTTGAATGGTTGTGTAGCATAAGCATACATTGAGAGAAATATTGACCCTTTAGGTAAGATTACATGTTTGAAGAGGGGCTGTCAATGGTCAATGTTTGGCAGCTTCTCCTGTTAGGATTCCTCCAGTAACTGACACAGACAAGTGGCTCTGTGGTTTTGATGTTTGACACAGCAGGAGGCAAGTCTCCTCAGACTGTTTAACTTGCTCAATGTGTTGTACTTGCAGTGTCACTTTACTGATCTTCAAATCCTTAAACATTGACATTATTCAGTTATCTAGTAACTTGCTTAATTCGCTTTTAGAGCAACAGGTGTTGTTCACCAAGAAAATGGCACCACTTGTAGCTGAAGAGTACAGTGAGGCCACTCTAGAGGTGGAGGTGAGTGTGGATTCTGGCGAGGTGCAGTGGATGAGGCAAGGGGTGCTGATCCACCCTGGAGCCAAGTACACCCTGAAACACAAAGGCCGAATACACAGCCTCCACATCC
Source organism: Tautogolabrus adspersus (assembly GCA_020745685.1). Classification (NCBI taxonomy): domain Eukaryota; kingdom Metazoa; phylum Chordata; class Actinopteri; order Labriformes; family Labridae; genus Tautogolabrus; species Tautogolabrus adspersus. The sequence goes on along the minus strand of CM036548.1, from coordinate 23,732,072 downwards.
ACACACTGGCCTCTTCTGACCGGGGCACCTACAGCTGTGAAACCCTCCATGACCGCACGCAAGCCCAGCTCACAGTGGAACGTGAGTGTGCACGTGTTCTCACTATGCCCCGTTGCTGTTTGTTTACCGGCGTTGCCGACGACTCCAACTCTTGCCATTGCGTCTTCTTGTGAAGGCAAAGCTCAATTATCTGAGTAAGAGTAATTTGAGTGACTGGGGACCAAGGTGGCACTTGTACTGGAACATGATGGCAACCAACAGGTGATAGCCTTACAGCCCAAGCAGACTTTCAGACCAGGGTTTCTGTGTTGACACAAGATCTATAAAGTCTTTTGATTTCCAATGTCAAATTCTACCGAAGTTCAATGAGGAAATTATTGATTAATAACAAGATACCTCTGTTAAATAACAAGTATAACAATTTACAAAGTACAATTTTGCCAACAAGCACCACTTAAGTGTCTTAAAATACCAAGCACACACTATAAAATCGACATCTTGTAGTGATTAAGACGTACTTATGCTTGTTTTTCTTGGTACAGGCTGCTTATATTTCTTCGTTCTATGATCCACAGGCCAATGGTTGAATTAAAGGCTGTTCTTTCAACACTAGTGTGGGTGGGAAGGGGACAGTCAGGACTTCAGGCTGCTGTTGGCACCTCCTATGAATTTGGATCTCCTCTCATTGCATCTAAATTTATACACTGGCCTTCAAAACTAAGGTTGTTGTCATCAGGTCTCCAAAATAAACACTCCTTTTTTTCCACAGGGAATGCTCGTCTGTGTTAGAATAAGTGAAAAATGTTGGCAGTTTCAGATGTGGCTTTTGTGTAAAGCCCCATACTCAAATGACTAAAATATCCGCTTGTCAATGTGCGCCAGCATGGATTGTTTAGCTGCAGACTGCTGTCTATCTATTCTGCAACAGAGATTGGACACCATGTCTACCGGTGTTAGGGTGGAATGGGGCCAATCTTTCAAACATTACCTTTGTTAAACTACTATTTGGTTTTCATTATACTGGAAAGCACTAACACAGAAAGCATCCACAAAGTAGTTTTCTGAATGTAGCTAAGTCTCAGAAATTTTCTTCGCAGCTCGAAAAATCACAATGAAGAGAGGGCTGACTGACATTAAAACCACCGAGAGAGAAACAGCGTCTTTTGAAGTGGAGCTGTCCCATCCAAATGTTCCAGGCACCTGGACAAGAAACGGAATCAAACTGAAGCCGACAAATCACTTCCGTATGAGTGCCAAAGGACCAGTCCACAGCCTCACCATCTCTAACCTTTCAGTAGAGGACACTGGCAGTTTTATGTTCTGTGTAGAGAATTTGAAAACAACTGCAAGGCTTATTGTGAAGGGTAGGTTATTTTGAAAAAATAGATGTGGGGATATTTTAAAACACACGAAACAGATCTGATTTCTAAGTTGTAGCAATGTGTAAAATGTCTTATGTCTGCTGCTGTGGCAAAGGCCCATAATGATGATGATCTCCATCATCCTTACTTTGTTTGAGTTGTTGTGTGACTTTGGTGTTATGAAGAGTTGATTTGATCCAACATAGCAAAAAAATGCAGACACACTAACCAGTAGAGGTAGACCAGTGTCTCCTGTGTTCTGCAAGGTAAAATTGAAGTCTGATGACTTCGTAAAGAGCTATGTTGCCGTTTCCAGTTCTTTAAAAAAGGGTTCTTACCTTAACCAAATAGTCTAACTCTACACTGATCCTATCTGTAATGTTGTCTGACAGTTGTATGACAACAGAAGCCTGTCAGCGGCAACAACAAGCACTTGTTATGGGAGGTACTTTTTTCAGGCACAGTTGGCCTAAAAGATTATGTTGAAGCCATTACTGCCAGATTATTTATATAACTTTTTGTATTAGTCAAAGTGATAAGATACTAGGTTATAATAGGGTCCAGGTTTCAAATCTCAGACCTCCTCTTAAAAATGTACTCAAAAGTTATTCTAGGCAAATAACCACTTTTACTACTAAATGGCATGAGGCAAATCACTGTATATTGTTGCTCAAAATATTCTACATCTTGTTTATTTTTCAGCTCCCAAACCCTGTACAGTACAGAGCAGTACCACAACAGACCAAATGCCAACCAATGGAGGCACCATAATAGACTACAGTGACGGCTTGGCTACTGTTGCCTTCATCCAGTCTCACATTACAAACACAAATTGCCTAGCATGACCCATTGAAAAGCGGTAGCTCTGTTCAGTCTTTTCTGTCAGGTGTTAGTTTAACCTCATGCTGTAAAATAATCCGCTCCATACCGAGTCACTCAGTAAGCTTCATCCCTTTTGAGCTAGGGGTTGAAAAAGCTGAAGATGACGATTGGATGAAACTGTCATCGCGATAAATTAGTAACTAACTAGAAAAGTGAGTAAATTAGAAATTTAAGAGTGGTTGGCTTGCGTGACTAATATTTTATTCTTACTTTAACAGAGCCCCCAGTGACCATCTTCAGAAAACTGGAAGACCAGAAATTCCCCGATGGGGCGATAATCTCTATTGAGTGTGAGCTTTCACGACATAATGTCGATGTGAAATGGCTGAAGGCAAGTGTGGAATTACTTCTCATGACCAACATTACTCATGACTTTAAATGTTTGAGCACTTCAACAGCTCTGGTCAATTGTATTCAATCAATTTTGTGTTGACCAGTGTGTATCACTTAAAGGTACAGTATGTAGAATTGCATGCTAATGTTTACATTAAAATATCTAATTCAATTAAAAATGGACTAAACCCATGTTATATACATTTTTTAGTTGAGTACTTACATCACCTCAAATATTTCCAAAAGTTATCAAAGCCAGAGAAATCCGTAATTTTATAGTTGTAACGTGCCGTGTCTTGTAGGCGGCCGCCATGATGAGCCGCCATGACAGACACGAAATGTTGATCGTTGTCAAGGAAACACCAGATGTTACGTCAAAGAACGCTGCATAAAGCGCTAGTTGCTACTGAAAGCTGCCGTTCTGTCGCTGTATGTGCTGCTGTGATAAAAAACGTCATGTAAATTATACTTGGATACATCGTCAGTACACATATTGTCTTTCTCAGGTCGGTTTTGATCGTTCGTATTGATTCAACACGGAGTTCGTTCGTTTTCTCCCATAATACCCTGCGAATCTCGACATCATCTTTTGTTGTTTTGATTGTGAGAGCCCCCTAGCGGCGGATTTTACATACTGTATGTTTAAGAGCTAAATTAAGAAAAGCATCACATAGTTTTTTTTTAAAATAAAGTTATTGGTTTGCCATTGATTTAATTTCATCACTGTTTTTTATTTGTTTGTTGGTTTTTCAGAATGGGGTCGAGGTTAAGCCGGGCAAGGACTTGCGCATTTATGCAATGGGAAGGAAACGTTTTCTTCAGATCATGAAATGTAATGTCAGTGATTCTGGAGTGTACACCTGCGATGCTGGAGATGTAACTACGTCCTGCACTGTGGAGGTCTATGGTAAAATCTGTTGTCTAAATACTGTAAATTATTCAAGGTCTTCTAGTTTTACAGTGTAGAATTGGTATATTTTGCTGAAAGAACAGCAGCAGTTGTGGCTATATCATGAAAGCAAAAGGAGATGTGTAATTATTCAAAAGGACTGTACAAACACGTAAAAGAAAATAATATTGATTGGTATCACTATCAACAAGAACCGAAACCTGGAAAAACTAGACTGTGACACTCACTGGACAACAGAACGCAGAAATCAGGTGATTAGTCAAAGCAGCACTGTGAAGCAAGAAGTCGTAGAGGTATACGCCGCGTCAGGCTACGTTAACACGAAAACAATCCACTGAAAATGGAACTTAATAACAACCGCTGTGCACATAGACCTGCAAAAACAACTAAAAACACTGTATTATACATGCAAGGCAAGTAGTTGGCGGTGTGAGTACAACACAAGGTAGCTGTTAGTGTCTAAGCTGGTAACATTACTTATTGTCTATATGAAAAGGAAAATGACGCTGTTCTGTTAATTTCCTTTTGTATCACTGGGGGGATGCTGTCTTTTGAACCAGGTCCTAACTTTGAGTTAATGACACAAAAATGACCGTACAGTTATATGCGAGGGTGCAGAAAAAATCTCAATTACATCAATATGTCAAAATGAGTATAGTGAATGTTATAGCACAGACCTCTTCCTTTCTGCCCACTAATCAGATAAAACTAGTCTTGTAATTGTTAGGGATATTGTTTCTTTTGTTTGCTTTTTTACCATTTGAATTTGTCCCCATGTAATGAGAAGCTGTTTTCTTGGCAGAGCGTGAGCTACAGATCCTACATGGTCTTGAAGACCTGGCCATCCAGGAAGATCAGAATGCAGTGTTTGTCTGTGAGATCTCAGTGGAGGATGTGCCAGGAGAATGGTACAAAAATGGGGAGAGGATACAGCCCACCAGCACCATCAAGATCCGCCAGGAAGGTCAGCATCAAAATCAGAAACACGTTCCTGCATGTGTGTGTGTGAAACATGATCTAACTTTTACAAATATCCAATGTATATAAACTGAAATATAGTATGTGATAATTGTCATTTCAGGGACCAAACATTTTCTTCTTATGTGCAATGTGCGAGCAGAGGACTCAGGAGAGATCCAGTTTGTCGCAAGACAAGTTGAATCTGTCGCTCACCTGGAGGTGAAAGGTACGATTTTTACATATTACAAGGTGTTCATTCAGTATTTAACAGGGTTGGCTTATGAATTAGGTTTTGTAGTCCTTACTCCATAAATTACATAAGATTTGAATTTGATCAATAGACCACAGAATATAATTATTGCTGGTTTATTCACTGTAGGCAACTCGTTTCTGTTCGTATAAATTAGGAGCCTTGAAGGGTAGAAAGTGTGTTGACTTCTGGAAACATTAACTCTATTATCAAATACTTATTTGTCCATTTCAGAGCTCCCTGTCAACATAGTCAAACCTCTGCAGGATAAGACGGCCGTTGAGAAGACTCGGGTGCTCCTGGATTGTGCTGTATCTAACCCTAGATGTAGCATCCGCTGGTACAAAGGCAGCAACGTCATCCTGCCATCTGAGCGCTTTGAGATCTGCAGTGAAGGCTGTTACCGCAAACTAATCATCCAAGAGGTGGCGCTACATGATGAGGGCACATACAGTGTGCAGGTTGGAGAGCATTCATGCTCTGCAAAACTGTCTGTGGAGGGTAAGATAGTTTGTGATCAATACAAGCTCTGTGAAGTTTACAGCCACATGTTTTCTCTTGTGATAAACAAGTGTATTGTACAATATAATCAATCCGATAAAAAGTAAAGTAATCCGGCCCATAACACGAATCTCACAACACGTCTAATGCTACATAAGCTGTAATTAGTCTTTGGCAGTCACATACTTTATTAATGAGATTGGTATATTCTATAGCAAACTACAGGCATTAGTGATGGATGCCATGTTTTAAGCTGCAATGCTTCCCAAACAACTCACTCCCAGAGTGTAATAAGACCAGCCTCTTAACTCTTACACTGGGAATGGGGGATCACATACATACCCTCCAAGCTCCATCTACTGGCGAGGCAAAGCTAACACATGTAATGTCTCTCTTTTGGATAACAACACATGATAGTACTTTTCTTTTTCAAGTTGCTCTTTGAGACATTCTCCTTTTGTCCTCATTGTGGCCTTCATTTCCATGTTATGAGGTTGAAGGGATGAAACAGAGCTACTGTGTAGTTTACAGCCAGACTTTTTCTGTAGTTTTAAACAAGTGTATTGTACAATATAATCAATCCTGTAAAAACAAAAAGTAATCCGGCACAGAATACGTATCTAACAACAAAACAAAAGCTGTCTGAGCTAGAATTAGTTTGAATACAATTGTAATAAGGCAGTCACACTTACATATAAACTATATTTATGTGATTGTTATTGGTATACAGTAATCAGGAACTGATAATGTAGCAAGTACAGGCATTAGTGATGGACGCCATGTTTTGAGTTGCAATCTTGTCACTCCCAGAGTTAATAAAGACCAGCCATCTGTACTAAAGCTTACACAGGGAACGAAGGGTCACATACGTACCGTCTGAGCTCCATCTACTGGCGAAGCAAAGTTAACACATGTAATGTCTCTCTTGGACAACACCACATTTATATCCTTACATGGTGGTATTTTTCTGTTTAAAGCAGCCATTTGCAACATTCTGGTTTAAATTGTGGCCTTAATTTCAATGTTATGGTGTTAAAGGGATGAAACAGAGCCACTGACAGCGCATGTTCATTTATTAGTTATTGCAGACTATTAATATGATTCACCTGTTCTTTAAATACAAGTTTATGGTACGTATGATTATTTTGGATAAATGCAAAGGGTACTTAATTTTTTTTAAATATATATAAGTATAATAGGTCATTGCCCTGCAAATATTTGTTATCCCTGACAGGAATTACTCACCTTAAAATATATAGAGGTACAGGACCGAACATGAATAATTTCCATAAATAACAAAATCTCCCTTTCAGAGCAGACATTTTGACTTTATGAAGTTTTGCTGCCTTACCCTGGAGTTAGCTCCCTCTCTTGCAGCCAACATGCTGGCTATCTGAAGTCCATTTCCCCTGGCTTGCTGCGACACTTTAAAAGAATGGAGGCGTATTATTAACAACCGTGATTGCACCTTATAACAGTCAAACTGTCTGCTTTTAAAGAATATTTAATACAGGAAATGAAAAAGCTTTCCGTAACTCTATACAGATGAACGTAATGATTTCAATATCAGCTAAGTTACTTATTTTTTCAGACTCAAATACAAAAATGCATAACACGTGAAGAAAGATAAATGTATCAGAAAGTGTTAGAAATCTATATATTGCTTATAATAATAAAAAGGAGCATCAGGGAGATCTGATAAGTTGAGCTGTGGATGGTTCAAGCAGGAACTAATGACTTAAATACTAAAACAGTTATTAGTACAGAAAAACGGATTGACAGATACTTTATCAAAACACATGTTTCTAAATGTGCAACCCTGGCACAAGCAATGATGTTTCGAGTAAAAAAAAAACAAATGCATACAAAAAGTAAACATCACCGAGTCAAAACAAATACTACACATGATAAATGAAGTAACAACACAAAGCACAGCTTGATTATACATTTTGGCTGTGGGTAAACAGCTGTAACACTGCATGAGTGCAAGATTTACGGTAAAACAGATACATGGAACGTTACTATGGAAACATGTCTTCACGACTCCAGCTACCTAGCAATTTTATGTCGGATGAAGCTAACTTTAGCCAAAGAGACACACACACACAACACAGGACAGACGTCTCATAAAATCAGCTCCCAAGCTAACTTACATATCAATGCAGCTCCTCTTCATCCTCCTCATCATCTTCATTATCTTCCATCTGCGGCAACACAAACCACGTTAGCACGCTCTTAGCTAGCATCACGACAGCTGGAATTAAAAGCCGTAAAGCAACTGTAATCTAATTTGTTTTCTTTAAAATTAACGCTTTATCAGCTGATTAGCACCATCTTATCGTATTCACCGAATTGGTTCCAACACTCAAAGAAACTCTAAGACAAGAAGAGAAATGTTTGTTGAGCTCTCAGGGCTTTCAACCTTTTAACTAAGCAACCGAACAAACCGACATGCCGCAAAGTTCATGGGTCACCGTCACCACGTCACTCTGACGTCATTACGTACATTTAAAATATATAAAAGTTTTTTGTCAAAGGCAATTCGATATTTCAATAAAAAAAAAATATTAAATGCTATCACTATCACCAAATTACTGGTTGGAGGCGGGGTTTAGGAGGACATGCTCCGCCTCTTTCGGTGGTATCCCGCCCCCTCCAGCCGCTTTGTAATAAAACCAAGTCAAAAAGACACCATAGGTGATTGGAAACACAAAAAAATCACTTGTGAATTTAAAATGACAGGGTAACAATTTACACCAACAAATATAAACAACTTTAGTCAAAAAAAAAAATGGACGAAAGCTTAATTAATTGTTGTAGACTATTTATGATAAGACCAAGGGTTCCTATGCTCAGTTTCGTTCCAAATCAAACATAGAAAGTAATTTATCTTTTTCAAAATAAATATTGGCAGATGAATTCATCAAATCAGCATTTTCTTTACACTTGATAATTCCCTAATATTTGATGAAAACCTGAACATGGGATCTTTTTTACACAGAGACATGGACATTTTTGGCTTTTAGATATCAGCATTTACAAACAAAAACAAATAAAAAGATATGGGCTTTGTGTAGCTATCAAGAAAAGTCCTAACATTAAAAAATATATATTGTGAACTGACCATTTCCTGTTGTCTGTCTGCTTATTCAGCCCAGTCCCTGCAGATGGTGCAAGAGCTGAAGGATGTAGAGGTCATGGCCCCGGATGAGGCCTGCTTCGAATGTGAGGTGTCAGTCCCAGTCCTCAAAGCCCCTGTGTGGAGTCTGAAAGGGGAGCCCTTACAGGCCAGCTCTCGGGTTAGCCTGGAGAAGATGGGCACGGTCCACAGGCTGACCCTCAGACAAACCTCCCCTGACATGAGTGGAGAAGTGGAGTTTACCTATGGGAAAGCAAAAAGCCGAGCACAGCTTCGAGTAGTTAGTAAGTAATAGAAGCAGCTCATTTTGTGTGATCTTCGAAGCTTTTCTTGAACCGTTTTTTAGACTTTAACTTTACCTACATTGTCAGTGAAATATATTAATGTAAAATACATGTTGCTTTTATACACTGTCTGAAAATACTCAGTCACACAGAGGGCAGGAATCTGCTTGAAATAGCAGCTTAAAACCATTAGGGACAGAATGATGATAAAAGCCAACTTTGAAGTAAAAGTTAATGTTTGGCTTTTGGTAAGACTTATTGTAAAGCAATGACTTCAACTAAAGTTTTCATGTGTGTTGATCACACCTCTTTGAATGGGCAGGAAGCATTTAAGGCTTCTTTCCCCTGGAGAACAATCTTTTTTATATTTTTCTTACATTATGTTTTAAAATGTCTTAAAAATAGTCTTCAATGACAGGCTCAGTTTACACAACAGAGCCTTTATTGATATGAGGCCAGGTTACTGATATATTAACTTTAACCATTCTGAAACAAAAACCTTCCAAATACAAGCCATTTTGTAGTTAATTATTTCAATATAAAGGGCGTCTACGTGTTACAACTGTACACAGCTGTGAAGCATCAGATGACAGGAAGAAATCCATTAACTTAAACTTGTAAAAATGCTTTAATACATATAGGACAGTTGAAGAGAGACAGGAAATGTGGGGGGAGAGTGTGGGGGATGACATGCAGCAAAGGGCCAAGGTCGTATTCGAACCCATGGTCCCTGCGCTGAGGCCTATAACCAATTTGATGTAAAATCTTTCTCAAATACGCAGAATCTCCTCTTGAATTTGTGATAATGCAAATAATTAGATTAAAATGCATGTAACATTGAGGTTTATCAGCTGGAGAAGCCCGTCTTTTTACGGCCTTAGTGGTAACACTGAATTTAAATGATCTAAACCACATCCAACCAATATCACCACCAAACCTCAGATTTGTAAACTTGTTGAATGTAATTCATAAATGAACCACTAGATGGAGGTAAGGACAAAGCTTTGACTTTGCTCATGTGGTCAAATCAGCATCCTAAAGTAGAGATTCGGTGGACTGATACACTTTTTAAATAATGAGAGAAAAATGTGCTTTAATGTGATTTGTTTTTAAATCTTGATCTATTCAGCAAAAAAAAAATCTTTTAATTCAAAACAGCATAAGTCAATAAATCCATCAAATATAACCAAACAGATACATAAATCCTTCAACCTGATTCTGAGTTGGCAACATGACGTGTTAAGTGTGTTGCATGACTTGGCACTGCACATGTAGCACATAGTAATAAACACAGTGAATGCTTTGGCTCCTTGTATGCTGCATTCTGTAAATAATATAAGGTGTTTATGATGCAGCAAGGGATGTAGGTCAGGCATTACAGAGCACACAGACCTACAAAGCCTTCTTGGGCATTTTAAATGAGCAGTGCAGTAAACTAATTTTAGCTTGATTTTATTATGTGGGCTTTTAGAGAAAGGGTATTAGGTTCAATGATCGGGCTTTGGTGGTGAGCCTGGTCAAGAATTGATGCGGTATTTAGGGCAAAGCGCGGCACAAGCAGAAGTCATGTTCAGCTCAGAAATCAAAGAAAAACAAATGTATGTGTTCAGAAACTAATATAGACTGTTTCTTCTACTACGTTCATTTGATTACTTTACTTGTATTTTACTTTGAAGGGTCAGAAAATACAAATGTATTAAATGTGAGATGACAAAGATAACCAAATGAATTCCATGATTGTTATCGTCTAGTAATAAAGCCAAAGTACTGTGATTGGGCCTCTCTGTGTACTCTGTACACTTTAACATAATGGATCTGGAAGCATGAAAAACTTGTAACTGAGTAGTTGTACTGTACGTGCTGTTTCTTTTTTCTTAATGAAAGGTTTGAGTTCTTCTGACCACGGTGAACATAAGATACGGTTTACGTTACCGCTCACTCTTAGTGGGTGATTTAGTTTTTACAACAGCTCAGAGTAAAGGACAAAGATAATCAAGTGAAAGATTAAAAAATGCAAAAGAAAAAAGTACTGACAGTTATAAAATAGCATAATATAAAGATATGCAACTTATGTACCGCTACACTTATGGATGGATAATGTCTTTTATAGAAAGATTCTATGTGTGTCGATAGCGTAGTGGTTAGTGTGCGAACCCCATGTACGGTATGAAGGCTGTGGTACACTAAGTGGGTGACCCGGGTTCAAGTCTGACCTGTGGCCTCTCTCCTGCATGTCATTCCCCACTCTCTCTCTCTCTCTCTGATTTCCGACTCTATCCACTGTCCTATCTCTACAATAATAGCACAAAAAGCTGCGAGCGTTGGAGAAAAAAAGATTCTATTTCCATTCCTCAAATCAAACTTTTACATTTTCCTGGTCAAATATTGGATTAAATTCAACTTTTTCTAAGCCCTTAAAATCTTTCAAATAAAACAATGTAAGAAGTTAAATCTTGTGTGAATGTCTCACAGTTTTGTGTACACCATGGGAGAGAAGTCGTCATAACGGGTCTCAGGTGGACGTTGATTTCTTTTAAGTGGTCTCAAACAGAGAGGTTTAAAGAAAAAGTGTAATTTGCAACCGTGCTTTATAAAAATCGTGAATAAAAACTTGTAGTAGAAAGAACAGTTTACACGTGACAGGATTATATTTTGACAGAATAAGGTCAAACTTGTTGACTGAAGCTGTCGGGTCCGGAGTCTCATTTTTTTTCTCTGCTCATATTTCAGGTGATCTGTGAGTGACATCTCCAATCTGTCATCGCCTAATCGACACTGATTGATGCTTTTCAGTTGTGACATTGACATTGCTTCTAAATTTACAATCAAGAATGTCTATAAAAGTGGTTTAAACAGGGTTGTGATGAATATCATGCAGTTCAATTCACCGAGGGAGTGTTTTTTTTTTTTTTTGCTTACAAGGAAGTAAAACCTGACTGTAGCAAAAATGTGTCATTGTTAGTGTGCGGATGTTTTTCACAGTTTCTTAATCATAATGCAACGTGCAGTTAAGATGTAAATAATGTTCTGTGTGTATGTGAACCTACTCGAACTGTGCTGTGAAAGTTGATGCTAAAATGTGTATTTGTGACAATACTAAATTTAACTACTATAAAAACCTAAAGACGTTCTGTTATAATCAAATTACAGTTTAACTGAAGAGTTCAAGAAAGTCAGATATGGAAATAACAGAACTAATAGAGCCATGTCTGAATACATAAACAGATTTAAAAACATAACCTTTGAAGTGTAGAGGTGTCCTGAAATACCAATCGGGTGTAGTCAACTCTATTTGCTCGTCATCTGGACATTTTAAAAAACGGCTGGGGAAAAATAACGTTTTTACACCAGATGCATTTTAGACCTCTGTCATGACCTTTGACCTGTTCTTGTTTTTGCCTATGTTATGTAATAGTATAAATGAAAGCAGAAAACATAAGTCATAACTAAAACGGATGTGTATAATTGTGCAACATCCTTTGCGGTATAATCTGATTTGCACTTGTGTGCTTTTAAAGTCTTCTTTGTGACAGTGTGTCATACTCAGACACCAGAGGTTAGTGCATAATGTTTCAATTGACATGTATGCATGTGAAATTTACATTTTGCTTTAGGCTATAGTCATCTCGTTACTTTTAGCCGTTTAAGAATATTTTAATTACTTGTTCTTTTTTGTATGTAATGATGAAACTGGAAAGACTTCTGTCTTGTAGCGAGGGGCTTGTAATGTAAATACATTGGGCCAAAAATTGGGAAATCAAGGAAAGAATTAGTCTAAAAATAACTTCAGGGATCAGGGTGTTAGCTTCAATGTGTTGTGTTTGAACTAAACAGCGACTGATACTTGTTTTCATATCAAATCTGTTCCATATTCCATATTTCCATTTGACTTGTCTTCACCTCTGCCATGTTGTGTCACGTGTTCAAAACGCATTCAAAAAAAATGTGGTGACTTCTGATCTGTTTCAATAAAACATGCTTTATTGACACAAGGTAGAAATATCTCTAGTTGTGTGTAGTTTTTATTTTTTTTTATCAATCGTATCATTAATCAGCAGCAATTTTAAAAACTCACTCGTTTGAACCAGTTTCTTAACTCGAGTCACAACGTTAATACTCGTGTTGCATTCAGTAAAAAAAAAAGAAAAGTTAAATCATTATTTAAAGACAGGTTATGGTTTTCACGTGTTGCCAAAGTATCTTGTTTTAAAATATTAAACAATGTCAGTACTCACACAGGTACAATCACACTGAAACCCCCACACACACACATACAGAGAGACACACTCAAAACATGTCTGCTTCAAGTCTCCCCATGAAACTGGATAAACAGGTTAATAAGCATGTTACATCCGACTCCAATAAAGTCTGCAAGGAGAAAAAAAACTGTCATGATTGTATTCACCAAGGTGTGCTTTCAGATATGTTTAAAGGGGAACTCCAGTATTTTTAATCCCAGGCCTATATACTGTATGATAATGTGTTTTCATGAAGGTGTTTTCAAATACTCAAAGGTAAAAAGATGATGAGGAGTTGCTGTTGCAGATTTCTTCAGTCTGCAGCCACAGGACAGGACAGCCTGTATTTCCACAGCTTGTTTTTGGCACCGACAGGCTCCAGTTATTGTCAAATGTATCTGACAGCATTGGGAAAGGATTGCAATAAGGATATATGTCCTGGGTAATCATAATTTTCAGACCATATTTGCCATTTGTCAGATAAGACAGATGGGGAATGCAGGAAAGAGAGAGAGGACATGACATGACTCCCATGATTCCTTTCCGAGCAGAAGCAGTTTCTGCTTTGAAAAAAGCAACTTACTTTAAAGAATCATTAAAAATATAATCATTGTTTGGTATGAATCCCTTCCATAATGATATCAGAGACTTAGAATAACATTTGAGCCACTCAGTAGTAAAACATTACCGCCATTACAGCGTTCTTCATGGCAGGCGGCAGCAATAATCTACTTTTTGTACCTCATTCATGCACGGCCTGCTCCGACCTCCACCTCAGTGGCAAGGAAGTGTGGACAACAGGAACATGAGGAATACAAAGGAGAAATCCTTCCTGCATATTATCCCATATGCTCTTTTGTAGAGCGTCTCAAGATAACACTTGTTATGAACTGGTGTGACACATATAATGATTGATTGATTGATTGATTGATCCTTAAAGTCATTTAGACCCAAAATATGTAAAAAAAAAAGGATTAAAAATACTGAAGGTTTCCCTTGGAGTTTGTGTGGACTGCCTCATCCTGCGAACGTAGACAGAATTCAGAAAAGCCGCTGATTGCACTGATAAAACTTAAATAAAGATGAATATAAAACCAAAACAAAATGATTTCTTTACTCCAGATTTGACACATTTTCAAAATAAAGTACAACCTTGTTTTCATGTGCAAATCTGTGTATGTGTAAGTTCAGTTCAGGAGCAATATGTTTTCTTACTGAAACCTGAAGTCTCTCAAAGATCCAAACTGAATGTCTTACATCTCATATTTAGGTTTTCATGTTTTGTTTGTTTTTGCAGCTATGAAGTTGATTTATAAAAAAAACAAGATTATGATGTGTTGTTCCTGAACTGGAAAAAAGACAACAAACAAAAGGGTCAAAACGCATTAAAAAAGAGATTCCAGTATAACAGAGTTTAGTGATTAGATCTCATCTATCATCTGTAATGTAGTTAATAAAGACTACAATCAATCCACAGCTGGATATGGCTTCCCATGATTACTGTTCCAGTTTGTTTCCAATCTAAAAGACGAGAGCTGCTTCTGGAGTCTGATTCAACCCCAGCAGACAAAACTTTCCAAAGACATGTAACAAGTGCAGATCCAAAACGTTCATTAAAAATGCATCACGACATGTTATAGGAATTATTAAACCAACACACTTTCTCTAGAGTTAATGATTGTCTTTGACTACACACACATTCAGCCATGTTTGGCTAACAAAAGGAAGTCCATGGTATTTAAGGGGAAGTATTTGAAGACTGCGTGATCTGTGTTAGAGCTTCGAATGCTACATGATACTGACATGAAAATTACTGTTGTGGTTCATTTGTACAATGGCGTTGAACGACCGTTCTCACAATCTAGGCTTTCATCACACGTATATAGGTCACTGCTGTCACATTACGACAACAGCAACAACACACTAGCTGCACTGCAAAAGAAAATCTACAGAGGTCATTGAATCTCATATTCAGTGTTATACTAACAAAACTTCCTGATGAACTTTCCAGTGTGAAAGTATAAAACCCCTCCAAATGATTTATTTTTACCTTCTTGTGCAATAAAGAGGAAGAATATGAGATTTAATGACAGGCATTTTTTGCAGTGTGGTCCTTGTAGTTGGAAGCAGCGTGGAGCCTTTGGCCCACCAGCCTCCGTGGCCCCGTGACGACAGCTGCTGGTGATCGTTTTTGTATCCCACTATCCTGACTCTGTTAACTTGAAGTCCTCTGCTGCTGGAGAAAATCATAGATGTCGTCTACTTTACTCAGTCTCTCAAAGAAGGGGATAAGATCGAGGAGCTCGGTGTCCGACATGTCGTCAAACCAGGACGCAACAGGAACCTGGAGATTTAAGGAAGCAAGGGAAGATGAAATTAGAAAATGTATGCTGAACAACAGACAGATATTTCTAACAAATATCTTTATGTTTGTCTGAGAAAGATATAAGAAGCAACGTACTGCATTGTCTGGATGGAAGATGTAGGAGGCCGGGGAGTTGTCGATGATGATGACCTTGTTGAGATCCCTTCCTAAGCGGCTCAGGTCTTTTACGTAGTTCCCTTTGTGGAAAACACACGACTCCCTGAAGAGGCGACTCTGGAAGGCCCCCCATTTGTCCAACAGGTCAGACACAGGATCTGCATACTGAAGAAGAAGAAGAAGAAGGAGGAAAACACACAAACAAGCTTTAAACAATGCAAAGCTACATCATGTTTTTTTTTATTCTAGGACTCTTAAGAAATGATCATTTAAATTCTGATTTTATATAAGTTACAAGAGATGAACGATCATAAGGCAAGAAGAAAGTGTTGTCTATTTTGCGTGAGCGATGAGAAGCCCTCACAACGTTCTCTCAGAAGTTACAGAAGAATGATTCAGAACCAGCTGACGACTGGATCTGAAAACTGCTCTGATGGGTGTTGAGAGGAAGGACAGATCTTTTGATATGTTGTTATATTAAAATACTGAGCTTGAAAACTTAAGTTGGGGTCTGGCAGTGTTCATACAAAACTGCATGTGCTTGTGTTAGAGATGATTTAAAGGTCTTATTATTTAAGGTCTTTATTCATTATAAAGTGAAAGAAGATCTAGGCACTTTCAAATGTAAGAAAAGTATCAAGATGCTCTGCACACAGCCACTTTTCACAAACCATGCCTTTAAATGAGCCACCATTCTCCCTGCAAGACAGACCCACATCCATCCATCCTTTATCTACACTGCTTATCCTGCTTAGCCAATCCCAGCTGTCGTTGGAGGAGTGGCGGGGTAAACCCTCGACTTGTCACAAGTCAATCACGGGGCTGACATACCGAGACAAACAGCCAGGCACACCTACAATCAATTCAGAGTCTCCAATTAACCTAACCAGCATGTCTTTGGACTGCGAGAGGATGCCGGAGTGCCCCGAGGGAACCCAGGCACGCACTGGGTGAAAATGCAAACTCCACACAGAAAGGCCCCGGCCGAAGGGGGGGTTACAGACCCACAGTCCAACCTTTTTTTGTTGCTGGTTTAAGTCTCTTAACAACATGTCACCAAGCTGCCATTCTGTCCCCGAGCTGGCAAGCTACAAGACAGAAAATTGTCTAGGAAAACACTGCACATTCATTGGATGTCAGGAAGCCATCTAAATCTAAATATAAACCCAGTAGGGCCAACAGATCTGAAGGAAGCAGTCAGCTGGTTGGACCCTGAGTCAGAATAAAACTGACTGAAGCTGCCATCAACTGATGTCCCGGAAACAGACGAGAAATAACTTCATGAAGATATTAAATAGACCTCAAGGCACAAGACACATTGAAATCTAAGATACTTTTTCCTTCCTCTGCCAATGTTAAGCATTTTGAATAAAAGGAGAAACTATTTATTAATAAAGCTGCTTTGCTTGCCTTTTCTTAAAGAGCAGCGCTAAGCTTTATTATTATAAGCTCTTATTATTAGCTATAATTGTTAAATGTGGGGCTATCTGGCCACCATGTTGTTTTGAAGATTGTGCAGAGGGGTAAAGCTCTCTTCAGAGAAGCTATAACTTAATGATGCGTAATGTATATTAGTCTGTAAATGCTGTGGGACTTTACAGGCTGTTTAAGTGTCTCATGTTCTATAGTACGGCCTACACAGACCCAGACGCTGCATCACATGTCAACGCACAGTTTGTGCAAGAAAAGACATGCGTGTCGGATATAGAGTTGTAAGTGCAACATTAAAGCTTAGACACATTAAAACCAAAAGGATTTGGTTTCTGAAGATGGTCTCACGACATAAACTCCTCATACGGTCACGCGCTGTAGACAAACACGGCAGCTTAAACCTCATTAATCACCACAGAGTGAGTCACTGAGTTATAACTAACCTAATGCTCCACAAAACGAAGTCAAGGCTGAGGTTAACACAGTTTGAAGCAAATGTTAGAGGTTAAAATGTCAGAGCAATCCACTGACGGCTATCATAAATAAATCTTATTTGTTAAGGAGCGTGTAAGAAGGTCACCCATAAATCAAACAACACTAGGCTTCCAGTAATTCAAAGCAAACTGTTTCGAAACCACAACAGGTGTCACTCTGCACGTCAAGTTTGTTTGTGTTCACGCTACGACGAGTCGACATGTTAACACGAGTTACAGAGAATGAAAGCAGAAGTCTCACCTTCGACAAGCTTGCAGTGAACAGAACACACTCGAACATTTCTCCCATCCTCTTGAGGAATTCGTCGACGTGGGGTCTCTTTAACACGTAAACCTGAATGGATACATGAAAGGAAGGAGAGTATTAAATCACAGTCCCTTGACACAAGTGGTTCAGCTTTTTAAGAATAGGATCAGGAAAACAAAGTGCCAAGGGGGAATTATGAATTCATAAAGGAGAGGTGCTACATCTGACCTGCGTGCCCAGAAATGATCAAAAGAAAAATGTATACCGGCAGATACAGTGCCAGCATCGAGTTATTTATAAAGTAATGTATAAAGGCAACATGCAGACCTTCAGAATATGCCAGTGCATATGCAGTGAAACTTTGCTGAACATTACACCTAAGTTTTGATCCAGATGTCATCCATTCATTATTTACACCTCTCTTCCTGTTTTGAGCTGTTGGGGACTCGAGCTGATCCCACCTGACGTTGGGCGTGAGAAGGCGTACACCGTGGACGGGTTGCAAGTCAATAACAGAGCTTGTTTTTATCCAGATGTGTATTGTATTATATTAAATTAAATGAATATACATTATATGGTGTTATTCACAGTGAGCACAGGAGTCATTTTCTCACATTAACATGATCGTCTTTGTCAACACTTTGCATCTCTACATTTCTATTTTCAGGAATCAAAAATTTAAGACCATACTGGACATTGAAACACAAGTGCTTACATGACTATAATGTCAATGACTATTAACGTGTATGTTGCATTCAGACTAAGTAAATTATCATTTTACCAGGTTTTATTCTAGATCATCAGGCCAGTCCCTTTAACCTCTGCATTTTGCTCCCATTCAGTCCTCCATCTTTTGTCCCGGAGTAAACCCACTTCTACTCATACTGATGCTATTATCTTTACAAATTCTGACAAAACTATTGCATTTATGTTTTCCTGATATTTGTGTCTCTCATTAATAAGAACTGAAAATGTATTTTTAATACAGTTAAATAATGAATTCGCCAAGCCTGAGTATATTCACTGTGTCTCAGGACACGTCATTGAATGCAGCCATAAACATTTCTCTACACAAACAATATAACATATGTGAGAATTGCACCTCTGCATAACTAATAAAAATATCCTGACAACATTATGCATCCCTATTTATGATGTTGTGTGCTCTATATATGCATTTAAAGACATTGAAACCTTACACGTTTGCAGATTGGGTTCAGGTATGAGGCTCTGTGCTCTGAGCTGTTTTGCAGGTTGTGACAGACTAAGACTAAGTAATCAGTCACCCTGCATACTTCTTGCTTTCTTTCAACAACATCAAGCTCACTTCGGCCTGCATTCTCCCACACAGTGGTAAACATTTTGCTTGGCTGGCTGCTTGCTGCAAACTGAAAAACTCTTCAGGTGACCTTCCCACTGACTTTACGTCTTTCTACTTCCACTGAGATGCTGGCAGCCCTGTTTCTGAACCAAGTCGTCCCGAATAGGCTTTCCCCACTTTAACAAGCCTATCCTGGATTACTTGAAACAGACCCAGGCCCTTTGAACAACAAAGCTCTTCTGTCTTCTGGGAGGCCCAGCCTAACAGTTAGCATATGACTCCTGCGGGGAAAAGTCACCGCCATTTCAGAGCACCAATGAGCCGTGCAGAATATGCGCCAAGGAGCTAGATTGATGGCCAGTGATTTCTGAGAAGCCTGCCAGGGTTTCCTCATTTCGTCAGGCCATGGAAATAGACACCTGCTGCTTGGAGCCATCAACAGGGTGGGCCACAGCTCTGTCAGGCTGATTGCATACAGTTTCTAATGCAAACTGGAGTCAGCGGGCAGTATTTCAATCCCTTACTTTTGTATTTGTTGATTTTTTAAGATTTAGGTGTGCGTCACACAGACTGGTAAACACCCATAAAATGTTGTCAACCCTGCTTCCATAATGTTTTCATACAAATCTTTAGGACTCTTAGCAGAAAGTCTAGCAAGTCTTTACAAAGTTGCATGAAGGTGCTTTGTGCTTTGACATTGCTTCGATTTTACTTATGCAAAATAAAAATCAAATAGAGATGCAAATGATCATTGAATCATTTAATCAAGTGCCTACCTGGTGAACCGTTCCATCAATTTCCACTGGAATGATAAAATCAGCGTTGTTCACTGGCTGTTGAAAAAAAGAAGAAGAAGAGTTTAACACATGAAAAGAGTATTTTTTCTATGATCACCAAAGAAAATCTGTGCCTCCTCATAGAGATGAAAGTGAGAGCAAGAAATCTGAAGAGAAGATGTGCCAAACAGACAGGAAGACGCCAACTCTCACATCACTGTAAATAATACGACTCCTGTCACTTCCATCATTGAAATACAGGCGGTCAGGCTCTACAGAAAGTGACAGGGTTATAAAAATATCTCATGTCTTTAGGCAGGACTCACACCTGAAATACACTTCTCGCCGCAAAGGTGTAAGACATCACACCATGGCCTGACTATGTACACTATGAGGTAATGTAAGGAGCCCAGAATGAGTTTACAGCGATCATGAACAGAAAGTGTGAGCATGGTGAGTATTTATTCTCATCAATGGAGCAGATGGGTTTTTTCTCTGTGCTTCATTTGAATATTTCTGCATATGAACAATAAACATTTTTTGGCCTCTTTCTTGAGAGACTAACAATGTCCCCGAAGCTAAAAATATTTGGAATTCAAAACAACCTAAAGTGAAGCTAGAGCTCGAGCTCAGTTTTTAGTACAAATGTAAATCAGGGATTCACAGCTGTTTAGTCCTGGACTGATCTGCCACAGGCCCCGTCTGCTCTCTGAGTGAGCAGGTAGTGTCCATGTGAGCGGCACTAACATCACACCACAACATTCACCTGATGGCAAAACTCAAAACAATCAAGTCTTCCTCAACTTTTTTGTCTAATTTCAAGTCAAAGATATGTAACAGCACTCGTTTTAAGCCACATTAACCTAAAGAAAATGTACAGATACAAATCTTTCAAATATAAAACACACAAAACTAGCTCTGCATTTTTAATGCATTCTTGAAATACTTTTTTAATTTAGACAGTACTGTATTTTTCATCTTTGAAATCTTTTTAAAGGAAGTGTCCGCACATCCATCTTATTTATTCAGGTATAAGACGTAAAACTATCACAATAAAAAGACAAAATCCTGAATACTACTCTTGCTCGGCATCAATCGGTAATGCCGAGCAAGAGTAGTGTGCAGGATCTTTTCCTTTTAATAGTTTTATATCTTGAAATAAGTTTTGTATCTGGAGCTTTCGGGAGAATGTCTTAAATTAAGTTAAATTGCATATTTTTGAGTGGAAATTAGAGCGTTACACTTTGTTAGATGTGAGATTTTGCAGTGATAATAATTCACTGCATTTTCCTAAAAGAACACCATGGTACTTTTAATTACATTTTATCTTCCCCACTCTACTGCATGTATGCAATACTTCATACTGATTTGTAAAATGAGTCTCCATTGCTCTGTGCTCTGATACCAAAAGGTTCAAAAAAACATTTACGATAGAAGTTATTCCCCACTTTGAAAACTAATTAGTTTTCCTATCTGCTTCAAAGATCCAGTTCTGCTAATAAAGTGAAGAAAGTTGATCTTCATACTACAAGTGTTGCTGGAGCTTTTTGACCTCTTACAGTTTTCTTTTGGCAGTATTTGAATATCAGCACAGAATGACGCCACAGACAGGCAGACCTAAAAAAAACCTTCTGAAATAATCTGCAAATAAAACACTTCATCAGTGTTTCAGCTTTTGTTTATTATGTTGTTTAGAACATTTATTATGGGGCTATAGCTGTCTTTGGCTGTTACAATAAATAGGAATATATAACAATACATTTTTTGACACATTTGTTCCCCTTTGACGATCAAAGAAGCATCATCTTAATCTTTAACCTCTTCAAACGGATTCAGCAGCTACAGAATCTGCTGAGAGGACTCACGGCTCATATTAACATGTGAATATTCAGAAGTTCAAGCTCATCTTTATACCTGCATTTAAAGTGATGTATACTCTTTACTCTGAGATAAACATGCTGATTACTGAGGTTTTTTATTTAATATCTATAAAGAAAAAACATTTTTGAGACTAGGTCAATCGCCTCTACCTTTCACTTTTTCCTTACTCTTGCACTTACCGTGCGCCTGTCAGAGTAATAATGCGTTTTACTATGCACCTAGCATTAAACCTGGAGTTCACAGAGGCTGACCCTGTTTACACATATGAGTGGCAATATCCAGTGACATCCTTTAGGACAGTCTGTGACCTGAGAAGGACTAAACACCACATGGCATTCATTACATAATCTGTCGTGTAAAGGAGCCTCGAACTTTTGGCATTGATTACTTTGTTCACTGAATGCTACCTTAAAAGGCAAACTGATCAAAAGGACACCAGTTATCTGTAGGAGTTATTTGTCGACTAAGAGCCTTACCTGAAATCTTCATGCACAGTTTATTGTGTAGATTGACTTCCAAAGATTATGAAATAGACGGTGCAGAAGTCATTGAAAAGGTTCACAGCATGTGGAAGAACAAGTTGATCAAAAGGATTGTCAAATGTTCAAAGAGTGACCTTCTCTGAACCGTTCTCGTCTTTTGAAATGAATCTTTCGATCTTGAAATTCAGACTTTAATTGCTTGTTTAGGGTGTGACTTGGATAACTGCAGGTTTTTTCAGTCTGACAGTTTCATGTCCTGCAGGTGGGTTTTTCATGGTGAAACCAGAGCCGCCATAAAATGAATGCTTTAATGCTTATGTGGCACGTGGAGCCAGTCAATTACGATAAAAATAAGTCATCTGCCCCCTTAAAATATGCTAAATGATGAGGTGCAAATCCTTCAGCTATTTTTACCCACTTTAGTTTGGCAAGTAGGTTGTTTTCTTTGACGGTCAACGTCGATGACAGCGTCTGAGCTATTTTTGAACACTTGCAAATTTTAAGTAATTTAAAGACAAATGAAAGAAGAAGAAACGGAAACTAATGTGGACTTCAGTTTTTTTTCAGATTAAAGTGAAAGAATATCTAAATAATCTTTAACAACATTTTCAGTCCAGTTTTTTCTTTTAAAACAGGCCCAACAATTGTAGATTAGAAACACTTTATAACCCTTCAGATAGTTTTGATTTGAGTCACAACCATTACAAAAGTCTTTAACAACATAAAACTAATCTCACTGAGCTCCTCCTACTGAAGTTTGCTCCTCTGATGTTAACATGTCAATAGTTTACCTCAGGTCATTAATAACAGCTGTTTTCAGACTCAGCATGAGATCACAATATAAGACTCCTCCATCACTCACTACAGGCAGATACTGTGCAGGTTTATCTCAGGTTAGACATCTCTCATTCCTACACAAATCATAGTCAGACACTTTTTTCTACACACCGTGTGTGTTTGAACAGTGTGCCATTTTCTGTGCAATGAATAACCATTAGTAAGAATTGTACATGGTCTTTATATATTACAATTATTATTCTCTTTTGATCATATACTGCTCACAGTTTGGGCAGACGGCTGGTCTGTTCATCATGAGTCTGGTTCTGTGAAAACTTTCTGTCCTTTTAAAGGAAGATTTTTCTTGCCTCTGTAACTTTGCTAAATGTTACTTAGTGCTGTGCTCATGGTGGATTCATGTTGGGTCTTTGTAGATAATATGATAAAGAGTAGAGTCTTGAACTTCTCTTTTTGTAAAGTGTCCTGAGAATAAGTTTGTAATAAATCTGCTCTATACAAACAAAGATGATTGATAAAGATTACCCCCGATCTTATACTCGAGATATTGTAACAAGCACATTTCCCAGATTTGGGGATCAATAAAAAACATCTTAGCTTCGTGTAATCACACCTAAAAACATGAGTCAGTAATTTGGCAGTAATTCTCTCTGTGGAGAGACTTTGATGAGAAGATTGATACGATTATGAAACTCGTGTTTCTGTACTTCAGAGACATAATTAAAAGCACATTCACAGGATATTATTTGCCAAATGAGTTCACATTCCTTTAGTCCATGCTGGCTGCATGGTGAATCAGGATCAGAAACTTCCAAACCTCAGATCTTAGCAAGTTAATGTATCTCATTTCTGCACTTTCTTTAATCCACATTAAACCAAAAAGTCCTGATAAACTTATTTTGAGCTTTAGCAAGTAAACAATATGGCCTGGGATGATAGTAATAAGTAAAAAAATACATTTTTTGAAATGAGACATGACATCTCATTTTAAGAAACTATACTCATAACAAGCAACCCAGGCCTTTCTTTATTTATATATTTTAAAGATATCCTTTATTGGACAGGGCAGCTGCAGAGAGACGGGAAATGTTGTGAGGAGAGAGTGAGGGATGACATGCAGCAAAGGGCCGAGGTTGGATTCGAACCCACAAGGACTACAGCGTCTGTATATGGGGCGCGCAATATAACCACGAGGATGCTGGCGCCCCCCTGTTGTATCTTGTATATAGGATGACTATACGGACTTGTCAGGTAAATGTGCTTTCTAATAAGTGTAACAAGAAGTTTTTGACTACACATTGAACAACCACACTTGCTTAGATTTGAGTTTTTGCTGTGTACTTTCTTAATACTTTCTTAATGTGAGTCCAACTTTCTGGGGAGTTACTGCTCCACGCCAAGAATTAAGGAATGTGCAATTTTCTCTGCTAAATGTATATTATATGTCAACTAACCTTTATTTAGGAAATCAGCAATTCTACCATCTCACACTCAGGTTGTCTAAATAATAAAGTCACAGTCTTACCATTTAAAATAAACATCAGCAAGTATTGAAATGTTTTTTAGTTTTCCCAGGAGAAATATCTTTATGCCTCAGTGGTTATATTTAATAATTAACCCTTCAAACCTTATTAAGGTAGAACTTTAGCAGGACTCTGATCCTCACCCACAGCAGCCAGCACTGGGACACTGAATGACTTCAAGTAACACAGCACTCTGCTAACACGGACATCTTTTATTTCCTTCTCTTTTAGATACGCTGACAGTTTGATCAGCTCTCTAACACACTTTTAATCAAGACACTAAATGTCTCTTTCAATGACCCCAGTATAGAATGTAGTTTATATAAGACTACAAGAAAGTAGGTCACACAGGCCAACTTACCTTAAATGAACTATGCACTAGTGTTTCATCCAAATCAATCACCACACAGATCTTTCCTGCATCGTTGGATTTCATCCGTGGGAGCAGCGGTTTTGCTGGAACCTGAGGACGAACGTAGAATTGAGACTTAAAGCTCTTTTATCCTAAAGGTTACCCCTTATCAAAGAGCTCCCCTCACTTTTCAGTGCAGGTTGCAGTTGCAAAATAAGCTGTAAATTTAGCACAAGAATGCAAGTGATCTATGTAAACTTCAAACGCAACATAAGAAATGACCATCTCACTTTGTCACGTACAACTTACTGCTAATTGTGTGTGTTTCTTGTCACATAAGAGTCTAAATTGTGCTGTGGTGTCATGTTGAGGGCTTACAGGAAGCTTTGGATGCTACAGCTGCTGCCATGTTGACGGAGCGTGTAAGTATCACCATTCTGTGTTTCATCCTTCAGCAAGTGGTCAAAGATCGGCGTTCGTTAATGTGATTCTGATGCTAAAAACAAGTTGGCTTGACTGAAGAGTCAGCAAGTAACACTTTAGCATGTGTCTGTCCGTGTAGACTGAGCTGCCACGTGAGGTTAATGAAAGATCCTGAGTTTGACGCAGAAAATCTGCCAAGCTGAGATCTATTTCAGCGTCTTCAGAGCCACAGTTGGTAGTAAAGCTGTATGATAATTATAGGAATAGACCAATATTACCGCCTCTATTCTGGGATGAATTAAAATTTCTGCAACGGCTCTGAAAGCTCAGTTTAATTTGTTTGAATACTTCTCAGCTGGGTACAAAGACTCATAATACCTGCTCTGTTGGTGGAACGCAGTAATCGCATTCACAGGTCTCAGAGGATTCATCGTCGCTCTGCTCCTCTTCTGAATCCTCGCTTTGTTCGGAGGCCTCCTTTTCTTCAGTCCTTCTGACCTGCACGTGTGCATCCCTTTCCTCGGGTTTTGCAACACAGTGAATAATACCTGAAGGAAGCTTTATGTCTCTGAATTCAGGTTCTTCTTCTGATTCCTCTTCACCAGTCGTTCTATCTACAACAGAGTAATACGCTAAACTCACTAATTCAGGATCCCTATTAGCTTTTTCACTAATAATTAACCCATTCTTCCACTGTTTTACACACGACTGAATGCTTTCAATCTGATAAAGATAGTAATCCTCAACACCTGGCTTATAAATCTCTTCATCCACCTCATGATCTACAAGTGACCAATATGGCTCCATTTCCGAACATTCAATAAATACTTTGTCCTCAGGCTCAAACTCGTCTTTCTCATCCTCTTCGTTTTCAGTTAATGGTAAGTGATCAACGGTAGACAGGTCAGAAGATTCAGAATTTTGATCTTCATAAGCATCGCCTTCAACAGAAATGTCATCTGCACACGGAGCACACATACTCTCACCCTCAGATTCTTCTTTGTTTGAGTTTTCAGAAACACGGCCGTCAAATGCACAAGCTTCTTCACCCAAAGCTTCTTCACCCAAAGATTCTTCACCCAAAGATTCTTCACCCAACGCTTCCTCATCTTCCTCTGCTTCCTCACTTTTTTCTACATAAGTCGAATTGGCCTCTAATTCTGATTCAGGTTCTTCAATCCAGTCCTCATGTTGTTTCTCTGACTCAAAAGATCCAACTGAGTTATCATCTGATGGACATTCGTCTTCCTCATGAGTTTCTTCACATGCTTCTTCAGGAGCATCAAAACATGTTTCTATGTCGTTTGTGTGAATTTCTTCATTGTTTTCTTGATATCTGTATTCATTTTTAGCAAGTCTCTGTGCCTCAGATTGAACTGTTTCAAGAAATAAGCGGTCATGGATATCTCCCCCGTCAAAGCAGGAGATGTAATGTTGCTTCTGTGTGAAAGCTTGTCCATCATAGTCCCCTTTGTCAAACAGATCGAAGTAATCCTCAATAACGATATCAACAGCGGATGTTTTCTTTTTGTCCTTGTTGCTTTCGTTAATATTGCTTTGCTCTACGTATTCATCATCTTCGAAAGATTCCCACTGCAGCTGCTCATCACTTGAATCCTCCTGAGCTCCTTTTTCAGATTCCCCTGATGAGTCGGAGCAGCCATCTGAAGGAATACAGCACTCAGGACAAGTATTAAAAGATTTGGTTTCAACTGAAGAGCAATCTGAAGAGCCGTCTTCCTCACCGCAGAACTCTGAGGACTTAGAGTCGCACTGCTCTGAAGTCGCACATTGTTCAGCTGGATCGTACTCTTCGCTTGTTTCGGGGTACTCAGTTTCAACCATTTCATTGGGATCTGTAGGGATGTCTCGCTGACAGTTGTCTTCAGTGCATTCATCCACAAAG